>OY776112.1:100538845-101768845 GCA_963675035.1 Allygus modestus
AAGCTGGTGATTACCTATACAATACTAATGAACGGTGTAATTCTTTAAACTGTTATGAGGAGAAACTGTTACTGTCGCGTTCAAAAAGTGAACTGGTCAACTGTTTAAATTGTGTTATCACATTAAAGCTGATGATGCTTTATGAAGGTTGTATTTCACAAAATCTAGATATCAATGCAACCCAACTCAATTATGAATTATGAATATAAATTTATATTAAATATAAATTTATATATAAACTTGCATTATAAATCTAACGTTTTACCCTATTCCCACGTTTTTCACGTAAAACAACCGCCCAACCTGCACCCTTCCACACTGTTCCCATTCCACCCGATCGACATCGGTCTCATTCCGCCTTGTCCACACGAGGAGCGCTGTGGGTAGCCCATATCGCCGGGTAAATAAATCGCTATCAATATTTGTACGGAATTTGTGAACCGTGTATAAATAACACGAGTGTGCAGCGAGCGATGCCAATACACTGGTGTGATTGTGAGCTAATGAGCGAGAGAGAGGGAGGGAGGGAGTGAGGGAGTGAAGGAGGGGTGGGAGGGAGGGCGTGATTGAGCCTTTTGCTTTGATCGGTGGGAACCAGCAAGTGCGATTCCGCGCCAGTGATTTCTACCCTAGTGTAATTAGTCGCAAAATATTTGCCCTCTTCTTTATCCGATCGAAACTGCGACTGTCGTTCTCTGAGTTTGTCACGCCGGATAATCGGGCGATACTGGTTAATTAACGGTGGTTACATCCGCATCCGTGTTTGTGCTCGTTCAAACTGAATTTCGAGGACTCCACTATTTAGGTGGAAATTGGCAGTAATTGTTGGAAAGAGTTTTAATCTATTCTATATGGCTATACTTATTTAATAGAGGCGAGCAGGTTTTTTGTGACAATCACTCCTCCTAAACTACTGAACCGATTTTCATGTTTTTGGTGTCATTGGAAAGAAGCCTAACGTGAAGTTGTGCAGGAAACTTTTTTATAGATAAATAATTTGTGAGTGAGGCCCTGGGGCCCCTTAAAGTTGAGTTTTTCCCATAAGCTTAACATTGGGAAATAACTATAAGTTTTTTAAGCAATCAGCTGGATAGAGTAAACACAGCTAATCAGCAGGTCATGTTGGCTTTGGAATGGTAACACAATATTTTTACGGGAATGTCAGTATAATATTACATTTTGATCGCGAGCGAAGCCGTGACAGGCTACTAGTACTTATTTAATAGGCAAGCAGGTTTTTTGTGACAACCACTCCTCCTAAACTATTGAACCGATTTTAATGTTTTTGGTGTCATTGGAAAGAGCCTTACGTGAAGTTGAGCAGGATACCTTTTTTATAGAGAAATAATTTGTGAGTGAGGCCGTGGGGCCCTTTAAAGTTGAGTTTTTTCCCATAAGCTTAACATTAGGAAATAACTATAAGTTTGAAGCAATCAGCTGGATAGAGTAAACACAGTTAATCAGCAGGCAATGTTGGCTTTGGAACGGTAACACGATATTTATAAATTATGATCGCGAACGAAGGCGCGACAGGTTTACTAGTTTATTTTTAATAGTTTATACGGAAATGGGAAATTTTCTGGCGAATAGCAATGAATGCATCTCCAACTTAACCTTGCCTGATGTTCTACGGACTAGTAAAACTGTTATAAATATTCAAAGCTGTACCTCACAATTTTAAATACTAGGTTAGTTTTATTTGTTCAGTACAGTAACTTTATTAAAAACCTGTGTTTTTCAATATCACTGAGAAATGTTATGGATTTTACAGCACAGATTGCAACTATATACGCTATATTGCATATAGATTTCAGCTACGTTATATTACATGAGCATTGCAAATAAACTATACTGCATATATATTGTAGCGATGTATTGCATTTAGATTGCAGCTACGCTATATTGCATTTGGATGACAGGTATGCTATGCACGTAGGTTTCAGACACGCTATATTACATACTAGTAAACCTGTCGCGGCTTCGCTCGCAATCATCATTTATAAATATTGTGTTACCGTTCCAAAGCCAACATGGCCTGCTGATTAACTGTGTTTACTCTATCCAGCTGATTGCTTAAAACTTATCCAATGCTAAGCTTATAGGAAAAAACTCAACTTTAAGGGGCCCCAGTGCCTCACTCACAAATTATTTATCTTTAAAAAAAGTTTCCTGCACAACTTCACGTTAGGCTCTTTCCAATGACACCAAAAACATGAAAATCAGTTCAGTAGTTTAGGAGGAGTGATTGTCACAAAAAACCTGCTCGCCTATTAAATAATTATAGATAGATATTTAGCTGCTACCCTGTATTTAAAATATATTGTAGCTAAATTGTTTCATACTTTTGTTTACATTTTTGAAGTCAGTTCATTACTCGACCTATAGTCCGATTATCGAAAGAAAGTGACTGGCGGAGCGGCCACGCGGCGACCGAACATTCTATTTTACCTCGTGGAAACGTAAAACACAGGATTATCAATTTCCAATGAACGTAATTTAAATAGTCAGTTAAACAAGTTTATAGAAAATGTTTAAAATATTTTGTATTTCATTCCAATGAGTTTATATTGATAGTTATATTTTTTAACGCGAATTGAGACCGGTTTAATTGTAATTCATGTTTTTTAAGCTATAAATATAAACTCATTGGAATAAGATAAAAAATATTTGAAAAAATTATATAAACGTGTTTAACTGACTTTTTAAATTACGTTTATTGGAAGTTTATAACCCTGTGTTTTACGTTTTCACTAGATAATGAAATAGAATTTTCGGTCGCCGCGCGGCCGCTCCGCCAGTCTCTTTCTTTCGGTAATCGGACTAACGGAAATCGAAGTTGCTGCATCCATTAGCACTCATTCCAAACTTTAAAACAGTCTCTGATGTATACGAATTAACGCATACATTATAAGGTATACGGATTGATTAAGGATTAACGTATACGGATTAAGGATTAAGGTATACGTTTTACAGTATACGGATTAAGGATTGATATATACTATGGCCGAACATTGCTGGTATGCAATTAAGACAAGCTGAAAAGTATTATGCAGACCTTGTATGCAATACGGGGTGAACCAATCAAAATCCCACGATGTGTGTATCAAAATCCCACGATCAATTTGCTAAGCGATGCAAGGCCAGGGTTAGCAGGATTAAGTTTTACCTTGTTACCCGTCGCGGCTTTGCCCGCGATCACAATATTATGTTAATAAGTTATAGGATAATTGACGTTTGTAGAGTATACTTTAATTAGTTTTGATCATAAGGTACTGTGAGTTACTAAAATTATTGACTCAGGAGTATGATTTATCATTGTACGACATCTTAAGTAAATCGATTAATTAAATAAGATAAAGTTATTGGAACAGGAGCAAGGCTATGAAGTGTTTCACCTAACTTTCTCAGAAAAATCATCTCAGTAAGTGTTGGACTTGATGCGTAATGGTAATATACACATTTTCAAGACCATTGCAATATAACTCAAAAATACAATTAAAAAGGGTAATTTAAGACTAGGAGTACGCTCAAATATTCCCGTAATGGAATGACTGAACTCAGAAATGGTTGATGAAAGTTTCTGCTGCTAAGCGAAATTTCATCACAATATTAAATAAATAACTCTGGGGACTCTGTAGGAAAATATCTACTTTTCTTTTGGTTAATTTTAGGTCATAGGATAAATCGTTCTTAATTATATTATTAGAGGTGCAAATTCTTCAACAAAAATTAACACAGTACAACACAGTAAAAAATAGCACAGCCTTTGCAGTGATGTACATTGGAAATTAGCTGAGTACGCAGGTTTGCTATGACGGGGGTATTTATCATCATAAACTGGATAAAAGAACACAGCTGGCAGCTGTGCTGCGATCTAGCGGATAAACTATTAACTCACTCACATTACTCAAATTATAGGAGAACGTTACCTTTATTTGTAAAAACCATTATTAGTTTTTTAGTATAACAATTTTAAAATCCTTTGATAATTTAATTAAATCGTGTTAAACGGAGAGTACTTTATTTATTTAATCATAAAACATATGAATAAAACCATTTTTTAACAGTTTATTTTAATTACGAAACAATATTGTATTAGTATCTCGTACTTAAAACCAGTAATCTTTGTCCAATGCTTTACCTAATGGAAATTTTACAACTTTTAAATGTTAATTAATAAATACCCCAAAGCAGGTATATATATATACCATTCGTTCGAATATATATATATATATATATATATATATATATATATATATGTATATATATATATATTCGAACGAATGGTGTTTTTGGGGTCTGGGGACCTCAAATCGAAAAGTTATCATGGTCCCGGGCCTAGGTCTTACCGTGCCGACTACGGTAATAGCTTCTTCCCTATAGGGGAAATTCGCTAAAAACTATTTAACGAATGTGTTCAATTTTTGATCTGGAATTGTGAAATGTACTGGAAAACAGTTGTGTAAAATCTGAAAACGATACATGCAGCCGTTTTCACGTTTTGCGTTCCGAACACACACGACCACGCGACTACATACTGTGACGGACAACGAATCATTGTCTCTGCTAATACATAGATTTATTCACTTTGTTCCGTCATCAATAATGAAATTTTGGTATTGGCCGAGTTTGGGAACGTTCTCTTTTTGTGCGAAATCGATCTAAACTGTTTTTCGACACAATAATCGAAGAGCTCATTATGTTTAATATAAATTGAACGAACATCAATATATTACTTCACGTTAAATACCTCAGATAGTTTTAAAAACATTGAATTATCAAAAACAGTTTACATTTCAACTGGCACTTGCGAATTTATGTTTATGAGCGAATAAAAACAAACATTTGACTCCTCAGATGGTTACCAGTAAACAAAAAGCAATCTGGCACTGCAGGACACGTTTTTGATTGCTATGGTTATGTTCGGTCAAAGCTGTCCCGTCATTGGCCGGGAACCCACATCACCTTTACTCTTAGACGAGTAGACTGTCCCCCCGTATTTATAAACAACGTTGCCTTGACTGAAGTTGAAAGTGTTAAATATTTAGGAATTCACATTGATAAAAGACTAAATTGGAAAAATCATATATGGTGTAAAAAACAACAAATGGAACTAAAAATTAGAAAACTCAATTGGCTAATCTGTGGAAAATCTAAATTATCATTGACTAACAAAATTACATTGTAAAAAACTATGATAAAGCCTATGTGGACATATGGTATACAGCTATGGGGAACAGCAAGCCAATCTAATACTGAAATTTTGTAAAGATTCCAGTCAAAAACATTGAGAAAAATTATCTGTGCTCCTTGGTTTGTTTCAAATAAGACTATTCATGAAGATCTGAAAATTCCAACCATAATAGAAGAAATTACACGATACAGCCAGATTTACCAAAGAAAATTAGAGCAACATCCAAATTCTTTAACTGTTAACCTCCTTGACAATAGCGAGTTTACTAACAGGCTCAAGAAAAATGTTTAAGTGCTTGAACTGCCATACAGATTTACTTAATATTTTAAATTGGAAGAATGTTTGACGCAAGATCTGTTATTGGACAGCAACTTGCCCATGTTATGTAATTTATTTTATCTTTTTTGCTGATTGTTCCATCCTTTTTGAACAGATTGTAAAATTACAAATAAAGTTATAAAAAAAAAATTGGCCGGGAGAGACGCTGCTGATTTAAAGTTACCGCTAATCCCAACAGGTGTCTCTAGAGTCAATCCTAAACCTATACTTTTTTATAGTATGATTCGGTGTGTTCTGTTGTGCTACTTTCCCGTCCGCAATGTACCATTAAACTCCATTTCAATTACGCGGATATTATTGATTTCGCTTTACTGAACTTTATTTGACACACCAGCTATCGTATGGAGTTTGAAAATGCACAAAGTCACAAAAATGAGACTGTAAGGTACTCCAAAATGATGCGCAAGACGCGTGCCTTGTGATGGACGTTTGCCGGGTATTATACTAGCCACCTGTCTAGCCCGACAGCTGCCGCCTCGCACATTCTCGCGGATTATCGCCCCCCACGGGACTAGACATTATTTATTACCCCCTTCCCCGTCATCCTGTAAGATCCTTGTTGATGACCCTTCGCCCTTGATCAATCTCATCACCGGTCTTTGTGTTCCAGTCTAAAGCTACTATCATTAGCTGGACCCATGAGCTCAGCACTTATCCTGATTTTTCCTAATAAGCAACTTAACCTTTTCACAAGGTTTTCAAAAAGTTGCCGAAAAAGTTGACAAGATTTACATAACCTCGTTAATAAAAATGTAGTACCTAATGAAAAAGTTGGTGATCAGGGTACGAAAAGGTTTGATTAATACTTGTATGTCATTGTAAACGTGAAAACGTAGGTTTAAACACTACTTCGTTGTATGGTGGTTTTCGTAACCTTGCATAAGGTTTACACGGAAAAACGTTCTACAAAAATGGCAAGAAAATGTTGGTGTAAACCCTTTCACAACCTTACATGATAACTGGGTTGTTTAATTCAAATAAAATAAATGACTAAGATATTTAATTGCAATGTATTAAATTTGACTCTTTTATATGTAAGAATTTTCATTCAAGTAAAGGGTAAGTGGGATTCAGGCTTATGATCTTAAAAATCTTATTTTTTATCATTATGAACCCAAGTATTTCGACCCAAATCCAAGTCAACCCGGAATAATACTATGGGAATAGGATTTATGAAAAAAAGGAAAGGGTTGATTGGTTCGGTTTCTCTCCCCACTTGACCGTGAACCTCCATAAGTGATAACCATTGATTATACATCCTACGGTTCCGATTGTTTTGCACAACGAACTTGTCCAACTGATTATAAAAAGGAATGTCTCTATCAATTTTGAAAAAAAATCTGACAAAAATTACGACCGCTAGAGTGCGAACACACACACACTTAATAATATATATATATATATATTAAGTTTTTAGAGACCCCTCAAAACGTGTTCAGGGGGTCACGTTGGGAACTTCTATGGTGGTCCCGGGCTTAGGTCTCACGATTTGGGTCATGCTAATAGTTCACTTTTCCATAGGAAATTCACTAAAAATAATAATGCATAGGCCTTCATTTTAATCAGCTTCTCTACCTGACCGGCACGTGCGGCGGCAAAGCCTATTGAGCTTGTTTAGGTCTAGTTTTTCTTCGTCCGGTAGCGGTGAGTTACCGGTGATTTGTACGTCGCCAGTTTTTGCCCCTCGACCCACTGCCACCCCCCCCCTCACCAATACCGACAGTCTCGGAATTCACTCCCGTGTATTTGACAGAACTCGATACTTCTATTTGTTTCTATTTTCACTTATTAATCCTGGAGATTTATCACCCATTGTTATATTTATTTTTCCCAAACATATGGCCTCATTGACTGGTATGATTTTTCTCTTAGGATTTAACTTGCTTTGATATATCGCTATTAGTTGAAAGCTGCATTCTTCGATTCTTCAAAAAAGGTTTTACTGTTTGATTGTCAGTTTTTAGGGGCTTTATACTATGTATTCTCAGCAGTGGATTAATTGTTATAAAGAGTATAAAACGAGTTCGCACGCAGCACGCTGACGTGAGGGAAGTGAATTTCCACATAAAAACTTTTAAAACTCAAAATCAGTGTAAAAACATACATTTGTCCAATTTTTATTGAAATCTGTAAACATTGATTTTTTGGCTGTTCTGATACTCCTGGTTTCATTTACTTGCAAAGCTGGGATACAATTTTGCGCATTTTAAGGTTAGGAGAAGGTCCAGACAGGCTTGAAAGTAGGCGTGATGTTGCTGGGGATAATAAAAGTACTTTAACAAAGGAATAACAGGCTTTTCTAGTGTAAAACCCCCATAAGACAACGTACTGTGTTTAGCCGATACACATTTGCTTTAATAACTCAGTAAATATTTATGCTAGAATGACGAGAGAGGGCTTAAAACTTTCCCCTCTCTAATTCCCATCTTTTTACATGCATTAATTTTACATCTGGGGCTTTTCTGACCCTTTTTGGGCTCAAAAACTCGAAATTTGAAAGATTAATCCCCAAAAAATGGGTTTAGAGTTTCCGATTGTTTTGCCCAACGAACTTGTCCAACAAATTATAGAAAGGAACGTCCCTACCAAATTTTAAGTAAATCGGACAAAAAATGAGACCGCAAGAGTGCATACACACACACATATATATATATATATATATATATATATACATATATATATATAAAATTTTGAACGACCCCCCAAAACGTGTTCAGGGGGTCACGTTAGGAACTTCTATGGTGGTCCCGGGCTTAAGTTTCACCGTGCGGGTCATGCTAATAGTTCACTTTCCAAAGGAAATTCACTAATAAACTAGGTATACAATGCAGTTGTCTGCTTGCAATATTGAGCGGAGCGAGTATTTATTTAATCAAAAATACTATTCGTTCAAACAATATATATGTGGCTGTGAGCACGATAACTCTCGTAAAAATGATCCGATTTTGATTAAATTTGGTATAAACGTGCAAAGCAACATTTATGACTTTAAGTTCGAAAACCAGCCGGATCGCTCCATCCAAAGCGGTATTTTGGGGGGGTTTTGTACCACAAAAATGGGCTTTTTGAATTTTTTCATATAACTTTTTGAAATAGTCAAATTTTAGTTTTTGCCATTGGATTCAGCTTAAAAAACATTCAATTTGGTATTTTGATCATTTCTCTACGTCAATTGGTTACCGAGATATTGAATGTGCTAAACACAGTACGTTGTCTAATGTTATTCTTAGGAAGGATAAGAAATAGTTTATATCTCGCTTATTTATGAACGTATACTGACGAAATTTGGTATATGGCTTCATCTGGTTGTGGTCTATTGTTATTTGCTCAAAAAACAATGTTTTGCCAAAGGCTCCCGTAGCAGCAAACCTGCATAATCAGCGAATTTCCAATGCATATCTATGTATCTTAATACCACATAAAGCCACAAACCAAGTTTCATCAATATACATTCATAAATAAACGATTTAAGACATTTTAATTAATCTCCATTAGAATAACATGGCAGCTGAGTATGCAGAGTTGCTGAAGCAAGGAACACAAAAAGTGGGGTTTTATACAAATATCAATATAACTCAAGAAAGTAAAGTCACATACCAAATTTATTAATTTATGTTCATAATTAAGGGAGATAACACTTACTTATTCTCCATAAGAATGACATGGGAGCTGAGTACGCAGGTTTGCTGCTACGGGAACTATCAGCCAAAAAATGTTTTTAGTGCAAATATCAATAAACCACAACGATATGAAGCAATATACCGAGTTTCATCAGGATAAGTTGATAAATAAGCGAGATGTACAATTTTTCTTATTCTCCATAAGAATAACATTGGACAACGTACTGTGGTTAGCACTTTCAGTATCTCTGTAACCATTTGACGTAGAGCATTGATCAAAACACCAAATTGTGCGTCTTTTTAAGCTGATTCCAATAGAAAAAACTAAAATTTGACTTTTTCAAAAAATGATATGCAAAAATTCAAAACCCCCATTTTTTGGGTACAAACCCCCCCCCCAAAAAAAATACCCCTTCGGATAGGTCGATCTGTCCAGATTTCGAACTCAAGTCATAAATGCTGCTTTACACGTTTATACAAAATTTCGTCAAAATCGGGCTATTTTTACGAGAGTTATCGCACCCACGGGCACACACACATACATGGGGAAATTCGCTAAAAAAGTTAAATACCTCCCATGCGAAAGCGGGGTCCGGGGGATAGTTTTATAAACTAAAATAGTAAAAGTGAATTAATTAAAATGATCCCTAATGATCCAAATATCTGCTTCAAGCCCCGCTTGAATGTCTTGAGTTTCTAAAATATTTGCTATACAAAATCTCCCTCCAATATGTCCACATGCTTTAACTTTCCTTAGATTCTGTTTTGGTATAATAATCGCTCAGATACTTATGAACAAAAGTCACTAGATCTTTTATTTGTTTTTGCAGACTTTAGGTGGTGAAGAACTGATCGACCACCGTTCCCAATGTTACAAAAATTATTGCATACTGTACACTATGCTTCATTATTATGGCGTCTTTTTTTTAAACAATTTATATTCACCTTACTTGTACAAGAACTACTCAGCGGCATTTTTAAACCTACAATTTGTTATGCGTTCTATGTCCCCGTTCCGATAAATGGCGACATATATACAGTAGTTATTTATGAATTATGAGCGTAAAGTAGGTCTTTTTGACGCTTGAGAGAACACTGTTACCACTCGACTCGTTGCGAAGAGCGGTCATTTTCCGAATGCGACAAAGACAATTTACACTCGAATTATAAACAATTTTTCCTACAACTATAACTGCAATTTTGGAAAGCATAAACATACAAAAATTCACTTTCATCCATTTTGTCTGAATTCACGAGATTGAGGCTATAAACACCGAGTCTGTTAGTTTGGTCCAAACCAACAATCAATCAACTCATTTTAGCTATCAGAGAGCGGAAAAATAACGCGCATCCAGTGAAAGAGACTTCTTCGCAGTAGGGGGCAATAGTTCCTTCAAAACCAGCACAGCAGTGTGGACGCGTGGAAGCCCCCCCCCCATGACGTCATCCCCCCCCATGACGTCATCCCCCCCATGACGTCATCCCCCCCCCGTTTGCAACATTTTTCATGATGAGGAAAAACTTTCAAAAATTAATAACTAGCCTATTTACTCACCGATTCCCACGGGACTTTTTCCAGAATGTAGGCCTATCCCAGAGGAAGCGAATGACGTAAGAACCCTATAGGTCCGCCATTAAACAAGGCCGCTATTAATTTTTAAACGCGTTTTCCTTATGGGATCTCAGCTGTTTACCGACCGATTTTGATGAAATTTCACCACATGTAGGGCGGCGGCCTAAGTAAACCATCCTTTAAAGAAAATTGAAAATCCCCCGTTAAACGGGCCCGCTATTAATTTATAACCGCGTTTTCCTTATGGGATCTCGGCTGTTTACCGACCGATTTTGATGAAATTTCACCACATGTAGGGCGGCGGCCTAAGTTAACCATCCCTTAAATAAAATTGAAAATCTGCCGTTAAACGGGTCCGCTATTAATTTTTAAACGCGTTTTCCTTACGGGATCTCGGCTGTTTACCGACCGAACTCGATGCGACTTCGTTACACGTTATATGCTGGCTTGACTAAACCAAACATCAACTGGCGTGAGGATCCCCCCCCCCGTCTAGCCTGCATCTGTAAACCTCGCTTTCGTTTCTATTATTTCTTTTAGTTTTATAATGTGTATTTTACCATAGAAGAGGTAATTAAGGAAAGGGTTTAAAGGTATATTTATTTATTATCGAATTTTTCCGCAATTACATTTTCTAATTGCGCTAGTAGGAGTTCGCTTTGCTCCTCCAGCCTCCACATTTCCTCATCCATCTGCGTGGCTGCGGCGGTGTCCCCGACGGGAGCGGCGGTGTCCACGACGGGAGCGACGTCCGGCATCCCAGACATGTCCTCCACGTCCTGGAGCAACGTCAAGAGGTCCTCCTCAGGGTACCGGGGAAGGGCGGTGGCGTCCTCAACGGGAGCGGCGTCCGCAAAGGGGTAAGGCGGCGGCGGGGGTCGCTGCGGCTCGGGCGGAGTCGAGGTGGGTAGAATCGCCCGTACCTCAGCCACCTCGTGCGTTCGTGTGTGTCTCCTCGCCTCAGCCAGACTTTGAAAGGCCGATCCGCAGACGGAACAGTCATACAGCGGCGCATGACCGTGAAATCTCCGCGCGTGTCGGAGCAGGTTGTCTGTGCGGCTGCAGCGTGTTGAACAGTAGGGGCAGGGGTACATAGTGTCGGGCGGTTGCGGAGAGACTGACGATGGTGGCGGCGGGACGATTGCACAAATAAACAGTAGGAATTTTCCCTAGATAAACAACAACAGTCGGAATTTTCCCTAGATAAACAACAACAGTCGGAAATTTCCTCAAAACAGATCAGGTCCCCCCCCCCGACATCAACTGGTGTGAGGATATACCTGCCTCGCGACATAGCCTGGCGTGAGGATCCCCCCCCCCCGACATCACCTGGTTTGAGAGGGCGCCTCTGGAGGAGTATAATAGACCCTAGGTCCGGTGGCGCACGGTCTCAGTTTCGTCCGAGACTTCTTCACGAGCGGTCACAGCAGCGGCATGAGCAACGCGGCCGAAGTGGATCGAACGATCCGCTGTTTTATGGAGGAGTGGAACGCGATCAACGAAGAGAACGCCAACGCCACCACCCCCATACCACCGCAGCAACAACGGACGACAGCTAAAAAGAGGAAGCCCAATGGCGGGTGGACCGCGAATAAAGAAGTGCCTGGCGATTCCCCTACACTGAGTTGGACCGCGGGCGAGCGCCAGTATACGGTGAAGAACCCTACCAACAATGGCAACGTCCTTCTGAAGATGAACGTTTTCCAAGGAGGTCGCTCGACTTGGGCCTGCGGCCTGTATTTGGACGAGCAGCGGGACGACGAGATCTGCATGATTCTGACGGATCTGCTGACTAGGCTGCAGAACCTATGGTTGACCAACAGCGAGACGGGAGAGCCTAGATTCGACGGAATCGTCAGGACCGTCAGTCCGCTGCCCACCTGGAGGAAGATCGCGGATCGGTGCGTTTCCACCGCCGCTGTCGCCATCCCCGAAAAGCGGAAAAAGACGAAAAAATAAATGAAATAAACTAAGTAATTCGATCCTTCCCTTTCCTACTTTTCCTTAATGTACACTATTATAAAAAATAAAATAAATAAATAACGTAATAAAGCGAATGAGCGTGTTCCTCGAGATACATATCCAGCCTCACCACTCCTCCACTCCACCATCCCTCCACTCCTCCTCCACTCCTCCTCCACTCCTCCACTCCTCCTCCACTCCTCCTCCACTCCTCCACTCCTCCACTCCTCCACTCCTCCACTCCTCCTCCACTCCGCCAGTTGGTGTTTTCATCACTACGCCTCCTCCGCGGTTGTCTACAAAAGGCGACTCGGTAGTGAGAGCCAGTCATTCTGCATCCAGCCGCTGTGTCATGCTCAACACGGACCAGAAGATGGACCTCAGGACAGCCCTCAACAGCTGCAAGGCCGCGGGTTATACCCGCATCGTAGACCTGCAGGACAACGTGGTCTACCCGATCCGCTCGTTTGAGAGGGTGGATACACCATACGGCGAGGCGGTGATGGCCACCTTGGAGGGTCTTGTCGGCGACGACCCGATCCGGATATACATGCCCCGGCGGTACCTTGCAGTCCTGGACGATAACACCATCACGCAGTATAACGTTGGCGTGAGGCCGAGGATGAGCCTTGTGAAGAGGAGCAGCTCTCCAGGCAGTAAAAGTCCTCTCCTAGAATTTGTATAAATAAATGGTATTCCTTATTCCCTTATTTCCTTCAATAAAAAAAAAAAATCAAATAAAAAAAAAACGAGAAAAGAATTTAGTTTTAAGAGCCGAGGTGGCGGTGCATGGCAGTCAGTAGACGCCATGGACTTGAGGTGGAAACACCCGTTCACCACCATCGTGGCCGGGCCTTCGGGCAGCGGCAAGTCGCACTTCGTGGCTCGCTTCATTGAGCACGCTGACCACATGTGCGATACGCGGTTCGCCCGTATCACTTGGCACTATGGCAGTGGTGGTGGCAAGAGCCGTGCGGACTCTGCCGTGCGCTACGTAGCCGGCCTGCCAGACCTGGACGACTATGACGGTAGCGAGCCCGCCCTAGTCATCGTAGATGACATGATGCGTGAGGCTGGCCCCGGCGTAGCGGACCTGTTCACCAAGGGCTCACACCACCGCAACCTGAGCGTGTTCTTCATCACGCAAAACCTTTTTCACCAGGGCAGGGGCCAGCGCGACATATCGCTGAACGCCCACTACATAGTGTGTTTCAAGAATCCCAGGGACCGCGCTCAGATCAAACACCTCGCCCGTCAAGTATACCCGGAGAACCCCAAATTTGTGGAGGAGGCTTACGCGGACGCTACGCGTGATCCGCACGCCTATCTACTCATAGACTTGAAACAGTCCACGCCCGAGGAGATGCGCGTACGTTCAGCCATTTTCCCAGACGACCCGGTGAACTACGTGTACCTGCCCAAGAAGAAGTGATAAATAGGCCGAGCGCGCGCCAGCGTCAGTCATCATGTCACACCGCGTGAAGAAGGACGCGGCGCTGCTGAGGGCCCTAATACACGCTACGCCCAAAGAACGCAAAGCCCTGTTAAAAGCGTGCGACAAGAGTCGCATCAAGTCATTGTGCGAGTGCGCGTATAACGTGCTACGCGGAAACGTACCGCTTTCTCCCTGCCTCAAACGCAAATTGAGCAAACACAAACAGGCGCTCAGACGGCTGGTGAAACGCGGCGAGGGTTGGACCAAGAAACGACACTACCTCGTCCAACGGGGCGGAGGGATCTTCCTACCTCTGCTGTTGAACGCTGTTCTGCCCATTCTAGCGCAGAAGCTAATCGGACATGGAGTACGCTAGGAAAATGGTGGTTGTACCGCAGGAGCTCATCGAGAGATTGCGAGAAGGACCGGGACCAGGACCAAGAGGAGCAGGTAGCGCCAATAAGCCAGCCAGCCTAGATGCTGAGATGCATCGCATATTGAGCGACAAGCGGCTGGACGATACGGAGAAATGGAAACAATATCAGCAGGTGTTACAGCGGTTCCTGCACTTTTCCGCGGCTAAACGTCAACCCATAGGTCTGTCAATCATCGAGGGTGAGGAGAGGGAGGAGGAAGCGACGGGAGGTCCGAGTCAGATGAAGCGTGAGTCTAGCGCCTCGGCGGAGGAGGACATTGTGGAATCGTTCTCAAAAATCTACAGGTCGGTGGCGCGCAGCTTGTTGCGATTCATGACCCGTCAAGGCAGCCCCATCTCCTGGGACGCCAGTGGGGCAGTGTACGTGGACAAGGTGAAGATCCCCGATTCCAATATAGTGGGCATCGCGCACAGCATAGTGAGAGCGCGAAGGGCGGACCGATTGCCTACCGGCTGGCATCAAGTGATGGCCGCCTTGAAGGACATGAACGTGCCCAAAGAATACGTGAGCAATCCCACGGCGTTGCGTTACCTAGGCGTGGGGCTGGACTCGGCATCGAGCCCCTGGGGAGACACAACGGCCTCCTCAACACCCCTCTCACCGAGGTTGACACCGATACTGGATCGCCTGAGACCGCGACCCCCAGCGGCCAGGAGAAGGATAATAACCGAGGAACCCGACCGGGAATCGTCATTGGACAACTGGGAGCCGTTCACACCGTAATGGAGAAGCTGTACTACGACCCGAGCCAGCCCGGTTCCCTCGGCGGGGTGGCCGCCCTGGCCAGAGCCGCGCGCCTACCGAAACGTCGGGTAGCCGACTGGCTGCGCGCCCAGGACACCTACATGCTGCACAAGCCTGCGCGCAAGCGGTTTCCCCGCAACCGCTACGCCGTGTTCGGGCCTCGGGAGCTGTGGCAGGCGGACCTGAACGACATGCGCGGCCTGAGCCGGTACAACGACGGAGTCAACTACCTGCTGACTGTGATAGACGTATTCAGTAAGCGGCTGTTCGCGGTACCGCTGAAGAGGAAAAGCGGGCCTGAGGTGGCTGCTGCGTTCGAGAGGATATTCGCTGAGGCGACTCCTCGCTGCCTACAGACCGACAAGGGGACGGAGTTCACCGGGGCCGCGACCAAGCGAGTGTTCAAGAGTCACGGTGTCAACTACTTCACCACGCAGAACCCCGACGTGAAGGCGGCGGTGGTGGAGCGAGTCAACCGCACGCTCAAGAACCGCATGTGGCGCTACCTGACCTACAAAAACACGTATCGCTACGTGGACGTGTTGGACAGGCTTGTGGACGCCTACAACCGCAGCCCGCACAAGAGCCTGGGTGGCCTACGACCCGTGGACACGGACAGCGGCGATGGTCAAACGGTGTACAAGGTGTGGCGTCACATGTATGGAAAGGCGATCCGGCGACACAAGCCCAGGTTCGAGCCTGGTGACACGGTGCGCATAGCCAAGGAGAAGGGCACGTTCGCCAAAGGTTATGAGACCAACTGGAGTAAAGAGCTGTTTGTGGTGGATCACGTATACGGGTCGCATCCTCTACCATTGTACGTGCTGCGAGACCTGAACGGGACGCCGCTGGAAGGGCGCTTCTACGAGCATGAGATGCAAAAGGTAACGATGGCCCCGGACCGCCTGTACCAAATAGATAAAATACTGGACACTAAAGGGCGAGGCTCCAGTAAGCGCTACCTAGTCAAGTGGGTCGGTTACGGAGAGGACTTCAACTCGTGGGTACCTGCATCTGAAGTGCAACAGCTGCGATGACGAGGCACGACCAGTTTTACCTGACGTTGCCCAGTAACAGTTCAATGAAGTACTATCCCAACAACATGGTGACAAACTACACGACCCATCTACCCTCGACCGTTGATCTGTCAGACGGCGAGTGGGAGGTCGCTCTGGCGGAGGCGCACTACCCCTTCTCTTTTCTGACCGTCGGTGAGGGAACCTACATCAAACTAGTGCTGGGAATGAGGGACTCGAAAGGCGGGTTGGCCGTGGTGGACAAGTTGTTAATCAAAGTGGAGCCGGGCAATTACAGTAGTACCGAGGAACTCGTGCACGCAATCAACAACCACCCTCAAATGAAGAGTAACCTGTGCACCTTCTCGTATGACGAGAGGTCCTCCAGGGTGGAATTGATGTCGACGTCTTCAGCCGTTCAGAGCCTCAAACTGAGCCCCAGTTTGGCGCTACAGTTTGGCTACGAGGTGGATACGGATATCGTCAAGCGTCACAGGTCCGTGAGGCCGACTAACCTCTTCGCCGGTCTACCATCACACATGTACGTGTATTGCGACCTGGTGGAACCCCAACTGGTGGGCGACGCTGTGGCGCCACTACTGAAGATCCTCAACATCGACATCAGGAATTACACGTACGGTGCCAACACGACAGTGTATATAATAGACCCGCACTACGTGCCGGTGATTAAAACCTCATTCGAGAGCGTGGAAATCGATTTAAGGGACAACCAAGGGCGACACTTGCCATTCCACTTCGGGACCACGTGCATGAAGCTTCATTTCAGGAAAGAGAGGCAGCGGCAATGAATCCGAGCGATCCCTATCTGGCGTATTACCGCCACCAGCAGGCGGGCCATGGCGTATCCTCCGTATTCAGAGGAGCCGCTTTCCAACGCGGACACGGCATCGGCAGTTTCCTAGGCGGGCTGATGCGTACAGTGGTCCCGTTGATCAGATCCGGCGCATCGGCGCTGGGCAAGGAGGCGCTGAGGTCCGGTGTGGGCTTCTTGGGCGACGTGGTGGCGGGCACAGCCGACCCCCGAGTCGCAGCCAACGCTCGACTCAGACAGTTTACCGGGTCGCTGAAACGCAGGGCTGATGAAAAACTGGATCGCGTGCTGAGCGGTGGTGGTGCCTATAAGAAGAGGCGTGTACAGCAGGTTACTCCTCAGTCTCTAGCGAAACTCCTCGGAGCGAGGAAGAAGAGCGCTGCCCCCAAGAGGAAGCCCGCAAAACGTGTCGCTAAGAAGAGGAGAAGCAAGAAGAGCAAGAGTACCGTGAAGGACATTTTTGGATAATGGCGTTTCTACATCAGAAGTCGTGCGAGTGTGTCAAGACCGAGTTGGACCTGTTCTCGCTACCGCCTACGCAGACCAGTATAGAGAGTGGTAAATGGGTGCAGTACAAGCCCATCTCCTCCCTGACAGACGACTCACCCGTTGAGTTCATAGTTCCGGGTCATGGGGACGAGTACACGGATCTGTCACAGACGCTACTGCATGTGAAGGCTACCATTAGAACGGCTAATGGAGGCGCTGTAACGGGTGATCAAGCGATAAAAGAGGTGGGTCCGATTAACAACTGGCTGCACTCGCTGTTCAGTCAAGTGGACCTGTACCTGAACAACAAACTGGTGTCTCCTCAGAACAACACGTACGCCTATCGCGCCTACCTGGAGAACCTGTTGTCCTATGGCGGTGATGCCAAGACATCGCACCTCACCGCGGAGTTGTTCTACGAGGACTATGCCGGGTACATGGACAATACTGAGGAGGATAATGCCGGGCTCAAGAACCGGAGGGAGTTTGTCAAGGCCAGCCGGTACGCGGACATGGTCGGACATCTGCACGTTGACCTGTGCAACCAGGAGAAGTTCATGTTAAACGGTGTGGAGATGCGCTTTCGCCTGATCAGGTCAAAGAACTCATTCTCCATCATGTCCAAAACCGTGACAGACTATAAAGTGGACATCGCCGAAGTCAACCTGTTTATGCGTCGCTGTAAGATCAACCCGAGCGTGCTGTTGGCTCACAGCAGGACGCTGGAGTCGGGCACAGCCAAATATCCCATTACGCGCGTGGAAGTGAAATCCTTCACACTACCCTCCGGTATCAGCAGCAAGACTCTGGACAGTGTGTTTCTGGGTCAACTGCCGAAACGCGTTATAGTTGGCCTGGTCAGCAATCAGGCGTTCAACGGGGACTACAAGAAGAACCCGTTCAACTTCACCCACAGCCACGTGAACTTATTCGCGCTGTACATAGACGGTGAGCAAGTGCCATGTAAGCCGCTTCAACCGGATTACACGTTCGGTCAGGAGTTGTGCGTGCTCGCCTACCACACGCTATACACCGGCACCGGCATCAATTTCTCAGACTGCGGTAACGAAGTCAGTCGCAACGAATACCCCTACGGATACTGCCTGATGGCGTTTGATCTGACGCCTGATATGGCAGCCTCTCAATCCAGCCACTGGAACCTGGTGCGTAACGGTAACCTGCGCATAGAGATTGGGTTCTCCGAAGCCTTGGCGGAGGCGTTCAACTGCATAGTGTACGCCGAGTTGGACAACGTCGTGGAGGTGGACCGTCATCGCAACGTCACAGTCGACTTTGGCGGGTAAACGAGTTGCCGCGCGCTCAAGGTCATCGCGAACCGTTAGGTGATGGCGGCGCGCGCACCCAAGGTTATCCCGCTAGGCGCGCTCCCGCCAGCGCTCAGTCGAGTTCAGTCAGCCGTACGGGATGGACGTGCCGCCACCGATCTATAACGAACCGCCACCAGCGCGCTGTCATCACGGAAGCGTGGTGATGGATATGCAGTGTTTTAAAGACAGTGATAATGACTTTCTACTGAAAGAGGTTTGCGTGGTGGACGTGACTACCGGCACGCTGCTCCTACATCACATCGTCCGCCCGCCTTTCAGCAAGGACCTCCTGACTTCCGAGAAACAGCGCGAGAGCGTCTGGGTCACTCGCCACTGCCACGGCTTGGAGTGGGACCAGGGGGACATCGCGTACGTCGCCTTGCTGGACAAGCTGCGCTCCTGCCTCATCCACCGCCCCCTGGTCTACGTCAAAGGATCGCAGAAGAGGGACTTTGTACAACGCCACCTCATAACCGAGCCTGCCGCCACCACCGCTCAGGACATGGAGGATCTGGGCTGCGGGTCGCTCAACGGTCCGCCCACCTACCGGACCCTGCGCTGTCGCCACCATAAGAGCTCCCACAACCGTTGCGCCCTTCATAACTGCATAGTATTGCGGGACTGGCTCGTGGCTAACGACACACTGGACTCGTCCACCTCGAGCTGCCTGTGTTGCTTCCGTCCACGATGAATACCGTCCAGATCAGAGAATGCCTGGTGAGGATCCCCGGACTGAGGAACGTTGCGGTCTACGCCTCTGACCAACTACCGGACGTGCCAGTCAAGCCTCTCACCGCCATCGTGTCCAACACGGTAGCACACACCGAGGGAGGCGAACACTGGGTGGCGTTTTACTGCTCGGAAGAGGACAGACTCGAGTACCTGGACAGCTACGGAAGGCCGCCATACCAGGCCGACTTTCAAATGTTCCTGAGGCGCAATCCTCATCACCGCCACTATGTCTACAACAGGTATCGACTCCAGGGCTACGATACCTCTGTTTGCGGCTACTACTGCCTCACTTACCTGTACTGCCGGGCTGTTCTCCGCACGTCACTCAGCGACTACGTCCAGCTCTTCGACCCTGCCGCTCCCGCCGCCAACGACGCTCTGGTCCTCAGGCTCTTCCACTCCATATTCGCTTAAAACTAATTTTAAGGTTTTTGTAGTATGTGTATGTAACCTTATTACTGTACAATACATGCCTCATAATGATAAAGCTTGTGTTTTCATTTCTCCTTTCTCCTTACTAAATTTAAAAAAAAATAGCAAAACTGAGGCAGCGGGGCTGGACCTCAGGTTTATATACCAGCGGCGCGTGTCACTGGCTGAGCCCCCGCCAAGCGGCAGTGAAGGTCGCCAAAGAGGGCGCGTCACGAGACCCCTCGGACATCAGCAAACCGCTGAGTAATTCGAGGGTGCAACCTTGAGCGTCAGCAAACCACTTAGCAACTCCTTCCTGGGCAACTCCTTCAGGGCCATCCCCCGACACGCGCCGCCAACCGCTCCCGGTTGGCGGGGGCTTTTTAAGCTGCACGGCTCGGGCCAAACGGCCCATAACGCCTTTCACTTTAGTTTTTCTGAGCCTACCGGCTTTTGAGTGAGCAAAGGGGAGGAAATAAACAACTCAGGTTCGTGCTGTACATAAAGCTATTATATTTTCTTACAAATACTATTTACAAATTTTTCTTAAAATTAATATTAAAACTAAACTGGGAATTCCTCTTCCTCGTCTTCATCCTGGGGCTGCCCCTCCTCCTCCTCACCATCCACCTCCATCCGTCGATCTCCTCTCCTGGCTGGTAGCGGCGGGACGTCCTTGTGTCCCCACGGCAGAGTGTGGATGCCGTCGGGGAGGACGCACCGCTTGTCGTCGGTCGGGCTGAGGCTCAGCTTGTCCACTTCCACGGTGTAGACCCGGTGCAAGTGAGACTGGAAGCGGACGTTGGTGGTGCGCTTTTGGACCCCGTCAAACAGGCACTCTCTGTAGTCGTCGGGGGTGAGGACATTCTTGACAACGCCCTTTGCCACCCCCTTGGCCCGCTTGAGAGCCTTGCTGCCGCCTGTCGCCGCGTCCTCAATGTCCATAAAGTATAATTTGGACCGCAGGCCGAGGTACTCGAATAAGGACAGGCCGTTGCACTCGTCCTTAAACTTTCCAATGACCTTGGCGTTGACGGGGCTGTAGCAGGGGTGGAACCTCGGATAGCCGCTGGTGTCGAAGTCGTCCAGGTGTTCCTTCATCTCGGCGTAGACGTCCTGGGACACGATGTCAAAGACAAAGCTGTCTGTGTCCATGTAGTCCACGGTGAGGCGATCACCGTAGCGCTCCTTCATCTTGCGCAGGAACTCGTACATGAGCCACTTGCTCAGCTCCAGGACTGTCATGCCTACGTAGACGGGCTTGTCCAACACGATGTTGACCTTGGACAGATGCACCAGGGCCACGTCCTCCGTGTAGTACGTCCGGTCCAGGAAGTTGGATCTGGCGACGTACTTGGAAAACCTCTCCGGGGTGCACACCAGCTTCACGTTGAGGCGCTTCCGTACATTCTCAATGGTCTTGCCAAAGACCGCGTTGTTCATGAGCTTGAAGAAGTCCTGTTCAAACTTCGTCTTGGCCCTCTTCCGCAGCTCCGTGTTCATCAGGATGTACGGTTCCAACCACCGCGACTGGCGAAACGAGATCGCCCGATGCACCGCGACCAGCTCCAATCCGTTTTGCAGCGCCTGCTGCAAGACCCTGTAGTGACAGATGTAGTGCGTCTTGTCGTCCAGGGTCGTCAACAGTTTGGGGAACTTCCCTGTTGGCGGACGCTTCGTCTCGCAGCAGTAGGGAAGGTCCTTGTGCAGGTCGTGTAGGCGCGCGGGGTAGTGGAGGTCCACCTCCAAGATGTAGCCTCGATCGGCCTCTGCGTCTAGCGCCGCAATGTCCAACGCCTGGATTTCCTCACGGCTGAGCCACTCGAAGTCTCCGGTCGGCAGGCACTGGGACATGGCCCAGCCGTAGAGGTTGTTGGCGTCCAGGTACAGGAGGAAGCGCGTGGGCTCGTCGGGGTGGTAGTCCGGGCACCTGTCGTGGTTGGCCTTGGCGTAACGGGTGATGGACTGAGAGATGCCTCCTCGGATCCCCTGCTCCACGAACAGGTACATGTCAAAGTCCTGCAGCGTGTCCAGCTCCACACCGCAGGTCTTGAGCATTACGTCCCAGGCGTAGGACGGCAGGGTGTAATAGTGGGCGGGGTCCAGCCCGTACTCTGCCAGCGAGGTGTCGCGGAACTGCTCAAAGACATCGGTGAGTAGGGCGATGTCGCATCGCAGGTACTTGTCCGCGTAGTCCTTGAGGTGCTGACACTCAAAGGCTCGCCACACGTTGAGGGCGTGCTCGTACTCCTCGTCCTTGATGTCCTCCAGGGTCATGGAGTTCCTGAACGCCTCCTTGGGCGGTAGCTCCCTGGTCCTGTACAGTGTGTCGTAGGACGTCACGAAGTCGTAGGGGAACACGCCCTTCCTGCGCACCAGGTCGAACAGCCGGTCGTCGGGGAAGCGCTTCCTCGTCTCACGCATCCTGTCCGTGGGAAGTCCTGTCGCCAGGTTGGCCAGGCTCATGGACAGGAACCTGTAGGTGTCTAGGAAGCGCACCGCGAAACTGCTCTGACGTTGGTTGTCCCCAGGCTGGCCAAAGTGGAATCGCTTGGTAAAAGCGATGTACCGCTCCTCCGTGTGGGCCAACACGTCCACGTCACCGGGGTCGATGGCCAGCTCGCGCACTACGAAGTGGGCGTCGTAGTTGGACAGGTTGTGGAAGTAGCAGTTGATGTGTCGCTGCTCCCGGTACCTGAGGTTGCACGAGCGGTGGGCGGCTCCTCGGAACTCGTAGGGTGGGGCGTGATTGTGGTCCCGCACCTTAACGTCCTGGTCCGTGAACTCCTTCCCGCAGAGGTAGCAGTGAGTCGCCACCAGGTACTCGCCCATCTCCTGCCGGGTCAGAGAAGGGTGCAGAGCTCTCATGCTGAATAGGAACTCCCACAGCGCCAGCACGTCCATCTTCAACCTTTCCATGAAGACCTTGGACGCGTCAGCCCCGAAGTAGACGCGGGGCTCAAACTCCTCCAAGCCGAGCGAGTCCACGATCTGGTAGGCAAAGGCGTACGGGACGTGCAGTTGCAGGGGCCTCGTGCCGGGCGGCGCTTCCGCAGGGTCAGCGGCGACGGGCTGTAGAGCACACTCAAAGTCGGCGTAGACGCAAAAGCGCTCGCGCCGAGTGTACTCGGGGTGGACGAAGCGGATCTGCTGCTTCTTCGGTAAGTCCAGGCGAAGAGGAGCCTTGGCGGTGCAGTATCGCATATGCTCCTCCAGGCGCTCGGCACCGGACAGTTGCAGCTTGTTGGGCTGGTTGTCAAAGTAAGCGAAGCATCGCTTACACACGTGGATAGTGCCGCGGTGGGACGTTAGCTGAGGACGCACTAGCCTACTCATGTTTGCGATGTAGGCGTAGTGACTGTCCCCGCCGGTGGTCACGTACAGCAGGTCCCGGTGATCCTCCAACTCCCGCTTGCAGATCTTCAGCGGGAACACGCGGTCCTGGAACTTTGGCGATCCGTCGGGGCGTCTCCCCACCATGGCGCGCTTGATCCCGTACACATTGACGCTGATGGGGTTCCTCCTCTCGAAGACTTTGATGTCCTTCACGGCTACGGGGAAGCGTAGGCCGACCCAGTCGTAGCGTGCCATGACGTCCGGTGTGTACGATGTGGGTCTCTCCGGGTGTCGCGCGACGAACTTGGCCAGGACGGCATACGCAAAGCACATGTCATCGAGGTTGCGCACGTTGATGATGGCGCGCGTCTCGCAGATGGTCTTGGGGAGCTGGACGAACCGGGCTCCGCGTTCTCCCAACGGGGTGTAGAGATTGACGCGAATCTCCAGGTCGCGTATTCGGAGATAGCTCCACCCGCTGCCCACTAGCAGGCACTGCTCCTTCTCTTCCTCCAGCTTGTGGAAGGACGCCGACAGGAAGTCCTCCAAATTGGACGCGGCGGTGAGAGGCACGTTCTTCGTCTTGAAGGCTCGCAGACAGGTGACTCCGTGGACGTTGGAGAATTCGCACTCCAGGAACATGTTGACCTTGATGTTTGGGTGTCGGGTCCTGACGTCAGCCAGCAGTTCCAGGACGCTGTCGAACAGCAGCACCAGCGCGTCCTCCACGGACAAGAAGTCCTCCATGGGCCGGGACAGACCGAAGGTCAGGAGGCGTCCACGGAACCCTCGTTGGATGGTGCGGAACGCGGGCAGTCCGCCACCCACCATCCCGTCGGGTGCCGTGCTCGATCCAGGTTGGGGCTCGCGGCTGGGTCGAGGCTCGCGGCTGGGTCCGGGCTGGGGCTCGTGGCTGGGTCCGGGCTGGGGCTCGTGGTTGGGTCCAGGCTGGGGCTCGTGGCTGGGTCGAGGCTGGGGCTCGTGGCTGGGTCGAGGCTCGCGGCCGGGCCGGGGCTCGGGTGACAGGACGGGTAGGTGCGGCATCTCGTCCACAACGAGGTTCCTCACGATGGGGCAGTTGTGGGCCTCGTGCTGGTCCCGGTTGTAGCGCCGGGTGAAGCCTCGGTCGCAGTAGGCGCACGCGAACCTCATGCCGCGGTGGACGCTCTCCATGTGCCGCTGGAGGTACGCGGCCCTGCGGAAAAGGGCGCCGCACTCGGGACAGCGGACCCCGTTGGCGTGCACCAGCTGCACGTGGCGCCGGAGCAGGTCCTCGCGGTCGAATCGCCGCCCGCACGCGTCGCACTCGGGCCGTGGGTCTCTGACAGGTGGCGTTGCGGAGGAGGAGGTCGAAGCTGACGGAATCGCACCGTGGACCGCTTCCATGTGGTGGTGAAGATCCTCGGGGCTCGCCAGGGCGACGGAGCACAACGGGCATGGATGGTCTGTGAACAGGAAAAACAAGTTCTATTAGTTACCTCAATATACATGAAGGTGAGGAACTGGAAACCTCTTCCTCATCTCATTCACCAGTTTGAACCTAGTATATACAAGGGTGAGGAATTGCACAGAGGCCTAGTGACCTCTTCCTCATCTCAATCGCCAGTTTGAGCCCAGTAATACAAGGTGAGGAACTGAACAGAGGCTGACAGCCCCTTGTTTACTACTTAAATCTGTTTACTCGGCTAAAGCCGTTTACTCTCTCGAAAACAAGTCATTAGTACTGGTTTCTTGTTTAATGTAAAAACCGTGCCTAGCGCTTGATCGTGAGGAACTGTATAGAGGACTGGCGACCTCTTCCTCATCTCAATCGTCAGTTTGAGCCCATTAATACAAGGGTGAGGAATTGCATAGAGGCCTGACGACCTCTTCCTCATCTCGAACGCCAGTTTGAGCCCAGTAATACAAGGGTGAGGAACTGAACAGAGGCTGGCAGCCCCTTGTTTACTACTTGAATCTGTTTACTCAGCTAAAGCCGTTTACTCTCTCTCGAAAACAAGTCATTAGTACTGACGGTTTCTTGTTTAATGTAAAAACCGTACCTGGCGCTTGGTCGTGAGGAGTGGGAGGATGAACTGCTGTGAGGTGGCGTCGCAGGCTGTCGCTTCGCCCGAAGCGTCTCCCGCAGACGTTGCAGTCGAAATGGCGGTCCCTGTGAGCAGCTGCCATGTGACGAGCCAGGTTTCCAGCGAAGACGCGACCGCAGACCTCACACATACGAGGAACAGCCATCTACAACATCGGGTATCTGTAGCAGTACCCTTCTAATAGTAGACAGAAATAAATTACAAGAATGGCTCCTATGACATTCCTAACACTGTTACACGTCTTTATCTTTGTTTCAGTCGCACATGGCGATTTTACTCTCGTCTATAATTCTACTAGCCACTTGAAATTTCGATTTAAAAGCAAAACCAAATTTTATTTTGCACTGGGATATGTAAAATATTAAATATTAATTTTAGCTAATTGGGATTTAGATCATTGGCAAATCGGCTGATGAAAAGATATATATTAAATGTTACTTACATTTTAAGATATTCAAAGAGAAAACTCCACACAGTCGCACAAGCACAGGTTGTAAAGTGTATCTCGGAGACGGCAATACTTCGTCCGCGCAGTAAGAGCTCCAAAGACAAACTGGCGAAACCCCCAAGGACTCGCTTATAAATAACACTCTGGTCGGGAGGAGGCCTCATGCGGCGCGCACTTGCCGGAGGAGTGAGGGAGTGATGAGGGGTCTAGAAGGTCGCTGATGAGTAAACAACCCCGGGCGGTCACGTAGACCCTAGCAGCCTCGCATCCTCACCGCACCTTTGCTAGTTTTGAACCATTGTGAGGGGTCTGGAAAACAGCTAAGATCCTATGAGGAAAACGCGTTTAAAAATTAATAGTGGGCCCGTTTAAGGGTGGATTCTCAATTTTCTTTAAGGGATGGTTTACTTAGGCCGCCGCCCGGCATGTGGTGAAATTTCGTCAAAATCGGTCGGTAAACAGCCGAGATCCCATAAGGAAAACACGTTTAAAAATTAATAGCGGGCCCGTTTATAGGCGGATTTTCAATTTTCTTTAAGGGATGGTTTACTTAGGAGGGCACCCGGCATGTGGTGAAGTTTCATCAAAATCGGTCGGTAAACAGCTGAAATCCCATAAGGAAAACGCGGTTATAAATTAATAGCGGCCTTGTTTGATGGTGGATCTATGGGGTTCTTTCGTCATTTGCTTCCTCTGGGATAGGCCTACACTCTGGAAAAAGTCCCGTGGGAATCGGTAAGTAAATAGGCTAGTTATTAATTTTTGAAAGTTTTTCCTCATCATGAAAAATGTTGCAAACGGGGGGGGGGACCTTGGGGTCAAGGTCATCGGGGGGGGGTGACGTCATGGGGGGGTGACGTCATGGGGGGGAGGGGGTGACGTCATGGGGGGGGGATGACGTCATGGGGGGATGACGTCATGGGGGGGAGGGGGGGGGCTTCCACGCGTCCACACTGCTGTGCTGGTTTTGAAGGAACTATTGCCCCCTACTCTTCGCTCTCTAAACGGAAAACACTTGTCTTACGATGTATTTTAGATCATAAAGAAACATTTTAGACGCGGTTCTAGGTAAAATACATTTTCCGAAGGGTACACGGATTTGAACTATAAACAGATAGCAGAAAAAGAGTTAAGCTTTTAATTTGCTATTCATTTATGTGATTGGATTGACGCTTAATTGCTAAACATTACGACCCGAGGGTTCAGCCTTGTCGAGCGTCCGAGCACTCGGTGAGAACGAGCGGTTTTATGGTAAGCGAACTGCAAGCCAGGGTCTCGTGATTTGACCCCTCGCATTAACAGCTTTTTAGTTTACGATACTTTAATTGCACTGAGATAGGTTAGGTCCGATTGCCAGGGATCCATTCAATCTGGTGATATTTCAACAGTAATTTATGAAAAGCTAACTGATAACAAGACTTTGAGAGATAACTATGGGTGGCAGAAGCAATTAGCTCGGGAGAAAATAAAGTTGAAATACACATAAAACACATAAAACTATAAAACATAACAGAAAGCTGATTGGAATAGGAGAAAGGTTTCGATCTCGTGGCAGCGCTACAAGTCGGATCGTTGAGAGGGGAGGGTAAGCGGACGGATAGGGAACTGTACCCTCTGAACACGAATACTTCAGTATAAGGAGAGTCCCGTGCCCTCTGAACGACCTAGCGCCACTAGCGTTCAAAACAACCGGTTACTGAATTAACTGTTTTAAACTTAACACTACTGTGTATTCTGTAGTATTTTATAGTTTTCTGTGGTACAACTAAATTCGTTTGAAGATTTTTGTTGAGTTACTAAGCACACGTTTTAGGCTATTGGAAAAGGTCAGGATGTTTTTATAGGTTACAATCTTGAAAACCGATCTTACAGTTCCAATATGTTCAGCCATAGACTCGTATTTTCAATGCGAATTACCCAAAAATGAGAAAAAATATATATCACTGTTTTAGCGAATTTCCCCTAAAGGAGGAAGCTATTACCGTAGGTGGTATGGTAAGACTTAAGCCCGAGACCATTATAACTTTTTGTTTTGAAGTCCCCAGATGCCAAAAACACTATTCGTTCAAATTTATATATATGTGTATATATACAAGGTGTACATAAAGTCCCGCACGGGTTTAATATTTTTTGAATGATAAGAGATAAATCAATAAGATTTGGTACATCAACACTACACCTAAAAATCTCCTTTTTTGAAGGAACTATCAGTTTTCTGTCATATCAAGGGGACGTCCCGCAAGGAGTCAGAAGGAAATTTTAAATAGGAGCATAGGTCAATATGCACATCACTTTAAAGGGCTTATCTAGCAGAGTTTAATACCGCAAACCGCACTAAAAAAGGTTGATCCAGTAAAAATTGGCGGCTGTTCAAAGGTTTTACTTGGTTACATTTTATTAGTAGCCACAACCCCATTAAAGCAAAACTGCAACTAAATGAATACTGCAGCTAAATACTACATTATGCCTGTCAATACAGAAGTGAATTATGACGTTAGTTATCCTCAAGGGTTATAAATTTGGTCAAAATCTATTGATAACGGGGGAAAACTGGTAACAGTAACTATTAGAAAGATCTTATCTTTTTTTAACAAAACCTTTGAACAGCCGCCATTTTTTACTGGATTAACCTTTTTTAGTGCTGTTTGCGGCATTCAACTCTGCTAGATAAGCCCTTTAATGTGATGTGCATATTGACCTATGCTCCTATTTAAGATTTCTTTCTGACTCCTTGCGGGACGTCCCCATGATATTACAGAAAACTGATAGTTCCTTCAAAAAGTAGATTTTTAGGTGTAGTGTTGATGTACCAAATCTTATTGATTTATCTGTTATCGTTCAGAAAATATTAAACCCGTGCGGGACTTTATGTACACCTTGTATATATATATATATATATATATATATATATATATATATATATATATATGTGTGTGTGTGTGTGTGTGTGTGTGTGTGTGTGTGTGTGTGTGTTGTGTGTCCGTTACCGTGATAACTTTTGAAAGAAGCGCCCGATTTTGATGAAATTTAGCACAAATGTGGAGAGTAACATTTATGACTCTAAGTTCGAAAACCAGATCGATCGGTCTACGGGAAGGGGGTTTTATGGGGGTTTAAAATTTTCCAAAAATCAGTTTTTTCAACTATTTACCCTAAAATTTAAAAAAAACCCTAGATTTTTGTTATAGCCATTTTATAGAGCTTAAAAAGCAAACAATTTAGTATTTTTAATCATTAAGCTAGGTTTAGTGGTTCTGGAGAAAAGTAGAAAAATATGTCTATAAAATTTCCCGTATTAATCTTATGGGAATACGGTTTTCCTCTGATAATTTCACTAAAAAATACATATTTCTTTCTACCAATCAGTTTAGCTCTACAAAACAATCATTTTGGCGTTTTAATTGTTGTTTTACGTCCAACCGTTGCAGTGAAATTCAAAGTGCTAAACACAGTACGTTGTCCGATGTTATCCTTATGGAGAATAAATAAAATGTTATATTTCGATTATTTATGTATGTATATTGATGAAACTTGGTATGTGGCTTCAACTAGTTGTGGTATATTGATATTAGCACAAAAAGTTTTTTGTTTATTTTTCCCGGTAGCAGCAAACCTGCATACTCGGCCCCCATGTTATTCATATGGATAATAAGTAAAGTTTTATATCTCCCTTAGTTATGAACCTAAATTAATAAAACTTGGTATGTAGCTTCACCTGGTTGAGTTAAATTGATAATTGCAAAAAAACACATTTATTATCTTCCTTGTTGCAGCAAACCTGCGTACTCAGCCCTAATGTTATTCTTATGGAGAATAAATAAAATGCTATGAATCACTTATTTATTTATGAATTTTTGTGGAACTTGGTAAGTGGCTCTAGCTAGTAGTGATACCCATATATATGCACTGGAAATTCGCTGAGTACGCAGGTGTGCTGCGACGGGGGTATTTATAAGATGTAGCCTATGTGAAAATTTATGAATTTGTTAAACGGACTACGTTTGGATTGTTGGACACGAAGAGGTGGTATTTTATAACGGGGGTTGCCCAAAACATGTAATAAAAAGTTATGTAACGCTTCTGGCTGAACTATGCTTTACCCCAAAAATAATTCTTAATAGTTAGTTTCTTGAATTGGTTCCCCAAAAGGCTATTGCTAACATTTAAAACCATAAATGTTATAATGGAAATTTTGGCGGGGAACTTGAAAGTTCAAAGTTCCCCAGGTGCACGGTCACAGTTGTGGATTAGATAGCACTCTGTTGTCAGATGGTTTCGGATCGGTGGTCAACTAATGGGAGCTCCTCCACACGTGCGCCTACCGTCACACCGTCACACCGCGCGCCTGACGCGAGCTACAAGCAATACCGCGCATGAGTCGGCCAGGTGCAACCGCCTACACGGCGAGGAGACAACTGCCTAATTGATAGCAAAGACACGACCGATTGTTCACAAGTAGGTCCCACCTTTGTCTTTGGACGACCCGCAACGCTTAGCTGTGTGTTAGATATGTGACTTACCTTGTGGTCAGTTTGAGATCTAGCTTTACGGGCGATGGGCTCACACCTTTATATTCATCTGGGCGATTAGGGACGGCGTGTATCGGAATAGTGACTCTTCGCTCTCGCAATTACAGGGATGGACTGCCAGACAATGACTATTAGTTAATAGGTGGGGACCGAGCTTTTCTTGGAGTAAAATCACATGCTGATACCACAGGCCGTATAACAAATAGACTGGGCATTCCTATTACTTTAGAATTGCAGTTGGTGAAGCCTGTTTTTGACATGTATCCGTCATCTTGGTGGTTCGAGTTTATAAAAATACTAGAATATTAATTATGGAAATGTAATAATAATTGGTATCATATTTATAAAAGACTGGATACTGTAAAATTAAGTATTAATTTTGTAGAGTTGTTAGGCCCACAAATGTATTTACAATAGTTGATATAGTAAATATAGTTGAGTAGAATTTGATAATAAAAAAGTTAGTAAATTGCTTTTGACTCCCTCACATTTTCATATGTAACTGATTCCCCATAATTTTCAAAATATCAGGTTTCAAATAGTATTATTAGCTGTTGTAAATAGTTCTATTAGATTTATTTCAGCGATAATCCTAGCTTTAAAAGTGTAGGTAGAGTTCGCGGCACGGTGCATGGCGTCTGTGGGAAAGACGAGAAACTACTCAATAGAAGCATTTACTAAATACTAGTTGTCCTGTTGCTCGAATCTGAGCAAGTTTGTACCCAACGAAAGGTTACTTCAGTTGTAAACAAAAATAAGAAAACATCTGATATTAAAACGGGTGATAAAATCTGAGAATAATGCGGATAACGTACTTTCAATCGTATCCGCACTTTTAGACTTCCGCCGTCGGATAGCGCCACTGTTCCGAAAATTCAACCCTTTACTATATTTATCCTCTTTCTTAAACTTCTGGGACGTATATGCAAATATACGTTAAAATACGTTTAATTAGACACCTCAATCGTTAAAATCCGTCCAGCCGTTATCAAGTTATGGCTGTAAAGAAAAAACCCCTAGCTTTTTAAAATATAGGAAGATAAAATAAAGTAATTTGTTTTCAGGTATATCAGATGATGAAAATCATCCAAAAACATGTTTTCACTTATTTGTATTAAGACCAAAGTCACAACACAAGTAACGCTATCTGCTGGGACTCAAGAGACTCAGAGAACTGACAGGCCACTTCTTGGTGGTGCACATATTAGTTTGGCTTCAATTTATATTTTTTTGAAGCCCAGATTACTTTTTTCTATGGTCTGCTGTGATACCCACAAGAGTGTTTTCTTTGACAGCTCACCGATTGATAATCTGGTACGATTATTTTTAAATAATTTGTAACACCATAAGCGCAATGTTAGAATTTTAAATTGTCAAAAACGTTTTCGAGCAACATTTTATTTTTCTGGTTTTCAATCAATTCATGAAGACCAAAAACCTCAGTTATCAATGTTTGAATAAAATCCCGCAGGGTTCCAAGATTCATTTTACATACATTCACTTTCCGTAATACAGTATAGGAAAGGATAAAATTCACTCACCGATTGAAGTCGTATGTCTTGAAATAAATCGTCAGCTTTTAGTCGTTACCGGTAGTTTATATTGTTAAAACCCACTTAACCTGCTGGTCCAGAATTTGGGCGGGGGATATCTCACCCCATAAACTCTTTATGAGCGTCCTTGCCTACAAAGGCTGCGGCAGCGATAATTCAACATTTAAACCTCGGTTTTCCTGGTCAGAACTGGTTTACATTTTGATAGAGGCAGATAATTCAAAACAAACAGACCCGAATTAGTAATATATTCAGCCTGAGGCGGCGAGCGCGACAAGACCGGTCAGCTGATGTCGGGGGAGGTGGTAATTTGGGGTAATGTGAACACGTCAAACGTCCGGGGGGGCTGCCAGGATTGAGATGTAGGCTGGTTATAATCCGTAACAGAAGCCCGGTTACAAGCTATACTATTATCATTTATAACAGAATAATAGCTACTCTTTAATCTCGTTAGGAGCATCTATCTGACCTAACGGTTACCGCGCCTTTCTGTTAAAGGGGTTATGGGTTCGAATCCCGGGTTGCCCACACAAATATTAGGGGTGCCGCGTTTTGTGATACTTAGGAAAATGCCGTTGACGTTGGAATACAAAAAGACCTGAAGCTTTATATTTTACTTTGATGACGGAAATAAATTATTTAACGACATTCAAGACTACAATACTTTTAGTTGAATTTATATCATTTATTTGTTATGTATTTATGTAATCTGTCATGACACCAAAAACGTATTAGAATTTTGAACATTTATTTGGTTAAGTCTGTTTTATTTCTTTGTGTTTACATTAGATTTTTTATTCAGGGGAGTACTGTAATAAACAATCAATGTATTATACAATATACATTTATGTATTAATAATGTAAAGACACTTTACACTCAAAATACACACACAACATACACAATTTAACTTTCATCCATTTTGGCTGAATTAACGAGTTGAGGTTATAAACACCGAGTCAGTTAGCTTGGTCTGAAGCAACAATCAATCAGCTGTTTATTACTTCAACGAGCGTAAAAGCACAAATGATGAACAAAAATTAATGTTTGTTCATCTCTGCGAAAAATACTTTTTCGCTCACTAAACAGAAAACAGCTAATTAAGATGTGTTTTTAGATTGTAAAGAATCATTTTAGGTTCGGTTGTTGAACAATTAATATTTCATCGCCTTCATTGTTTTCTCAATGAACACCCTAGTGACAGTGATGTAGGCCGTAGCGGAGTAGACAACCCTGAAGCTGACATGGAACAAGTGGCGGCTGTTATTTGTCAGTTCGACAGATAAATAAGAGAGATAGTCTCAAATCAGTATCGGTGGACCACACAGATAGCTTTCTCCTTCCATAAAAATTACGGTCGAGGATCGAATCATGTTAGGTGAATGTAAGCTAGCTGATCAAGAGTGATTGGTGCTCCAGATGTTTTAACCGAGTATTTTAATGTCGTAGAACATGTAATTTGTTATCGAGGACGTTGGAGTTGTTTTCCTTAGCTTTCCAAAATAATGGTAATGCTAGTCTCTATTAAGTAAATTATATAATTTCAGTACCACGAGCTCTGTAGACTGATTGCCACTTTTCCTTTTATTCTATTAGGTTTTTCTGTGCGTATGCTTTATGTTTTGTTGATTGGTCTTAATGATATTTAGATTTCAAGATTTATTACATTAAAATACAAGTAGGTTAGTAAACTTACTTGAAAACTTCTTAAAATCCTCAGTAAGTTTAAAACCACTCCCCTGCATTGGAGCTTATCTCTGCACCCCAAAAATGTGTTTGATATCCGTTATGTTATAATGGTTGCGTAAGTTATATGTTATTTCTCGAGAATGGTCGATCTCTCTCATATTTTATTAATCTTGAAGTTTCAATAGGTCGAATACAAATAGCTCCAGCTACACCGCTATTCACGAATACGCCCGAATGTTCGTGTTGTTTATGAATGTTCGGGGAAGTGCATGGAGCTGCAAAGTCACCGGCTTCTATCTGCTTCTCCAGTGAGGCCAATGTTTTCTTCTAAAGCCTGTCCCTCCTCAACGAATATTCAAAATCGTTGATTTAGGGTTCATAAAGATAATTTGTACACAACGTAAAGTGCCTGGTTAACAAAGAATACTAATTACAATCATTTTAGCGAATTTCCCCTATAGGGAAGAATCTATTACCGTAGGTGGTAATACTAAGCCTAAGACCATGATAAATTTTTGATTTGAGGTCCCCAGATGCCAAAAACACTATTCGTTCAAATATATATATATATATATATATATATATATATATATATATATATATATATATATATATATATATATATGTCCGTTACCGCGATAACTTTTGAAAGAAACAACCGATTTTGATGAAATTTTGCACAATTGTGTAGAGTAACATTTATGACTTTAAGTTCGAAAATCAGATCGATCCGACTATGGGAAGGGGGTTCTATGGGGGTTTTAAATTTTCCAAAAATCCAATGGGAGTTTTTTTAATTTTCCCCCTAAAATTTAAAAAACACTTCATTTTGGTTATAGCCATCTTATAGAGCTTAAAAAACAAATAATTTGGTACTCTGAATCATTAACCTAGGTTAAGTGGTTGTATAGAAAAGTAAAAAAACGCGGTCATAAAATTTCCCATGTTAATCTTATGGGAAAAAGGTTTTTGGATTTTCCTCAGATAATTTTACAAAAAACTTCACATTTTGTTTTACCAATCAGTTTAGCTCTACAAAAAAATCATTTTTGTGTTTTAATTGTGGTTCTACGTCCAACCGTTGCAGAGATATTCAAAGTGCTAAACACAGTACGTTGTCCAATGTTATCCTTATGGAGAATAAATAAAATGTTATACCTCGATTATTTATGAATGTATGTTGATGAAACTTGGTATGTGGCTTCACGTAGTACTGGTATAATTTACTCCCCAGTAAATTATAAGACTTACAACATAAAAACCCCAGCCAGACACCTCAATCATCCGTCCAGCCGTTACCAAGTTATGGCTGTGAAGAAAAAAACCCTAGGGTTTTAAAATATAGGAAGATAAAATAAAGTAATTTGTGCATGATGTAGGCCCACCGCGCCTACATAACCACCGCGCCTTGGCAATACTTGATCATGTCTTGGGTATAAAGCATGTACAAGAGAACTTTGATTATTGATATTTGCACTAAAAATTGATTTTTTGTTGATTATTCCCGTAGCAGCAAACCTGCGTACTCAGCCCCCATGTTATTCTTATGGAGAATACGTAAAACGTAATGACTCCCTTAATTATGAACATAAATTAATAAACCTTGGTATGTAGCTTCACTTGGTTGAGTTGTATTGATAATTATATAAAGACCCATTTTTTCCCTTGTTGCAGCAACCCTGCTTTCTCAGTCCCCATGTTATTCTTATGGAGAATAACTAGAATGTTATATAGCTCTTATTTATGACTGAATATTGATTAAACTTGGTATGTGGCTTCGCCTAGTTAAATTCTATTTATATTTGCATAAAAACCAATTGTTTGTCTTCCTTATTTCAGTAAACCTACATACTCATTACCAATGTTATTCTTATGGTGAATAATTAAAATCGCTTATATGTGAATATATGTTTATGAAACTTGGTATGCGTCTTTGTGTGGTATTAAGACATATATTAGGCATTGGAAATTTGCTGGGTACGCAGGTTTGCTGCGACGGGGGTATTTTCTTATTACGTGATTGCGAGTGTTTCGAAGAAGATTACTAAATGGTCGTTGTCCAAGGACGTGGGGTAAAGTTTCAATAACATACTTCTCAGTGCTGGAACAATGCCGGCACTGGTTCCCGACCCTGGACCTTCCCTGTAAACTTCTGATAGTTAAATTAAATACCCCCGTCGTAGCAAACCTGCGTACTCAGCGAATTTCCAATGCAAATATATGGGTATCACTACTACCTAGAGCCACTTACCAAGTTTCACAAAAATACATCCATTAATAAGTTATATATAGCATTTTTATTTATTCCCCATAAGAATAACATTATAAATGAGTACGCACGTTTGCTGCAAAAAGGAAGATAAGTTAGGGTGTTTTTTGCAATTATCAATATAACTCAACCAGGGGAAGCTACATACCAAGTTTTATTAATTTAGGTTCATGACTAAGGGAGATATAAAACTTTACTTATTCTCTATATGAATAACATGGGGCCGAGTATGCAGGTTTGCTGCTACCGGGAAAAATCAACAAAGTACTTTTTTGTACTATTATCAATATACCACAACTAGTTGAAGCCACATACCAAGTTTAATCAATATACATACATAAATAATCGAAATATAACATTTTATTTATTCTCCATAAGGATAACATTGGACAACGTACTGTGTTTAGCACTTTGAATATCACTGCAACGGTAGGACGTAAAACAACAATTAAAACGCCAAAATGATTGTTTTGTAGAGCTAAACTGATTGGTAGAAAGAAATGTGGAGTTTTTAGTGAAATTATCTGAGGAAAATCTAAAAACCGTATTCCCATAAGATTAACACGGGAAATCTTATGGACACATTTTTTTACTTTTCTCCACAACCACTAAACCTAGCTTAATGATTCAAAATACTAAATTTTGTTAAGCTCTACAAAATGGCTATAACCAAAATCTAGTGTTTTCAAAATTTTAGGGTAAAAAGTTCAAAAAACTGATTTTTGAAAAAAATTAAACCCCCATAAACTACCTTTCCCATAGACCGATCAATCTGGTTTTCGAACTTAAAGTCATAAATGTTACTCTCCACATTTGTGTCAAATTTCATAAAAATCGGGCCCTTCTTTCAAAAGTTATCGCGGTAACGGACAAACACACACACACATATATATATATATATATATATATATATATATAATGTTATAATGATTGATTAGGGCTACACTACTAATATTATAAGATATATCTTCATATTTTAACAAAGTACCCTTTTTTTTATAACCAGTCAAAAATAAAAATATTTTTTATAAAAAAAGGGTACTTTGTTAAAATATGAAGATACATCTTATATATATACGTATATATAAATTTGAACGAATGGTGTTTTTGGCATCTGGGGACCTCAAAACAAAGAGTTATCATGGTCTCGGGCTTAAGTCTTACCATGCCACCTACGGTAATAGCTTCTTCCCTATAGGGGAAATTCGCTAAAAGATACTTGGCGATTAAATTGAGCAACATTTCTATATGATATATAGTTCCACTCATCAAAAATCGTAAATACTGAATGCATATGTTTTTCTTTAATTGTATAAAACAATTATGATACCGAGATTTTGCTCACTGAAATCGCTAGGTATTTTTGTTGTTTTATTTTACTCTTTAAAATGACATTTTTTAAAGACTGGTTACGGTATTGATGAATTCACTATACACCATTATAAATCTTTAGTATGAGGTATAAATTAATTATTTTGGATAATCCGTTGTGAAAGGAGTGTATTTGAAAATTAACATTTGTCTTATGGGACGCCACTCTTATTGCAGTGACGACGAGTGTTCAGTTTATTTCGAGCGAATATTCGGCCAAACACTAATCGGGCAATAGTGTGAGGACGGGCTTTACCAAAATGTAAACGGTATTCGTGTAGCTTCCATCATTCACCGAAACAGCACGAACAATCGATGAACAATGTGGGACAGATATTGTCAGCGTCTTCCTGTCTTCGTCACGTCGTTCACCGCAGCTGCCAGATAAACAGCGATGTAAATTACCTTCCAGAGCCCAATTAGTGATTGGCGGAGTCGCGTGCGGCTCACAACGGCAACCAGAACCACGATGCGGGCGCGGGAGGAAGTGTTCCTTGTATCGATTACCGTGGGAAGGATTGGCGCGTCTTTTGTTTTACTTTGACACAATTCAGGTGCAGATTCGATCCTCACTTCCTGCCGGAATGGCGCCTGTCTCGGCTGTGCGGTGTGTAGGGTCACGTATCGTCCTGAGGTACTAGTTGTGTCATCTAGGGCGGCAAAGTTATAGGGAAATTCTCCGGTAGTTTCTCCTGCCCTACAGTTTAGTTTAGTAAATATCGAAATAGTGTATAATATGGATTTGCCGAAAGATACAAAAAGAGTATGTTATACCAACAATCTTCACTAACAACATTTTGGTCATTGCCTAAAAAGCGCCACGTAACATCAGTTGAACATTAGTAGCTACATGTTAAGGTTCCTAAGTTGTAATTTTCCTTCCTGAAGAAATGTATATAAATAAATATATATATATATATATATATATGTATAATATATATAGAGAGAGAGAAATAAAGTATATATCTAAAGAAGAAGTTTTATTTCTAATTGACTTTACTTTTGTTTTTAAATTGATAATTTTGTTTGGAACTCGCCAACAAGAAGCACTCAGTAACACAACTACGCATGGTCAAACATTTAAAAAATTGTCTAACAAACAAGCATGATCATTGACAGTAAAATGTTACTAAGCAGTTAAAATAGTTAGAAAAGTGTATTAACTACTAATTCCTGTGTTGAACAAATAACTCACTTAACGAACATGACATCTTACTTAACTTATTACAATGAATGAGTTCATTGGGATTATTAGATTAAGTACAGAATTGGATAAAACAATGATCAACTTAGGTTAGACCAAGGTGGGCCAGACCTGTCGTTGTCAGAGACAACTCCTCTCGCAAAGTTTCGTTCATTGCGTGTTTTTAATCTTGTCTCATTATGTATTTGGGTAAATCACAGATTGAGTTCTTGCAGCGTTATCTCCAGATAGGCCTAACCGAAACTATAGAATTACCTTACAAACACGATACTAAAACGTGTTATTTCATCAATCAACTGAAGAGCGAGACCTGCTTATTAGCGAGACGCCTGGTGTTGTGTTATTATCCGCAATTTATCAGCTTCCATGGCTCGCGCCAGGTCGCCGGGTAGCCACTGGTTGTCAGACATCATCAGATAACATGCGTCCTTGGAGCTGTATCCAGCCTGGTTATCCTTTCGCATATTTTGTAATGACCGTAACAGTAATTTGATTTTATGTAGCAGACAAATTAGTCGATTATAATGCGAATATCAGATAATAAGATAAGAGAATAAATACAAAGTTGATTTGTCTCAATTTATACCTCCAATTAAAATACTGTTCGATTGAGCTAAACGAAACTGTTAGGCTTTTTAGGCTTTGAAGTGGTATTTTGTCGGAGTATGAACGAGTCATAGCTATTAGTATTCTTTTTTCACTTTTTTGCAATACATTTTACCCCAATATACAATATTTTGAGCTTGCCAACGTTCTCGATATCAATATACTTAGCCAATGCATTTTAGCGAATTTCCCCTACAGGGAAGAAGCTATTACCGTAGGTCTCATGGTAATAGTTAACCAGTTATTTATAAGCCCGAGACCATGATAACTTTTCATTTTGAGGTCCCCAGATGCCAAAAATACCATTCGTTCAAATTTTTATATATGTATATATATATATGTGTGTGTGTGTGTGTGTGTGTGTGTCCGTAAGCACGATAACTCTCCTAAAAAAGGTCCGATCTTAATGAAATTTGGTACAAACGTGTAAAGTGCCATTTATTTGAACGAGTTCGAAAACCAGACGAATCACACCATCCAAAGGGGTTTTTGGGGGGGAGGGGTTTGTACCCCAAAAATGGGTTTTTTGGGGTTTTCACATGTAACTTTTATTAATATCAAATTTTAATTTTCACCATTGAATTCAGCATAAAAAAACAAACAATTTGGTATCTTGATCATTGCTCTACGTCAATTGGTTGGTTGAAAGTGCTAAACACAGTACATTGTCTAATGTTATCCTTATGGAGAAAAAGAAAAATTGTATATCTCGCTTATTTATGAACATAAACTGACGAAATTTGGTATATGGTTTCATCTGGTTGTGGTTTATTGTTGTCTGCAAAAAAAAACAATTTTTCGCCTATGGTTCCCATAGCTGCAAACCTAGGTACTCGGTCCCCATGTTATTCGTATGGAAAATAATTAAAATGTTATATATCGCTTATTTATGAATGTATATGGATGAAACTTGGTATGTAACTTCACTTAGCTGAGTTCTATTGATATTTGCATAAAAACCCATTATTTTCTGTTCCTTGTTGCAGCAAACCTGCGTACTCATCCCCAATGTTATTCTTATGGAGAATAATTAATATTTTAAATATCGGAATGTTTGTGAATTTCCTATGTATTAAGTGGCTTAATGTGTCATGTTATAATTCATTGGAAATTCGCTGAGTTTGCAGGTTTGCTGCGACGGGGGTATTCTTGTATACATCTCAATCCAGGGGTGCCGCGCCGTTTGGATGGTTAACATGACAACTTCCAAGGCTTTATGTCATTGGGTTTAAAATTTAAATTCCCATAGGATTATGTAATTCAATTAGCCGATCGCTTAAATGATTTCTAGAATAGTATGAATTCATAACTGTGTACGCGGGAGTTGTGTTGTTTCTCAAGTACAGGAACGTTGAACATAATAATGTTTCAACGATTATAAAATAATCTATAACCAATCAAAACAGTTAAATAATAATAATTCTTCTTGACCTTCAGCTTCGAAATTGTTCAAATAGCCCCGGCATATTAGATTTGCCCGTTTTCCTTATCACCTCCGGCATTACATTTTTAAAGAATATTTTGCTATTTATTTCAGGTATTCTTTTGTTTTTGTTATTCAAACATTATCCCTTGCTGTGTTTTATTGCATCAAAACGTAGTATTACAAAAATATAAATTCATCGAAGAACTAAACTTCTAAAATTTTTCTAAAATAGTTTTAAAGATTTTCAATGGATGGCTCCTGAGCTAATACCTAAAACCTGCCTATATCAGGCATTACTTGGACATATCTTGAACAAAATAAATGTTTATGCTCTCATCATCGTACCAGAATTTGTTTCGGGTAGGGGAGGGGACAAGGATTAGAATTCCTACTGTAGATTATTAGTTGTTCCAGGTATAAATAAGTAAGACCATCGCAAGAGCATCCCCGTCAGCTTCAAGTCCAATAGACTCAACCCAAGATCAAAGCTCTATTGTTTTTTGTCAAAATACTCGATCATTCCTTTTGCAACTGTCTTGATTAAGAAACAAGAGACATGATCCCTGGAGCATCTCCCAGCAGATCTGTTGCTAAAGAGACAAGGGACTACTTCCCTGGATCATCCCTTTTCTGCAGCTCTATTGATTAAGGGACAAGAGACAAGATCCTGGGACTATCGCCTAGCAGTTTTGTTGCATCTTGTACAAGAGACTCGATCCAATATTTATCCCCTAGCAGCTCTATTGCTTCATGTACGAGTAACTCGATCCTGGAATTATCCCTTGGCATCTCTGTTGAGTCATGTTCAAGGAACTCGATCCTGGAATTATTTATTCCTTGGTATCTCTGTTGATTTATGTACAAGGGACTCGATCCTGGAATCATCCCTTGGTATCTCTATTGATTTATGTACAAGGACCTCGATCCTGGGATTATCTCTTGGCATCTCTATTGATTTATGTACAAGGGACTCGATCCTGGGATTTTCCCTTGGCATCTCTGTTGGTCATGATCAAGGAACTCAATCCTGGAACTATCCCTTGGTATCTCTGTTGATTTATGTACAAGGGACTCGATCCTGGAATCATTCCTTGGCATCTCTATTGATTTATGTACAAGGGACTCGATCCTGGAATCATCCCTTGGTATCTCTGTTGATTTATATACAAGGGACTCGATCCCGGGATCATCCCTGGCAGCTCTGTTGATTCATGTACAAGGAACTCGACCCCGGTATTATCCCTTGGCAGCTATGTAGTTCCATTTGCAAGGGACTCGATCCCGGGATCTACCCCCGGCTATGTTCTCAACTTTGTTGGGGTGGAATCCCTCTCCAGGGTCGAGGGTCGTTTTGATCGGCGTTAAACTAACCTTTCCTCAATGGGGTTGATTATTGGTGTTAAGTGAGCCACTTGAGCCAATTCTGTTCTTTGTGCAGGCACCCCCGCCCCCACCACCGCAATATGAGGGGAGGAGGCGTGGCCAGCGATCTGATTGGCCGGTGGGCGGGGCTGAAAGAGACGGCGTGGCCGACGCTGCTGACAGCCCTCCAGTCGCTCGCCGACGCTCGGGAAGTGAGTCGGATTGTGTTACCTAATCTAATCAACCTGACTGTGATACCTAACTAACTGGATTTGATATGGTCGTTATTCTGTGAGTATTCATTTATAATTTTTATCATATAGATATTTTATATTATATACCTTTTTACGGTTTAATATGATTACCAATTTTTAAATTCAGATGTCTGTCCATCTGTTTTATTTTGTGAACGTTAGGGAAAGTGTTTTGAGCTTTAACAAAGGGTGTTTATGTTAGTTGAATAAAAGAACAGCAAGATGTATGGGGACCCATCAGTAGTAGAATAGCATAATAGTAGCCTATAGTTAATTACTTGTTACTTGATGTTTCCATCCGTCGTTCAAAGTTGACTCGTGATTAGGTCAAAGTTTCCGATAAAGTATGTAAACTAGAGTGCCAAGAATCGTGCGAAGCATGTGCCTTTTCTCCATTCTAAATTTTAAAATTCTGTTTACATCATTAAAAACCTGCTCTCTGAGGAAACGTATTAACTGAATCTTAATTTTAGCCATGTCTAAAAGTGAAAAGGCAAATTTTGGTACAGTTTTAACTCATGCATATTTTTTTAAAGATGATTAATCTAAGGGTTTATGCATTCCTATGCTTATAATATGTCTGATAGTATGTTAATGTTTGTGGTATTTTATATATATATATAATTAATTCAGTTAAAATATTTAAGTTTATGAAAAACTCCTTACAGTTAGCTTTTTATGTTAACATCAAAATGGTTCTGATACCCTTTTATCATTTAACTTGTTGCAATGTTTCCGCTGTAGCCGACATAATTTGTTAGAAATATTAGTTTATAGTCAATGACAAAATGCAAACTTTTTGTTTGTTTGATCTGATCTGATATTTTAAAGGAACGAATTTTTTATGGATAGAATATGTTAATAACTTATTCTTCCAATTAAGTAATCGTGGAACCAAATGTAAATGTCGGCAAAATAGTTCATAATTTGTATAATGTTAATAATGTATTTCAAGTGCTTATTAAACCTATTCTGGGTCATAGTTTTCTATTTGCATAATTTTTACTAACACCGATAACAACGGTATAAAGTTTTAACCTATAAATTAATTTCTAGTATAACTTAGTCGGCAATCGTTGAAGCTGCGCGAGACTCCGAACGGGAGTTCCCCACTTAAATTACTTATTTGCTACAATGTGATAAACATGATTGAAGTAGGCCTACCGGTTGTAAAGGGGAACATATGAATGAAATGTTATTTTTATAAAATAGTTTTGAGTGATAATTTTAGCTAGTTAGACTTTTTATACCCAAGTTAGTAGGGCAGGTATGTAAACAATCAATCAAAATTTATCCTGGTTTAGATAAATAAATAAATTATATTACACATTTTATAACTCACTTGCCTAAGTACATTGATGCTCAGTTACATCAAGTTTGCGAATTTAACATTTCTCCACAACTTGGTCGCCAGTTTCCAAAAATTTGGTATCTATACATAGTACTGCATGATAAATTTTCTGAACAGTCAGATTACCTCGTATACTTATATAGGTTATTTAAAGTTTAACAAAGTTAGTAAATGTTTTGATAAAATAAACATTTCTTTCATGATGTATATTCAAAATCACCCACTCTAAACAAAAACTTAACTATTTGTGTAGGTATATTTAGTTTTTGTATATTACATGATACGGTTATTTAACGCTATTCCTAGCTATACCCCTGTACGATTTAAAGAAACCAGTTTTAAATTGCCAATATAGTTCAAAAGTAATTCAAGATTAATAATACCCATCATCGTAGAGATTTTTATGTAATATTGGTTCATGGTGTACGTCAAATTCTTTCGCATTATTCGTGTTTAAGACCATACAAAACCGTTCGTGAAGTATCAAACAAAGTAACAGTGACAAAGATGTTTTTTTATTTACCAATCGTTTAACAGATAGATGTATTGTAGAGTGTATTAAAAGGTTGTTATGATAGTTATTATTCGATTAACGAAATAGTACAGGCCTATATTACGAATAGCATAAGGTGGATAGTTTAAAACCAATAATACAAATTCGATTTTATGTTAAATAAAAAGTTTAATTAATAGAAGAGTTTCCTAAAAATTACCACAGGCAACAACTAAAATTTTAGTTCCAAATGCCACAGCGCTCCAAAACGCGTTTCCTTAATGTTCCAAAAAGCCCCATAAAGCGCTTTGACATGACGTTTGCGAATCTCGCAATGCCGATAAAATTAGGGACGCTGGGAACGTTTTATGTTAATTTGATATTTATTCGTCCCAAATCATATTTACAGACTGGTCCAGGTGGCCAGTCTGTAAATAAAGGCTACTTTGCATCGTATGGGCAAGATGTGTAATTGAAGTGTTTTAATTTTGTCATGTGTAACTTGCAGTATAGTTCTTACAAATATTAATTAAACCATTTTTTCATCTCAACGCCAGGAAACATTTGATTATGACACATATAAAACCATTACATTTTTTGGGCAAGCGATTCTCGAAGTTTCGTAATTATCCCTTGTACAAAAAAAACTATTTGGTAAATAAAAAATACTGTAATATACATAAGGCAAAAAGGTTAAAGTAAACTTTAATTAACATACAAACCGTAGTTAACCTGCAAATAATACAAATGGAAAAATAATAAGTCGACTTCATCAATACCCACCGTTGGTGTCTTTTTCGGACTCTTAACTCGTGCAGGACAACAGTTCAATAACAAAACGTGTGGCTGTGCTGGTTGTGAAGTTGTTACAATAAGTTACAATTTAAACATACTGTCTTATATTATGTTTACATATCAACGTAACGTGTCTCTAGTTTTAGATTTGTGTTTTATACAACACCTGCCGCAATTTGCTTTCCACATTCTGAAACCAAACAGATCAGTGGTTTAAAGATATGTACGATACGAAGTAATACTTCCAGTCGCAATATATCAAATCAAATAGCCTTCAAAGTCAATTAAATTCTATAAATTATTTTATAAATAGTTTGTCATAATTCAAACCTCTATTATTAATAAACTATATTAATATTAATTTTGTGATTGACAAACCAATATCAACCCAAAACTAAAGTATAAAACCACACGTTTTTATTAACATTTTGAAGTGAAGACATTTAAATCAATAGTTGATAAATTGACTTTAAAATTTTACTATAAACAGATTTTTTGATTTCAAACTTAACTGTATTAGACTGCAGTATAGTTATTACACCCTGCAGTATAATCACATTCTCAATTGGCCCGCCACGAACAAAGTGAGATCTACACTTGATACAATCTTTATAAAGGCGCAAGCATCCAGACACTCGTAGAGTTTTGGTAAAACATTGAACTGACTGGAAATTAATAATAATGGGTTAAAACTTTTTTAAGACCAGCAACCAAAGTCAAATATTTAACAATATCTGTAACTGGGATAGTTTAACATCCCGTAAAGCCTTAACGATGATTTAAATAAACTCGCCGTTCAAACAAGCGAACCCCCGCACGTTTTGCGACGGTCGTTTTATCTCCAGCAAGTTGAGGGATTTCCGGTGATAGGACAGTGTTTCCGGTATGATAACACCTTGGACGGCAAGAAAACACACCATTTTTACAAAAACCTGTAAACTCAAACTGCAAATTATGCTAGTTAATATCAAGCTAATTTCCTTAACTGCATCCATGTAAACGTAGCTTTGGAATCTAGACACGGGCTATTTTTTATATGATACAATGTCGATTATTTGTATAACACTATAATAATATTGACTAATTGACAATATTTAGTATCACTACTTTTTTATGGTAATCGCCTCAGCAAATCTGGGCTTGACTTCATCGAAATGAAAACGGAGAAATATCCTTTGACTTAATCTTTTCAGTTCATCTCCTAAATAAAACAGTTTAAATTTTTTTAATTAGCTATAATTTGATTTATTGTATCATATATCCCCTCCTGTATGTATAGAGGTTTTAAAACGATCAGAAAGTTTATAAAATGTCTTTGTCATGAAGCAATCTTCTCCACATACAAAATATGACAAATCGTTTAGTTTATTTTACTACAAACAGGTAGCATAATTTTACAAACATGTGTATAATACTACAAAATTACTTGCAACGATTATGATATTTGCTTCCTTTTTTTACAAAAATGGGAGCAGCTCAAAAATAACGAATAACTTATTAAATATGACTAGAGAAACGTTTTGCTAAGCACCACAATGGCAAAAGCCAATACTTTAGTTATACAAACAAAATACATTGTAATACAATATTACGAATATTGTTAGAATGTTATTCCACTGTATTTGGAACTATTTTATAATCGTATATGGAATTTGCAAAACTGAAACTACCAATTAACACATGTTTTCAATTTGTTTAATTTTTGTCTTAATACATACATTTCACATGATTATATAAATAATTGCTATTTGAAAATCTTCAAAGTATTGTCTATTTCAAATGTAAAAAGGGTTTAATTTCTCTGTCAAGTCGCAAAGAGTCATTTATCCCCACACTTTCGTGTAATAATTTTCTTATCATTGGGGATGTTTCATTGTAGCAAACCTGTAAACGCCAGTCGTAAGAACTTATACAAAAAAATTTTATCACTGAATTAAATATTTTAAACATAACTGCTATTGTTTTATTTATAATTAGGGTTTCATATTGTTATCACATCTTAAAAACAACTTCCTTTTTCCAAGCGAAAACGTATACTAAATTAAAATCAAATAAACCTAAGCAGTAATAAAATACCTACACGCAAATATATATATAATCATTTATTAAATAAATAATTCTATAGTTGAGTATTTTCCATTTTGATTATAATAATTTAGGATAGCTCGCCGAATACTACATAATATATTTAGTTTGATCTTAATATTCTCTTCCATTTTACATATAATTTATTTTGTAACTTTATGTTTTTCTTAGTTAACAATGAAGTCAAGCAGTTACTTATCAAAGCCAAAACATAAATGTACATTGTTTAAACAAAATATAATTCTAGTTAAAGCTCATTACATAGTCAGTTTACTGATAACGTTACTTTTATATTTTTATAAATGGTAGAAAATATATATCCATAATCGAAGATAACCTTTCATTTTGCGTGTATGGTGTCTAGCGAGACGCAGGAGGGTTGTACATTGTTGCTCAACTACACTACCCCTGAGTGTCTATCCCTCACACAAAACGTTCTCCCGTTAGAAAGTTACACCTGAATTTCTTTGTTGTGCTAATATGTGAAATTAAAAGTTGTCAAGAATGTTTAGGGCGCTGCAAATGCAAAGTAGCATCATCCCTGTGTACGAGTTTGCCTAGCCACGCCTGGCTTGTACCTGTATTGCCTACCTGCGCCTTCAATTCCCCTCTTCTTCAGGGTTGCAAACTATACACTCTGACGCGAATTTACTTCGTGAGTTCCATCAAATTATGTAAAGTCCCAACATAGTCTTACAAAAACAAGTGTAATCTTGCTGTTGATTCCGGAATTTAAAATACCAAGTGGTAATTTATAAGGCCAATTACTCTTGAGATTGCAAGGTTTTATAAACATTGCATAAAATAATGTTGACGCGATGACAACTATTCAATCTTCCACTATATAAATAATTGTTTTCAATAACCAATTGTTTCAATACAAAATCTGTTAACATTCTTTTAAACAAAACTGTTTTGCTCATTATTGAAAACTATCCAAGTAGCAGAAATAAATAGCTAGTTTTAAACTAATTACTTAAAATACACTAAAATTGTAATACATAAGTATATCTGAATTGAGGTGCAGGCCAATAAGTATTCACTAAAACCACGTGTATAAGAACATCTTTTATCAGATTGTAGAGGGCAAATAAGAACGATTTTCTTGTCTTATTCTGTCAATTAAGGCAATAAAGAGTACTAGTTGTCTTGTTGCTAGAATCCGAGCAAGTCTGTACCCAACGAAAGGTTACTTCAGTTGTACAAAAATATAACAAAACGTCTGATATTCAAACGGATGATAAAAACGTACTTTAAATCCACATGTAGTTTAGACTTCTGCCGCCGGATAGCGCCACTGTTCCAAAAGTTCAGCCCTTTACCGTATTTAAGTGATGCCCTTTCTTAAAATTCTGAGACGTATTGGAAAATATTCGTAAAAATACCTTTAATTTGACACCTCAAATGTTAAAATCCGTCCAGCCGTTATCGAGTTATGATTGTGAATAAAAACCCCCTAGCGTATTAATATATTGATGTTGAAATATATTTGTTAAATGAATTTTACATACTTGACAATGAAGAAATATCATAAGAATATGTAAAATCTGTAAATGTAGGAAAACGGACCTTTAATTTATTATAAAACCCATGTAAGTCGGTCTAGTAAGAGTCTCTGACGAAAAGTCCAAAAAATTCATGTTTCCGTTTTAAGTATAAGGATGTATCGTTGGATATGTTTAAAATATGTTAACAATTTTACCTTTACACTTATTTTTTTATTCTCTTAGATTCTTAGTTATTTAACACTGACCATTTTGAAATGCCATATTGAAACGAGGAGTTGTAAACACTCCAAACTTTACAGGAAGTTTATCTAGACCAATTTTCGTATCAGGTTTCATCATTATTCTGTCGTTGGCCATTTCAGAAATATTAAGATATTTGTTTAAAAAGCATACATAAATTCAGACTGAAAATGGATCAAGAAATGACAAATATTATTTATTATTTTTACCTGAAACATATCATAGTGAATTTTGGTACAGTTCAACCATCACCAAAATCATAGAGTGTTATCAGCTCGAAAGTAATAAATACTTATTTTAAATATTTCATGGCTAAGAACGTTTTATACAATTATTTCGATTTTGAATATGCAACATTTCAGTTTGTTGAAGTAAAAATCTAAAAACTCTTAAAATTTTCCGATCTCAAAATATAATATCTGATGAATATATTTTTGAGTCCCTTTAGGCATCACAATGTAACCAATTTTATATTTGTTACAAAATTACCAAACGTTTTCAATGCAGATGGGAACCATCCTGAGCCACGATTACCTGTAAAAATAGTATAATAAGTTAGTCAAATAAAATAAATCAGTTGCATTTGTCAACTGTTCTGCACTAACTACTAACCTAACCACCAGCAGCCCCTCCTTCCCCTCCTCCCCCCTCCACTCTCGACGGAACCGTTATCTGACTGTCTTTGATTTCTATTATAGTCCCTTATTAATAGTCTGCGCGAGCTGCGGGTGGTTGTTATTGGTTAACGCGTCGGAGGTTGTGCGTTGTGCGTTGTGTGTCGTGCGGTGCTGCACTCTAGTGGTGGTATACGGCGATGGAGCGCGTTGCTTGTGACGTACAGTTCGGATCTCAATGCTTGACATACGCATGCCTGGTTAGCGTATGCTCTGGAATGAATTTGTGCCTCTATTTGGCTTAGTACCGTTAATGTTACAGTATACTTTTGTAAACAGAAAGCGAAATTACTTTATTTAATTTTAAAACATTGGTTTTGGTTATTTTCGCCATTGTCACCTTTTATTTACGAGAAATTTGAGTGGTTTCTCGCCTTTCCCAGGCGTCAAGCACACGCCAACTGTAAAACTGTACCACCAACTTGGCCCGAGCCCGAACTGTATCAGCATGAGCGGTACTCGTGCAGTAGCCTCTCTGTCACCATGAGAATACCTCGTGACGGGATGGACTGGACGACTCACTTCCATGAGTTCGGTTGATGTGACAGAGGTATTCCGAAATTGTTTACTTGATGTGTGGTTTTCAACGGTAGAAATAAGCATTACAACATGTGGTAATGAAATTTATATGTTTATGTACATCTGACCCATTAAAATTGTGTGAGTGTGAGACTAACATTAAAACTTTGGAAGCCAACGGGGCAGGGACCTCAGGGAATCTTTTAAAACTCTTTTCTATCTAGCACCTACCACCCAGGTGGAAGCTAAATTCCAAATTTCATACAAATCCGTTGAGTAGTTTCTGAGATTTCGTGATGATTCAGTTAGTTGTATTTGGGTTTTATATGGACGAAGTTAATAATCTTTGTGAGCTTTTGATAAAACCATAACTCGAGAAACACAAATGAAAATAGTTGCTTAGATGATAGGGTAAAAGAATATATTTTAACCAATCTACCTTTATCCAACAGCACATTCGCCATTGAGTTTTCGAAGTTGGAACGACATATTAGGGTCGTTGACCTCCGTTAGTGAGTAAACGGAATTTCTAAGACTTCTTACAAATTAAGGTAACATCAACTTATAATAGAATCAGTGTTTTTTTGCAGGTTTTACATAAACAATTGTATTAATCTATTTGCAAGACAGTAGCAAGGTAGTAGACAGTGGCATAATACAGTTTGGCAATAAAGCGGTATATTTTAAAACTATTCTTGTAGCAATAGTTATATGTAAAACTCAGAGTGTTCAACAGGACACAATGAACTAAATAAAACACTCGAACAAATATTTACGCTATACAGTACTTGCATACAAGACGGTAATTGCGCACAAAGGATAGTACAAAGCGATCGATTTCAATCAGTTACACCGGTCATCATCAGGCCCAATCAGAGAATCGACTGATGATTCTCAAAAATATTCTCTGATAAGGCCTCATGATGTCCGGTGTAACTGGTTGAAATCGATCGCCTTGTACAATGTATTTACCAAATGTTATGCAAATACAGTATAAGTGTAAATATATGTTGTAGTGTTGCGAGACTTAGTTTTGATATACTTTAATTGTAACAGCACAAAACATGCTACTCAAGAAATTATGCAATTTCTATTGGGGTCAACCCAAAAAGCTCCCGCCTGTGCACTGTTAAATGCAGATTTGATTGTTTTCTTCTCACCCGGCCTCGCAAGGTTGCGCCGGGTACCAACCTGATGCCGTCTGCTCAGTGCGTGTGCGCGTGTGCGTGTGTGCGTGTGTGAGCGGGGACTGGGCGGGGGGTCCCCGTAAACTCCCTGATTTGTGGGGACAAACTCTCGCAAACGTGCTTCTGACCACTTCCCCGCGCCGCGACGGCCCAATACGGGGAATTCCTGCGAGCACTCCCGATATTGTTAATTCTATAAAGAAACTACCTGATAGAAAGGTTGTGTTGTGAAGGAGTGTAATGTGGCTTAGGTATTAGCATTGTAAATAAAATAAATGAAGGTGATATTTCAGTTATTCACTCTAAAATGAACAAATAATCGCTTTTTCTTATACAAATCAATTTGCATACAAAATACATCGTCATGCTTAATTTTTAATTGTGCGATTTTCATCTGATGATGTAGTGCATTTTCATTGCTTTTTAATCATAACGATATCATTTTTTCACTTCCACGGCAGTTAAATATTCATATTTATTCATAATAAAGGAATTCGTTTTAAATAAAACCGATTGAATTTCATTGGTCAGGAATTAAAAATATCTTTAAATATTATATTTTAATATCTCTGTAAAAGCGAATGAAATAATCATGCTTTTTAGAATAGTATATAATAATATTTTTCATGATATAGCAATTGTATATGCATTAGGATAGTTGATTTTATGTTGTCTTACATACTATTGATTTATACCCTTATGATCAGTTATGAGCATTTGGAGAAAAGTCTTCTGACTGTGGTTAAACGGAGAATGCAAATTGTTAATACACGTTTTTAATTAAACGGAGAATGCAAATTGTTAATACACGTTTTTAATTGGCTTGATTATAATAATTAGCCAATGGTTTGAATACTCTAATTAATTTACACAGTTAAAACTTTCCCTTTTTGAGGTTAAAATTTACTATAGCAAAATTTACTATAAACAACCTGGCCAGCTTTCAAATATAACCTATTTTTCGAACCGTTTCCCTGTCGCGACAACCCAACGTAGGAGATTAAACATCCGCAAAACATCCTCTTAACTCCCTGCATTAAACGTCCTGCGACACCCTTGGGCGAGGGGCCGGGAGGGAGGTGGAGGATCGTGTGGGAACGGGGAGAGAGCCGTAGTAAACTGCAGGACGGACAGCGGCATCGACACCTACCAGGGACTCCCCTGCACCGGCGACTGCGACGTCAGGTGTAAGCTAGGGCATAAACCCGGCACCACTGCGAGAGTAGGCTCCAGTCACGAAACGTCACGTTTACCTACCTCTCCCGTAATACCGATTTTAACTTTCAAATCCCCCCTTAAAAAATAAGGTTTCGTACCTTGTCGTCAGTCCATTAGTTTTACTAGCTTGAAGTATAACATATATTCAACAATTACTATAACAGAAATATGACTTGAAACTTAGAAACATTAAAACATTTGCATATGTAAAACTAGCTGTTACCCACTGGCTTCGGCCCGAAAATGGTTTATAAAAACTATGACAGTTGTGTATGCTGCATTCTGTAGCTAGCCTGTGGAACTACTACGAATCAAAAACAGCTATTTGTTTTTTCATCAGCTCAAACAAAAATTCATGTCCATAAGGAGTACATGGGAACTTTGAACCCCCGTGGGGCAAAGCCCTATAGGGTTTTCGCAACTTTTATATGTCTGTATGTTACTCAGGACTATCAAGTACCTCTCTGCCAAATGTCAGCTCAATCAGGCCAGTGGTTAGAGTGTGATTGAGGCACAAATAGCTAAAAAAAACATTCAAACAAATCTTAATCTTTCACATTTATAATATTAGTAGCATAGGATGTGTGTATCACTCAAACCCCATGTGTGGCCGGCCAAAGACAAGAGCAGACTCACTCAAAAGCAGGCTCGTATCTAAGTCACATCAATTCAGAAGACAAATAACAAGAATACATTTCAAATCCCATTCCTCCTCACCGGATTATCCAAAATTGTTAACTTATGGTTCATTTTATAGAGCGAAAATATACCCGGCGACTTCAGTGAACAGAATTTTGACATCGCAAATAGTTAATCCATAAAAAATGGGCAAATATTGAATATTTGGAATGTTATTGAACGATTTTTATTTGTTATGTCAACATTCTGCTCACTGAAATCGCTAGGTAAATGTTTGCTCTTGTAAGGTATAATATTGTGTTGCTTAAATAAAATAGGGTCTCTCGGTGTAAGATTTTTTCATTAGTGATTATAACTATACAGAAGATTCCTGAAAACTATATTAAAACTGTTTAGTGTGAAAAATTATCATCAGGTGTAGTGAAATGTTATTTATTGACAGTCGCAAACTTACGAGGACTTTAACGCAGAGTTTGACAGTTTTCTTTACCATTTAGCTGGAGTCAGTATAAATGTTTTAAATTCGCATAAGGTATTCAAAACATATTGGACATTTTTGCTAATTTACAATTATTCACAAACATTAATAAGGAAACTAAACCAATATTAAATAAAACAGTTGTTTTATCTCAACTAAAAAGTTCATAATAAACAAATTTATCACTCAAGATTCATTTCTGTATTCTCTAATTTCAAATATTTTACGAAATCTAAACAATAATTTCTCTTAAGTAGTTATCGAGGAAGAAAAATAGCTACTTAAACTTTAGAGAAACAACTAAAGGGCAAACAATAAACAATATGGGAGCAACAGTTCCGCTAACAATACACGACAAGGGGGCGGCCTACTAAAGCGCACTCTACAGACAAAACGTCCAATTTAAGATCGTGTGAACGTCCAGCCAAGGGTCTGAGGGTTGGGGGGGGGGGCTGCGGGCCCTTAACACCCCTACTGGTTTGATAATATTGACAAATACCACCAACCGAGAGATCACTCAGCATAGAATGTGCTCCGTGTATTAGCCGCGTATTCTATTGTAGTTCGTGAAACGTTCAACCTAAAGTGTTTCATTGTCCATATCATAAACGTGCGATAGTTTAAAACGCGAGTTGGTTTAATTTCAGCTATAATGAGAACAGCATTAAACAGACGAATCGAAAATAGTTCAGTTATCAGTTATTAGTTGAGTGCGGAGGTTGATGTTTTCGCACTATGTAAAAATATACTAAAACCTGTAATAACACTGGAGCAAAACCGTGCTTTACAGGCTTTGCTTAGGTACTATAGAGCTAATTTAATTTAGACCCTTAAGAATAACATGCACGTTACACATTTGCATTCATGCCGAACATACTATTATAATGAATATTTAAGCCATCAATTCAGTTTAAATAAAAATATGGGATACATCTAAAATAATATCAAATGTATACCGAGTTTAAACTGTGAAGGAAGAAAGACTTAAAACAAATCCTATATTGTTGGTTCGAATATGCCCTTTTTTCGGCCTTCGCAATTTAAAAGTCATAGGCGTAATTTGGGGATGGTAAGGGGGAGGGCAGCCCCCCCCCAAATAATTTGGAGGAAATATTATTGTAATATGTGATAGTCACAATAATCACGATCACGACAATGTTTGCCCCTCCAATAAAAATACTGAAATTATGCTTATGTTAAAAGTTAATCTTAAAGACATTACTATATTGGATCAGATAATTTCTTAATTCCTTATTTGTGTTCCTTCTAAATATCACAAAACTGTTAATTCCTCGGTGAAGCAGGATACTACGACAGAATATAGTTATATATTTATTATAACAGTACCTGGGGGGCCGAGCTTTGCTCGGGGGAAGGCCATTCAGTTTGTATAGATGACTTGGAGTAATATTTAACCACTTCCCCCTACTGATAATCAGATTTGTATAACTCATTTGCCTCTTTTCTACATTTTAAGGTCCCTCCAGTTGTTATTTGTTGCTCAATGTCCCTTTGATTTATTTTAATACTCTATATATGTAATCTTCACTCAAATCTTTTAATCTCTGCTCTCAGGAAACCACAATATGTTAATAATCATAAACAACATGAGTATTACTTTGACAGTTCCCTGGTTGATTATGAAAAGCTGTTACAATTTTTTTGTTTTGATTTGAAACTTCATGAGCCCAATGTTAATTTTTTAACTTTTAAATTTCGTTTGTTAACATTATTTGATTTTTACTGGGGATGAGACCTGTCTAGAACATATTTTTATACCAGAACTTAGTTATTTCCAAAATTTGAAGGAAATCCTCGGAGCCGTTTTCGAGATAATTGTGCAACCAACCAACTAATCAAGCAAACATTGTTCATATAAGAGTATAGGATAAAGCCAAACCACCCCAGAACCCTTTGAGAAAAAGTCAGACGACCATGAACTATATTCTTGAATGAAAGGTCTCGGCGAGAAATTTGGAGACGACATTTAAATTTGTTTATACAATCCCACCTAAGGCCATAAATTAAACGAAATAAATGTCAAGTTAATACACATTTGTATATATTGTAATATGATCAGCTGTGTATTTGATTTTTCAACAAAACATAAATAATGTGAACAAGCGAAGCTGTTGGGAAAAGCTGGTTTAATCAAATAAATTGACATCGTTCAACTTGTGAAAGTATTGGTTAAGGCGGTCCCACACTTCTCGCGAACAGGCCTGAACATTCGGTCGAGCTCCGAATGTTTTGGAGCTGCACGAACTTTTGAATACATATGGGAACATACGGGGCGGAATGTTCAATGAAAATTTGGGAGAATGTTCGGCCGAATGTTCAGGCCTGTCGCGAGAAGTGTGGGACCGCCTTTACAAAGTAATCCACCGTGATTACAATATTGCCGTGCAACTTTCGTTGTTAAAACTGAAAGACCAAGGAAGTAGACGGTACATTACCGGCAAGTTCACACGTGTTCGGTCTGCTGGACCGGTCACTTTTGATCACGAGTCGTGAACCACGCCCATACACGTTCCACGTTCTGAAACATGTCATACTCAACCAGCTCGAGCGAGCCGTGTTTACAATATCGGGCTAATTAAATATCACCTGTTTCGACGCAAACCAGTTCCCGCGGAACCGATCCGGCCGCGATAAACCTGTAAAGACAGGGTAATTTGAGGGATTTCAAATCAAGGATAAAGAGCTGCTTATCTTAATTCACCATTGAATAAATAACGGTTACATTACCAAAGGAGTTCCTTATTCAAAATCGCATTAGTGGTTGTTTTTGGTTGGATATTTTCAATTAATTTACTCTCTGGCGGTCATATGCGTAATTTGTTAATCCAATTGAAGTTGAAATTGCGTGCCAAAAAGAACAGGTTGATTATTCTTCTCATCTGAAGACGGAATCAGATTCCAGATCCCGAAACGTCGTGAAACTTGTTTTTATCTTTTGTTGATGGCAAATATTCGCAATAATTTCTTAAATAACAGAAATTCATCACCACCAACAATGCATTTTAAACAAGGAAGCGTTGCCTATTGTTCGAAAGACAGTTTTTTCTTTAATTATCAAAGTCTTTAAGAACTATGCATGAAGGAAATACTTTTTACTTGAATTATTTTACAGATGATATTTTCAAAAGCCAGTCCTGGTTGAGTCATAGAAAATTGATACTTAGAGGTAATTTCCTATAATGTCCTAACTTGGGTGTCTAGCAAGCCACAGTGAGGACGCGGGGGAAAATCTTTGTTCCACTTTTTGGTGTCTAACGCTGACGGCGAAGTTCGGTAATAAAGCTACACCTGGTTGATCTTCCTCTGGGATTTTAGTGCAGTAGATTATTATGCAAGTACCGCAATATTGGGTCAGACGCTTTCAGTGATTTGACTAAAATGGTGAAATACGAATGCAGTCTAAAATGCCTGTAGCGATTCAGATCAAGCGAGTTTGTAACCACCGCTGGTGATATGGCGATATCGCTAAACAGAAATCAGCTGTTTTATGATCGTGAAGAAACACTTTGTAGGTTGTAGGAAAAGCTTTTTATTTTAATTATAAATGTTTTTCTGCGTTCCAGGAGAGAGCCCGGGTCGCCGGCCATGTCAGTGTACGGGTACGGTAGAGGCAACTCCTCGCGGCTGGCGGACTGGGACATCAATGACTCCAGTGTGCCCAGGGTAAGCAAGCCTCTCCTAGATGGGATTTACATGTATTTAACTTTGTTAGTTTATTAGTCAACAGATTTTTTCAATAGGTAATTTATGTGCCCCCGCACAAGAACGTCATGAATTTTCAGGGAAACTAGAGAAGAAAATGCATTTGAAGCGCTTAGCCGCTAATGAAAATTTCCTTTTGTACCTTAAAATGCCCGTCGCTATTGGCCTGTACGGAGTGTACAGCGATCTAAAGACAGCGGCACATTTCTATACCTGCTTCTCCAAGGTCAATATCAACTTTCAAATCCCGTCCTTCTCTAACGAATCATCCAATATCGTTGATTTATGACTAATTTTAAAGGGCAAAAAATACGTGGAATTTCGATAAAAAAATGTTCAATATTCACGACTTTTTATGGGGGAACTTTTGATACAGAAATTCTCCCCCTGAAATCTCCAGGTATGTTTTTGCTCGTTAAAATGAACCATGAATAAACTATTTCGGATAATCCGTTGAGAAAGGACAGGTTTTGTAAGTTGGCTTTATACGAGAAGCAGGTAGAGTCGCGAATCACTGCGTGACTGTAGCCTCCTATTGATATAATGGCGGCTATGGTGGAACTTTACCAACCGTTTATATGGAGCATATCCAAGCTTGTAGAAGCTCTACTTCCGATTCTTCACGAATCGTCTATAGTCATCGTCTGTCACAGGTGAGTGAGTTCAACCAATGGCAGGAGTGGGCCGATGGCCACTGCCGCCTAGTCTACCCGCCGTCCAGCGAGGAGGCCAAGCGACACGCCAGTGGCTGGGCCATGCGCAACACCAACAACCACAACGTCCACATCCTCAAGAAGTCCTGCCTCGGAGTCCTCGTGTGCTCGCGGCGCTGCGTCCTGCCCAACGGCGACTCCGTGCACCTGAGGCCGGCGATTTGCGACAAGGCGAGGAAAAAACAGCAAGGTAGGAGACATTGTAAGTTAAAGCGAGGGTACCATTAAGTATCATTAAACTTATACAAATTTGTATTTAACGAGACTTACGCCTGCCCCACACTACTCGCGCTAATACGCCCGAATATTCGACCGAATTCAGAATGTTCGGCATATTCACGAAGAGTGTGGGAGTTGCATTATCAGTAATTACTACAGAATGTTTACATTGTTGATTAGCGGTGACGAATGTTCAACGAACTTTCGGGAGAATGTTCGCCCGTATATTAGAGAGTATTCATGAGTAGTATGGGATAGGCTTGAAATACAACACAATTGAAAGTAAAAAAAACTGTAAATATTACGTTATCAACGTTTCCTTTTTTATCCTGCATCTGAACCTATCATAAAGAATGGTGTTATTATTATTCACACAATGTAGAAAATCCAACATCAAAATCACAACATTTTATCACCGCAGTACCTTGACTCTCAAAATAACATGTTTTGCGATAACTCCTACCCGGTTTAGCCGGGAACTTGGTTTTAAAACGAGACTTCCGTTCAAATTGGCTTACATGGGTTTACTCTTTACGTCCCTGGCCGGAGAGATAGTACCCTAGACCGCTCAGCCAACCGGATAGGCTAGGAGTTGTATCAGCTTTACAAGCTAGACGCTAGTTATGTTAGTTCCATTTTTGTCTACCAGGTTACACAACATGTCGGACTCAGACTGTATAGGGTTATGTATACATTCATAAATGTTCTACCGGTACAATGGTAATTCAGCAATCAACAATGTTTTTCATGGCAGATTCAAAAGGCCGATATAGGTCCATAGCCTATCACTGAAAGATTTAATCAATACCATAAGTTTAGCTTACATATACATTTACAATTTAAAATTACAATATCCATTTAAAGTATAGCCTAATAACAATTTAAAATCAAATGTTGTATACCCTGAAATGTAAAAATATTTGTGTAATTTTAACAAGTTACACCTCGTTCCACCCACCTATTCTTGTTACGTATTATACCCCATCATGTAATGGTTACTGGCTGGCTGTTGTCATATTACCGAATGGCTATTTTTGCCCTGATACTGACCGGCTGTTGCCTGTTGCTGACTGGCTGTTGGCCTGTTACTGACTGGATGTTGCCCTGATACTGACCGGCTGTTGCCTGTTGCTGATTGGCTGTTGCCCTGTTACTGACTGGCTGTTGCCCTGATACTGACCGGTTGTTGCCTGTTGCTTGGCTGTTGCCCTGTTACTGACTGGTACCCTGTTGATGTGCAGGCAAGCCGTGCCCCAACCGCCAGTGTACCGGTCGCCTGGAGATCCTCCCCTGCCGCGGCCACTGCGGCTACCCCGTCACCCACTTCTGGAGACACACCGAACACGCCATCTTCTTCCAGGTATGACAAAAATCCGATGCCTATAACCATAGAGTAAAGAACGAAAATAGATGTTGCACGCCAACCAGTATTTTGCATCCATTTTTCATGCGAGATCTAACGAATCTCTCAGAAGTTATTCGACTGTTTAACAAACCACAGTGTAAAAATCACTACCGACTAATTAAATTTCATTTACAGCCACGAGAACCCTTTACAGTATAAACATTTACAGTATGCAACAGCTATGTTTCATCCTTCCTACTATAAGGTTTAGGTAGGCTGAGTTGGGTGACTAATCCCCATAAGGTGGTATTTTTGTTCTTTATTCAATACTATAACTAGTTATGTATTGTAGATGCAATACAAAATTACAATATGCTGTGCCAAATTTACATTGATGACTTTTATTCACGGAATCCTTTATTATTTAGTGGAACGAGTTGATATAAGCCAGTGTGGTGTCTCCCCCCTCTCCGGCTTTACTCAAAGGGAAGTTAATCAACCACAGTTAACAAATAATTGATGTTTAATCGAATAATATAGCAGAGCGGGTATTGTTCTTTTCTAAATTGCGTCCTGTTTTTTAATTAAATAATAACTACCACAAATAACAAAGAAAACCAGTTGTTTTGCTATTTTCATTACCTTTTAACTGAAAAAATATTAAAACTTATAAAATGTACTTCCAACTTGTGCTAGATAATTTGCTTTGCTTTATAATTTAATAAAGCTGCATGTCGCGGCCTTTTCCGCATAAACTAATACCCCCGTCGCAGCAAACCTGCGTACTCAGCGAATTTCCAGTGCATAATATATGTCTTAATACCACATAAAGCCGCATACCAAGTTTCATAAAAATATATTCACATATAAGCGATTTTAATTATTCTCCATAAGAATAACATTGGTAATGAGTACGTAGGTTTGCTGAAACAAGAAACACAAACAATTGGTTTTTATGCAAATATAAATAGAATTTAACTAGGAGAAGCCACATACCAAGTTCCATCAATATTCAATCATAAATAAGCGCTTTATAACATTCTAGTTATTCTCTATAAGAATAACATGGAGTTGAGAAAGCAGGTTTGCTGCAACAAGGAACAAAAAAAGGGTTTTTATATAATTATCAATATAACTCAACCAAGTGAAGCTACATACCAAGTTTTATTAATTTATGTTCATAATTAAGGGAGTCATTACATTTTACTTATTCTCCATTAGAATTTCATGGGTGCTGAGTACGCAGGTTTGCTGCTACGGGGATAATCAACGAAAAATAATTTTTTTTGTACAAATATCAATATACCAGTACTACGTGAAGCCACATACCAAATTTCATCAACATATATTTATAAATAATCGAGATATCAAATTTGATTTATCCTCCATAAGGATAACATTGGACAACGTACTGTGTTTAGCACTTTGAATATCTCGGCAACGGTTGGACGTAGAATCACAATTTAAACACCAAAATAATTGATTTGTAGAGCTAAACTGATTGGTATAAGCAAATATGAAGTTTATTGTAAAATTAATTGGGGAAAAGCTAAAACCCATTTTCCCATAAGATTAACATGGGAGATTTTATGAACACGTTTTTTGGATTTTATCCGCAACCATATAACCTAGCTTAATGATTCAAAATACAATATTATTTGTTTTTTTAAGCTCTATAACATGGTCAAAACCAAAATTAAGTTTTTTAAAAATTGTTGTGTGAAAAATGCAAAAAACTGATTTTTGGAAAATTTAAAACCCCTCATAAACCCCCCTTCCCATGGATCAGATTTTTCTGGTTTTCGAACTTAAAGTCATGAATGTCATTTTACACGTTTGAGCCAAATTTCATCAAAATCTGACGTTTTTTACTCAAGTTATCGTGTTAACGGACACACACACACACACACACACACACACACACACACACACACATATATATATATATATATATACATACATACACACATATATATATATATATATACATATATATAAATTTGAACGAATAGTGTTTTTGGCATCTGGGGACCTCAAAAGAAAAAGTTATCATGGTCTGGGGCTTAAGTCTTACCATGAGACCTACGGTAATAGCTTCTTCCCTATAGGGGAAATTCGCTAAAACATAGGATTATCAACTCTGGATATCCTTATGACTCTCTCTATGACCCTCTAGACTTCAAATCCTTATGTTTACAAACCATGTTCGGGGCACAGTGCTTGGCGTCTGGTTAGCGTATGCTCTGGAATGACTTTTCGCCTCTATTTGGATTAGTTCCGTTAGTGTTACAGTATACTTATGTCAACTGAAAGAAAATTCATTTCTTAATTTTAAACCATTTGTTTTGGTTATTTTCGTTATTAGTGAATTTCCTATGCAAAAGTGAATTATTAGCATGACCCGCACGGTGAAACTTAAGCCCGGGACCACCCTAGAAGTTCCTAACGTGACCCCCTGAACACGTTTTGGGGGGTCGCTAAAAACTTTATATATATATGTGTGTGTGTGTGTGTGTGTGTGTGTGTGTGTGTGTGTGTGTGTTTTCGCACTCTAGCGGTCGCAATTTTTGTCCGATTTACTTGAAATTTGGTAGGAACATTCCCTTCTGTAAACGGTTGGACAAGTTCGTTGGGCAAAACAATCGGATAACTCTAACCCCCTTTTAGGGATTTTAATTTTGAGTTTTTGGGACCAAGAATGGTTAGAAAAGCCCCGAATGTAAAATTATTGCATATGAAATTATTTTACGAAAAACGCCAACAATTTTAAGCCCTACCTCATTTTCCTAGCACAATTATTTATTGAGTTATTAAAAAAATTTTAATTGGCGTAACACAGTACGTTGGCTTAAGGGGATTTTACACTGGAAAAGACTGTTTTTCATATCTTGATGTAGTTTTATCACCCCCAATACCCATATACCAACTTATTATCTTGACTATACCTCCACCTAACCTTATAGTGTACAACATTGTCATCCTAATAGTCAATTTAAATATAACCAGGAGCATTAGAACAGCCAAAAAATAACCTTTTTCAATTCAATTTTCCAAAAAAGTTTTTAGTGTTGTTTTAAACCCTTTATTAGATTTGTTTAAGGTTTTAATGCGGAAATTCACTTCCCTCACGTCAGCGTGCTGCGTGCGATCTCGTTTTCTACTTTTATCTGCGAGAAATTTCAGTAGTTTCTCGCATTTCCCAGGCGCCAAGCACCGTTTCCCGAACTATACATAATTCCATTGATTCCATGGATAACGTTTTTCGCAGCTGATATTTTACGCCGTATGACATCACTGCAAATCTCTCTGTATAATTCGTCGTATTTTACAATATTCCCCTGTATACATGGTTCACCTGAACCTCTGTTTTAACGGGTGTTCTGTGTAGGAGAGAGCTCCCTTGCAACTACAATCTTTTGAGGTGCATTTCCAGGACTAACAGGAGTAAACCCCGTTTTTTACTGACTTAATGCCCATCTCTACACCTTCAATTAAAAGCTGAATTACGCATTTTCAAGGGAAAGTATCCGATTGTCACGGAACCGACGCGTCGCCGTGTTAGGGGGTTTCTCTACTTCCCTACATGCTCTATTTTTTCACGCAGGACAGCGTCAAAACAATTCAGTTATAGGTTATTTTCTGGTTGTGTTTTAGCCAATAGTTCATAGTTGTTTCAATATTCTTAGAATTGTAAGTGTCAATCGAATATAGATTTTTTAAACTTCTTACATCCCAGATATATGTACACTCACATGTACATATAAGTTCTTACTATGTAATCGAACAATATTATAATTGATATTTGATCAAACAATAATGATCATCAGTCCCAAATTAAGAATATTTCTTGATAACTTTCCTAACGCATGTATATTTACCGTCTAATCGTCTTGAATGAGATATATTGTATTTATTACGTTAGTGTTTTTGTGGTAATCAAAAAATGTAGTGAGGAATGTAAGTTATGCTATTTTACGGAGATGACTTGTTGGCAAATTAGGAGAAAGGGGAAATTAGCGGAAGATACCCCCACCAAGATCCCCCAATAATAATACCTTACCTTACCCGATCTATAATAGCTGCTGGGCGGGAAAATTTAGTATTATTGTTTTACATTTCAGGATTTAATTATCACACTACTGATCTTACACCATCTTAGGTAGATGGTTTCTTAGTCTGCCGCGTCAAAGATTGTACACTAGAATGAACACTAGATGGAGTAATGGAGTAACCTCCCCCACCCTCTCTCGCCACTTATCATCTAGACAACTCCGTATATTAGGCTATTAAAAATAACGTCTTCTAGGGCGGGGTCTAAGTCTGTGTTAAATGTTTCGTTGCGTGCAAATCAAGCGTTTTTGTTGTTTATAGTTTATGTTGTTGTTGCTAAAGACTCACGGACAACACGTGTTTTGTAGTATGATTGTCACGTGACCATTCTGATTGTGACCCTTACGTGTTGTAGGCCAAGGGAGTCCACGACCACCTGAGGCCTGAGGCCAAGTCCACCAGTGAGGCCCGCCGCAGCCTCGGCGCCGGGCGGAGGGTACGAGGCCTCGCGGTTCTGCTAGCCAGAGAGGCGACGCTCGGCAATAAGGTGAGAAACGTATTTTTAATACACAAAGAGGCATTTGTATACACAGAGGAATGCGTATACACAAACAGGCATTCACACAAAAAGGCATTTTGTCACAGAGACATTCGCACACACAGGGGCAATTTTTCTCACAGAGGTATTTGTAATTTGTTTTAATAGCATGGAAAGCCTTATGAGAACAATTACTATTGAATTCTTTTAACTTCGCGCGCGGTGAGGGGAAGTGAGAGTAGGCCTAACTCTAAACGTTATTATAGAACTGTAAAATAAATTGATTTCGCTGTAAAATTGTCATACAAATATTCGAAGATGTTACAAATATTATAGGTGAAATGGATAGTTTTATATTTTTATTACTGCTATGACAAAAGATGAACGAATTTTCTCAAGCTTCATTACTTTCAATAATACGGGAAAATCTTACCGCTAGAATAAACTCCACAACTTATTGTGATGTGACTGAGTTGTGTGGACGAATTTTCGTAATATCCTAATTTCCGATCTCCAGTGACAGCACTTATCGAAATCTTGAAGCCGTACCGTGACCAAGCTACCAGCTGTACAATGAATAGTTTCGTAATTTAATCTATTCTTATTGAAACTCATAATAGCAATGGATTTGAATTTATTATTGTAATTTGGTCTTTACTTATGTTCAAACGTAGTGTAGTTTTAAACACTAGAAGCGATAGGTAAAGTCCAAATAAATAAAATATAAATTAATCTGTTCATTCCAATGATTAGCCAGTGTGTTTCAAATATTTATGAATCCCCCGTTTCAAATGTTTCAAAACGGAGCTTTACAAAATGTAGACTAACGAAAGAATATTGAGCTAAAGGGTAAAAATAATTAAGTGCCTATTCTTTTTGCAAAATCGGCAAAAACACAAAACCACGGCGAAAACCAAGACTCAAGCCTAGAAAAAAAAACAAGACCGATGTCACCTGTTGGTGCGTGGGCAGCGGCGGTAACCTGTAGACTGTAGAGCACATGCTCGCCTCCCGGCGCAGGCGCCATGCATAAGCATGAGTGCTCAGCGCGCAACCACGTCCACAAATCACGACGGCACGACACTTTCGTCTGCAATTAAACCGTCCAAGCGGAGTAGCGCCCACTCGCGCCCGGGGCGATGTCGGGGAGGCGGAGGGCGGACTCCACTTCCGGACGATGGTAACGAGATCGCCCGATACCATCGTGACGATCGTCCGAGCACTGAGACCTGCTAGCCCTCGCGGGGTTGGTCGGGTGCACTACGAAGAGACGCGGAGGGAGCTTCCAATGTTGCGCGAAAGCGAGTGGCGAGCAGGGCAGAAACTGTGTGTGAGGGTTTGAGTTTCTATTGTATACTACATCAAACTCTAACGCGCAACGGTCTCCCGTTAGAAAGCTACATCTGGTTACCTTTCTCCGTGGTGACCCGCAATAATCGTGTGTGTAGGCAGAGATGAGCGATGCACCATTTCATCGTACTGTTGTTTCGTAAATACCAATACCAACCTGATTCAATAGTCTCTGTGTTACCAACGATGCGTCAGAAAACAGCAAGTTACATTAGGGTAAATGGTGAGCGCTCTGTACAAAAATAATACATGATGCACTGCGAGCAGTCCGAAACACTTGATCACTCGCTGATGTCAAAAATGAACAGATTATGTGTTCAGAGAAGTAAAATATATCACAAATGCAACAAAAATAAAAAGTAAAGTTGAAAGATGCTGCATATAAATAGTGTGTTTTTTCTAGACACGAGAAGTACAGAATTTAAAAAGTAGGGTGAATCCTGCATTTTAAGTGACGCCCAGAATGGTCTGGATGATTATGGATTTCTTGATATGTACGTTACGATTAAAATGCATTCGTTTTACAAGTTGACATCATACTCCATCTTTGTTCATCGTGCTTCTTAGGTATAATTCTTAAAATAAAACTATGAACAAAGCTAAACTTTGATTTTTTTGTCTTTTTTGTATTAGTATTAACATAAACCCTTTGCAAGTAGCAATAAATACTCTTAAGGTTTCTAAAATAATAAACACTATTTTACTTTAATTTGCAACGGTTTGCGCTTTAGTAGCGCACGTTGGATGCGGAGTGCTCCGCGCCGGCGCGATGGCATTAGGCTAATAGAAAGTAAGTTACGGGCCTGCGCGGGGACGCGGGACTATTTGCATTGGTCCGCCCCGACCACACGCACGCGCGCCGCTAGCCTGTCGTAGCTCATGCTCTCCAGATTACCACCTTTCACAGGCTAACCTCTAAACATACTCATTTCCCCTCGCCGCCGCCCCGCTGTCCACGGGAGAGGGAGGGGGAGGGTTGTACATGAGTGGGAAGGTCGTCGTGGATAAGTGAACTCCGACGGAGTAAAGGCGTTAAAAATGTTTTACATAGGTTGTCTTAGTAATGTTAAGGTCGCTTTGTTAGCAATTGTTTACGATAATATTGTCAGAATTATTTAACATAAGACCGATTGTATGTACACAATATCGGTTAGTCATACGTTTTAATGTTATGAAGATGTATCGGGGATAGAAGGAGAACAATCCAACCAACAAACTTTATCAACAAAGTACTATTGAAAATGAAAACCGAGTTAAAACTTCAAATATAAACGCAAATTGTATACGGAAATATTTTACTAAATAGATGAACACACGTTTATTCCAATACATTTACAGCCAGTACACAATTTCAGAGTGACTATAATAATAGTAATCATATTTTATTAATAGAAAACAATTACGAAGTTGTGTGTCAATGTTAAATAATAATTATATCTATACTATTCTGGAATTCTTAACCAGGAGGTAAAGCAGAACTATTGGTGGTTTAAAGTAGCCATGATTTTACCTGAAAACTAAAAACTAATACGGACAACTAGAAGCTCGATTTAACGGCGCTGATTTAATTTCAAATATACTTTTAACCCGTAAATTTGTCATGGGGTCAGCAAACAAATTGAAATACAAATCATAAGAAATTCCTAAGAATTCGCTGAGGAAGGCGTGCAGGCAGAGGGGAAAAAGTTCCCGATCAGCCTGTTGATTTATTTACATAACGATTTTTTTTATATCGTTTTATCCCAGGTTAAAAAATATTCTTTAGAAACAAACACGATATAATTAATTACATTGTAGTGGAATCAAATTAATGTATAAAAAACATTGCTGGTTATAAAATAATTTGACCAGAAAAAGTGGATGACTTATTTTTCAATTCGCGAGACAACGCTGGAGAAAACTCGATCAATGGGGAGACTGTTTTCTATTCGGTAAATAAGGTAGTGAAGAAAATTTATTGTACGTGGGGTTTGCACCGACACCTCGATTTAAAAAATAAGTTAAAACAAGTATGCGATATTTTATTTTAAGCTGAATTTGTTTAGAGTTAAATTCGAATGAAATGCCTGAAAATAAACCACTAGGTTACGCATTGTTTTTATATTTAAAACAAAACGCCAAAGCCCTGGTTTGTTTATCACTAATTCTCCTATTTCTTGATATGATTGAGTGATGAAATTTCGTACACTGATAATTAAGGTATACAATACAGTAGTAACATTATGGTTCCAATTTCACCTTTGGGCTCCGCCCCAATCGTATTGAAAGTTCCAATATGTTATAGGTGTTTTATATTATTTGATCAGGTGTTACCTTAGAACATACAACTGTTGGATTCCCAGGTGAAGCCAAGTACTGTATCAGCTAGTTTTCGATTATATGGAGAGTTCACCACTATACCTTCAATAATTTTAGATATATATTATTCCGTCTGTAGACTTGTATTTATAAAAAAAATGGATTACACAAAAATCACTTACAATACAAATATACAACTTGACATACATGTTGTCCTTGGTAAAATTTTATTTGGGAAAAATCTCTATTCATTTCAAAATGTCGGGCTTTAACAATTTAAATTACATACCAACTACTTATTTTACGGAAAACTCCAAAGAATAAATTTTGGTTGTTTTTTCGTATCCAACGTTGCCTACGAGCAATTTAAAGAAATCTTTGAAAAAACGAAGCAACGCAGTAAGAAATTATACTTTATTGTTGGCGATGTTGCTGCTCCTTTTATCTGATTTCTGTAGACTACATATCGTCAGATATGTATTACAGAACACAACAAACCCAAACACAACAAACTCTTCGTAGTACACTTTTTTATCTGAATGACTTTTTTGGAATTTGATTGTTATTTTTTGTGATGTCAAAATTAAGCTCATTTGAATCGCACTAAATATGTTTTATTTTTAAATAAGTCATAAATCAATAATTTCTGATAATCCGTAGAAGAAAGAATGGACGTAGGACTTAACATTGGGAAAATTTTTCTTTAATGGAGCCTCCTCTTAAAATTGTACCACGTTTGACAAAATAATTGAATATGCTCAATGAATAAATGCCTTGCGGTATTGGGCATCATAACATTCACAGTTTTGAAACTGCCTCCGTCTTTTCCTTTATGAATTGACCAATGAAATGGTTGCTATTTCAATTTGTATAGCCTATCAGCCTATACAACGTAGTACATATTATATATTTTTCCCAAAACACTTCGCTTACGCATTCAGAATCATCAGCACATTGTACATCATCTCCATTACATCCCGTGTCGAACACTTTCACAAGCGCTCCAAGTAACAATTACTGGTACTGTAATCTACCTTACCGACGACGTGACCTGTGTTGGCTGCTCTTGTAGCCACTGTTCGTACCAACTGTACGTTCACATGTTTGCAGAACATTTTTCTATTTATTTATTTTTCAGAAAATCTTAGCTAGGCTAAAATAATTAATGTAATCTGTTTTTATAATTAAGTAGTGTTCTTTATAGGAAACTCTATTTTAAAACTTGCATTGATATTTATAAATAATCTCAATGCAGTATAAATCTAAACTGTACTGGCAACTTTTGAGCAAGTGATACATAATTCCCTGAAAATATAAGGGTTTTATGAGAAATATAATTTAGATATTTTTTCAAGTTCTTTTCGAAGGGCGTGAATTACTATCCAAGAGCAAAATTTAACGACAAATTACAAAATTATCCATCACATATGTATTATTTGTATACAATAGGTATATTTGGTTACAAACTTTATTACAATGTTAGAAGAGTTTATCAATTTTTTTATAACACATTTTTATATTTTAATTTTAATATATCCTTCACTCCAAGCATCCATGTTGAGTCAAAATATTCATTTTCAACTACAATGAACTAATATACTTTCCAAAAACTACACTCTATTATTGTTTGAGTTGGAGCTTCTTCATTTTATGTTCACCAAATTGATCCTGAGCAAAATTTAAAATTGTTGCCATGTTAGAAACTAAACCCAGTTGCCTTTGGTCATTGGGCTATTACTTAATGATCCTAATAAAATAATCAGTCTCTCACACTCGTATCTGTGCAATAATATATTAATTATTATTTGTAGTTACAATTTATTTACACAGTTGTAAATAAGAACCTACCTTAAGTTCTTTCCTCAACCATATTTTTACTTATAAATTGAACATTTAAACTTTAGAATAAGAGCCTTTACTCCACCTTCCCAGAGTATTTTAGTTAATATTCATTTTCATCTTCTGTTACAGTTACTAACCCTGCGGGAGTCCAAGAGACCATCTTGTGACCTAGATGAGTCTTCTGGGACCCGACAACTATTGCCGCCACCCCTCATCTCGGACACCGACAAAACAGGTCAGTTGACAGGTATTACAACATTCAACAAGACTTCCAATACTGTCGTTAGGGGAAATTACATCAAGATAGGATATTGCAAGTAAGCAGAGAGAATCAGAAACAGGATTTGTCAATTAAAAATCACCAAGATTAGAATACAAGCTTCAATGATACAAGACAAAATTACAAAAATTAATACATTTCAGGGGGTTTGGCTATGTAAGCCTCCCCTCCCATCGCCGCAGTAGTAGTTTAAGGTACAAACAGTTAAGAGGGGACACCAATCATGAAATATTTTTCGTAAAACACTAATTTCAGAAAGGCTAATTTCACTTGTTTGTTAATGGCTTCTTTTGTATTCAATCAGCTCACAATCTTTTACAAAAGTTGGAAACCTAATTTTTAATGGGAACAATAAACTATTACGAAAATAAATATTGTATATAAATGTTAAAAGCACAATGAATAATTGTTCATTAGGCCCAATTTGCAAAGTACTTAAACGAAATTCAAACCCAGGGAAGTAATATTCGTAAAGCTTTAAACCAATAAGTATTTTAAAATATAGTTAATGCTATGATTAGCATTTCCAACACAATAACTTTTCAAGTTCTGGTGTTGCTATCAATGAACCCTTACCTATAGCAAATTTCTTTTGAACAAACAAAGTGTTGCAACACCATTTTGCTCTTAGGCTGGGCCTAGTTAGATGACTTATGCCTAAATGGTTGAAACACATACAATAATAAATGTATAAATCCGAGGTTGTTCTAACCGAATTTGGTGAAATGTTGTAGGATACAGCTGTTCGTGCCCTCCCTTCGAGTGTGTGTGTTCGTCCCGAGTCTGCCCCACGCAGATGCAGAGTTCCTGGGACACCTACTGGCCTCCGGAGAACACGCCCTCCCACTCCCTCACCCAAGGAACTACCCCGGAACACTACTTCGAGGGCACTTCCACCCCGCTCTCCTATGACTTCAACCTCTGCAACGATCTCTTCCAGCCAGAGGAAATCTTCCAGCTGGACCAACCGCTGAGGACGTCAGAGATGACGGTGACGGACGGAACGTCCAAGTCCCCCACCACCCTCCTGGACCTGGGTAGCGGGACCATCCACCGGAGTAGTCTCAAGTCAGAGCCGGAGCCCTACTGGATGCTGCCCGGAGCCTCGATGAGCGTCGAGGACAGCAACAGCAGCTGCCAGTTACCGCAGTGTTCACCGGAGTCTATCTCGCAAGCCGTGGAAGACAACACCGCCTGTTCCGTCACCAGATCTCACTACCCCTCCGATTACATGCAGCGTAGTGCGTTAGGGCTTATGAACTTTCATTTCGATGAGAAAGACAATGTTTATAACAAGTTCCACGAGGGGGAGCAGTCTAGGATGTATTACGAAGACGCAAGGTACCTGAATTGCTCGGAACCGATGATGGTGCCTGGTGACGAGTTCCAACCTGCCGTGCACGAGTCCCGGCTGATGGTTCCTTACGCTGAGCCGAGCGTTCCCGAGTGCTATGCTAGACCCTCCCAGTTTCCTGACCAAAGCAATAGCTCGCAAGAAGATTGCCTCGTTTTCCCCCAGGCAAATCCACTTTCAGATACAAATTTGTTCCAATCGTTTCAATTTCAAAATAATAACTACTTCCAGCACCTACCGCACCATTAGATTAAGATTGTATAAAAGTCATCAAATGTACAAATAATTTAATTACAAATTACGCTTTTTAATATTATTTGTGAGTGTTTATATAAAGCCCTACCTCCTTTGATTTTTGGGTTAAAAGAGCAGAAACATCCACACCTCAGATTTCCAACTCCAACGTGATAATGTCTTTAGAGATCCAATAATAATAAATGAAAAAATGAAATTTATTTCCTCAAGTGTATACAGTATAATATGCTATATATAAACTTGAAAATTGACTGATCACAATACAAGTTGCGTGATCAGTTTTTAAATAAAAGATAATGTAAAATACCCCTGTTGCAGTAAACCTGCGTCCTTAGCAAATTTCCAATGAATATATATATATATGTCTTAATAACACATTAAACCACTTACCAGGATTCATAAGAAATATGTTCACAAATAAACGATATTTAAAATATTAATTATTCTCTATAAGAATAACATTGGGGATGAGTACGCAGGTTTCCTGCAACAAGAAACATTTTAATTACTCTCCATAAGAATAACATGGGGACCGAGTACCTAGTTTTGCTGCTATGGGAACCATAGGCGAACAATTGTTTTTTTGTGCAAACAACAATAAACCACAACCAGATGAAGCCATATACCAAGTTTCGTCAGTTTATGTTTTTAAAAAAAAGAAATATTTTTTTTCTTTTTCTCCATAAGAATAACATTAGACAATGTATTGTGTTTATCACTTTCAATATCTCAGTAACCAATTGACATAGAACAATGGTCATAATACCAAATTTGTTAAGCTGAATTCAATGGTGAAAATTAAAAATTGATTTAAAGAATTACATGTGAAACCCCCAAAAAAACATGTTTGGGGTGCAAAACCGCCCATAAACCCCCTTTTGGATGGTGCAATTCATCTGGGTTTCGAACTCGTTCATATAAATGGTACTTTACACATTTGCAGTGGCATAGATAGATTTTTTTGGTAAAGGGGGGGATATGTCAAAACAAAAAATTTTTTCCTTTTTTAGGGAATACAAAACAAACGAGTTCGCATGCAGCACGCTGACGTGAGGGAAGTGAATTTCCACATAAAAACTTTTAAAACTCAAAATAAGTGTAAAAACATACATTTGTCCAATTTTTATTGAAATCTGAAAACATTGATTTTTTGGCTGTTCAGATACTCCTAGTTTCATTTACTTGCAAAGCTGGGAATACAATTTTGCGCATTATAAGGTTAGGAGAAGGTCCAGACAGGCTTGAAAGTAGGCGTGAGGTTGCTGGGGATGATAAAAGTACTCTAACAAAGGAATAACAGGTTTTTCTAGTGTAAAACCCCCATAAGACAACGTACTGTGTTTAGTCGATACACATTTTCTTTAATAACTCGGTAAATAATTATGCTAGAATGACGAGAGAGTGCTTAAAACTTTCGCCTCACTAATTCCCATCTTTTTACATGCATTGATTTTACATCTGGGGCTTTTATGACCCTTTTTGGGCCCAAAAACTCGAAATTTGAAAGATTAATCCCCAAAAAAGGGGTTTAGAGTTTTCCGATTGTTTTGCCCAACGAACTTGTCCAACTGATTACAGAAAGGAACGTCCCTACCAAATTTGAAGTAAATCGGCCAATAAATGCGACCGCTAGAGTGCAAACACATATATAAATATATATATATATATATATGTCTATATATATATATATATATATAAAATTTTGAACGACCCCCCAAAACGTGTTCAGGGGGTCATGTTAGGAACTTCTATGGTGGTCCCGGGCTTAAGTTTCACTGTGCGGGTCATGCTAATAGTTCACTTTCCAAAGGAAATTCACTAAAAACTGTGTTCGTGACTATTGTGTTCGTTTACCGGTATACAAAACTGAAGACACCATTAACATGTCCCTTACATTCATAATTATTGATATAGGCCTACACATCCAAGACATAAACCATTGACACAAAGTAATCAGTATTTGTAACCAGGACCAAAAAGTACTTGTATCAGTTGTAGTCAGTAATGGATCGTTAAGCTAGGGTTGCACAGTCACCGGATTTTCCCGGAGATTACAAATTACATACAAATTATTTGTCCGGAAATCAATATAAAACTTAACATCAGCACTAATGCCTTAATAAACTCAGGTTCTTTAGTAACTTGCAAAGCTGAAGCTTGGTTCAACGAAAATAAAGTAAAGCTACAACCATTTGAAGAGTTACCAGTAAACAATACCGTTATCAAGACAGCTGTAGAAGAAAAATTAAAACGCGTTTCTTGTACAATATATGTTCCCACCACCATTGATAAACATACTATGTTAACTGAATATTTGATAGTACCAAACTTCATAAAACCTAAAATTCTAGGATTCGAGGTCCTATCTGCCTTCAAAATGGATTTGAGTTTTAATACCAATGAAATAAATATGCAAATCAACAATAATAATGTTACAATGAAGTTTAATATGTGCCACCATGAGATAAATTCATGTCAAATAATAGTTAATAATAGCCATAGACCAAATAATAATATAAATAATAATTTTGATAGTATAATGTACGATGAATACAATGATAATTTAATATATGATAAATATGATAGTACAACATACAACTTCAATAATCTATAAACAGATCCATCAAACGACAACACATAGACAAAAGAAAAAACTGATACATCCTTAGCATCGAATACTTATATTAAAACAGAAGAACAAACACTTTTAAGCCAGTTATTAAATCAGTATAAACACGTTCTCTCCAGAGCTATTTATGGAGAAACTGCAAAGCTTTTCAAGGTTTATGAAGGACCGTTTATCATCAAGCAAATATTAGGAAAATCTACTTTTAATGTAACAAGAGAGAACAAAGACATCTTATTCGGACCTTACCACATAGCTGCATTAAAAAGATACATTGGACCCATAGTAGAAGAGGATAATGTAAATATTAACGAAGACCATGACAACATAAACTCTGAAAATCAACAGTGCTATATGTAAATAAATAAATCATCATCACCATCATAATATAAATAGTGCAATAATTTCCTGTATGAGGAGATCGTCATGAACCTTAACCATGAGTGTGTGCTTTCCCCTTCCCTATTTCCCCAAGTGTCAACAGTGCTATTTATTCCCCATGTTTTCCCCTATAAACAGTGTTTAACACCGACTTATTTACTAATATACGATTATTACTACAAACAGTGAATTTACCCTTCTGATAAACAATATAGAAACCTAAAGTATTGTTATACAAGTGAAGAATTTCATCCCCTATACCAGTAAATAATTGCTACATTGAATATTCCCCTTGACCCCTATTCCCCTTATGTTAGGCCATGAACTATCTTAATTCCTCATTACCTATTTCCCATTTATTTAGTTTTCCTATGTTTATGTAAAATTAGAATTAGAATTGTTATTATCACCAAATAACATCAATCATTTAATGATTTCCATTACTAGCTATAATAATTCACACAAAATAATTCATGAATTCCATTTCATACATACTTCATCAAAATCTTTCTTTCATTCCATATCATACAGATTTCTGAGGAGATAATTATAGTATTACATGTCATATCATTCATTATTTAGTGTTAATTTCCTTCATATACTATTTATTCCCACATGATTAGCAATAACTTCCCCATAATATGTTATTAGTGAATTTCCTTTGGAAAGTGAACTATTAGCATGACCCGCTCGGTGAAACTTAAGCCCGGGACCACCATAGAAGTTCCTAACGTGACCCCCTGAACACGTTTTGGGGGGTCTTTCGAAATTTTATATATATATATATATTAAGGAAATTCACTAATAACATATTTATGTATGCACTCTAGCGGTCACATTTTTTGTCCGATTTACTTAAAATTTGGTAGGGACGTTCATTTTTATAATCTCTTGGACAACTTCGTTGGGTAAAACAATCGGAAAACTCTAAACCCATTTTTTGGGGATTAATCTTTCAAATTTCGAGTTTTTGGGCCCAAAAAGGGTCAGAAAAGCCCAAATTTAAAATTAATGCATGTAAAACGATGGGAATTAGAGAAGCGAAAGTTTTAAGCCCTCTCTCGTCATTCTAGCATAAATATTTACCGAGTTATTAAAGAAAATGTGTATCGGCTAAACACAGGACGTTGTCTTATGGGGGTTTTACACTAGAAAAACCTGTTATTCCTTTGTTAAAGTACTTTTATTATCCCCAGCAACCTCACGCCTACTTTCAAGCCTGTCTGGACCTTCTCCTAACCTTATAATGCGCAAAATTGTATTCCCAGCTTTGCAAGTAAATGAAACCAGGAGTATCAGAACAGCCAAAAAATCAATGTTTTCAGATTTCAATAAAAATTGGACAAATGTGTGTTTTTACACTGATTTTGAGTTTTAAAAGTTGTTACAGTATGTGGAAATTCACTTCCCTCACGTCAGCGTGCTGCGTGCGAACTCGTTTAATATTCACTTTCCTTGTTAAATGTGTCATATTATTTCTTTGTCCCCATAACATGTATTACATGTATTTTAAGATGATACCTTGTGTTAATTGTCCAATATAAATCATCCTTTTTCACCACTCCCCAGAAAATCACCCCTCTCTATGTATAGTATAATATTTATTTATCTGTGTATTTTAAATAATATATATTTCATTAATTAATCATCCACAGCCAATTCAGATCTAATTAACCTACTTAAATTTAATATATTCACCAGTAACTTACTTTAAATATAATTTATGTAAGAGAATTGCAATAGAATTGAAATTTAATATAATACAGTTTTCAAAATTAGTCCTTAAGGAATCAAAATTACAGTGACCAGTGTTTATCATGTGTTTTGAGTTTTCTGTGCCAGCCAACAATAGGATTTGCTCCAAGACCTTCACCTTCACCTAGACTCCTTCTTGCTGATCCAACTGCCCATGTGTTAACAACTAAAATTTTGTAGCAGGACATTGTTCCTCTAATTTTACCCAGTATGACCTAAGTTTACATTGCGTAGTGTTCATTGAATTAGGGACATATTGCTCAGAAAGTACCACAGTTAAAATTAACCCTTTTTATTTGATTCCCCCCAAGATTTGGTACTGAGCGAAGAATTTTTGTAGCAGATTAGTAAACCACTTCCATTTTGGTATTCTAAGTAGGGACATTTGAAAGAATACAGACAATTTAACAGAAAAAGCTCAATGTTCTGAGATGTTATAGTTTCAAGAGTAATCTATCTAACTTTGAACTATACTTTTCTAAATTTAATTGAATATCTTTAAATCATTTTTAACTTCAGTGAAAACAACCATTGGACTTTTCTTTTGGACCTTATCAAAATTCTCATTGTTGTAAATTTGTAAACAAACCCAATTTTGGCTAGTAAATATTCTTTCTTTCAACAAACGTTATTCAAGTCAGCACGAAACTTCCCCCCTGGGATTAAGAATCCCAATTTAAGAGTCTTCATCACCGGAAGTTGCCGGATGCCATCTGTTTGTTTTGTTCCATAAGGCCAATGCTAACTTTGTGCCTCCATTACTCTTCACCTGATCGTCACAAATAATTAATTTTGGTTCAAATTAAAGGTTTCGTCGTCCTCTAGGGAAATACAACAGTAGAATTTTGATTTTGTTATAAATTAATGAGAACATGTACATTGTTTAGGTTCAAAATTAAACTATTTATTATTATACTATGATACCCAAATTAAGGAATTCAACATTGTATTTCCTTAGAGGACGACTAAACCTTTAATTTGACACAAAAATGAATTGTATGTGACGACCAGGTGAGGAGTAATGGAGGCACAAAGTTAACATTGGCCTTATGGAACAAAACTCCAAACTGGCGTCGAGCAACTTCCGGTGATGAAGACTCTTAAGAAGAAACCACAAACATTTTAGTGATCAGGTTACATTAATTGTTGTAAGCCCATTTATAGCCTAGGCCAGAGTCACTTTTCCCTTTTTAATGTAATTCCTCTTTTTAAAGCCTACCGGAATTTCACCCTTTGTTCATAAGATAAATAAATACGATATTGTCAATTTGTAAACGGAATTTTCATTGAATTAGATAAACAAATTTCACATGAAAAATACCTACCTTCTGTGGGTTATCTAGTCACTAACTACAGCAAAGAATTCTTCAGATACACACTACAAAAAGTAAGAAAATCAAAGTATAAAATATACTGGTAAGAAAGAGGTATTTTGTGAGCTATTTTGCATAGCCTAAACAAATTTTGTAAGGTATTTTACCATTTGTTGTAGTTGTAAAGATAGGCTTGTTTCTCGGCAGCCATTGCCCATCTACGAAGATAGCGTCCTTTTAACAATCACCATTCCCGAACCCCACTAGAGCCAAACCCCTAAGAAATTTAGGTTCATTTAGGTTTTCTTATTACCTATTAGTAGTTAAGAAAGTTATTTGTATCCTTGATTAATACACGCGGATATATTTATATAGTATATATATTTGTATACAATTTATATAGTATATATTTAGAAAGAGAGTAATTTTAATATGGTTTACATGTACCGTAATTTAGCGAATTTCCCCTATAGGGAAGAAGCTATTACCGTAGGTCTCATGGTAAGACTTAAGCCCAAGACCATGATAACTTTTTGTTTTGAGGTCCCCAGATGCCAAAAACACTATTCGTTCAAATTTATATATATGTATATATATATCTATATATACATATATATCTATATATATATACATTCATCTGCGCCCGGTAAGTCAGTCACCGCGCTGGTATTTTACACGGTGTGGCAGTCACCTGCCCGAAAGCCAGTCAGCCCTCCCGAAAGGCAGTCAGGTACGGCTTGCCGTGCATCCTTTACATACCGAGACGGCTTACTGGTGCTGCTATAGTGTGCCGGTATGTGGAACTACTTATCACATTCGCGCTCAGTCGAGTAGTGGAAACTAGTTTTAACTGACGTATGACTGTCAAATACAAAATACAGTACTTGGATTTAAAATTCCGTCGAACACGCATTCAATTATTTTATTAATAATTTTACAAAAACTATAAAATACTAAAATCATAACTTTAATTAGCTAGGAGTGGTTTTGTAGTATAGCTTTATAATTGTAACTTACTTATATCTAAAAACAAGTTATCTCCGCCGTTTTTTTTTATAATTTTTGTACGAAGCAAGATACAAATGTATGAATTTGCTTATCCTTATAATAAAAGGTTTTATAATTTTACTGTACACTTTAACTAAAATTACCTAATAATGAACAACGAAAAGAGGTCAGTACAAATTAGGCACTTATATTAAGTTTAAGTTTTTACTCTTTATATATATTAAAAAGTATTTTGTATTTTTGTATTATTTATATTTATTCTTCCTCACAAAAGGACAGAAAACCTCAAAACCGACACAAATGAAGAGTGCAGATTTCGCTTTGCATATTTATTTTCCCCTCCATTTGTTCTTAAAATCACCATAATTTGTATTACACATTTTCCAATTTAAGTTTAATTTAAGGGACAGAAGTGTAGGTATGTTGGGACTTCCCTTTCTGTAGACAACCTTTGCGTAATCAAACATAAAACACCCTCTATAAGACTGCTGAAATTGTTAATGACATACAATTCAATGATAATAAACTCTTCGATACTATAAAACATTTGAGGAAAGTATACCACGGATGGCAAGGCCTAACAGAACTCTGTAGTTGAAAGTTCGTCACATATTTAAAATTATTATTAGTCAATCTAGTAGACTGGGGCATAGTGATTAGTTTACCCTTCTTTTTTATAAAACCAGTTCCGTTCAATTTATAGTACTGGCAAATATCAAACTATGTTATAAATTTAAGATTTACTTTACGACAGTTCCTAAACTGAATGTGTTCCGTCAACACAGTGACATCTTCGGGCAATCTAGTGCTGCTTCAATTTAGGAACTATGTGAGGAAAATCTAAAATTTTTAGTTATTGATGACATTTCAGTAATAGGAAAGAAATTTTTATTAAACTAGGCCTACTATCATTCTATATCTTATATACTATTAGATGAGCCGATTCTATTAAGCTGAGCCGATTCTTGTTAAGAGTACTCCTCCGTTATTTCTGAGCCTATTTTGACGATTGAGGTTTCAACATAGCCTATTTGACCTGATAACTAGTTGTGCAAAAAGGTTTTTATTTTTCGATATTTTCAATCTGAAGGGCACGGGCCGGTTTCAAAGTTCGTTTTCGCCCTTAAGATAAAAATAAGAAATAATGTATTTGAATTGCAGCCGTTAATACGTTATGGACAGATTATTAGTAATACCAGATGTTAGAAGTAAGGAATTTATCGATAGAAGTCAAATAAGTTTTGTTTCTACATCGCTTTGAGCAGTGAAATGTTGTATGCAGTGGAAATATTTAAATTTAATTTCTGTTGATATTTGTTTATCTTTCTGCCTTGTTAACAGCCATTTTCAACCGAATTTCACAAAAATTACTGTACTGAATTAAATAAAACATTTCACCTATCGTTGTTTGGAGCATGACACGTTTAGGCTGTTTTAAATCATCGTACGTCATTAGGGTTATGCCGCCATGCCGCGGCCCCTTAGTCCGTCAGTGCTCAAAACTAGATCTTATGGGTACAGGTTACTTAACCTTTAATTATAGAATGCACAAATTTATTCTAATGAGCTAATTTTATTTTACCACAAAACGGAGGAAACACGTCTGCTTCACTATTCTACAACGGTATACTAAACCATATAACGGCAGGCAATAACATATATGACGGTACGGAACACATAGCCCATAGAAGATGCAACATGGATTAAGGTGACAAGATCCGTTGAAGCCTAAATTGGCGTATCAATTATAATACCGGATAAACAGTGCCGTGGATGGTACCTACACAAACAAAATTTGGTCCGGGGGCCCTCCTAGAAGATTTCAGAAAATTAGATACCAAATTGTGAGTTTTGGTCCAAATATTACTCAGTGTCGTAAACAATAGGTTTTTCAATCACATTCATAAAATTGTACAACTATTGTTTTAACTATGGTAAGCAAAACTTAATTAATAAATTAAAGTACCATACAAAATGGTATACGAAAGAGGATTAAATAGCTGTCACTAACATTGAAATTACTTTAATCTTATTATGAAACTGAACACAATTAAACACGGTCAGGGCCTGATTACGATGTGTGGCACCATAGGCTTGAGTTGATTTGGCAGCCCCCTCAACTCTTGGGGGTGGGGAGGGGGGTTGTCGAAATGACTCCATGAACGAATGTCTGAACCCTTAACGCGGCCCAAGGTAGCTTCATTTTGTGGATGCGTTAAGCGTTAAGGGCACACCAGCGTCAGGTAGGTTTGTCTCTTATCAATGTAGAGTTCCTTCTCTTTCTAACCAATGAGTGGTTGCCTAAACTCAGGGACACCTCTGGAATCCCCTTAAAGCAAATTGTCTGATCTAAAGGGTCCTAGGTTGACTTATCTCTCGGTTAAATAACGGCCGCATCGTGTAACATCGGCCGTGAATGACGATCGCACCGTATAACATCGGCCATAATTGACGATCGAAAAACATAATATAGGCAGTAAAAGAAGACCATGCACCATCAACGTAAAAGATATCAGCATAGTTCGGGGTGGCAAGAGGGTGGTTGACCCAATAATTTGGCGAAAATATTCTTGTAATATATGAAAAGTCCCAATAATCATAATCACGACCATGTTTGCCCCCCAATACAAATACAGAAATTACGCTTATAGTAATAGATGACCGAACCGCGTTATAGTTGACGTAATTTATGATCGCAACAGGTGCAATCGGTCATAAATGACAATCGAACCGCACTTTATAAAAAAATAATAGCGATCGCACCGCTATTCGCCGAAACAGACGATTGGACCACGTAATATTGGCCATAAACGGCGACCATAATCACGGCCATAAATGACGATCGTACCGCGTAATCATGTTCGTAAAAGACAATCGCACCACAGATTACCAATTTGATTACATAATCCCGCCCCGAAATAATCTCGAGGTCAAATAAATCCCGCCCAAAAAACGGAATTATTTTTTGCAGGACATTTCCCGATATTTTTGGAAATGTTCATCCCTCATCATGAGCTTACGAAACAACTAAACTACAGCTGTTCAAAAACAACCATTTCCTAAGGTAACACTCACTTGGTAAACTATAATTGATAGATTTTTTGTGAGATTAGTGATTAGAACCAATGTACAGGGCTTAAATATGTACATGGATTAGGTTATGTGTAACTATCACTAATAAAAATAAAGATTGAATATAAAGCGGACATATCAAAAAGAAGAAGAAACGAGTAAATAAGAAACAATACTTATTTGTTTCATATAACTATTGCATAATAGTTTAGTTTTTCTTGTACCGGTAACTTCAGCAAAATTCGCTGCTTTTCCTAGAAAAAAAAAAATAGTTTGCCCATGTACTAACATTAAGTTCAAACTTTATTTTTACTAACAAATATAAATATTTCTTTAGTTTTAAATACTTTAATTGCAATTTAAATTTCTACTAACATATTTATATACAGTAATATATTTGAACATTAGTGATTTTTTGTATTACAATAATTGATATAAAATGCCTGTTTTTCATAGTAATAAATTTTCCTGTTAACTTGTAAAGTTATCTTTTAAAACACAAAGGACTTATCTACTTGCTTATTTTTTGCATATCCATTAAACAGATCATTTACATGCATATTTCGTTCAATACACCGTATCCTATTGTTATATAAAGTTACAAAAACATCACACATTCTCTGGGGAAATGTATATCATAACCACTTACCTTTAACTTTCATAAATAGTGATATTTTTTATGGTTTTGTGATAGTTACAAATACTTGGACAAATATCATATATTTAATAATGTATTTATATCAGGTTTTTTTGGCATATTTGGTGATAATCCTTAAGTGAATCCATGTTGGCGATAAGTATTGTGTAGCGTTAGTAATACCTTATCATGACAAATTATACACATCGTGTCTCCAAGCTGCTACATTATATAATACTCTATTACTTTAAGGTGTGTATGTTGTTACTTTAAGGTAATTTGTTTCAAAGAAACAGATTAATAAATAAAAATATGAAAATAAAAAAGATAATTTTTTTTATTAATTAGCAATAAGACAAAGGACATTATAATGTAAATTACGACCCTTATACGCTTGCAACTTAAATGGTTAAGCACTATAAGTAAAGAAAATTTAATTCTTCCTGTCATACAAAGCAACGTTCTCCGTTTAAAACATTCAATTCGGCGAAGACAATAAATTATGCACATTTCCACAAAGTACTGAGTCTACGAGCTTAATAATCGGAACAGATCCGGTAGGTATTACAAACCTAAATTACGGTGACTAGCGTAAAATTTATGAAATAAATCAGTGCGTTATTTACGACGAATATTGCATTTAAATGTAAACTACAACCTAAACATCTACTTAAATGTGTACTTGCATAGTTAAAAGGAATACATCAGGTATAATTGCATTTCTTTATGTGTCTCTGCACTGTGCAATAATTCAGAAACGGTCCTATTGGGCTGTTTGCTGGGTTTGCATCTGCTTAAATGTTCATAAAATAATCTATCTTACGAAAATATGGCCAACATAATAATAATTATGTAACATAGTAATAATTCTTAAATTGGAAAAGTACATGTAAACCACAACAAAAATACTAGCGATCACCAAGAGGTTGAAATTAGACCAAAAATAATTCTACGTAAACCTAAAGTGGTGCACACGAATAATGGTTGTTTACGTGAATTTGTGTTCCATCCTGCGTGAGCAGTTAATTACAAATGCATTTTAACCATTGCCCTTATGCTGAACTTCTCGAATAACCTATATTTCTCTCTCTCTCTCCCTCTTCCCTTCATCCGCCACACATCCCCCCTCAAACGTTCTTTATTTTCTGGACAACCCTCGTATAACTAGGTGTATGCTCATTCCTCCCGTATAAGGATAATCGAAACACATGAACAATAATTTTTAGTTGTGCCTCAAACAAATTGATAATCTGATTTCAGCGAATTTCCCCTATAGGGAAGAAGCTATTACTGTAAGTCTCATGGTAAGACTTAAGCCCAAGACCATGGTAACTTTTTGTTTTGAGGTCCCCAGATGCCAAAAACACTACTCGTTCAAATTTATATATATATAAATATATATGTGCCCGTTAACACGATAACTTGAGTAAAAAACATCCGATTTTGATGAAATTTGGCTCAAATGTGTAAAGTGACATTTATGACATTAAGTTCGAAAACCAGAAAAATCGGACCATGGAAAGGGGGATTTATGGGGGTTTTAAATTTTCCAAAAATCAGTTTTTTGCACTGTTCACCCTAAAATGTTTAAAACACTCAATTTTGGTTTTAAGCATTTTATAGAGCTAAAAAAAACAAATAATATAGTATTTTAAATTATTAACCTAGGTAAATAGTTGCCGAGAAAATCTAAAAAACCTGCACATAAAATCTCCCATGTTAATCTTATGGGAACAAGTTTTTGGCTTTTCCTCAGTTCATTTTAATGGAAATTTCACATTTGCTTTTACCAACCAATTCAGCTCTACAAAACAATCATTTTGGTGTTTAAATTGTGATTCTACGTCCAACCGTTGCAGAGATATTCAAAGTGCTAAACCCAGTACGTTGTCCAATGTTATCCTTATTGAGAATAAATAAAATTTGATACCTCGATTATTTATGAATGTATATTGATGAAATTTGGTATGTGGCTTCACGTAGCACTGGTATATTGATATTTACACAAAAAATTGATTTTTTGTTGATTATTCCCATAGCAGCAAACCTGAGTCCTCAGCCTCCATGTTATTCTTATGGAGAATAAGTAAAATGTAATGACTCCCTTAATTATGAACATAAATTAATAAAACTTGGTATGTGATTTCACCTTGTTGAGTTATACTGATAACTGCACAAAACATATATCTTCTTTTTCTTTTTGCAGCAAACCTGCATACTCAGGCCTAATGTTATTCTTATGGAGAATAAATCAAATGCTATAGATCACTCATTTATTTATGAATTTTTATGAAACTTGGTAAGTGGCTCAATGTAGTAGTGAGAAACAAAAGCATGCATTGGAAATTCGCTGAGTACGCAGATTTGTTGCGACGGGGGTATTAATCATCTTATCAGAATTTGTCCCTATGTTTAATTCAAGGGCCGCTAGAATGCGCTGATTAGTCTTTGATTCATTGCTTTCAGTAGCAACTTTTCCAGTACAAAGTTATGATGTGGTAGCTCAGTTGGAAGCACGCTAATTCCACAATATAGAGATCACGATATCGATTCACAGTCACGACTCAATATTTTTGTTATAAGAAATACTCTTGAACTTGTTTTTGCAATTATTTAGGCTCTAACCAAATAAAATACTATCGTGATTCATATTTTTATTTATTTTAAAAACAATTTACAGGCAGGGTTGAAAGGATGCTTAATGCGATAGGTAGGCTAAATAATACAAATTACACTTGGCAAACTAGACGTCAAAATATTGATCCATAGACCTATACATGATATTAAATGCAAGGAATATGTCCTAGTGTACGATTGTACACGACACACTATGTTTTAATTGACAAGAAGACTATAGGCCTAAGTTACAAAACGAAAATGGTTTCCTGGAGGCCAATTCTAGGCTATGTTAAAATCATCTTGGATAACCTGCAAAAAATCTTAGAATAGTTGAAAGGTTTTGTTGTGGCTGGATACACAATTTATGGTAACGTATTTTAAGTTTTACAGAATTAACATGTCATGTATTTTTTACAAATTTAAAAAGATTATCTGGATGATTAAAAATGATCCTCAAAATTAAGTTAGTGATAACTAAACGTCTCATTTGGTTACATACTTACCGTTTTATTACGATGGTCGTAATTGTTTGGAAAGATTAAGTACTCAAGGTGTTTTACTCTTTTCACATGGCAATCATATAAAATTACCAATTATCGATAAGACAATGTAATGAAACAAACTATTTTATAGTTTGTTATTTATTCGTATTCGTATCTTAGTCGTCGCGTCGCCGTCTGTTGTCTGTTTTGATTATTTGCGTCCACGAAGTAACTTATGTCTCGTCCCTGACGGTTACCAAGCTTACAAAGAGAGACGGAAATACACGAGTTGCCCGAAGTTTTGTGCCACCCGCTTAAAAACACGGTTGTCTGCTCTGGAAATTTATTTGAACAGGATGATAATTAAATAGCCTGTATAGTAGCAGTAGCGAAACTATTTTGTGAGGTTAAGTGAATGAGCAGGTTTTGAGGTCTGTAATTAGCTCTGAGACAATGTAATGCCTGGTTTGGAGTGGGGATATCTCTTCTTATAACTTTGCTTGTAAAACAAACTAACAATAACAATTATTAAAACTTTAGTGTACTAATAATACTAACTAATTTCTCGATATATAACAAACAATTTGCAATATTGAACCGATTATTTTCTTGCTGTACACTTATCATAAAAAAATTAATTGAATCCCTTTATTTTGTGGTTACCGCATTTGTGAGTCCGCATTTTGTCTAATAAGCAAATTTAGATGTAGTTAAATGCATTAAATTTAAAAACAAATAATTTTCACATAGTTAACTGATTAGCCAATTTAATACGGTAGCTACCTAGTTTTAAAATCTTATGTTTTGTTTGATTACCAATGGTTAGATCGATATCAATATTAGTGTATAAATTATTTAAGTAAATAATAAATATAGTCTCATTTCTTAATATAAATATGTTGGCACGGATTGTGAATGAGTGGCTAAATGTGGTTGAATTGTTAGTTAAATTTATTAACTTTCAGTGGATAATCACTTTAATCTATCTATATTTATAAAAAAAAACATGTTGGTTTGTTTGTTTGTATATATATATATTTGAAGTTTATGGACTCGGACACCGTTGCGGACCGTTTGCCATGAAACTTGGTATATATATATGTTAAATTTCACGGATAAAGTTTTTAAGCCATCCATTTCGTCCTAACTCAATTGGGTTCCTCCCAAGAGGCCCAAAAGGGTTCCCATATAAACCTTACGGAGATTTTTTTTACAATTATTTATTTCTGGTTCAATTTTACATGTTAAAAAATTCACAGAATTTTTAACATACAATGATTTTACGAACAAATATTTACATTATCGGGTTCGTCCTAGTTAGGATCACCCTGGAACATGAAAAAAGAAGAAATATTGAAACAAAACATCAGGCATGAACTAAACAAATACAAAAGAAAACATAACAATATTCTCAATCCATTCTGAACAGAATATCTTGAGGAAGTCTCGCTCGTAGCCTCCTGTTTATTGTAATTTGTCCAATGTTGAATGTCACAGCACCAGGAACAAAGTCCAAAGTTTCGAGGAGTTTTTGAGAAGATTTTTCTATAAATTTTAATTCTAGTTCGACGCCGAGCTCTTCATGAATGTGGTTATTTCTAACGAACCAGGGAGCATTCACTGCGATTCTGAGAATTTTGTTTTATAGAACTTGAATTTTGTTAAGTTTATTATGAGATACAGATATTGTTGTTTACATAAAAGCTAAAGACATGTTCACTTGAACAGGTGCGATCTTGGTGTTATTGGTTTTAGTTGGTAATAGTCAAAGGCATGACAACGTCTGCCGGTTAAAAACTAGTTAATATAAGTATACAAATTAAATAGTTTAACAAACTAGTTAATTTATAAAGAATTAAATTTATGTTTTTGATGCCTCCGTTAGTTGAAAAAGCCTCAAAACATTCCCACTGAGCCCTTCGTAAACTATAGTGAAACATAAAACTGTTTTAAGACAAGCAAATAAATAATTGTAGAGCTAATTTCACAACTAATAGGGAGATGAGTTTATCAATTCTGTTTGACTCGTTTCTCTTCGACCATCTCCGAGAACGTTCATTCGGAATGGTAGCACGGCCTTCGGAAACATTCATTTATCTCCGGCTATTCGTAAGCGCGGTGCCCGTTAGGGACGAGACATAAGTCACGAAGTAGGCTTGCACAGAGTAAGCCTAAAAAGGGAATAATGTACTATACAGATTTATGTATTGTTTTAATACTGCATATTTATAGTAATAATATAAAATAATAAATATACTCATAATTATAAAATACACTACAATTTACTTTTTAATTTGTGTGTATTTTGGTCTACAAAAACCTCTTTTTATCCAGTATAAAAATGTATACTCAAGTGAAGGCATCCATGTTACTCTATTGGTGAAGCATAGACGATGGCTAAATTTCAACGACTCAAGCACCACTAAAGTGGCTTTTAATTTTATTCTTATGGGAGAAAAAAGTAAATTTGTTTTCAAGATAATTTTGTTAATACTGAACAGAATCATTCCAATAACGAACTCGACCGAAATTTTGTACTAAATAAGTTATCTGTAAAATTTAATGTAGATATACGGAGGCGTTTTTGAGTTATTGTGCGTAAAGATGCTCCAGTTTGAACCACTTTCGTTAGCAGTACAAGCATTGAAGTTGGATATGAGGATACTCTCCACTTTGTTTTGATTATCCAATTAAAATCTTCTTGAAAATATTTCCCTCATTCTCTAGTACTTTCAATAAATGTTGCACCTTCACCCTGCCAAGGTACCTTCAAGGTCTTTGTACCCACCCCTTTCCGATTCCTTCCTGCACTTCCTATTGTTTTACAGTTGTGACTCTTCAGTCAAGGAGTCAGCTCAGACCTTTCCTATAGTGGAAGTCCTTGGGTACTTCAGGTAAAATATTGGATTTTATTTATAATTTGATTTATGTATGAGCATCTAGCAACAATGTCACTATCTAAATTCCACAGAGGGTTGCCACCAAAGTTGCATTTAATAATTCATGCTTAATTACATGTTTTCCCGGGCAAAATCTTAAAATTCCAGGTAAACTGCGCGGCATTTTATATGTATTTGCGACACTTATAACAATTTACAATATAAATAAAAGGGCTATTTAAAAAAAAATGTTGTATTAAAGTTCTCTCTCATATTTTTTATGCTTTCTACAAAAATGGGTATATACGCTAGGCCAATTATTTATATTAATGAACTTGATTTTTCTCTCTATATAAAGACCCTAGCTGCTATTGTACCGGGTTTCACCCGGGAATACAACAGTTGTGTGTGCTACATTCTGTAGTTAAACCATGGAACTACTACGAAACTTGACCAGCTGTTTGTATTCTCATCAGCTCAAACTAAATATCTATAAGAATAACACAGGATTGGAACTTTGACTCCCCGTGGGGCAGAGCCCTATTGGAATTTCTTAAAACCCTTTCTTAGTGGTTTCCTACGTTAGGGAAAGATTATACATGGCAAATTTTGTAGGTAGTTGTATGTGTAGAGGTTTGGCCTGGGGGATGATCGGTTTTTCATATTATAAACTGTCCATATAACATAGGATTATAACTTTGACTCCCCGTGGGACAGAGGAGTGTGGGAATTTCTTAAAATCCTTTCTTAGTGGTTACCTATGTTATGAAAAGAGTATACGTGCCAAATTTTGTGATTGTAGGTTTAGAGGTTTGGCCTGGGGGATGATCGGTTTTTCATATTCATAGATATAGATTACAATATTTTAATTGATAGGAGGAGGAAATTATGTCAACATACACTCAATTATATAAAATTCCACTTAACTTTGGCAATATACTATCTATTATAAGAATAAGAAAATAGTACATACCAATCTTTTTTTGCCTGTCTATCGGACGACAAAGGCTTTTTTCAATGCTTTTGATAGGGAGTGGGCCCAAACCCTGATCTCCTAACTATCTATATTAAACATTGTCTCAGAAAGCATTATTATGGCAGCTCGATCCAGGTTTGAACTTTCCAAACATTTTCTAGATTTGTTCTAGGAATCATACCTAACAACCAACCTCAGATGATGAAGCGACCGCCCTAACCACTCAAAAGCCAGCCAATTATGCTTTAACAAATTATCCAGCGACTCCAAAGACTACATATTAGAAACTGAGCTCCCTATCATCGATTAAAAATTTTGACCAGACCACAATTAATTACAAATAAGCCACTTCTATTACCCACTCTGTGTAACAACATACAAATTAATCTTATTGATCACAATAAAAACATGTCGCCGACAGTCGCAACTGCATTACATTTTATAAAGTTTCCTCTACAATAGCTCTCACACTCACATCGCTAATGTCGCCGACCAATGGGAACGCATCACTAACGTCACCGACCATCGAGAACGCATTGCTAACGTCACCGACCATCGAGAACGCATCGCTAACGTAACCGACCATCGAGAACGTATCGCTAACGTCGCCAATAATCGAGAACTTTGCCTACTATTCAGAACGCTACGCAATTGCCGACGAGCGCGACCTGAAATTCCCGGTTCGGCCAAAAATTCCCGCATAATCCACACATTTTTTCCCGGTCACCAAAGTTCACGCATAATTCCCGGTTTCCCAGTCGATGGCAACTCTGCCACACCATAAATACTTGACATAGGCTGAAAAAGTAGTAAGGATTTTTAAAAACATCACACGTACAGTACGATGTTTTTACTTAAACATGCGGAATTTGATTCGCCATATATGTGATTCATATGCATATATAATTATTGTAATAGTCTATAATCCATTATTATAATTATTCCACAGATTTAAAAATTGTGTAAAAGTCAATTTATATCAAATCATTTTTTATTAATGAGGCTTTATAGAAGAAAGTGAATTATGAATGTTTTAACACGTTCACTGCGTCACAAAGTCCCGAGGTCTCGAACCGTAACCTATATTTGGTGCGCTTCCGAAATATATTATTCTTCCCTCAGACAAGGTTTCGATAACTCTATGTTCAGTTGACATAGAAAAGTAAGATTTATATGTCCATAAAGCTTTTTGATTGCTGAATCGTTTGGTAACCATGACAACAAACGAGATCTACGGATCTCGTACTGCACTGAAGTAGTAAATGCTTACTTTTTTACGATACAAGATCCCAGGACCTCATAACAAAACTTAGTTGCTCACAGTGCTGCTTGGAACACTCTTGAGTACGTGCCATTCACAATATCGGGCCAAAAGTTTGTTGTAATTGCAATAACCTATAGTGGTTTGTAGTGCGTTTTGGTGTGTTTTATGCTGTTTTCTCGTTCGTGTTCCAACAGTTCATAAATTTGTTCATAATTATGTATATAAATAAATAATAAATATAGATTACCATACTAAATATTAATAAATACATTCCTATTAAAGCCCCAGATAAGATAAAAGTCGCCCTACCAATTCTCATTAGGCCTATATAAATAGATAGATACAACTTAAATAAGTGTTCTCAACAACTTAGTCATATAATATTTAAGTAGCCTATTCACAATTTAATAATTATAATAGCCTATTTAAGATATAAAATATGTATAAGCTATTTCAAACAAAAAGCTGAATAAAATTAATATATATGAAATGAATAAATATGTGAGGTGGAAAGCGAAAAGGGACCTCTTGTCGGCAAAGTAAAATTTTCAGTACAGCTAAATACAGCAATTTCGGTCCAAATCATCGATTTTCGGTTTTTTATCGATTATTATTCGATATTTTGAGTAGAAAAGGCGTGTATCGGTTAAAAAGTCGAATCAAAGCTTAAACAAGTCGATATAAATCATTTTGTTAGTCACTGCATGCCCTGAGAAAAGGTACCTCTTGTCGCTTATGGGAAAATAACATGGCCGACAAGAGGTCCCTCTTCCACAACACACTTCGTAAAGAAACATTGGTTCAAAAAGTAGTCTCTCCTGAATTCTAGCGGACACTTAGAGAACTAGGACGAAGTTCTAGTAAAAGCAGAACATCGTCTGATTATTTTAATACGGCCCCGACAAGAGGTACCTTTTCTATAACCGAGGTTTTGGTTAAAAAACGTTGACTTTCCTATACAGTCCTTTCAGCAATAGGTCCCACTTGTCTTTTCAATGGTCAACGTTCAAACTATCGATATTATTTTCTAATTACGATGTTAATTATACTTCATTTTGACTATATTAAACTAATTATTGGATAAAACACTTAAACAACAATGTGGCAGCAGTAAATGTTCAGCCTTGAAAAGGTATCTCTTGTCGTTATGGAGATATAACACAGGGCCGACAAGAGGTCCCTTTTCAGAAAATACCCTTGTGTACTACATGTTGCAATAAACACAGTATAAGCCTAAATTCTAGCGTTAGTTAAGGAAACTACTAGTGTTCTTCCTAAAGAGGACATTATAAGCTTTGCATTGATACCAAAAGCATCGCTTAAATATGAAAAATATAGATTCTGAGTTTATTTAAACTTTTTGAGGGCGTTTTCCTGAAAATGCCCTTCACCCTTCGAGAAAGTTCAAACGTCCATAACTCAAACATGCATCTGCCCGGTTGCAATGTGGCTGCCTGTGTGTTAAGTTGATTTTGTGGGTTCTCATTCCCAAAAATTAATAACTATCCCTTTTATTAAGTAAAATTACACAATAACAACCTAATTAGGAATTAGGAGACGATCTGAAACTATCTAACGGTATCTCTTTTCAAACAGGCACAGAAGAGATATTTGAGTTGGTAATCTCCATCTAATTTAATATAGCCTATTTAGGTTTCCTGGAATAAACTGACCGTCAGTTCCTGAAGTGGATCGAGTAGCTTCAGTAGCTGGTAAATTAATTTTGAAATCTTTTAAAAGCAGTGTTAACATTTTATAAAAGGAACAAACTTTATTATTGAAAGCATAAACAGTATTATCAAAATTCATAAAGAAAATAGACATTGTTGAATTAGGCCAAAACCATGTGGTCACGAGGCTAACTGAATCCATTTGAATCAAGTTCACTTTCCCTAAATTCTAATAGCCTAAAGTAAGATAAAGGAGCTATTATCTTCAAGAAAAAGAATTATTGTAATTAAATATTAGCAAGGATCTTGAGAGAGAGAGAGAGAGAGAGAGAGAGAGAGAGAGAGTCTCCCAACACGAACACCATTCCCTGAGATTACGTTTTTGGTTGCAATATCGACTGCAGCTGAGGACATTACATTTGAACATTTAAATAAAAATAAGATTAGGAACCCACCCCTACCTTTGCAAATAATATTTGTAAAAACCCTAGATTTTCCCAAGATACACAATGCTGTAATTTTAAAATAAATAGGCCCAAGTTTGTTATTGAATATTTGTGTTTCATTTCACAGGTAGCCAGGATCATTATGATGGCAAAGACGAAGATGTTAAGAACCAGGTAAAAATGAGTTAGCATTAAACAAACCAAGACAACAACTAGGAATAGTGTGAAGTACCCTTATTGTATTAACAAAAAGAGTATATAAATACGAACAAACAAACAATTAGTGATTATATATTATTGGGGAAGTTTACAGTGTGTGCGGTACGAGATTTCGGTGCCTCGTACTATTGTGTCATTTTTAAATCCTGAGCAGGCCGTAGGTTGGCAACAGTGTGCTAGTTCACAAATTACACCACAGAATTGTTTCTATTCGTTTCAATGTTGTGATTCGCAAAGATCTGTCTCGTATCGGACAGCCGTAATCACACCAAACGAGAACCATAGGTCTCGTAACGTACCACCATAATCACATAAAACATTTGCCATAACGCAGTGAGCGTGTTAAGCCTTTTGTGAACAACTTTAGTAATTGACATTTGTCACTGGTCCATTGAGGTTCCAATTGTCCAAGTTTCATTGTAAAGATGGTAAAGAAAAATCATATTTGGTCATCACCAAACAACACTAAGTGAAAAGTAGTTGCCTTAATATAAGAACTAAATTAATCAACTATACTCTGTTCGGCAAGTATCTGGGGTGTACCACCCCCCGTCTAATAAACTTGTGGTCCCGACAAGACTGTGACACACATGGACCTCAGTAAACAATGAACGCATTTCACACAGAAAAGTGCAAGTGATGACTTTATCCTTAGTGGCACCCAGTATACGTGTGCCACTTTTCCTCATTGGCCACACATTGAGATGTTTCACTTAAGACACCCGTTGGACAGAGTGTAGTCCTATCGGTCATGTTTACAGTAGACGCCCTCTAGTTCGGCTTCGGTTGCATCGGCCGCCGGATGGTCCGGCCGGTCCTGAGGGTGAGTCATATCCTCACGTCGCCGCGCCACGGGGTGAACGACATTCGACAGGATTTATCTTGAATGTTTAGTTTCCGTCCGTAAAAGTACAGTAAACTATTTATGTCAGTTTAGTTTACGGGCGAGCTTGTAATTGGTCGGTCGCACTCACTTAACCTGTGACAAACTGTTGTCGACGTGATGTTTATGAGAAAATGGCGTGACTATGCTTTCAAAAACACTCTTAATCAGAAAAAGCAAAAGAAAATAACAGATTTCTTTTAATGTTGTATAGGTTATGAGACAAGTAATACGTGTACAGTAATTTCCTCAAATAAATTTTAGCTTTGTTTTTACAGTACGTAATATGTTTTTCTGTTTTATCCTTAGTACGGTATCGGTATTTACTTTTTAATATGTATTGCAAAAACGTATCTATGAGTGGCACAACATGACAATTCAACCAAGAGACGCCCAAATCTTCTCTTTGGTAAGTACATAATGTTGTAAAAAGTTTAAACAACGTCTTTTGTTGATTTTTAAGCATAGGTAATGCTTTTAATAGGGATATTTAAAATTTTGATAGTACATCTGGATAGTCCGGCCATTTTGAAGTCCGGCCGGTGGTCCGGTCCCGAGGTGGCCGAACTAGAGGGAGTCCACTGTAGTATAAATTCCAAAACTGAACAATCTGACTGATTTAAGGAGAGAATAAGATCGATAAGTTTCGTGGTAGACATATATTTGCAGGAAAAATTACAACTATTCGTAAAAATCTAACAATCTGTAATCTTAATAGATTAAATATAAAATTAATTTACTTATACTTAAAGGACATCACAAACGCAGCGAGATGATTATTGGTATAAAACGATCTTAAAATATTGACTAAATAAAGGCTCAACACTTACACAACATCTCCCGTGTATGAAAATATACATTACATCGTTATATACAGAAATTATGGTACAGTGCAGTGCAAATACGTAAAATATTTGTAAGTACACTTGCTACGATTATGCTGGTGCATATGTTAACTAACGAATATTTTCAAAAAGTAAAAAAAATTGTAAAATTATGTTCCACATTAAATTAACTACCTGTTATTTTAAACACTATGAATCACTCTATGAAAGCACTACCTTGCTATTTTCAAAGAAGCTGTTTTCAAACTTCCTACTTGCCTAATGGTGTTCTAGCTGCCATGTAAAATAAGATAGCTGTCATTTAAAATATTAAAATAAGAAATTATTGTTGTAATAGATAAGAATAAATAGGATGTGATTTAAGAAAACTGTAATTTTTTTATGTAAACTAACAAATTAAAAAAATAACATTTGAGTCTGGTAGTCCTGAAATTTAAATAAATCACTATAGAGTATTGACTAGTTAAACAAGTCACTACTTTAGCATTAAGTGTTTAGCATAAGATTTTCAAATCATTCCATGATTCCTTACTCAACAAGTAACTAATAAATAATAAGGGATTTGTGTTTAAAATCTGAGGAATTCAAAGAGTAGTTTATTATTATAGTAATACTTCACGGAGAAACTTACAGAAAACACCTGTATCATTATTATGTAGGTTAATAAAAGACTAGAAATATTGAATCAATATGATTGGTCAGTGAATGGTTGGGAAATATTAAAAATTTCAACCGTAACTGTACAAAATATATTTTACAACATAGTTTAGTTATTGAAAGATCCGAGATACAGACTTACAACAGACAACTGCATGGTGTGAATCACAATCTTATGTCCTATGCTGATGAGCAAATTCAGCAAACTATCACAGAATGACTGCAAATAAAATATACAACCTTTGCTGTGCTATGTACACTCATTTACAATATTTACACGAGAACACTACACTAACAAAATTGTTAATCTCACAGTGCATATAAATTTCTAGAACATTAGCCATATACTTTGCAGTTTCTTATTAAACCCCGAAAATCCCAGTTACAACTACGGATCTAGAAATAAAAGATAAAAACAATAAAATGTGAACATCTGATTAGTTTCTGTACCTTATTTATCAGGTACTTTTGATAGACACTACACTACTGTGAACCGGTTCATGATAAGAATGTCCCCTGCGAGATCAAAATACTAAATCAAATACTACCTACTATAGTACATCGAGTGGCAAAACACTAACTACCAACATCGATGTCACTCGCAGACATCGTACATTCTACGTTACACATGAAGATATCTTATGAGAGCTGACAAAATTAACACTACTTTGTGATGTTTAGTCAAGATATAGTAATTAAAATAACTGATTCATCTTAAAACACAACAACTACTAACAATACTTGTACAGGTCGATTCCTGCACGTTACGTTGGTTTTTAATTACTTGTACTGTTATCCTTAACCAACTAAGTCGCTTTCATAAAAAATATAAAAATAACATATTAATTTGATACCCAAACAAAGATATTATCAGATAGGCTACAACCAAAACATAAAGCTTGCTTTAATTTATAATAATGGTCCTAACTGGTGTAGCGACAAACAAAAATTAATTGCCTCGGCTTTCTTCTAACGGCCGAAGCCTTACAATTTTAAACGCTACAATTACTAAATCATTTATCAATATTTAAAGTAACTAAAACAAATTTATAATTCTATGCTGATTCCCTTCAAATGAATACACAATGAATGAAAACACACAAAAAGCATCGGTTTGTAACAAATCAAAATGGTCTTGTCTATAACACGAAATAAAACATAGCATGCACTTGGATGCACTATGAAAAATAACAAGAGAAATTTAAATATAAAATACAACAACAACAAAAGTATATGTAGCGAAAAGAACACTGATAGTGTTTTATTACTGTCACTTTATTAAGTTAAAATCGCCAGACAAATTTTTATCTACGGGCTACTAATTTTATGAGCCGTTTCAAAATATCTTGGAAGTTCCTGAAAAATAAAACAAAATAATTTTTTAGTTTTACATTAGTTCAGCAATCAATAGTAAACCTTTAAAATAACAACTTCAAAATATATTTATTGACATAATTTATCTGTGAAATGCAATTTGAAGGCAATGTTGTAGGAAACAAACTTGTATAGTCAATTTGTTCCTCATATCCATGTATTTGTGAAATATATGTACATTTTAATCATTTCAAATGGGCACCTGAGCCAAGAACATGCGCTGTTTTGAAGATGGTGTAATCAGGATGACATAAGATGTTGAGAATGGCATAAATTGCCACGATATAAATAATGGTAAACGGTAAGATTTTAAATATTAGTTGCTTCTGTGGTACGTAAAAAAGATTTTCTATAAATTGCCACGATATAAATAATGGTAAACGGTAAGATTTTAAATATTAGTTGCTTCTGTGGTACGTAAAAAAGATTTTCTATTTGACTACATTGTTAATTTAAAATACTACAAGTATAGCTTGAGAAAAATGTGCTAAGAATTCATAGATAAACAGTAAATAATTAGAACACCTGACTTTTTAACACACAAACAAATAAAAAAAACGTTATCAAGTACTACAACTTTGTGCCCCTTACTGCTCCTCCCGCTTGCTTGCGGGAAATATTTTCTGAACTTTAAAACTTCTCAGAACCATTTCTCAACACTGCTTAGATCAAATCAAATTATTTTTAAAATAAATATTTAAATTAATTTTTGTGAGTTTCTTTTTTAATTACTAACCGCAAGTTAAAAATAGTGACTAACCCGACACTCAAGACAATCTGCTCATATGTGCTTACTCTCTAGGCTTAATTTCTTATTTAATTAAAACTCTTTCCCATTTAATATCTATTTGATGACATCCTGTCTTTTGGTTAATAATGTTGATGGACTAATTGTATACATGTATAATATATTTATGTTTTGTAGTAAAATTCCCTATTTTGTTTTCACGAAAGTAATGTTGACATTTATCTGGAAATTAAAGATGTTTTAAAATATATTACCAACATAGCATATGGAAAAATAAGATGGCTGCTGTGGTTACCTGGGGTCTAGGCGCTACAGCCGCTACTGGACTGGGAGTTGTGTGGCAACACTGCGAGGGGCTTCACCTTCACACGGTAGAACTTGGTGCCTTTAGCAACATTGTACCGGTTCACGGGCTGCCACATAATCAACAAACATCACTGACCAGGTCTCCAATAGTGTGCGAGTACAGGAGATTTTCATTATTTCTATTAAAATTGTTGTTTTTTCTACACCTATATTGGACTTACCCTCTTCTTGAAGTAACAGGTTATGTTTTTCCATTGTAAATCCTGTAAACCCTAGTAGATGACTAGATTAGACATAAAGTCCCATTTTAAAATCTATACGTCAAATTTAATCATTGAACTTGTAGTTGTTGTCAAGATTCATAAAAGTACACACGTCATACAAACAGAGACGGAGACACAAACACAAAACAAACATTTATTTACAATTAGCATGGTTGGCCAAGGGCAAATCCAGACTGCCAACATTTGACATGGGTACTTTTATTAGTTGTGACGACTATGCTTCAACAATTATATTCAGGGCTAGATTTGAAAAATAGCAAGTCTGAAACTGGTCAATAGAGTGAGAATTACATTATTGAAATTGTAAAGAAGCTGTAACTTTATTGAAATAAAAATTGTTCATTAATTTATTCAATCATAGTGTTTACAGGATTGATAACTTATAAGGTATGTTACCTAATACCTGAAAGGAGATTTTAAATCCAGGAGGCGAAAAATGAATAAATTACCCTCTCCCTCTCTTTCTCTCTGAGATCAAGACACAGTGTCGAAGATAAAATGACTTTGGTGTGTCCACAGTCTGCATAAAATCATTCTGCACAGTTCATTTATCCTGCGCAAAATGGTAAGCTTGTCAACAATATAATTTATTACCTAATGAATCAATAACTTTTGTGTAAATTTGAAGGCAAACCAATTGTATATCAAGAATAAAATATGGTAAGAGGACTGCATAAGAGATATTGCACTTTAACATGTTCGGTTTGCTTCTAAGAGTCAATGATAGTTAACTCGCATTTATATATAATATATATGTGATTATTATACTTTAAATGGAGAGCCACTAATGCTTCAACTATCACACAAACAAACTTTACTTTTCCTAACATGAAGAAACAAATGATCCCTCAAAGAGAAAATGTGTCCAACATAAATTATGCATATCTCTTCAGACAGATAAACACGTTTTAGGAAATTTGGTCAAGAAATTGTTAATTTTGGGGGGTTGGACCTAAGACTAAGCTGCCTTGAAACCAATCCTAGTTTTATTGAAAAACAAAACATATTTGAAGTTCATTATAAAAACTTAGAGGCAAAAGATACTACAGATGACATTCCTAGGATGTCTGTCGAAGAACCTTTTATACAGACTGTCAAACAAATTACTGGTCTGGCAAACCTTATTTAGGCCTACAAAAATGTATTATTTAAGTAATCAACTAAAAGTTGTGGTTGCACATAAGTCGACATACCAACTTAGCCAGTAGTGCACTTAAGTAAGAAATATAGCATTATATTACAGTACACTCGTTTAAAACATATATTTTATACATCATTAAAAAACTATGGTAAGTTACTAGATAGATTTGAGTGTTTCCATTTACCTTTCTGGCGTGACAGTACTCTTTCTCAACAACTTCAGCGACACTGTAGATACGCCTTGGACTCCCATCTGTAAAACATGAGAGAATGATGAAATGAGGTAAGACCACAGGGATTAAGTTGCTGTGATCCAAAAATTTATTCAATCAATCACATTGTTAATAATTAATCTTCGGATTTTAAGGGAGAAAATATGTTATTAACAAATAAATCTACTTAAATGGATCAAAAATACAAAATACAACTAACTGCAAGTACATTACCACTTTTTTCATAGCAACTTAATTAAGTTTCAAACAAAATCCAACATTTGGATTACAATCAGAACCAACAATATTTCCAACATCAACCTTTTAATTTTTCTGTGCCAAGTTGATTATTTTCGGCATTAGTTTTGAATTTCCAAGTCCTCCTCTTCATGTTTATAAAAATTATCAGCCAATTTCTGTACCACATTTCTGCAATTTCTGCACAGAAGCTGGTAGCACCTTAAATCATATTACACCCTAAATGATCATATAAATATTACTTGAAAGCCCTTAAAATCTAGAGGTGCCTTTTGAGGGCCTCAAGTTAACACGAGAGCCAACACTTATTGGGAAGTTCTCAAAGCATGGTTTTGCCCATTTAAATAACGCGTATTCACTGGTTTTGTATAACTATCTCAAAAACGAAGCATTACTCTATGTATTTCAAGAATAAGCAGATTTTTGTTGCAGGCCTGGGTGTCAAAAACAAACTGGTATAGACATAGTTGGTGTCTATCGAAAGCTTGCAGAAGTGCAATTTATAAAGTAAGTAGGCAAGAAATATTAATAGACTCTAATACTTATAACAACTATTTTGTTGATACAGTTAGTAATTTAGTTGTTTCTAATGGTAATAGTAGATCCAATAACACTGCTGTAGAACTAGTGAAGAAGTTTGTAATTGATAAAAAAAGGGACTGCAAGGTGGCAAAAAATTAGCAGTAAAGATGTGTTAAAACGTGTTGCTAGTTTAAGTTCCTCGTGTAGTGAGGATTACTATGGCTTATCTAATAAGGTATTGAAAGAAATTCATGTGAAAATTTATTCATGTGATAGTGGTGCCATTAACTTCACTATTAAATTTGATTTTAAAGAATGGTGTATATCCTAAAGCACTAAAACTAACAAAGGTGATACCAATTTATAAAAAAGGTGAAAAGTTAAGCCCTTCAAGCTACCGCCCAATCTCTCTAATCCCTATAGTTAGTAAAATATTTAAATCATCCATTAAAATACAGCTAAACACATTTTTTGAAACTAATAATTTGTTTTGTGATCAACAGTATGGTTTCATGTCAGGTAAAAATACAGTTAAGGCAGTAGAAAATATATTAAATAAAGTGTTGATAAATTTTGAAAATAAACTGTTATCATCTGCATTGCTCATCGATTTTAACTAAAGCTTTTGATTGTATGAATCATGAGCTCTTAACAAAAAAGCTATTTAGTTATGGTATAAGAGAAAAGGAACTTAATTTACTCATATCCTACTTAAATGATAGAGAGCAAGTGGTCGTTCAAGGTAAATCTAACATCAAAGAGATAAAAGATGGGAGTTCCTCAAGGATCTGTCCTTGGCCCTCTTTTATTTATTATTTATTTATTATTGCTGTTAATGATTTTGCTTTTAATGTTCCTTGAACATCAATGCTACATGCAGATGACACAACACTTTTTAACTATAACGAAAACTTGGATGAGCTAATAAGGGACGAAAGACAAGCCTTAGATATAGCATTAGAGTGGTTTCAGTCAAACTTTTTTATTGTCAACGATCAAAAGACAGAACATATAGTTTTGTCACTGAATTATGACATTTATAAAGACAATAAGCCTGTTATTAGGTATACACCTAGATAGTAGGTTAAGTTGGGACAACCATGCAGAACAACTGTATACAAAATTAAGTAGAGTTATCTTTTTGCTAAGAAAACTAAGAAATTGTGTAACTGAGAATATGTTGATAAATGCCTAATATGCTTTTTTTCATTCACATTTAAGGTATGGCATAACTCTGTGGGGCCACTCTTGCAGTGCACAGATTGCTTTTAGATGGAAAAAACACTGAGAGTAATCAAAAATGCAGCTGACAGAGAATCATGTGTACCTTTCTTTAAATATCGTAAAATAATGACTCTTCTAAATCTCTATATATTCTGCTGCCTAATGGATGTAAAGGAGTCTTTGTGTAAATATCCTGTTAGAAAAGACACCCATAGCTATTCAACCGGAAAAAATTACCTTCTTGACTTAGTTTCAGGTAGACTGGAAAAAACTAGGAGACTGGAAAAACTAGACTGGAATAGTCATCTCTACATGAAAATCAAATTATTTAATAAACAGCCAGAAAGTATGTGGTATGTACCCTTAAAAAAGTTTGAAAATGTAATAAAAGTTTGGTTGAGGAAGAACGTATTTTATGCTGTAGACGAATATTTGGCCTGTGATACTAGTTTGTTAAGGATTTAGATTTGTGTTTTTTAAGTTTGATCAGTTTATTAATTGAACCAATAATTTATTACTTATATTGTTATTAACTTTTATAGTTACCATTATTGTTGAAATTAACTTAATAACATCCTGTGTATTTATGTACAATTTATAACAGTAAAATTGTAGATTAATTTATGACTTTGTCAATTGCACAAATTTATGTTTAAAGGCAATCAAACAAAAGTTCTTGATTCTTGATTTGAATGTTTCACATATTTTCATCGCCCTTTAACAAAGAAAAAGTACCAACGCTAATTCTTATATGGATATCTTCCGAACAGATGTTTTTGTTTTTAAAGTTATATTAGCTTCTGTACTCATCACTCTGGAAGCATGTCAGGTTTGCTAGTTATAGTTGAGTGAGTTGTGAACAAACACTCTACTGCACAGAATATATGATCATCTGCAATATGTTCTACGTTTCTAGGCCTAACAATAGAGCAAAACTTAAAACATGAGATAAACATGTAATAAATAACCATCAGCACGAAGTTTGGGACTTTATTCACTTTATAGAATGTAGGGGTGGTTATTTGGGTACTCGAGTTGGTATTTTCGAAAACTCAAAGGCCAAGCAAATATTAGATACTACTAGAAAATTTGAGCCGCATAGCTAAAAATGGTAGAACAGGAGCTGATGGTGGAAATCCATTTCAATCCCCTCCACAATGTTGTTGTGTTCTGGGAGTCGGTCCCAGAAATGTTATGAGTCATTGAAAATGCTTGTAAGTTGTAGGGTAAATGAGAAAAACTACCCTTCTTTTATTCAATATAGTTTGTTTTTTCCGCTACCGTAGTGAATTCTCCTTTAAGTTGGTGGTCGGTATACTGCATACGTGCCTTTTTTAATCTAGGTTTTAGGCAAGTTTTATTGACGTTGTTCAATGTACTTTTCGAACAAGCATTTATTCTTTTTGATCCTGCTCCGGTGTTCACTGCGCTCACCTGATGAGAGGAAGAGTGACATGGCCCCCAGGCTGTCTGGGTGGAGGAAGTAGAGTGTAGAGCTCTCTTGCAGGATCATGTAGCTCTGGAAGCTGTCATCCCACCCCACCAGCACTGTCTCACCTATGTTGCAGCTGTGGCAACCGTAAGATCATATTACAATAGGCTTCATGATACAATAAAACAATAAACAAGCATATCACAATCTGATGAAATCCACTAGCCTGTATCACAATCAGTTATGCCTGTTTAAATGCAGCTTAAATCTAGGCTACAAATTTAAAATTTAATTTTGTCAGTGTTTGAACAACAAAAATCATCTATTTTATAAAAGGCACGTGAGACTAAAAAATACTAACAACTTTCTTAAATTTATTCAAAGTTACATTTTTGGCATTGTCGGGCAGAACATTGAAAAGTTTAAATTTCACATTTAAGTGGCTATTTACTGATTTACTCAATCTGAAAGTTGGTGGTAAATTATTACTGTTGCTATGTCTTGTTTCATAAAAGTGAACATCAGAGCGTCTTATATAACAATCTAGCTAAGGTTTCCTTAACGTAAACTAGGGGTGTGCGAGTAGTGATTTTTTTAATCGAGTCGAGTCGAGTAGTGCCGATTATTTTCGAGTTTCGAGTATTTTCGAGCGAGTATTTGCCATCAGTTGGTAGTTTAAAATAGTGTAATGGGATTTGGATACCACCCTAGATTTGATAACCTAAACATGGTTTCTAACTAATACATGAGTAGCAATACAAAGTTTTCGCCAGTACAATCAAACTGGATTACATATTGACAAACAAAACACGGTTTGACATTCGTTTCCGGGCAATGAAACAGGGCCCGGTTGTCATTTGGCCAATTTCACCTGGTCCAGACATCACTTATAATCAATATTAAATGCCGAAATCGTTAGTAACGGCTGAAATTACGCGGTCCGATCGTCATTTTCAGCCGATTTTACGTGATGCGTTCGCCTTTCGCGGCCGTTACTACGCGTTTTTGGCCGGTCACACTCGTTCGCGGTCGTAATTTTCGGCTGATTTTACGTGGATGCGATCGCCTTTTGCGGCCGTTACTACGCGTTTTGGCCGGTCGCACTCGGTCGCGGTCATCATTTTTGGCCGATTGTTCGTGATGCGATCGTCTTTTGCGGCCGTTACTACGCGTTTTGGCCGGTCGCAATCGTTAGCGATCGGCGGGAAATACTCGCTCGAACTTTCGAGTAGTTATCAAAACTTCAAGTCGAGTTCGAGTATTAAAATACTCGGCCAAAAACTCAAAGTTTCGAGTACTCGTACACCCCTAATGTAAATTTTCATAGTGATAAAAACTTTCAGAGCTGCTGAGGAATTGCCCCACAACCTACTGCCATAAAGATTATGACATGAAGATCACATTTACCACGTGAGTATACTACATCATTTACAAATACATCTCCCTTGCCCCTCCTACAGTCAAAGTTAAGCCATGCGTTTCGTTTATGCAGTACAGTCAAAGCTTGACATAACGAATCTGGAGGGACTGAATAACTTCAGGGTCATTGGTTATTATCATTTCTACTATTTAAATTAAATTGAAATAACTTAAAATCAAAACTGATCTTTAACAAGAACTACACTCTTTATTTATACGGTTAACTTTCAGTTACATCCTTTCTATAATTCTAAATATGTTCAAAAGAGGTAACATGTTAAAATTGCTTTTATAGAAAAGTTCTCCCAAGAAAAAAGTAAAGAAAAATATAAAACAAAAATATAAAAACAGCTGATTAAAATAATTGACACTTTAAGCATTAGCCATTTGGTTTCAATCACAACTAGAGTGCTTCATTTACTTTAACAGTTATATCAAGGAATATGTTGTAATGAGGTTTGTTCATCTGAGGTTAAGTTAGCTAAGATTTTGCTATATAGAGTTCACAAACTTATTTCCTCTTATCAACAAAATGAATTACATTTAACCTTGATAAAATGTTGTGATAAACTGTACATTCAGTATGGAAAACAACAACAAAAACTCATTGTAATGGAAGCAGTATAGTTTTATTGTTAAAACATAGAAAAGTTCAAAAACAACTAAAGTATAGTATGCTTAATACGTACAGTTAAATTATCTAGTCTAGATTTTGTACTGAGTCATTAATTTAAGCAACACAATCTGACACGCTGACTGAGAATTTAACACAATCTGACACAATTGATAACTGGAATTTATGTTTGTTTACATTTGTTACACTGGGGTAGAGACGTGGACAGTTTGTAATAAAAAGGTAAAATTCCCTATGTAGAGGCTCTAATTTTTTTTTTAAATGTATACAGAGGTAAATTTATTTTTGCTGGGGTTATTATAAATGTGTTACATTGAGGTTTTAAACATGATTTATCCGTAATGTAGAGGTATAATAATTTTCACTACATATTATGGCTAGTTTAAGAAATTTATTAAATCAAGGAATTATTTGTTGTAATGAGGTTTTTTACGTCAAGGTTTGACTGTATAACAAATACGAGATTAAATTAGGTCAGAGAGCCTAACGATTGCAGAACTATTCTTTCCATTGTGAAGTGGCTTTGTAAGAAGGAGTCTTTCTAAGAAGACGACTTGAATTTCCTCAGATGTTAGCTTACGTTAAAGCAATAAACATTAACATTAAACACTTAACTTTTATACATCAACAGAAAATTTAAGTCAACTGTAGTAAGTAAGTAAGTAAAGCACTCTTGATTTCATGAAGCCCTGATAAGTCAAAAAGGCTAGAGTTCAGGGTGGTAAAATGACAAATATAGATATTTCATAATACACACTAAACACTATACATTACATAATCACTATTTTAAGTAATAAAAAACAGGAATGTATTTATAGGTTAGTTTTTTAAAGGCTTGAAATATTGTTCACAAAGCATTTATGATTCATACTTACGATCCAACACTGACTTTACCCTGCTGGATGAGCGAAGTTGTGCTTTTGGTCTGCAAAATAATAAGGAGTTAGGAGACTCAATTCGAATCAGGTTTGACTAAAACATAATATTATCCACAACACATTAACATAACTCATAAAGTTTAAACAAGTTTCAGTGAATCATAAAATATGAAAATATTTCTACATCCTCATTAAAACAAACTAGCAAATGTATGATCATCCAATGAAGGGATGAAGCCTGTTAAAACAGGCGACACGATAGCGAAGCGCCTCCAGATGGGCAGGGTCATCCACTGCCCCGGACCATCTTCAGGGTCATAGTTGTTCCCCTCAGGCCCGGTTTTATCGGTTCTCCAGTTCTATCGGTTTTGGGAAAACCATAGTCCACAAACATTATCCAATTCGATATTTTGGTTATGATTTGTTCTTTTCATAATGCTAATTATATAATCTAAGGACATACCAGCTTATCCTTGATCTGAGTCTTCTTGACAGGATCTGGACTAGTGGCTGCATCTCTCAATCCCGCGTCTCTGAAAAAGAAACCACAAAATTATTTAATCATTTACTTGAACTATAATTAAACTATAAGAATACTTAATATCCATTTAATAATACATAATGCCATCACATTGTTAGGATTTTTTTTAAATTATACCACCTATATGATAAATTATTCAGCACCCACAGACTAAGTGTTATCATATTTTGAGCGTTTTTCCCTTTAGGAAAGAAGCCATTACCGTAGGTAGCATGGCTTCTAAGCCAAAGACCATGATAACTTATTTTAGATCCCCACATGTCAAACACACTATACGTTCAAATTTATAAGTAGGCCTATACAATAAAAAACGTTGATTTATTAAGCTGTTCCACGCCAACTCTTTGATTTATAGTGCTAAAATAATATGGTAGTAGGTAGCAAATTCAAGGGTCAGGAATGACAAAAATCAATTCATCAAGAAATTTGACTTACTGATGTTCCGTCATAGAAATATATTGAAAATACTTCTCCATCCTATGTTTACCACCAGACTCTGCGTTGATTTGTTAAAATAATGGTTTTCATTGTTAGTATTTTATTTCTGACGATTTTTAATGAGAATTTTAGTGTGTTTTGTTAATCCACTTAGATCTGTTTTGGTTAGATCCTACATTTCTCCTTCACCTGCCGAACTACAGACTTTCCACAGTTACATGCAGAAACACGGTGGGCATAAAAATATATCAGCAGTTTAGATGTTTTTTTTTAGATGTCTTATATAAAACTTCCTCCGTCCATATGTTGTACAGTAGTATCACAAACTCAGTCACTGTACATTCTGGGAAACTCTTGAATCCGTTTTAAATAGGTGTTACTTTTAAGTTGAATTGGTCAAGTAAACTACTGTGAAACTAAGCTCTATATGATTTTAGTCCTGTATTACTATTTGCATTATTTAACATATGTAGGCTAACAACAATTTTTAGTGTAGTTTGCCGCAGTAAAATAAATGACAAAGTCTTTGCTTGCACTTTTTCACTGATGAAACAAGTTTTAGAAAACTCAACATTCTAAAAACTTGACAACCTCGAGTCCAAATTGTGCCGAGTTTGTAAACTTTGTGCCAAACTGCTTTGACCATGACCAATTGTTAAACTTAATATTCTGATTTCTTTATCATAAAAATTTCAGGTTCCAGAAGGAGCATGGTTTCTGCGTGAATTTCGGTTCCAGAAGGAACACTTACTCACTACTAATAGCTAACACTTGCCCGTCACACAGCGGGGCGATGGAGGTGCTCATGTCCTGGTGGGTGGGGCCGGGGGCAGTGATGACCGAGGAGTGGGGGGAGGGGGAGCCCCGTGCCTCCGCCAGCTCCGCCTCCAGCTTGACCTTGGCCGCCTCCAGAGCCTCCACCCGCTCCAGTAGCGAGCTCTCGCTGGTTAGCGACCTGCTCAACACCAGGACATCATGTATCAAATAAATCAAGTGACAAAATCACTCTTTAATAGAATTTAAACTAGGGGTGGTGTGAGTATTTTAAAATCCAAGTTTTTGGTCCAGTGATCAACTCGACTTGAAGTTTTGGAAAATACTCGATTTTTGAGCAAATCTTTCTTACCTTTTGACAATTATTTCACTCGCCTTGTATCACAGAACCGTTCTGCGACAGCTGTTGTGGACATAAATGTGGCATCACAGAACTGATCCTCGATGACAATATCATATTTTCTTTTATCTTTCTGTGACATTTTTTTGTTTTCACGACTAAATGTTGTTAAAAACCATTATTAAAGATTTAAATATAAATTCCCACCTTCTCTCCCTCCTACATTTACTCCTGACTGGCGTCATTAGTTAGTCCGAATTTGAAGGATCTAATGCGTGGATGAAACGCATTAAACGTAGTTTTTTAGAACCGACTTAGCTTCAAAGATGGGGAGGGGTTTGTTTGGGGCAGGCAATAGAAGGGAGCAAAAACCGACTAAATAGGAAGAAAGTGGTAAAATGAGCAAAATATCATAAAAAACTGACAAAGAATTGTCAAACTGAGAATCATAGTTTGTTTACTTTCCTACTCTACAATGTGTTCACTGTTCACTGAAGGATGTTTTTCAATCTCTAGTACGTTCACCAAAAAAAGCTGTCCGAAACATTTCAATGCTTATTTTAGAGATTTTTCGTTAAAATACTTTTTATTACAATTATAATTATTAGAGAGTGATTAATCATGATACACTGAGTATAAAGCACAAAATGATGTACGGATTATACTCTTCCATGGCTCACCGATTGCATTACCATGACCCTCAAAATAAGTTGTTGTCTGTCGAAGAGCACCTCAACATTTCAAAATATTTTATAACTCAAATTATTCTGCTCCATTGAGGTTCGAGTTATCGAGGTATTACTGCATCAACTTTGTAATCTAGTAAAGCACAACCCTATATCTGTAGTGCACTGACCCAGTGGTGCCGGTGAGTCGGTGTATGGTGTCTCTGTGTTTCTGGCACTCGGACTCCAGATGGATGCTGTGGACTCTCAGGTTCTCCAACTGTCGATCCTTCTCCACCAGGACACGTCTCATCGCCTCGTTGAACCAGATCTGCAACAGAGGATTACTAGTTCGTAATTTCTGTTTTAAAAAAGGGAGGAGGAAACTTTAACTGAACGTGGAAGATCATGCATTACACTAGAAGTGCTTGTGAATCAAGTGTCCGAAATTGGCTTTACGATGTCAATACTCCAAAAATTCAACAGCCTTATTATGTTTACAGTTATTACTACTTGGTACAGAAGTTAACAGGACTGAATCTATTAGAATCCACTTTAAAACCCAGCATATAACTTTCAATGTTTTTTATATAAAATTTAAAAAATAAGGTTGGTGACATGCAATTATCAATTTCGAGTACATAATAAACAGTAGTTTTATTTGTTATACTTTTAATATCAACCACTTTTAAAAATTGTAATATACATTACTTCAAGGAATTAACACTTTTATAAGTAAATAAAATTTATAGGTAATGTTTAAGGACATTCTGGAGCGATTTAATGTAAATATTAATCCTCATAGAATTTGTGATATTATAACTTATTTTACGAGCAAAATTAATGTTTTTTTAGCCAATTTATTGCTATTTTAACTTTTGGCATTTTATCAAGAATGGGCGTTAGCTGTAAATATTTCACAATTGATAAGGGAGGGGCTAGAAAGCATGGTGTGTGGTATATGCCTTTTTTAGCCTATATATGATCACCGGAGACATGGAATGGTTAGGCTATAAGTGATCACTGCAGACGTAGCAGTGTTAGACCAAGTGTGATTCCCACAGACGTAGCGTTGTTAGGCTATATGCAATTGCCCCACATGAAAAAACTATGTCAGATTAGATTAAAATAAAATATCAGAGCCTGAACAAGGCTTGATCAAACCTGATCAGATTTATATGGATTATGGGACCTTTCCAGATCAAATTTGATCAGGGACTTGATCAGACCTGACATGTTTGAGCAATTCTGATCAAATTTGTTCAGACAATTAATCAGGTTTGATTTATACAAAAAACACAAAATATAATATATTTTATGATTGAAACATATTAAATATGCTTTAAAAATATTTTACAAAAATATGAAAAAATCATGACAAAAAAACCACCTAGCAGAGTTGGGATTTGAACCCGGGACTCTAGCGTCGAAGACCGTTCTCTTATACGCTACTTGACATATGAAGAAGAGAAGCGTTTATGAAAAAGAGAAACTGTATAGGACCTCGATTTTAAGTTAATAACACTCTATTTTTTCTGTAATTATGAACTTGAAATTGTTTATCAACTTATGCCAAAATAATTTTCTATAGTTTTTATTTGTTCACAGCTGCACGTTAAAATAAAAATCATCTATCTAAATCAATGTACTCATTAGCAGGAAATTGTGCCGTACTCCTAGCAGGTAATCCAGGATCCCGCCAATATTAAAGTAGCTTATGTTGAAAAAAAGACAATCTTGTCTTAATTATGTAATTGTCTTATACAATGACTCACAAATCATACAGCCTTTGTGGATGCAGCGCAGGAATATGGTGTGTAGGGTGTGTGTGTATATATATATATGCCCCTCTGAAATGGGTTTTAACACTGATTGTTGTTGATTTAATAGAGACAGGATAACGTTCCTAATCATGTTCTAAAAGTTTGAGATTTTTTGTCAGGCCTGGTCAAGTCATTTGACCTAGTCTGATATCAGGCCTAATCCAAGACACTTGATCAAGTCCGACCAGACCTGAATTAACTTGATCAGGCCTGATAAAATTTGCTAATGCCTGATCAAGACAGTTGATCAAGTTTGATCGGGCCTGAACAAACTTGATCAGGCCTGATAAAATGTGATCTTGCCTGATCAAGTTTGATCGGGCCTGAACAAACTTTATCAGGCCTGTTCAACTATTTGATCAAAGTTATTCAAACTTGATCAACTCTGTTCAAATTTTATCAAGTCTGATAAAAACATTTTCATGGGGGGCCGCAGACGACGGTAAGCCACTGGTTAATTCACTGTGAATGTTTAACCCTTTGAGCCCCCCCTCACACAGTAAGGATGAGTAAAAATTAGCAAACCCCCTGATCAGATGTGCAACTCATAAAGAATTCAATCATCCTGTCAGCTTGGACAATGGACATGTGCTGTCCACTGTTTGCTTAAGGTTGGCCCGTCCCTTCAACTCTTGCCACAGACAGTTAAACTATCCATGAATTGCGCATCAAAATCACCAACTGAGATGAAATTCAAACCCTCAAAGCAAGCACTATTCCCTGGCCGGGGAGATAGCGCCTTAGACGTGTTAGTTCTGTTTCTGCCCACCAGGTTACGACACATGTCTGAATCAAGCTGTATTCAGTGCTTCGAATGGTATGATTAATTGTACCTAATTACATCAGTTTCAAATACCGGCAGTTGGGGCTCAAAGGGTCAATTGTAGTTTTGAGGTTACTTACAATAGATTGGCAGCAGTTTTAAGGAATGATATGTCATAACCAAAGACATTTGTTCTATTTTTGGCGGTACATATTTTTATTCAATTAAACTAATTTTTTGTTTTCGACCATTTTGTTATATTTTTAATTCACACTGATGGTTTTGATGTGATAATGATTTTATTTATTTTTTTACTCCTTTGGGCCAGTGTCTGAAGGCTTACGCTTTGGACAATCAACAAATATGTTCAGGAATGTCCAACCGCATTAAAAGGGTTAACATAAGTTGAATACATTTCATCAGTTGTTGCTATTTATACGTTTTATTACTTGGATGGTTACATGGATTTCTCCAAGCAAATGAAAATTTGTGACTTATATTATGTGATTAAACTGTGTATTTAACTTAAAACTGACTGATAAATACCTTCAATTTATATCTTTACTACCTGTCATCATACCCAGTTTCAACCGGAAATAAAATCTATGGTGTGTGCTGCATTCTGTGGTTAACCCGTGAACTACTACAAATCATGATCAGCTGTTTTAGTTTTTATCAGCTCAAATCAAAATGAATGTCCATAAGAATAACTGGATTTAAACTTTGATTCCCTGTGGGGCGGAGGAGCCCTATGGAAATTTCTTAAAATCCTGCCTTAGTGGTTACTTACATTATGGAAAGAGTATATATGCCGAATTTCGTCGTTATAGGAGTAGAGGATTGGCCTGGGGGATGATCGGTTTTTTGTATTCATAGGGTGCTCATAAGAATAACACTGAATTGGAACTTTGACTCCACGTGAGGCGGAGCACTATAGGAATTTCTTTAAATCCTTTCTTAGTGGTTAACTACATTATGGAAAGAGTATACTTGCGAAAATTTGTGGTTGTAGGTGTAGAGGTTTGGCCTGGGGGATCGGGTTTTCATATTTATAAATATAGATAACCGTGAAGCCAATTACCCACATGATGTTACGGGAAAAAGACCTACCCACATGATCTCAAGGGGAAAATACCACATACATAAAACAAGTGTCTTAATAAGAAAACTTTCAGACAAATATAAGTTTTTTTATAAAATGTTCTTAAGAGAAAACTCCATATTAGTCCAGTCAAGTTAAGCATTAAAAAGGGTCCTTGCATGCAAAAGGTCAAGTAGTTCTAATTTTGTAGTATGTTGTTAGGACCTATGCCACAAGTAAGAAACCAAGTTTGCAGCTTCGAAAGACCTGTGCTACTGGTGTAGTAGTCAACAAACAATAAAATTGTTGCACTTTTTCAGTTTTTGATAAATATCTCAGAAAGTATGCCTCTGACAGAATGGGAGCGCAGAATTGGAACAGTCAGGAACTCCCGCAGCGCCGTCCTCGCGCAGTAAAAATGTTTGGCGGGGAACTGGCGCTGTCCCCCCACCCCGCAGCCGCGAGTACTACACCAGCAACGCCCTCGTCCCCACTCCATACATATCAACAGCAATTCTGCCAACTGATAAACATCAGAATTGTCGTATACTCCTAAAATACTACAATTTCAAACCACGAATCCTGTCAATTCCAGAGTCTTATTTATTACTACGCTAAGGCGATTTTTGTCTTTATCTATATAAATAAAAAAATGTTGTTTTTACTTTTAGCAGTGACATTTTGTATGCAGTGGAGATATTTAAATATGGGTTAAAATTTGTTTATCTGTCTCTGTCTGTTTACAAGCCAGATTTGTTCCGCGTTTCATAAAAAAAGACTGTACTGAAAGAAATAAAACATTTTCGTGTGGAGGAGGAAACGTTTAGACTAAAAACTTAAACAGCGTACTGCAGCGGTCAGGTTAGGTTAGGTTACTATAATTGCCGTACACAATTGTTTCTGAGGGTCCCATAATTTGACACTGGATACTGGAAGTTGGCATAACTGCTGTTGTAATGTATGGAATGGGAACGAGGGCGTGGCTACCTGGTGTAGTACTCGCGGCTGCGGGGTGGGGGGACAGCACCAGTTCCCCGACAAACATTTTACTGCGCGAGGACGGCGCTGCAGGATGTCCTGACTGTTCCATTTCTATCGTCTCGACAGAATCTGTTGTCCAATCCTTCCTTAAACTGGATAACGTTTGCTAAGTTTAAGACTATAACTACTTCAGTACGTCCATTATTTACTAAGATACAATACTTAAAAACTTTACAAAATTCCCAAAAAATTAAACATTTTCATTACGGTCTATTTTGTGTGACGTATTGTCAAAAAAAAGAAAAATTGTATATCTCGCTTATTTATAAACATATACTGATGAAACTTGGGGTATGGCTTCATCTGGTTGTAGTTTATCGGTTTTTTTGTCACAACACCAACTTTTTGCCGATGGTTCTCGTTGCAGCATATCTAGGCACTTAACCCCCATTGTTACTTCTATAGATAATATTTACAATGTTATGTCTCCCTTAATTATGAAGAACTTAGTATGTGGCTTCACCTAGTTGAATTCTATTGATATCTGCATAAAAACAATTTTTTTGTATTCCTGGTTACAGCAACCCTGCGTACTCAGCCCCAATGTTATTTTAATAGAGATAAATGGGAATTGAGTTTTTAACCCTAGCCGTGGCCATCCGACCAATTTGGTCGGATTTTTATGTCGCCTGGAGTGGCCACCGACCAAATTGGGCGGATATGACTGAACATTTTGAAACGTTAAAAAACCAAAAATAATAAACTCAAAAGTGATCAATATACATATCATTCCAAAGATCACATTCTGAACTTTCATTTTATTACATAAATGAACCGTGTAGCAGCTGTATAAAAATGTTACGATTAGAAATCAAATTAATTTTTGGCGCAAGGCAATTGCTGCAGCCGACAATGGCAAAACACAATATTTTTGAAATTACCCAGCTCGGGTAATTTTTCTCGGAGGAAGATGCGGTTGGTACCAATGCGCAGCTAAAGAGTAGTGTTTTATGTTGGTATTGATTTTTATAATGAAATACTGATTGGACAGGTTATATGATTTTATGAAAACAGGTGATTCTAGTTTTTTTGTGGAATGAATCCAACCAAATTGGTCGGATCAGAAAATTTTGTTTATATGCAGTGTATGCTATAGTTACTAGTCAAATAATATGTTATTTTGAAGAGGAAGAGATGTAGAGTAATTTAGTTTTGCCGTTGGCAGCACTGTTTTACCTTGGCTTCATCACCAAGGAAATGTTTCATTACGTCACATTTTTGCTTAATAATAAACTGCGCAGCTATTTACGAAGTCTCAGTCAGTATGTTTGGCTCGCTCCAAACTGTATTGTATTTGGTATCACTGTAAACAGCAGACTTCAGGCTTTCTTCTTATGTCTGTCTTGATGTTTTGTGTTTTTGTTGACAAAATGACATGACATCTGAAATATGCAATGTCCAGTCCAAAATGAAGTGCTATGTTATTGTTTAACCGTTGTCAGTTGTGTAAGAGTGTTTTAGTTATTTATTTAGCCGAATTTACGCAAAAATGGATTGACATTCAGGGTGCTCTTGAAGAAAGTATTAGTGACACTGATGACGATTTAGAGGGTGATATAGGCAGTGATATTAAGGTGAATGACTTTCCTGATGATGTGTCATAGGCGTCGTAGGCTAATTGGATTATTTATCTGGTAGGCCTAGTGGTGAGTTATATATTTCTATGTAGGGAATTGAATGTACTACAACATGTTTATATTGATTTGGGGGTAAAACATTTGGCAAAAAAGTTATATACTACATACTGTGAAATATTTTTTTCCAATTCTTTTATTTACATTTATTTATAAGTGATAAAAATTGTTTATCATCAACTTTATGACTTTTTTGGATTCCTTACTTCATTAGATTTACAAATATCTATATATCATTATTAGTATATACATATATTTCATGACTTATTCACAACACAAACAAACACTGTACAGTTTACACATATTTCGGGTTTCCGTTTATTATTATATTACGCCCCTAAAACTTACAAAAAAATTCTTTCCACAACATGTTATATATAGAATGTGTATATATAGAACTATGTGTATATATAGAACATGTTATATATAGAACTATGTAGGGAATTAGATTGTTTACAAAATGTATATAATAAATTTTCTATAAAAAATCTGTAGAACAAATTTCACCTAGGCTGTTTTTGAAATTTCTAAAAAAAATCTATTTTTTATATACTTTTTCACTTTGCCAAAAACATTCTTCCTAATCTTTTTTATTTTAGTATTTCTATATTCTCCTGTTCTTTCCGATCAAAATGAATATGAGGTTGGCTAGGTTTACTTCTACGGTTGAATTTATAGGAATTTTCAAAAAAAGGTCTGCAAAATCGCCAAATCTGCTTGGTCATTTCCCACTTCAACATTAGGCCACTGTTATGGTTAAAGTATTATATCTTAGTAAATAATGAACGTATTAAAGTCATTTTCACCTCAACCTTTAGCAAATTGTATCCAGTTTAAGAAAGGATAGGGCAACATATCCTGTTAGATGCACACTTTCGGAGATAGTTAGCAAAAACTGAAACAAGTGCAAAAATACTACGCCAGCAGCACAAGTCTTTCGAAGCTTCAAACTTGGTTTCTTACTTGTGGTATAGGTCCTAACAACATACTAAAAAATTAGAACTACATGACCTTTTGCACGCACGGGTGTTTTTTTTTTTTTTACTGGGCTATATGGCCAATGTTGATTTACAATATGTTTATATTTGATTTAAGTAAACAGCTGCTGAGATTACTACACCTGGACAAAACTATAAGTTAGTTGTTCTGTAATCGGGGATAGCCCTCCTTTTCCATTAACCTTACAAGCATCCTGAAATATGTTCCTCTGGTTCTGTTGTGTGGTCAGGAGCTAATTTAGCTCAAATAATAACATCTATTTTCCCCTTTTCTACCCATGCTCATGGGTTAAACTCTAATTTTAACTCACTGTAAGGTAAACAAGAACCTAGATAAATACAAAATTAGGGAGAACGAATAATGATAGATTTGCCAAAGTGAACTTTGGACATACTTGATTTGTAGAGGATTACAACAAAATAATCAATGATCAACCAGGCATAGAGTACTTACATTATACAGCATGCAACATTTAAGATTTAACATTTGTCTTGGTCAGCAGGCATACCAGATTTTGTCAAGTTACCATAATTTACTTACATGCGTAACCATAAATATGATCAACAAGATTATACATGTATAAAATTTGCTAAGGCATTCTATGTTACTAATTAAATCTCAATCATACAGTTTCTCTAATCACACACATTTTGTGTGACTGTTAAACCATAATATTAACTAGAATGCTGATATTATGCGTTATAATTAAGGCAGATTTTTTAGCTGTTACAAATTTTCAAAATAACGCTTAGAAACATAATATCTTTTCCTGAATCTAAATAGCATAGAAGGCTTAGTGGATAAAGCAGGAAAAGTAAACAACACGAGTTTCATTGTTTGGCTTTATTATCATTTTGCCCACGTTCTTTGTATTATTATTAGATTTACTGGTTCCCATCTACGTTAATATAACTAAAGACCAGATCAAACTTGGGCTAACTGATAACAACAGACAATGGTGGGTGTAAAGTAGTGGGGGTTTAAGGTAGTGACAAAACAATTCAGACGCTCTGATTTAGCTGAGATTTTCCTGAGTTTTATTTAATTTGTAGTAGTTATGATAGACTATAAACCATGAACATTCATATCATGGAGCTTTTTGCCACCAAACCTTATTTATTTACACTAATTTATTTATAGGGGAGAAAAATAACAGGATATGAACAAAATCAAGCGGTTAGGATTTTTTTATCAAGGAATTCAATTTACTCAGGTAGAATTATTGGCCCTTTCCGCTCGTATGTTGGGGCAGCCCCGCCCACCGCATTTAGCCACGTTGTCACATGTCGGGCCTGACCCGCCAAACATATTTCCTTGATTTGTTTGTGGGCCTGACCCGCCCAACATATTTCCTTGCTTTTAGCGAATTTCCCCTATAGGGAAGAAGCTATTACCGTAGTCGGCATGGTAAGACCTAGGCCCGGGACCATGATAACTTTTCGTTTTGAGGTCCCCAGACCCCAAAAACACCATTTGTTCGAAACTGTATATATATATCTATATATATATATATGTGTCCGTGAGCACGATAACTCTCGTAAAAATTATCCGATTTTGATGAAATTTGGTATAAACCTGTAAAGCAGCATTTATGACTTTAAGTTCGAAAACCAGCCAGATCGCTCCATCCAAAGGGGGATTTTGGGGGGGTTTTGTACCCCAAAAATGGGTTTTTCGAATTTTTTACATATCATTTTGGAAATAGTCAAATTTTAGTTTTTTACCATTGGATTCAGCTTAAAAAAACACACAATTTGGTATTTTGATCATTTCTCTACGTCAATTGGTTACCGAGATATTGAAAGTGCTAAACACAGTACGTTGCCTAATGTTAATCTTATGGAGGAAAAGAAAAATTTTATATCTCGCTTATTTATGAACGTATACTGACGAAACTTGGTATACGGCTTCATCTGGTTGTGGACCATTGATATTTGCTCAAAAAAAAATTTTTTCCAAAGGCTCCCGTAGCAGCAAACCTGCGTACTCAGCGCCATGTTATTCTTATGGAGAATAAGTAACGTGTTATCTCCCTTCATTATGAAAATAAATTAATGAAATTTGGTATGTGGCTTTACCTACATAAGTTATATTGATATTTGTATAAAACCCCATTGTTTGTGTTCCTTGCTTCAGCAAACCTGCATACTCAGCCGCCATGTTATTCTTATGGAGAATTAAAATGTCATAAATCGTTTGTTTATGAATATATATTGATGAAACTTGGTATGTGGCTTTATGTGGTATTAAGATACATATATATGCATTGGAAATTCGCTGAGTACGCAGGTTTGCTGCTACGGGGGTATTTTGTTTTTTTTGTCTCTTTATCAACTGTTTTAAAATAAAAACACAATAGTCTGTTTAAAAAAATAAATAAACGAGTTCGCACGCGGCACGCTGACGTGAGGCAAGTGAATTTCCACATAACAACTTTTAAAACTCAAAATCAGTGTAAAAACATACATTTGTCCAATTTTTATTGAAATCTGAAAACATTGATTCTTTGGCTGTTCTGATACTCCTGGTTTCATTTACTTGCATTTTCATGCGCTTACAATTTTGCGCATTATAAGGTTAGGAGAAGGTCCAGACAGGCTTGAAAGTAGGCGTGAGGTTGCTGGGGATAATAAAAGTACTCTAACAAAGGAATAACAGGCTTTTCTAGTGTAAAACCCCCATAAGACAACGTACTGTGTTTAGCCAATACACATTTTCTTTAATAACTCGGTAAATATTTATGCTAGAGTGACGAGAGAGGGCTTAAAACTTTCACCTCTCTAATTTCCATCTTTTTACATGCATTAATTGTACATCAGGGGCTTTTCTAACCCTTTTTGGGCCCAAAAACTCGAAATTTGAAAGATTAATCCCCAAAAAATGGGTTTAGAGTTTTCCAATTGTTTTGCCCAACGAACTTGTCCAACAGATTATAGAAAGGAACGTCCCTACCAAATTTGAAGTAAATCGGACAAAAAATGTGACCACTAGAGTGCATACACATATATATATATATATATAAAATTTTGAACGACCCCCCCAAAATGTGTTCAGGGGGTCACGTTAGGAACTTCTATGGTGGTCCCGGGCTTAAGTTTCACCGTGCGGGTCATGCTAATAGTTTACTTTTCAAAGGAAATTCACTAATAAATAAGTGATCAGCTTTGCTATTAAATGCAACCGGATAGGAATGGACCAGTCTAAAAGGTGAGAGTGGAAAGGGTAAAAGATTTACTGCACAATCCATGTACTTCTCACCATAGTGTACCTCCATATTTGTTAAGAGCATCTTGTTCTGCACTTGCAACCAACACATATGGGGTAATGTGTATCCATGATTGTTTTAAGAAGTCACTGAGAACACGAACTTCTGAAATGGAAAAAAGGCCAAAGGGGGAACAACTTTGCTAGGTTTCGAGAAACAGGCCCAATAGCTTTATATATTTAAAAAGAAGTCATAGAAGATGGATTTTTAGTCTTTCCTTGTATATTACAAAGATTTTACTTAGTCCATTCTCTAAATAAGCTGTCTAAAATATTTAAGCAATTAATATTTTAGATGTTGAATTTAAGTGAGTCTAGTCTCAAAACCGTGTCAATGATCACCGATGAGATATTTGGTCTGAAAACCTTACCAGATGCTTTTTAAAACTTTTATACAACCTAAACAACAATTTTGAAATGTTTAAAACTTGGAAATATATGACTCAATTTCAAATGAGGTATTCCTAAGGTGGATGTCCACAGTGGTATGGTAAAATATTTAAGCAATAAAATGTGTTTCAAAAATTACAAGCATTTTTTATGTAAGGAACATTATCTCAAAGACAAATTACCTCAAAGTAAGTCCCAGAGATTTCTGAGTTGTTCACTAATGTTTCAAAGTAAAAAATAAATGTTGAAAACTTAACAGTGAGCCTCTTCCAAACCCAAGAACTAGTAAAACGTTTCCTAGTAAAATGTTAGAAACTTGTTTTTCCGTATATTGAAAAAACAATGTTATTATAATATGTTTATTCTTACTTATTAGGGATTAAACAGAAAGAAATGGTTGAAAGAAATGGTTTATATAAACATCACTGTATTTATTGCACTTGAGCACCTTTGATTTTTCTTTTAAGTATATGATATATACAACGCTTTCCCTCATTAAAAAATATAACAATACAACTAATAACAGCGCATAATTTAAGCTAATTATTACAAACCATCCAACTAATTAAATAACACTGGTGATATTATAAACTAAAAGTGAAGTAAGCAAAAAATGTGTTCATAAATCACTATCTACAGTGTTTAAAAACCATTATTAGGAATGATTACAGTGGTACTGATTCAAAGCCCTTTAAAGGGCTTCATGACTGCAAATCTCTTGAAAGTAGTTCCTCCACTACTATTTCTGGAAACATTTTAGAATGACTAAAAAATGTTAGTTTACAATTTGTGCTAAGGTAAAATAATTACGGAAAGGCTTTACACTGCAACATATCAAATTTGATAGTAACAAGACCAGGGTTTGGACCGTTCCCAATCAAAGCGTTGAAAAAAAGCCACTGGTGTGGACACAAAAAAAAGAAGCCAGATAGTAAAGTCACTTTAGCTGCCATATTTGATTGTGGTGAGTATACAATACTGCCAAACTTTTCTCAAATAAATTTCAGTTTTGTGGTTTTAAACAGGATTTTTTATACAAGTGGTATTTCACTGTCGTAAAATAAAATAAGAGTTGCATCACTCTTTTAGCACTGCATGGGAACTTCCACTTGTTTAAATGATTTGTAGATCTACAATTTGGATTTGTAGAATTGCACAGTTGGATACAATTCACGAGGACAAAAATCATTGTAGTCCTACTATTATGATTTACAATAAGTATTTTTTGCAACATAAAAAGGAAGTGGATATTACTTATCACACATATTCTTAAAAAGTTTTATTTCAATTTTAAAACAATAAATCAAGACATTATTTTACTAGAATAATCATGCAACTTCCAAGTCTGGAAACCATTCTGTTAAGAAATGGATACAATCAACAGACTGCAGTAAAACTGAGATCATCGTTTATTTTGATAGTAAATAAATATTCCTTTTAACTACTGCACGGGAAGAACCTTGTGCAGTAGCCAAAGCTTGAACCGTTGGAACAATTTTATTAAAAATATTATTTTACAAAATAATTTTATCCAACCCATATCTTACATTCATTTAGAATGTAGATTATATGCAAATTAATGATTTTTAACAATACTATGAAGCTTACAAATCTGTAAGCCAGCAAACAATTTTCTTAGGGATCTAACTATTTAATCATATAATTTACGTCCTCATGTTGAAAAGAATTGACAATTAACTAAATTTTACACTTAGCCAATTTACAGAGAATCCAAACAATCCAAATTATCCAAATTTATCACGATTTTTGTTAAACAAGTCTCGGTAATTATACAGGCACGGTAGAAGTACATTTGCTAGTAGCATAGAATTTAAAATCACCAACAAATACTATATAATATAATTATACTAATCTATAAGATGCAAAAAGATGTTAAATGTTTAATTTTATAAGAGTACATTAATTTTTATTATTTTGTCCTCTTCAAACTGATATATTTGTGTTTTGTGGTTGTACCTGTTACTAAATGAGAAAAACTCTATGAGAAGGATTTCCACAAAAACATTTTATCCCCACTTAATTGGGAATAATGAGGTTAGAATCCTTTATCTTTGAATCAGATTAATACTTGGAGCATCAATTTATTTTTAGATGCTTTGGTCAAATTTGTATCAAATAACTTCTACTTTTATAAAACAAACGGAGGTAAGATAGCCTCAATATGTATAATATGTGTATAAAATAAAGATTAAAAGTTAAGGAATATAACCCCACAATAAATATAAAAATATTAACATAACTCCTCACAAATAGTAAATAAGTAACTTAACATCTTCTAAATTAATGGTAATCCATCACAGCCAAATATTCACACAAGTTATACTTTAAATTATCAAGCTATAAATAAACTTTCTTGACAGTGATCTTTTTTAAACTCTGTTGGGAAAGAGAAAGAGACAGAGATATTGATTGATAAAGGGTAATTTCCCTCACTTCACCATTATTCACTCGAGATGATGTCTTTGAAAATAAGAAACAAATAAATTGAGAGTAAGACAACTCAAGTCACTGTCCTGACTTACTTCTTACACACTGGATTTATTAGTACAGATCTCCGTCAAGAAAACTATCCTAAATGGCATAATCCATAGACTAACGAGTAACACACAAAAGCAACTTAATATTCAGTGGAACAATAGATTTTCCTGATACGTAACTAAGGCTAATCGTACAAATTGAAATATATAATGGGACTGCAGTAATGTACGTTTTATCTAGTTGTATTTATTTATTATATTATTGTTATGAGCCTTAAACTGACATGAGATCAAGCAAAACAAAACAAATGGCAAAATATGTTAAAACACTGGAAAGTCACAGATGAACATGCAAACAAAAAACAGAAAAAATTAAACTCTAATTGAATCTTTAACCTTCTAGTTTTTAACCAACTGTGAACTTAATGACTCTTACAAAACAATTGTGTATTTTGCAATGTACTTGCCAACAAATAAAACTGTGCGCAACCTGTCAGCTTTGAAATAAATTTTAACATATTTCTGCATTTGTTTTTTTATTAACAAACAGTATTTTCTTACTGATATAATAAACATCTAAATTTGAAAGCCAAAGAACCCGGATGATTTGGATTACTGCAACCTCAGTGTAATTTCAAAATGCAAATTTATTACATCACAGTGGTTTATCAATCTATCATCCCAAATTAATACACAGATTGCATTCAACTTACAATAAAATCAAGCTTTTATTTGTATTAAAATTATCAGAATTAAATATTTTCTAGAAATACTAATAGAAAATAATTTATTGGCTTATTTGAAGAATTTGGGTTGAAAATCTACAGATTCAAATATGATGAGTATATTTGAAAATTATTATACTAGAGTAAAATGGCTAGTGCCATGGACAAAAATAATTATACAAACTAAAATATTGCTGTTTATTAGATAGGCTTTAGCATTCTGGCAGAAAATAAAGTTTATAGAATTAATGGATAAGCCATTAGTTTAAAGAATGTACCGTATGTATAAGTTTAAATAAAGTGGATGTAACATTATTTTTTCAAGCAATGCAAATCAAATTTATCTTTAAAATATATGCCGTACGTAGATCTGTATGAAAAACTATGCAAATAACGTGAAATAAACTCTAAATATAAAAATTAGGCCAATCAAATCCTTACTTCATTACAACTGGAAAATTTGCAGCTCAAATAAAGATAGAATACCATTGTTTCAATCTTTTGCACATACCTAAGGGTTCTAAAAGTTTTCCTCAATCTCTTTCATTTTCTAACAATTCTGTGCTCACCCGTATCCCACGCCCAATCATACATCCTGACTTTTGGCCTCACTAGTGTAAAAACAGGCAAGGAGTTCCAATTTTAGCTATTTCGGCCTTTATTATAACTTGTATTTATCACAGAGTATTGTTTTGTTACATTCCCATATCTATTTTTCCATATTGTGTAATACTATTGAAATCTTTTAACTGAAGTTAACTTTAAGATCAACTTTGCAGATTAAACCTTGAGTTTGTGAGATTAAGTTAGAATGAAAGCTAGTGGTGGTTAATGCAATTTCTGCAATAACTGGTGAATTTAATTTACTCCCGTCTTGCTAACTATTTACAAAATACAAACCAAATAAATAATTATAGCCCACAAATTTTCATCAAGAAGTAGAGTATCAAACTTTAAAATGTAAGTTTTCCAAAATTATAAAACCGCCTGTCTTCCAAAGGCAAAAATACTCCCTATGTTATGAACAAGTAAAAGATTACTTAAAAAATCTTAAAACTGAGCAAAAATATTCTCCAATGTTAAAAAAACAAACACACTTCTTCAACTAACAAACATAAAACGTTTTCGAACGATTAACAAAATCGTTACATTTTTCAAACTATTTACAACTGAGCAAGACTCATTCCTGTCACGACACTAGCGGGCTATTACATTACAGCTATTGTTACCACATTACGCATGTTACAGTCCAAATATGCACAGTTAGGGGTAGAAATACAATGCGACAAACACCGCAACACCGACTACGAACACCAACACAACAGCCTCCTATGAAACACAAACACCGTGTTACATTGACAAGCAGTGCAAGCATGCGGGCTAAATAAAACAAACACTACAACTTAAAACGAAACGCAAACCAACGGCTACTGACAAACCAGCTTATGTACCAAGAGGCTGATATGCCAAACGGATTAATGCATTTTAATAAAAGTTAGGCCAAACAAATCAATAATTTATTATTGGAAAACACGGAAAGGAAGATTACTGAATAATATAATTTATGACAAGTTTTAGAGTTTTATATTATTTTGGTAATTGGTGACTTAGGTATAATTTAAAGTAAATTAAATTCATACAGTAAATGTGAAACGTTACAAAGACAAAAGAAAATTTGATTTAAATTAATAAACAAGATATATGTGTACAAGTTGTTTAAAGGGGCAAACACAAATATTCTGGCTGGCCATAACCTTATCATTCAATTCACTGATCTTCAAACAAATCTTGGTCTTCTGATTCGAGATCCGATTCATCCGTTATCATGCAGCGACTGAGCTTTCTTTGCCAGAATCCTTACCTAACTAGACTACCACCTGTTCAGTGTAGTTGTCTATTGCAGGTACACACTTTCCAGTAATGTAAATTATGTACATTTCTTCTTATGACCTCAGTGTCAAAATTGTCCAATTCTGTAACTCTTTTTAGTGATTTTTTTTGGTACGGTGACTGAAACCCTTCTGGTCTGCATCCACATCCCATTTCTTATTGCTCCCCCTTCATGGTTCTTACTGTTCAAAAAAAAAACATCCGTAGCGTTAGCACATCATTCCTGGACTGATTTCAAGTTCACCTAGTGTATGTCACTCACTGTTGCTTCGTCTTCCATATATTTGAAAGCATTACTCAATATTTCAATAGATTGTGAATGCAATTTTTGTTTTTTAACATTACTAAAGATAGGAGGCAAATCACAAATGAAAGGCCTAATAAATAATACTATGAGCTTATAAATGTGTAAAACAATAGCCAGAATTATATTAATAAATATGAAACAATAGAAAAAGCAATTAGTTTTCACACGAATCACTAGAAATTGTTATGAACATTAAAGGATTTAGGTAAACTAAAAATGATAACATTGAATAACATATGATGAAATTATTAACACCCATGTTCTTTGAAAAGTACAATTTCACAGATTCAGGGCTCTCTGGCGTGATGTAGTAGAAAAATTGAGAGGCAGACATCTTTGGCTATACCTATATGCCACATGATATGCTTTAAAGCAAAAAATATATATTTCAATAATTTTTTTAAATGCTTATATATGCCCAAAATTCAAAAAAGTCAAATGGTCGAGTATGTCAAAAAGGATACCATTGAAAAGATTTTTTTTTAAACCATATCATATAGCATACCAGAGTAAAGCTGAGTTTATCAAGAGTACGAAATTTGAATCGCAAAAAAGACATGAGTAGTGATTTTGAAAATACAGGGTATTCTGTAAATGTCAATTTATAAGACAAAAATGGCCGCCATTTTGAAACAGATACAGATAAATTAATTTTGTTTTCACCATAATATTAACAAGACCTTTAAAATTATGTATAATTTCCCCTATGTTCACAAAATAATTTTTTAGCTTTGAACTTGTGACCTTCAGTTTTGGAGCACTCTGTATATAGATTTTGATGAAAATATTTTTAATAGATTGTTCATATGCTTTTTAGTTGGGAAGAATTTTGTTTGATGACTGTTTTGACCAAACTGTTCTCTCATTATACATGCTAGCTAGAGGGGTATGGTCTGACTTACCCTGTATATTTCAAGATGGACACCATGTAGGTGGTGGAATTGAGTGGATCCTACACAAAACTCAATGCTTATGATATTTCTAGCATGTAAACCAAATTTGGTGCTTTTGTCCGGCGTGTCCACATGTTTTCATTAATCTGCCTGACTATAATAAACATTGATCCAATTTTCTTTTGCTAAAAACTTACTAAATAGATCCATGTTAGATTCTGAAAAATCTTTGCAAAATTGTATTAAGTATTTTTTTTACTAGGCTTTTTAAAATCATTACTAAAAATGTGAATTAATTGTGCATAGTCTGAAATTTCAGTTCCTAAACATCTTATTATAAACTGACCTTTTGTGAGATTAGTAAAAGTATTATCGATACAACCAATTTTATGTTTTGAGTACCTGGTGGGGAAATCAATAGTATAAATCATATTGTGGGACTTGAGAACATTGATTAGACTAATCTTAGCTGAAGAATCCTCAATAACATCAATGTTTATATCACCAGCAACAAAAACTTTATCGTATTTAATGCTAATAATATTTAGCAGAATATTTAAACCATCGAGGAAAGTATTTATATTAATCTTAATTTCTGATTGGGTTCTATAAAGCACGATCGAATGTACAGAAAATCGTGTAAACAAGTTGTTTTTAAAAATATTCACCCAAATCCCTGTTTAGGAGACACTACAGAATCCATCGCTACACACGCGGTTTTAAGAAGGGAAATGCCCCCTATTCCCCCCTCAGGGTTATTAAGGGGAAACATTTCGAATTTCCTCTGTTGGTCAATGCTAACTTGACAAGCATATCAAGTTTGAACAAAATTTATCAATAAATAATAGAGAAATAGTAATTTTTCTATTCCCCATAAGAATAACATTGGACAACGTACTGCGTTTACCGCGAAATGAAAATTTAAATTTTCTCCGCAACCAGTTATCGTAGAATAGTAATTCAATATACTATATTATTTAGTTTGTTAAGCTCTTTTTAATGGGTGAATAGTAACATTTATATATATATATATATATGTTTTTTATGAAAAATCAAAAAACCGAATTTTTTATATTTTAAGTTTTGTAATTTCAAACCCGAATTTTTACAGAAATTCCAAAAAATGAAAAAATGCCTGGAAATATCGTAGATTAGTACCTACATACCAAATGTCATAGAAATCGGACCATCGGTTAGGGCTATAGCTCTGTACACATCCATATAGACAGACAGACAGACAGACAGACAGACACACGACATCACGTCAAAATCACTTTTTTGGGTTCAGGGAGCGCCAAAACGAATATTTCCACTAACAATTCAAATTCGAAAATTTTGACGAAAACAATACTTTCTCCATATACTACGTATAAGGGGGAGAAAGTAAAAAGCTTGTCTTCAATGAGCTTCTTAACTGTAGAAATGTTGATATTTTTTACTTTTAATGACTGTTTAGCTAATACCATTACACCACCTCCAGTTGTTGGGTTTCGTTCATATTAAGAAATTACTTTATAATTTTGTATAATTAACCATTATATTTCTGGGGTGGACATTTTGTGTTCGGTTAAGACTAAGATTTCAGGACTAACTTCTTCTAGTGTTATTTGAAGGACGTCAATACGTGAAGGTAAATGCTAAATATTTCGGTGCATGATTGTAAGGGCGTGACTATTTTCATTTTGTTTTGTGTTTTTGTTGCTGGTTTGACAAACACTGGGTAGTTTTTTACAGTTATTTACATCATTTCTATCTCTAAATAGGTACACTGATTTCCTTTCTAAAAAAGATTATTGACAGGATAGCCCACTTTTGATAGACATCACAGAACTTTCACTTTGACACAGCACTTATAAGCGCAGATCTCACAATCTAAAAATTTACTACTTCTCATAAATTTGTATAATATGAAAAGTAAGTAAAGGGATTAGTTTGTTCTGACAGGAGCGAAAATGTAAACAAAAGAACATCTGATCAAGCTTTCTGGTTCGCAGTGCGGAATTCCGCACGGGTCGACTAGTTTGTATTAATGAACTTGATTTTTCTCTCTATGTAAAAAATTACAATATTTTAATTTATATGAGGGGGAAATTATGCCAACCGATACACCTAATTATATACAATTTCATTTAACTTTGGCAATATACTTATAAGAATAAGAAAATAGTATATACAAATTTTGTTTGTATGTCTATCGACAACCAAGGCATATTTTTCAAAGTTCTAGATAGGAAGTGGGCCCAAACCCTGATCTTGTTAGACCTACTATATAAATTAAAAATTTTCTTAATTTTTAGGCAGCTGGATCCAGTTTTGAACTTTCCAAACATTTTCAAGATTTTTGTTGGAATCAATCTGACAACAAACCTAAGATTATGAAGCGACCGCCCTGGCCACACCCAGCTAATTATGCTTTAACAAATTATCCAGCCTCCAAAGACTACATTAGAAACTGAGCTCCATATCAACGATTAACAATTTTGTCCAGGCCACAATTAATTACAAATGAGCCACTTCTATTACCTACTGTTTGAAACAACATACAAACTAAATTATTAATCTTAATAAAAATGTTGCTGACAGTCAAGATTGCAGTTTCCTCATATAAAGACTCACATGGCTAATGTCGCCGACCATTGGAAACGTATCGCTAACGTCGCCGACCATCGAGAACGCATCGCTAACGTCGCCGACCAATGGGAATGTATCGCTAACGTCGCCAACCATCGGAAACACATAGCTAACGTCACTGACCATCGAGAACGCATCGCTAACATCACCGACCAACGGGAACGTATCGCTAATGTCACCGACCATCGGGATCGTTATCTCTAACGTCGCCGACCATGGGGAAAGCATCGGTAATGCCGCCGATCATCGAGAACGTATTGCTAACATCGCCGACCAACAGGAACGCATCGTTAACATCACCGACCATCGAGAATGAATCGCTAACGTTGCCGATCATTGAGAACACATCGCTAATGTTGCTGGCAATCGAGAACGCATCGCTATTCAGAACGCGTTACGCAATTGCCGATATCGCGACCTGAAAGTCCCGGTTCGGCTGAAAATTCCCGCATAATCCACACATATTTTCCGGTCACCAAAGTTCACGCACAATTCCCGGTTTTCCAGGTTTTCCCGGTTGGTGGCGAACCTGATTTAATGTGACCAATAGCTAGGGACAAGGGTGTAGGTGATAAATGCCTAATAATTAGAGATGTGTGAGTACAGGTTTTTTAAGTCGAGTCGAGAAAAATGGCAAAAGATTTGAATCTCGAGTTCGAGTCGAGTATACAAATAAAAAAAAAAACACATAGGTCGAGTTGAATCAAAACAGTGTATAGTGTTCCATTTATAAATGTTGTTATTCAAATATATTTTTCTAGTCACTATGCCCTGGAAATAACAAGTAAGTAAAATAAATAGATTCCTGCTTCATTAGAAAAAGATAAGTACATTTATATGAAAATAAATCATACCTAAGTAAATTACATAACATTTTGCCATGAAAATCAAATACTTTTAATCTTTTGGTATTAAAGTTGTTATAGCCTATATGGTATTAACAGTTTCATTAAAAAATTATCTCAGTTTTAGCGAAATTCCCCTATAGGGAAGAAGCTATTACCGTAGGTGGCATGGTAAGACTTAAGCCCGAGACCATGATAACTTTTTGTTTTGAGGTCCCCAGATCCCAAAAACACTATTCGTTCAAATTTATATATATATATGTATATATATATAGATATATGTGTCCGTTACCGCGATAACTTTTGAAAGAAACACCCCATTTTGATGAAATTTGGCACAAATGTGGAGAGTAGCATTTATGACTTTAAGTTTGAAAACCAGATCGATCGCACTATGGGAAGGGGTTTTATGGGGGTTTAAATTTTCCAAAAATCGGTTTTTTGCAAATTTGACCCCAAAATGTTGAAAACATGATTATAGCCATTTTATAAAGCTTACAAAAATAAATAATTTAGTATTTTGAATCATTAACCTAGGTTAATCGGTTGCGGAGAAAATCCAAAAAAAGTGTCCCATGTTAATCTTATGGGGAAAAGGTTTTTAGATTTTTCTCAGATAGTTTTACTAAAAACTTCACATTTCTGTTTATTAATGTGTTTAGCTCAACAAAACAAACATTTTGGTGTTTAATCGTTGTTCTACGTCCAACCGTTGCAGAGATACTCAAAGTGCTAAACACAGTACGTTGTCCAATGTTATCCTTAAGGAGAATAAATAAAATTCTATATCTCGATTATTTATGAATGTATATTGATGAAACTTGGTATGTGGCTTCAACTAGTTGTGGTATATTGATATTAGCACAAAAAACAAGTTTTTTGTTGACATTCCCCGTAGCAGCAAACCTGCATACTCGCCCCCATGTTATTCATATGGAGAATAAGTAAAGTTGTATATCTCCCTTAATTATGTACCTACATTAAGAGAACTTGGTATGTAGCTTCACCTGGTTCAGTTGTATTGATAATTGCAAAAAAAAACACATTACTTATCTTCCTCGTTGCAGCAAACCTGCGTCCTCAACCCTAATGTTATTCTTATGGAGAATAAGTAAAATGCTATATATCACTTATTTATGGATGTATTTTTGTGAAACTTGGTAAATATTTCTACGTAGTAGTGAGTCACATACGTAGGTTTGCTGCGACGGGGGTATTTTATTTTATTTCCTCTTCTTTATTTATCCTATGTTTTGTATATTATGTTTAGGCATAAGCTACATCATTCTACGAATGGAGAAAATACAATTACATTTAGGCCTATCAGTTAATATAAACTTAATTTTAACCCATTGGCGTAGACATACGAGCTGGACTCGTTCCTTACTTGTAATTTTATTAACCTGTGAATTGGAGTATAAAATTGGTGTTTTTAAATGGATTAATGGCGTATTTTAATTAAAATATTATTTTTTTCAGTTTAGAGAGTCCCATTGGCACACACACACAGTAGACATAAGTAAAAATCAGCAAAATCAGTGTTGACCATGTGCAAGTCTCAAAGAATTAACCGATCCCGTCAACTTCCAAGCAAGCCTGCCACCGTTTGTTTTACTTGGGCCCTCCCACCAACGTTGCCACAGATCGGTTAACTCATTGAGAGTTGCACAACTGGTCAGTTTTGGTCGTGTGCGGGAATCAAACCCACGAACATCGTATCACCACCTGGCCAAGGTGTTTCCACGACGTAGCCAACTCAGCTAACACGACCAAAGGCCTGGCGGCGATATTAAGGTTTTTCAGTCAGTCCGCGCCCCTAGTGGATAGAACCGTAGACGCCCGCGGTCATTAGTTACATATTTTTCAACTAGAGTGCAGCACCAATCAATTCCGTTTGCTACTGCAAACAGAATAAAATTACTACCTCAATGGGTTAATATTTAAAAGGCCCATTAGATGGTAAAACATTAACCTACTTACTTCTCACACAAAATATAATTACTAACATATCGTAGCATTAATTTTAACACTAATAGTCCTAATAAGAACAATCAGTTAGTAAAAACATGAAGATACAGTACTATGAAAGTGCCTAGCAAATCAATTGATAAAATTGAAGCCATGTTTTAAATAGAGTTTTAAAATATTGAAAATTATTTTAAAAATCATTAATGAAACTTAAACAAGGCGAAAACAAATCACTTGTCATTAAAAACAGCTCAATGCCAAAGGGCAATAGTTGAGCCTAAAATTAGTAGACTGTCTCAATTTAAATTATTATGGAACAAAAAAAGTACTAACTTCTTATGCTTACCTATTAGATTTCATTACAGATTTGTTTTTGATATTTTACTTGAAAAAATTACAAGGTTAGGTTAACCTAAAAGTTGACTATACAGACAGTGTTCATACAACCCAATCTGAAGGTCCTGGTAAATCCTCCATTTTGGTGTAAAAGTAGGCTAACACAAATTTATAAGCCACAACTTACTTATTTATTAATAAAACACTAAAATCCACATCACAACTCTTAACACCTCAAATGTGTCCATACTCAATTTGAATTTACAGACGACGCGCGGCCGCGGACGACCCTTTGTAGCGTGGTTAACGGCGGGAGTAACTCTCGTGGGTAATTGGTGAGCGGGAGTAAACTCACTCGAAACTTTCGAGTTTCAGTGCCGATACTCGGCTCGAACTCAAAATTTATTATACTCGCACATCTGTAATTATATTCGTAGTATTCAATTTATTTAATCACTTTGTTTTAACTGTTGTGTTGGGTTATCCGTGACCCTCCGACCGGTCATTACCCAGATAATCGGGAGTTGACTGATAATAGGGTTCCATTTATAAATGTTGTTCTTAAAATATACTTTTCTAGTCACTATGACCTGTGTTCAGCTATTTCGCGGGGCTTAGCCACCAGATATCCCCATAGCCAAAAGTCACACGACCTAAGGTCTGGGGACCGCGCAGACCACTGAACATCACCAAATCGTGAAATCAAGTGTCCCAGAAACAACTGACGTAAAACCGTCATAGAGGGTCCTGATGTATGGCAACTGACACCAGATAGATTAAATGTCAATTCCTGAAAGGCGTAACTGCGGCACCAAAAAGACCCTAATCATTGCCAGATAGCGGACTGAATTGACAGTGACAATCCTTCCCTCATTGTCCTCAAAAAAATACGGCTCGATCTTCCCAAACCGGGCCACTCCGCACCAAACAGACACTTTCTCTGCACAGGTAGTGTAGACACACACACACAGGGAGCGTAGACATAAATAAATCGCCCAGCCGGCCTAGAACATCAGAAAAAAATGTGGAACGTTTGAGGCAGCCGTGTTTGCGTGCGTAGCCCTAAGAAGTCCAACGCTCGACGCAGTTTAGAACTAGGTATACCAAAAACCACGATTCAAAATGTGATTCATAAACGTCTGAGACTACAAGCGCACAAAATTCAATTGCGGCATCAAATTAAGCCAGCAGACCGACCTAAACGTGTTGACTTTGCTTTTGAGATGCTGAATCACATTGACGATGATCCAAATTATCTTAACCAAATTTGTTTCAGTGATGAGGCAACTTTTCACATTAATGGTGTGAACCGACATAATTGTCGAATCTGGGGTTCGCAACAACCCCAGTGTTTGAGTGCGTCCGTGATTCACCCAAGTAAACGTGTGGTGTGGCCTCATGCAGGATCGCGTTGTTGGGCCATTTTTTTTTTTCGGTGAAGACACAATCACGGGAACTAACTACTTGGACATGTTAGAACTCTTTGTCTCTCCACAAATAGACGATATTGAAAGAGAAAAAGGAATAAATGTTATTTTACAGCAGGATGGAGCACCACCTCACTGCAGTCTTATTGTACGTGAAGCTCATAACAGAAAATTCCCTGATCAGTGGATTGGAGAGCTGGTCCTCTTGCATGGCCGCCAAGGAGCCCTGACTTAACTCCCTTAGATTTTTTCTTTTGGGGCTACATAAAAAACATTTTTTACGCTCAAAGTATCCAGTGCCTGCAACACCTAAAGAAACGAATCACGGAAGCGATAGCAACTGTGAGTTGCGACTATGATTTGTCGGACCTGGACAGAGGTGGACTATCGCTTGGATGTGTGTCGTGCCACAAGTGGAGCTCACATTGAAACCTACTAAATAGAGAAACAAAACTGTATGATTTTCTCTATCTTATGGTGTAAAAATAATTAAATTATCTTTATTACAGCCTGAGCTATTACAAATCAAAATTAAGGCCACCTTTTTCGATGACCCTGTATTATGCATTGGAAATTCGCTGAGTACCCAGGTTTGCTGCGGCAGGGGTATTTATTTATCCTATGTTTTGTATATTATGTTTAGGCCTAAGCTACATCTTTCTACGAATGGAGAAAATAAAATTACATTTAGGCCTATAAGTTAAAATAAACTTTATTTTAATATTTAAAAGGCCTATTACATGGTAAAACATTAGCTTACTTACTTACCACACAAAATGTATTTACTAACATATCTTACCATTAATTTTAACACTAATTAAGTTAGTTCTAATAAAAACAATCAGTAACAACATGAAGATATGTTTGAAAGTGCCTGGTAAATCAATTGATGAAATTGAAGCCATGTCTTAAATAGAGTTTTCAAATATTACAAATTATTAAAAAAAATCATTAATGAAACTTAAACAAGGCCAAAACAAATCACTTGTCATTAAAAACAGCTCAATGCCAAAGGGCAGTTGAGCCTAAAATTAATGGACTGACTCAATTTAAATTATTATGGAACAAAAAAAGCACGAACTTCTTCTGCTTACCAATTAGATTACATTACAGATATGTTTTTGATAATTTACTTTAAAAAATGACAAGGTTAGGATAACCTAAAAGTGGACTATACAGACATGTTCATAAAACTCAATCTGAAGGTCCTGGTAAATCTTCCATTTTTGTATAAAGAGTAACACAAATTTATAAGCCACAACTTACTTATTTATTAATAAAACACTAAAATCCACATCACAACTCTTAACACCTCAAATGCGTTCACACTCAATTTGAATTTACAGACGACGCGCGGCTGCGGACGACCTTTTGTAGCGTGGTTAACGGTGGGGGTAACTCTCCCCGTGCCCTTGGTAACGCGGGTAATCGGTTAACGGGAGTAAGCTCGCTCAAAACTTTCGAGTTTCAGTGCCGAACTTGGCTCGAACTCAAAATTTATAGTACTCGCACATCTCTAATTATATTCGTAGTATTCAATTTATTTCATCCCTTTGATTTAACTCTTGTGTTGGGTTATCCCCTACCGTTGGAGTGGATAATGAGGGAACATGTGTTTTTGTGCTCTTCATGATTTTACATAAAAAAGTGGTAAAATTGTACTTGGAAAGTTTTGTTTTGGTATAGAAGTGTGCAGTGCAAATTTGTCTTTACAAATAAGTAAGTAGTATTTTTGAAAAACGTTTAATAAAAGAGTAAACAGTGATTAAAGCAAAAATAATTATTTTTATTTCATGAATATTTCTCAGAAGGAAGATGAGATCTTAGATAAGAAGGGACAAGGTCAAGGTACAGCAACTGACCTTGGAACTGTCTGATAACTCCACCTGCAAGTCTGGGTCATTCCTCAATGTTCTCAATGTTTACAAACATTGTCCCACATCACAGCTGATATCTTCAGGCTTTAGTTAGTGAACATTTATTTAATTTTGTTGTTGTTTGGATTTGAAAATATATTTTGAAATGACAAAACAAAGCAAGCAAGAAAGTAAAAAAAATATCCCTGTGGGAAATGTAACAAGAATATTGCCAATAACAGTCGAGCTGTGTTATGCAGAATTGATTGCCAAAAATGGTATCATTTGAAATGTACAAAACTTACACTAAAAGGTTTCAATGAGTTGAGTAAAACTAATTTGCCATGGACTTGTAATAATTGCATGAATCCCCCCTTGCAAAACAAAACCCCTCTTAGTTTTGTTTACCCCCGTCGCAGCAAGCCTGCGTACTCAGCGAATTTCCAATGCAAATATATGGGCATCACTACTACCTAGAGCCACTTACCAAATTTCACAAAAATACATTCATTAATAAGTGATATATAGCATTTTATTTATTCTCCATAAGAATAACATTATAAATGAGTACGCAGGTCTGCTGCAACAAGGAAGATATGTGTTTTTTTTGCAATTATCAATATAACTCAACCAGGTGAAGCTACATACCAAGTTTTATTAATTTAGGTCCATAACTAAGGGAGATATAAAACTTTACTTATTCTCCATATGAATAACATGGGGGCCGAGTATGCAGGTATACTGCTACCGGGAAAAATCAACAAAAAACTTTTTTTGTGCTATTATCAATATACCACAACTAGTTGAAGCCATATACCAAGTTTCATCAATATACATACATAAATAATCAAAATATAACATTCTATTTATTCTCCATAAGGATAACATTGGACAACGTACTGTGTTTAGCAGTTTGAATATCTCTGCAAGAGTTGGACGTAAAACAACAATTAAAACGCCAAAATGATTGTTTTGTAGAGCTAAACTGATTGGTAGAAAGAAATGTGAAGTTTTTAGTGAAATTATCTGAGGAAAATCTAAAAACCGTATTCCCATAAGATTAACATAGGAAATTTTATGGACATATTTTTTGACTTTTCTCCACAACCACTAAACCTAGCTTAATGATTCAAAATACTAAATTGTTTGTTTTTTTAAGCTCTACAAAATGGTTATAACCAAAATCTAGTGTTTTAAAAATTGTAGGGTAAAAAGTTCAAAAAACTGATTTTGGAAAATTTTACACCCCCATAAAACCCCCTTCCCATAAACCGATCGATCTGGTTTTCGAACTTAAAGTCATAAATGTTACTCTCCACATTTGTGCCAAATTTCATAAAAATCGGGCACTTTTTTCAAAAGTTATCACGGTAACGGACACACACACATATATATATATATATATATATATATATATATATATATATGTATAATGTATATATGGATATTAATTTGTATGATGATTTAAATTTTAAACCTATTAAACTTTTAGGAATATATTTAGATAGTAAGTTAACCTGGGATGTACATGTAAATATGTTGTGCAAGAAACTTGCAAGGGTTATTTATTTACTTCGAAAGCTAAAATTTGTGTTAGCGTGGATATGCTCTATGCTTTTTTCCAACCACATTTAATGTATGGAATCCTGTTGTGGGGCAATAGTAGTGCTGCTCAAAAAGTCTTTGTGTGGCAGAAAAAAGCAATAAGAGTAATTAAGGGTATGTCTGCCGGAGTTTCTTGGTATCCTTTTTTTAAAGAACTACAAATTATGACTCTTTCCAAATATGTATATTTTGTCTTGTTTGGTTAAATGCAAAGAAAATTTAGAAAGTTATCAACTTCGACAGAATGTTCATAGGTATAATACTAGAAATAAAGGCAAACTTGATTTATTAAATGTTAGACTAGAAAAAACAAAGAAAAGTCATTTATGTATGGAAATCAAACTTTTTAATAAATTACCTGATGTAGCGTGGTCAGTAAGTCTAGCTAAGTTTAAGAATTCTATTAGTAGTTGGTTGAGAGACAAAGCTTTTTATTCAGTTGACGAATACTTGAACTGTGATATTGGTGAATTAAGTTTTTAGGCCATAATTATTTATTTTACTGTGATGTTTTAGACTGAGTCTTTGTTGTTGTTGTTATTTCTCTTGTTATATATTGTTAACTTTATATTAGTACTATTAAGAAATTTGGACGATGTCAATTGCATTTTTATATGTTTAAAGACAAATAAAGAATCTTGAATCTTGAATCTTAAATCTTGAATCTTATCCGAGACCCTCCGATCGGTCATTACCCCAGATAATCGGGAGTTGACTGTGGATGTTTCGAATATATTAACGAGTGACTAGTAGACAGACATATTGTGCTGACCTGTTTCTCGGCGTCCGCCCGTATCTTGAGCTGGTGCATCTCGTGGTCCAGCCGCGTCTGCCACCGCAACCGCTCCTCCTCCACCGCCCGTTCCTTCTCCTGTGTCAGTTCCGCTCTCACCTGCGCCACCACCTCCTCTCCCACACTCTCCAGACTGGCCGCCTTCTGCTGCAATACCACCAGTCATTAGCAAACAGAGCTGAGCTTCATGTATTCATTATGAGTATGTGTCCTGATTGCGATTAATACACGCCTCATATGCATTAATCTCAAATATCAGCCTTAACAGTAGTTTACAAGTTTTAGCAATTTTTCTGTAATATTTTTTGTTTGAAATTCATTATTGGTAATGACGAGTTTGTGTCCTTTAAGAAATTATTGCATACTTTTTCCATCACTGGTTAGAGTGGTTAAACAAAATTCTAATCGCTTATTCAGATACCAAAACCTTTTTCTTTAATCAGAGATAATAAGCCTGCAATAATTGATGTGATAAATGGTTTCAAAACAAAACTCTAATTAAACAGACTTAAAAATTAGAACACCTATAACAGTAGGGAAACTTTGTACATGTTTAACTAATACGTCTTTAACACCCAGGATGGCCTTATTGCTGTCAGGTGCAGCTGCTGTTCACACGACGTAGAAATAATTCTCAAAAGTAACACTACACTACTACGTAATACCTGATGCTGAAAGTTATTGTAAGGACCACCTCCAGAAATGGCAATCAGTTTTTAAACAAGACTGAGTTATTACAATCTAAACATCATATAGGCCTAAAATCTAACAAATAAGGTATACTGATGTCAAATAATATAATGAGAAGTTTAATTTAATTTTACTGGCTGGAATAGAAATCAGCTGCAGATTAAATCATGACTCAGCAATAAATGTTGTCTATTCCTGTAGTCTAAATTATCTCTCTCTTCTAATAGTGATTGAACAAGAAACATCTAGCTGAAATAGTTTTGATTAATTTTATTTTAAAAACTGGAAGAATTGAGCAAAAATATGTAAAAGTGAAGTGAAATTAGTATATCGAAAACGTTAAAAAATAATAATTTGGAAGAAATATTGGCTTGGTAATGTATAAACTTTAATTATAAAATCAGGAACAGGAATCAAGCAAAAACACATGTTTATTACAATTCTATATTTCAAAATTAAAAGTTTCTGGAACATTAATAGCTTGCATCTAGGCCAAAAAGGGCATTTTGAGTATTTTTATTTATGTAAAAAGTACAGTAATAAATTCAGTTCTTAATATTGACTTTGGCTACTTATATTAATTTTCCCATCTAGGTATTGACTGCCACAGTGTGTTACCACTTACAGTGTGCCAGCAGTAAGACTAACCAAATCTACCAAAAGCCACAAATTTCTCCAAATAAAGTTGTATAACAAATTGCCTGCTAATTTTCAGAATCATAGTTTAACCAAATTTGAGAACAGATTGTCTGAGTGGCTCCTGGACCAGGGTGTTTATTCTATTGAAGAATTTTTGGAATTTGATCCAATTAATATATAAGTTACCATTTAATTTTTGTTTAGTTTAAGAACAGTTTATTAGTGTATATTTTGACGTTGTCCATTATACTGTAATATGTGTTAAACGACAATAAAGATATTATTATTATTACCATTAAATGTCCATCTATTTAACCCTTTGAGTGCCAGAGTTTTTCGGTCGTCATATCCCTAGAGTGCCAGAGTTTTTAACAGAGTATATCCAAAAAGTGCCAGGCACAAAATCAACATTTTGCAAGGGTTTGCAAAAAAATTAATAACTTTTTTATTTGGTAAGATATTATTATGAAACTTTTTTGTTTTGAAAGTTTAAAGTTTAGCTATAATATTATGCACATATATAATATTTAAAAAATTAAAACTAAAAAATTTGAATACATATATGCATGTGGGAAATTTATTCTATTTTTTTTTATTTGTTTCAGGTAAATAAACATTGTTCAAATATAAGATTTTCACCAAATAACTACTAGATTTATAGAGGACATGTTTCCCAAAATATTTGGTAAGATATTATTATGAAACGTTTTTGTTTTGTAAGTTTAAAGTTTAGCTATAATATTATGCACATATATAATATCTAAAAAAAAATGAAAAATTGAACAGGTACATATTATACATGCGGGAAATTTTTTCTATTTTTTTCAGATAAATAAACATTGTTCAAATATAAGATTTTCACCAAATAACTACTAGATTTATAGAGCTAGAAAATATCCTGGAAATGACCTGAAAGAAATAATAAAAAGTAATGACGTAAGAAAAATTTTCCATAACAACGATATATCGTTGCAATGTATTTTTCGGTAAGACCACCGAGGACGATATATCGTTGTGAAGTATTTTTCGGATGTTCCGTGCACAATGATATATCGTTGCATGGCACTCAAAGGGTTAATGAAGATATCCTTATACGAACTATATGCTAAGTGGTTTAAAAAATATGATTATCAACACCAAATCGACTCTGCTATACATTTTTCCACTCTAGCACTGTGTATAAGGGTAGGTAAGGGTAGGCGAGTAGTGTTTTTTTAAATCATTTAGTTGAGTCGAGCATTGAACCAACTACGAGTATCGAGTCGAGTAGTTCTTTAAAAAGTGAAAAAAACTCATTTTATTTTGTAATTAAAAACTATGTTTATTACATATTAAACTTTAATTATAAACATAACATTTTGTTGAATTATTGATGTTATTATTTATTTTATTTTAACCTTTATGTTACCATGAATGAATAATGATTTAAATGAAAAAATATATATACAGTTTTCAACAACCATAACAAACAGAAGACAAATATTACAATAGTATATTTCACTACTAGTCACGAAAGTGACCTATTTTGGGGCAAGATAGCATTTTATGCGCGAGACGAAGCCGAGCGTGGAAAATGCTATCGAGCCCCGAAATACGACTTTTGTGATGAGTACTGAACGATACTTTTCATCACGATGCAAATAACCACACTCAATTTTAAAACAATCTGATATTTATATAAGTAAACACAATACGGTTTTACAATTCATTTTAGTGATAAAGTCAGCAGTTTGAACACAGAATCATCAAAAATAACGAAATCACACTAGTGCTCCTGTTGAGTAAAACAGGAACTTCAATTGGTTAGGACAGGAAAAGTTTTGTTTGAGACAGGCAATTTATTGTTTGGGATAGGTAAAGTAATGTTTTGGACGGGCAAAGTCAGCTGATCATTTTTTGTTTTGTTACAAGGAAATCTATAATTTTCATAGATCTCAGCTGAATGGTAATGAGCTATTTTCAAATACAGAGTGATGAAAATATATATCCATATCCATACAAAGATTTCGGGTTAGTTTATCAAACCAGGTTATTTTAACAAGAAAGTAATCAAGAATGTTTAACTTCTAGACAGATAGACACAAACAGTTAGTTGTGGGGAGCTTGGGCTCAAGAAAATTCTTTGCTCACTTTGTGTGTGAGTAGAGAGCAATAACTCACTTGACACCTGTCATTGCCTCTGAGAGTTTACCAAACAATATTACTAAAACAAGTTCTCAAAATATTTATAGTAAATATACCGAAGAAATTCAAAAGAAATATTACAAATACAATTAATTTATGTCATAAGTTGTATGGCTAATATTACTTTGTAAGGCAGAAAACTAAAGGAAAACCTAAAATTTGACATGTACCATTTGTTGTTCTACTGACAAGATACACTATTAATAATTAGGGGTGTGCGAGTAGTGATTTTCTTAATCCAGTCAAGTCGAGTCGTGCCAATTATTTTTGAGTTTTGAGTATTTGCCATCATTTGGGAGTTTAAAATAGTGTAATGGGATTTGGATACCACCCTAGATTTGATAATCTAAACATGGTTTCTACCTAATACATGAGTAGCAATACAAAGTTTTGCCCAGTACAATCGAACTGGATTACGTATTGACAAAAAAACACGGTTTGACATTCGTTTCCGGCCAAGGGTCCGGTTGTCATTTGGCCAATTTCACCTGGTCCAGACATCGCTTGTAATCAATATTAAATGACGAAATCGTTAGTCACGGCCGAAATTACGTGGACCGATCGTCATTTTCGGCCAATTTCATGTGATGCGATTGCCTTTCGCGGCCGTTACTACGCCTTTTGGCCGGTCGCAATCGTTCGCGGTCGTCATTTTCGGCCGATTTTACGTGACACGATCGCCTTTTGCAGCCGTTACTACGCGTTTTGGCCGGTCGCATTCGTTTGCGGTCGTCATTTTCGGCCTATTTTACGTGATGCGATTGCCTTTTGCGGCTGTTACTACGCGTTTTGGCCAGTCGCAATCGTTAGCGTTCGTCCGGAAATCGGCGGGAAATACTCGCTCGAACTTTCGAGTAGTTTTCAAAACTTCGAGTCGAGTTCGAGTATTAAAATACTCGGCCGAAAACTCGAAGTTTTGAGTATACTCGCACACCCCTATTATTAATAATAGAAAGAAAAACAAGATAACTTCGATATCTGTGATATGAAGATAAAGGAAATTAAAAATGTAAGCTCTAAATACTATGGATTACAACTATAATCTGTCAAAATAACATATAAAATAAAAATATTAAATAAAAATGTTAATTCATCCAAAATAATTCAGTACAGTTTTTGAAGATTCTGTATAAAACTAAATTATAAATAAAGAAGTAATTTAAGTACAGAAATATCTTAATAGTTTGGCCAACTCAAATTTAAAATAATTGAGCTAATAAACCTCTTCAAAATCTAAAATTAGTTTATTTTAGTTAATTGTTTTTAGATGAGTTTGTATAAACCACGTAATGTAATCTAACTTATGTAATCGTTATACAATGTAATCAAACCGTTACAAAATTTTATTTACACTTAAAATTATTTTGTAGCTTTTTGTAATTAATTATAAAACAAATTTTGAATGAAATTTTTTATATAATTTAATGTTAATTTCACTAGTATACTATATAATACAATACCCCCGTAGCAGCAAACCTGCGTACTCAGCGAATTTCCAATGCATATATATGTATCTTAATACCACATAAAGCCACATACCAAGTTTCATCAATATACATTCATAAATAAACGATTTATGACATTTTAATTATTCTCCATAAGAATAACATGGCGGCTGAGTATGCAGGTTTGCTGAAGGAAGGAACACAAAAAGTGGGGTTTTATACAAATATCAATATAACTCATTTAGATAAAGCCACATACCAAATTTCATAAATTTATTTTCATAATTAAGGGAGATAACACGTTACTTATTCTCCATAAGAATAACATGGGGCTGAGTACGCAGGTTTGCTGCTACGGGAGCCTTTGGCAAAAAATTGTTTTCTTGAGCAAATATCAATGGTCCACAACCAGATGAAGCCGTATACCAAGTTTCGTCAGTATACGTTCATAAATAAGCGAGATATAAAATTTTTCTTTTCCTCCATAAGAATAACATTAGACAACGTACTGTGTTTAGCACTTTCAATATCTCGGTAACCAATTGACGTAGAGAAATGATCAAAATACCAAATTGTGTGTTTTTTTAAGCTGAATCTAATGGTAAAAACTAAAATTTGACTATTTCCAAAATTATATGTAAAAAATTCAAAAAACCCATTTTTGGGGTACAAAACCCCCCCAAAATACCCCTTCGGATAGGTCGATCCGTCTGGTTTTCGAACTTAAAGTCATAAATGCTGCTTTACACGTTTGTACCAAATTTCATCAAAATCGGACCTTTTTTACGAGAGTTATCGCACCCACGGACACACTGTATATATATATATATATAGATATATATATCTATATATATATATACAGTTTCGAACGAATGGTGTTTTTGGGGTCTGGGGACCTCAAAACGAAAAGTTATCATGGTCCCGGGCCTAGGTCTCACCATGCCGACTACGGTAATAGCTTCTTCCCTATAGGGGAAATTCGCTAAAAAAACAAAAACTGTTTAATATAAATTCATAACAGGAAAAAACGTGATTGTAAGATAATGACTCAAAAAAATAATCAGCCGACTGATATGTTGCTTTGAACCGGACCCCAGCCTTCCCCTCCCATCCCGTCTTCATTATTTTTTTCCAAGGTCAGATTTTTTACCCCTGACCCAAACACTCCCCGTGCCCGTCTCTTACGTATTTTACTTCAAAGGTATCCATAAATAACTCAGCATCATTGTCTCCTTTCATATGAGCTACAAATAGATTTTAGATTTATTTCTCTTTATTTCAGTCACTTATTTTGTTAAATATTGGTTAGCAGCATAAATTTGGGTAAACGTCGGGAGTAGCTATGTCATTTTAAACTACTCGACTTGAATTTTCGAGTAGTCTCTAATACTCGCTCGGCCTTCGAGTATTAGAAAATCCTTGACAGGTACTCGAAAACTCGAGTACTCGCCCACTCCTAAAACAGAGCAACCTAACCTAACAGCCGCTCAGACACTCACATCCATTCTCTCCAGACTCAGCTCGGACGGGCTGCGCTCCATAGAGGCCATGAGGCGGAACCGCGACCGGACAGCTTCCATCTCCCGCTTGTGATCTTGAGCCAGCTGTGGAGTAGACAGCAAATTAGATTCCTCCTTAATAATAATAAACTTTATTTGACATCCATGGATGTATTAAAGTAAAATAAATACAATAATTGTTAATTAACTATACAGTATGATTGTAGTTTTCAGAAAAATTCTTTAATTCCATAAATAAATTTTGTTATCAATTTAAATTTTACTTCTTTTTTGAATTTGTTATATGACAATTCTCTTGTTTTCAAGTATAATCTGTTGTATAGTTTTCTTGACATTTCTTGTAGGTTTTTCTTGGTGTGACAGTATTTGGTAAATTTTGAACTTAAGTCTTCTTTTTTGAATGTATTATACTAATGAATTTATACGTTTTTCTTATATTGCAATACATTTTTCTTTGCATGTAATGCCAATTGATATATTTAAATTGATGGTAAAGTCATTATTTCAAGTCCAATGGCTTGCATGATGTTCTTGGATTTAAATTGCACATCATCTTTATTGCTCTTTTTTGTAATTTAAATAGTTTTTTGAATATGCTTCACCTCCCTATATTAGAGTGCCGTAGCTTAGATGGCTGTGAATGTTTGCAAAATATATAATTTTGAGTACTTCTGTTTTATGTTGCTGGAAAGTCTTTTTAGAGAGAATAATCCTTTAGATACTTTTGATGATATAAAATTTATATGGTCATCAATAAACCCAATTTAAATTGAAGTACGAGTACATGAAATAGTAGGGATATGCATTTGAGAATTCATGTTTGTATCCCAGCATGCATAATGTAAAAACATATATTAAATCCATGGATTTCTTACATATAAATATGTTCAATTAAATCTATATAAATAAAATTAGAGTTTTCTCTGTACATTGTAATTATTACATTTTTGCATATTTTCACATATTACACCCTAGAGAAGTCAAAACAAGTCTTATCTCAATTTCTGTCTGTCTGTCTCTCTGTCTGTCAGTAAAGCTCAAATATGGGTTTTTGTTCGCTTTTCACGGGAAAACGGGTGCACTGGCTTTGTTCTATACATGCGTGAGAAGGTTTTAGGTGACTTAAAAATGGCATAAACATTTTGGAGAAAGAATGGTGGCCGCTCAAAAATGTGATTTCGTGTGGTTTTGGTCGTGTTTTGTTCGCTTTTCACAGAGAAACAGGTAAACTGATTTCGATGAAACTTTTTTTATGTTCTATATGTATGAGCGTTAGACGGTTTGAGGCTGATTGGATTTTTTTATATCACCTTAGGACTCTGCCTCACAGGGTTTTTATGATCCTATATCATTATTATGGACAAAGCATTAATTTATATTGAACCAGACCCAGATGATGACTTAAGAATATTTATTCTACAAACAGATTCTTAGTTCTTATTTAAAACATTGAGTGAAGATTGTTAACTTTTATTTAATTCTACATTAAACACGTAAAATGTAATTTATAATAAATTAATTAATAATAATTAATTAATAATAATTAATTAATTAATAATTAACTTATAATAATTTACTATTTTAAAATTGTATGCGTTGTTATTTAGTTTAATTATTCTATTATATATATATATATAAAACCCGTACGAAGAACGGGTACACAGCTAGTCTACCATAAAATGGCAAAGATGAAACCTTTAAAAATCAAGCATTGAATTTGAATTAATGATAGGATGGTAGGATGATCATGTGGGGGGTTTGAAAATTGCAAACTCTGATCTAAAACATAACGTAAATCTGATGTAGGCGTAATTTATGGATGGTCCCTTAAGTGAGATTCGGGGGTTTATTGATCCAGCGTAACAGTTAATTAGTAGGCTACTAAATTTGCCTGTCAGCTTTGTTTATTCTCCAGGTTTGAGTTTTATAGTAAAATTAAATCACACAGCTTACACATACAGAGTTCAAATATTTCCAGTATTTAAAAATATATTTTGATTTGACTTAATTAATTTATGGCCTTATGAGGAACATATAAAACAAGTAATATTTTCTTCCAACTTTGAAATCAAGACCTTTAATTGAATTACTAGCGGCCTGAAGGGGCTCATAGCTCCCAGTTTGTAAGTGGGAATTATATTTTTTTTACTGTAAGCATGCTAAGGAAAATAAATCTTTAGGGGAGTATAAACACTAAGCGGAAGCTTAAATCACATTATAAATAATCACAGCTGATCATTAGTTATTTTTTTTCTTTTAATAAAAACACTGTAGTGATATTTCCATAAGAAAATCATTGGATCTTTGAAGTCCAGGTCCAGAGGGGTATTTTTGAAATTTTTGATATTTTTCCCATCGTCCTTGGCCCTCAAGCTTTAAAATTAATCGTCATAAACTATTGTTTCTTCCTGGCTCGAGAAATATCGTGGGGACCGATTCGCTTCTGGAATTAAATATTAAGACTAGTGGCTTAACACGTTCAGCCCGATGTGTACCACCGGTGGTACAGGTTGGAATTTTTTAAATGGTTAAAAATACGATCCAGCAAACAATAATCTGAACAAAAAGACGGAGCATTATTTTTCAAGAACATAATTCTGTCAAAAAAATTACACGTGCTTCTCCGGTGGCCATGATGTGTCTACATAAACCTAAACTACAAATTCATAGTTTAAATAACTCAGCAAAGCTCCGAATGCACTTTAAATAAACGGTATCAGGAAACTGACAAGTACTTACTCCCTTCTAGCCAAATTTTAATGAATAAATTACTTTTTATTTACTAAATATAGGATACAAAGCACGGTCGAATATTCAGAAAATCTTGTAAACAAGTTGTTTTATGAAACATCCACCCTAATCCCTGCTTTGGAGGCACTACAGAATCCATTGCTACACTTGTGATTTTAAGAGGGGAAATGCCCCTATTCCCCCCCTCCCAGGGTTATTAAGGGGCAACATATTTTGAATTTCCACTGTTGGTCAATGCTAAATTGACAAGCATATCAAGTTTGAATGAAATTATCAGTAAATAAGAGAGAAATAAGCCCCATATTCCCCATATATTCCCCATCAGAATAACATTGAACAACGTATTGCGTTTACCGCAAAATGAAAATTTAAATTTTCTCCGAAACCATAAATCGTAGAATAGTAATTCAAAATACTAAATTATTTAGTTTTTTGAGCTATTTTTAATGGTGAATAGTATTTTTTTTTTATATTTATGTCTTTTTATGAAAAATTCATAAAACTGAATTTTTGATGTTTTAAGTCCTGTAATTTCTGAACCCGAATTTTTACAGGAATGCTTAAGTGTCATTTTGTTGTAAAACTAAAGTTCTACAAACGACTAAAGTTTAATAAAAATCGTTAGAGCTGTTTTTGAGAAATTTTGATTTTTCATGTTTTTGGCGGTTTTTGGGGGATAATTACCCTTAAAAATCAAAAATTAAAAAAAATTAAAAACGCCTGGAGATATCGTGGATTGGTACCTACATACCAAATTTCATAAAAATCGGCCCATTGGTTAGGGCTCTAGCTCTGTACACATCCAGACAGACAAACACAAACAAACACGGACACACACACAGACAGACATCACGTAAAAACCACTTTTTTGGGTTCAGGGAGCACCAAAACGAATATTTCCACTAACAACTCAAATTCGAAAATTTTGACGAAAACAATACTTTCTCCATATACTATGTATAGAGGGAGAAAGTAAAAGGCATCAAATCAAATAGAAACAGTGCGCCAAGGGTGGTATACATCGGGATTTTTGGGAAGTTCAAAAACCGCCTAATATTTTTCATCGGGCTGAACATGTTAAAGGGGCCATAGGCCCCTAACCTTGCTTCGATATTCTGCCTCAACTGATTTTTTTAATCTTTACATTCCGAGGAAAACAAAGCAATACACGTAGGATCACATGTAAGTTTTTAAGCAAAGTAGACACTTTATCACACATTTAGTTTTTAAATCCACATGCTTTTCTCATGGGGGATGTTTTACGTTACTTTTCGTTTGCTGGTAACTTATAGAAATACTGCTCTTTTTCCTGAGTCCCTAAGATCAAGTGCTTAAATTTTTACTAGTCTCCCATCATCCTGCGATTTGCCAAACTCTCACAATTTTGACTAACAAATTTCGCTTACAGAATTATATATAAAGAATAGGCCCTTTGATTCATGGGTGACAGACTTATGGTTTTCTCAAAAGTTCCTGGTACGGTTTGGCTTTACAAATGTTCACTAGAGATCTAATTATTATGAATTTTACTATCTAAACTAATATATTTGAAATTGTCACCACCTCGTCCCAAAACCAACTCTCACCTGTTCCGTGGCCTCCTTCACCACCCGCTCCCGGGTTGCCTCGGCCTGCTCCCGTCTCTCCCTCTCCCTCGCCTCCGACTCCAGACTCAGTGTCAGTCGCTGCTGCAGCTCCTCCATCACTGCCCGCATCTCGTTAAGCTCTGCCTCTCGAGCTGCCACCTCCTGCATCAAACAGTTCAGCGTACAGCTAGTCAGCTAACAACAGTTTAATATAGCGTGTTCTCACACTGTTTGTCATATGTTGACGCAACAGATAAACATATGATTTGATACAACATATTGAGCATCACGATGTATCACTGCGCCCTGCAGTCATTGTGTCCTAAGGTAAATTATGTGAGTGTAGAGCAAATTGGGTAATGTACATGTTTGTCAAGCGCTCACATGGAAAATGTGGTCTGACATAAATGTACATGAAATGCTCAGAAAAGGTTCAGAATAGGACTAGTGGACCTGTTGCTCGAAACCGAGGAAAGTTGTTCCATCCCAAAATGCACAACTTTTATTGTGAAACTGTGTTGCTTAGACAGCTGTTTTATAATTCAACTGAATTTAACAGTGGGCAAATGTGTTGCTCATTCATCCCCTTCAAGTTAATGGAATATAAATTACAATATAACGTAATGATAACGTCTTGTGGTCAATCTCATCGTCTTCTGACCTTCTTCAAATTTTACGTTTCGTCTAAACACGTTTTAGCTGCAGTGGGCATAAAAAACAATAGCTCTTTGTAAATTTTCACAACAACAATATTTTTTCCAATATTATGTATAGGGAAATACCCCCGTCGCAGCAAACCTGCGTACTCAGCGAATTTCCATTGAATATGTCTTGATAACACATTAAGCCACTACCTATCAGGATTCATAAGAAATATATTCCTAAATAAGCGATATTTAAAGTATTAATTATTCTCCATAAGAATAACATTGGGGATGAGTATGCAGGTTTGCTGCGACAAGGAACACAAAACAATGGGTTTTTATGCAAATATAAATAGAACTCATCTAAGTGAAGTCACATACCAAGTTGCATCAATATAAATTCATAAATGAGGGAAATAGAAGATTTTAATCATTTTCCGTAAGAATAACTTGGGGATGGAGTACCTAGGTTTGCTGTTAAGGGAACCATATGCAAAAAATTGGTTTTTGTGCAAACAACAATAAACCACAATCAGATGAAGCCATATACCAAGTTTTGTAGGGGTGGGCGAGTACTCAAGTTTTCGAGGACCTGTAGAGTATTTTCTAATACTCGAAGGTCGAGCAAGTAGTTTAAATGAGTCCAAAATGCCGATCATTCTCTTTACAAATGTGTTAAAATAAATGAAAACTGTGTCTATGGTTGTTGTTTTATTTAATCCTCATCCCTTCAAATAAAAAACCTTATTTTATTTTAAGCATCACGCAACAGTCGCCCATCTTGTTCCTGAACAACAAAGACACAGTCGAGTCTCATCGGCAGACAACGCCTAGCAATGTTAGCAATCTTCATCATCTTTCCCGTCTCGGTGAAATAACCGTAGCAGTGTCGGGATACCGAAATAAAAGTAGTTCCACTTTTACGTTATTATAACATAGAACATTTTTGTTTTATACATTAAAAAAAGTAAAATAATAAATTATTTATTAAAATTGGACTAATAGAGATAACTACAACTACTCCAATTCTTCCGTGTATCTGTAATGGCGATAATCAATAATGACAATAAAACAACAAAGACCAATAAACCAATCAGAGATGACTTGCAGCTCACTTCAGACGTAACTTACCTTCTCTTTCTCAAATAATGGAATCGCCCAAATTCACAATTATACTACGCATTAAAATATCTGTACTTGTTTTCATAGCATACGATTATTTTATGCCATAAAGAACCAGAACGGTTCCCTGATCCCTTTGCAAGACGCGGATACGATAAACGTACGATAATTTTGGGCTGGCAACACCAGCGACTCGGCGAACGTGTTTGAATGATGTAGTGTTGGCCAATATTAGAATAATGAGCTAGCTTCCTGTTCATTATTCGCAAAAACTTTATTGATTATTTATTAATTTTGGTAATTGACGTTTTAACATGTTGTAACTAACCAGAATATAAGTTAACATTTTTTGACATATTATTTTGCACTTCAATTTATATCTACGAGAAAACCCCTTTCTCACTGTTTTTGAGGTTACTCTTTGCACTTGCAGACAGAATCCGATGAAGAAGAACCCGTGTTAATTTGATATTTGCGAGAATCAATTAATTGTTTAGGCTTTTCAAACTTTTAGAAAGTGAACCATTACTTAATTTAGTTGAGTGTAACAGTGTAACAACCAATTTGGAAGAGAATGAGTGTTCCATAATTATATTTGGATCCTATGGAAGAAGAAAGAGTGGAAAATGGAAATTTGAGTGTTGTTTACAGTGATGTAGCCGGTCCTTCTACCCCTACCCAGGCTATACCAGGTAGGCCTAATTTAAAAACTTTTGGCAAAGAAAAGGCACCCATTTGGAAACATTTTAAAATTTGCGAAAAAAATAGGTCAGGCTATTTGCAACTACTGTGCTCAGTCTTTGTCTTATAAGACTGGTAGTACGACAAGTATGCACAGACATTTAACTAATAGGCCCATAAAACAGGCTGAGTCGTTTTTAAAAGATCAAGAGCTAAAAAAGGTAAAAACTGAGAACCTTAGTAAGTTTAAGCAACCAGAAAAAAACAAACAAAGCACTTTATTTAAAGTGATAGAAAATAAGACAGCCTGGCCATCTTCACATCCCAAGGCTGAGACACTAACAAAGAAGATAGGCTTTTGGATGGCCAAAAGCTTGCACCCTTACTCACTAGTCGAAGAACAAGGTTTTACTGATGTTATAGCAGAAGCTGTCCCACTGTACAGACTTCCTTCTCAGAATACATTTTTCAGGAAAATAATTCCATGTTTATTTGAAGAGAAAAGATCTTCAATTTTGATTGAAATTCAGTCAGATCTAGACAAGGTTGAATCAATAGCATTCACTTTAGAGTTGTGGACCTCAGGGTCAAATGAATCGTACATTTCCTTAACTTTACATTATACATCTCCAGACTTCCATCTAAAAAAAGTTTTGTTTGAGAAATGAGTTGCTCGAAGGAATTCATGATTTCAGCCATATTTCAGAGAAGCTGAAATCAATGACTACCGAATGGAGTCTCCACAATGTTACGATTCCTATTTATGGGATTTCGGACAATGCCAAAAATATTTCAAATGCCATGAAGCATCTGGAATGGAACCACATCCCATGCTTTGCACATACTCTGCAGCTTGCCCTTGCTGATGCAAAAAAGAACACTGCTGGCATGTCAGTTATGTTAGGCAAAGCTAGGGCTATAGTAGGCCATTACAAGTGAAGTCCTACTGCCCAACAACGGCTTCATGAATATCAGAAAGGTCTGGGAAAGCCTGAGGTACAATTAATCCAAGATTGTGAAACAAGATGGAACAGCGAATTCAATATGCTGACTAGGCTAATACAGCAAAAAGAGGCGATTTCTGGTGAACTTGTCTCTTCATCTACCAAAGTAGATAATCTTTCATCACACAATGGATGCTGGCAGAGGAGTACATTGATATTCTGAAGCCTCTTGTTGAAGCCATTACAAGATCATCAGGAAGTTAGTATTCGACAATATCAATGGTTTACCCGTTGATCCTTACAACCGAAAATATCCTGTCAGAAAGAATAAAACAAAAAAAAACCAGGCATAACATTTTGCAGACAGCTATTGCAAACCATCCAAAGTAGGTTTGTTTACCTGAAGACAGATATTTTTTACAAAATATGTTCAGCTTTGGATCCTCATTTTAAATGTGCTTTGTTGAAGCAACATGAAAGAGATTTGTTGGTGGAGAAACTTACTTCAGCAGCTATGAGTACTATCACTATTGAAAAGCCCAAGGAAAATCTCCAAAACCCAACAACAGGTAGGCCTCTTAAGTTGTATGTTCAAAATAGGTTACTGGTACTGGTATTAAGAAACCTTGTAAAATGTAGGCCCTATATCAGATATTTTGTATAGCCAAGAAGAAGATAAATAGGCTATTTTTATCTTTATGTTTATTTGGCATGTATGTGCATCAGATGGATGATAATGGTTAAAAGTGGCTAATTTTACCCTACTGGTATATTAACATATTATTTAGTTATTAATTATGTTTTAAATATAAATTTGGGATATAAATCTTATTAGGCCCCTAAGTAAGACAATTTTATTCAAAACAGTGCAGTATTTAGTAAAGATCACATTCAAAATAAATTCAGGTAAAACAGGCACTACATGTTTTAATGTCCAATAACTTTTAGAAACATGATTTTGACAAATGTAATATAAATAGCCTAACTTTGTTTTTACAACTTTAGTTATGCAATATTTCCACTTTCAGACCCTCATCAGCAATCAACCAGTGAAACTGATTTCTGGTCAAAATTTGAACACATAGCATCTGAAGGGCAGGAAACAACACGGACAGTATCTGTGACGGATAAAGCACAGTTTATCTCCCAATTAGAGATTTATTTTGGAGAAAATCGGCTGCCTCCAAAAGAAGACACCCTGCAATGGTGGAGAGCTAATTATATGAGATTTCTCTTTCTTGTTCCTCTAGCAAAAAGGTATTTGAGCATCCCAGCCACGGAAGTGGAAAGTGAACGCGTTTTCTCTTCTGCTGGGAATGTCGTTACAGATCGGAGGCGATCCTAGACATCTGAACATGTAAATCAGTTGGTGTTTTTGCATCAGAACTTTTAATTCGTAGATTTGTTGGTCTGGTTGAAATTTGTTGGAAAATAATATTTTATAAGCTTACCTTACGATCCAATTGTTCTTCCAAAGAATATGAAGCTTTCTCCTCAGATATTATTTTAAATAGGCTAGCTATTTTTGGCTTTTAATATTGAATAAATGTTTTAAAAACTAACGATTTATAATGATGTTTTTTCATGATATGTTAAGTTATAATGGGTAAGAACTAAATACAGCTTTTTTTTTTTTGTTATTTTTAGCAATTAGTATTGGGTAAAAGATATATATGCCACATATTAGTAAAATCTTTAAGGTACTATATTTCTTAAGTTAGTAAGTTTTGGTTTTATTAGATCCAAGTATTTTGTACCTTTAACTTGAATAATTTTAGTAGTCCTTATAGTCTCTCCCTTAAAATAGGCCTATTACCAGTTTTAAATCAATTTATTTATTAGTTTAATTTAGTTATAAGTTTTGGTTTTGGCCAAGTCATTATCTCGGTGTTATCATGTCTTCTGACATGAAAAAAAACCTTTAAGAGTAATGATACTTTCCTATGTTTTTATTTTTTTAATGCATTTAACACATTTACAACAGTACATCCAATGATTTCATTTCTCCCCTTCATTACAATATAAAATTATTTAAAGTTTAATCATTAATCAAATAATATTAACATGTGCACTCATATGAACATTGAACAATCTTTTGTGGAGGACTTGGAAAACTTGTGCTTGTGCAGCACATGAGTGTTTAAATCTTGTGATATTGTTTTATCCTGTATTTCTTAACATTTTTTGATACGGTTCCATACAATTTGTATTTGTTAGGGTGAGATTAGGTTTGTTTGTTTCAATGATTAATTGTTTACAGTAGTGATGTGTCAAAACCAAAACTTGAATCTCAAAACCACCAAAACTTTGGAAAAGTTTCGGTTTCGAGATTCGATCGGTGAGTTTCGAGAATCAAAACTCAAAACTGCTGAGATTTTTTGTGTCTTTATTGTTGTTTTTTTAACAGAAATCACGCCCGTGTTTCGATCAATGATGCAAAGGTCAAAAGCCTACTGTCATCGGTCGTCTACCTTCACCTTTTTTGGATTATTGATTTTTTATTTCTGAAAGATCAACTCTAACCAAAATATATAATTAGTTTTGATTAATTTTTCTGGATTTATTTTTCATAACCATACCCAGGAAAGTAAATAGGGTTTTGCGATTTGGGTTTCGAGATTCAAGATTCGATTTTGTATGTTTCGGTTTCGGTTTCGAGATTCGAAATTTCTGGTTTTGACCATCACTAGTTTACAGATATTCATATTCAATAATCTTTATTCATAAAATATACATAGTATACAATTGAATAGCAGTGTCAACACAATTCTTGTAACTTAGGCCTAGAATCTTTACAATTCTGTGAGCAACTAATAAATACTAGAAATAAAATACTAAGCATTAGTATTTTTTTATTTTACAGAGAAACAACGTAAATTCAAACTCCAAAATTCAGAGTAGATGGAAAGTACTCTTCTAAAGAGAGTATCTGTTATTATTAAATGTTTTTTCATACATCACTTTTGAAGGAAATCTTTAAAACTATGACAGTGTGCCTTTTTTTTATAAATACTATTAATAGCCAAACTCGTTTGATTGTTTTACGTAATACTCGACTCGAAACTCGAGTATTTAATTTACTACTCGACTCGATCGAAAAATATGATACTCGCCCACACCTAAAGTTTTGCAGTTCATAAATAAGCGAGATATAATTTTTTTCTTTTTCTCCTTAAGAATAACATTACACAACATACTGTGTTTAGCACTTTCAATATGTCAGTAACCAATTGACGTAGAACAATGATCAAAATACCAAATTTTTAAGCTGAATTCAATGTTATACATTAAAATTTGACTTACATAAAAACTAGTTGTGAAAACCCCAAGAAACCCATTTTTGGGGTACAAACTAGGGGTCTGCGTGCACCGAAAAATCGGTACCAGTTCGGTACAAAACGAATTACCGAATTCGGTTTGGTACCACTAACGGCGCCGATACCAAGTCGGTACGGTACAGCCTAGAACTACAAAAAATCAGTATTCACTGTTTATCAACCACATTTTTCCTTCAGTTTTATTCATAACATATTTTTCGTCCGTTGACATTCTATTGGCACGCCTTTGCACACAACAGCAACTTTCAACTTTGACCGGCATTCGCGAGTTTATAGGCTCACAATCGGATCACAAATGATGACGAGATGTCTTTACAGCATTGATAAAGCCGCCTCCACAGACTCGCCGAATGTTTCGTCGAGTTACGTATGACTCGGCGAGTAATGAAATAATGTACATAAACATTGAGAGTAACAGAGGTTAATAACAAACTACTACGCATTTACACTATCACGCTCGTCTTTGCTCGCCTAGATTTCGCCAGTGTATGGAGGCGGTATAAACGAAAAAAAAAAAACCTACAACCGAATTTGTATGACATTTAATTATTTTTAAATCAAACTGAGGGATTAATACATAAATATCTCTTTTTTTTTATAACAACGAAATTATAACACCGTTTTGTGTTGTACATTGCTGATTGTATAACGGCCCCCTAACCTCAAATGAGTACTTGATACTACTTAAAATCGCCAAACATTTGGCAAACACATTCTGATCTACGATCGTGTGATCGTGTGTTACAGAGAGTAATAACATGCAGAAGGTTGACACTTATTTTGATATGCAAACATAATAACATGCACATCAATTCAAAAACACAAATCGGGCTTGTCATAACATTTTCCTACAAGGCATTTTGACACTTCCTAACGTTTTGTGGATAGAAATTAAACCAACCAAAGGAAACTGTTTTAATTCAATATTAAATATGCCTTGAACGGTTTAGAAGAGTGTTTAGGTTAAATATTAGTTTCAATGCTAAACGTCGATTAATAAAAAAAATTTGTACACACACTACTGTTGTAACAAATAAAAAAGGTTAGCCTACATTGGTTCATAATTTTATGGCGTGTATCATAATTTTGGAAACTGCGTATTCCTTTCTCTTTGATATTCACTTTCTAGGTATACTCTTTGTGTGACGATGACGTTTGGACGTAATCATTACTCCCACTGATCGCGCATCGTCTTTGTTAATAAAATGTTTTGAACAAGCCTTGATAACAAGTTTTGTGATAGCCTTTATAGTTAGACTATTTAAAACAAACAATGAGTGATTGTAATGGAGTCTTGATTCTTGATGAACCGCCATCGCCGTCGACTTCTGTTACAACGAGTAGGCTACAACTTTGACGTCTGCTGAGTATGTGTCATCTGATTGCAATACAAATTCTTATTCTGTTGCGTTACTTGGTTATAGGTTTTAAAATTTGTTGGAGGCTATAATTTATAATTCATACAGTAGACGCTCTTTTATCCGGCATGTTCGGGACCACGCCCATGCCGGTAAATCGATTTTTCTGGATAATAGAACTTTTTAGTTATTAAATGGGAATACAGTAATCTGAGAGTCTGTCATCTCTCTACAGTAATGAGCTGTGGTCGCGTGCGTTGGTTGACCTTGGCACTGCTCCGGAACACCTGCATTTGTGGAAGGATAGACAGACAGACAGATAGACAGACGGGCGGACAGACGGGCGGACAGACAGCCGGGCAGAAGTTGGCATCTAAAAATAGAAACCAATAAAAACAACCACCATTTCCAAAAGCAAAGGTTACGAACATCACTGAACGTTACTGCTTGAGACGTAAACAAACAACAGGTGACTAAAAAAAAGGCGGGAACAGTCCAGCGCAGTCGCAGTACGAAACGGAAACAACCTAAAATACCTGGAAAAACCCGGGTCACCTGGTGCCGGTTAATAGAATGTGCCGGATCATAGAATGCCGGATAAAAGAGCGTCTACTGTACACCCTGTATTTCATTTGAAAACACACAAACATACCTTCCTTTCTTTTATTATTATTTTATTGTCTTACTTATGAATAACAGTTTATAAAGAAATATATTTGTCTTATTTGTGTTTTATGTGACTGTTATTTGTATTATCTTATATGAGAACAATTTTGATTATCTATATACATGAAGTGTTTTTGAGATAGCTTTACCAATTTAAATTAACTAGGAAATTACCTAATATAACTAGTGAATACGGGTAAAATTGAATAAATCGTATCTATGTGAAATTATTAAAAATACAAACAACAAAATCTTATAGATGAAATAAGCCTACATTACTAAATTAACATAATTACTGTTGGGGTTATATATATATATATCTAAGGGGTTTTATATATACTGGGCTTTCTTTCTTTATTTATGTGATTTAACACATTATTATTGTTATTAGGCCTATATAAATATTTGTGAACTATTACAAATTATAATCAAAAGCTTACCTAAATACATTTTTTTGTCTGCTAGTATGTTTTTATTTACCAATATTTTTTCTGTATTTGTTCTGTTTGGTTTCCGAACACATTTAGGCTATGATAAATTACGGCTATTTTACCACCGCGTACCGTACCGATTTTGTACCGAGAACAGAGGTACAAAAATATTTACCGTACCAACCTTAAATTTCTGGTACCGCAGACCCCTAGTACAAACCCCCCCCAAAAACCCCCCTTCGGATGGAGCGATTCATCTGGTTTTCAAATTTGTTCAAATAAATTGTACTTTACACATTTGTACCAAATTTTATCAAGATTGGACCTTTTTTATGAAGAGTTATCGTGCTTACAGACACAATATATATATATATATATATATATATATATATATATATATATATTGAATATCTCTGACTGATTAGGGCTGCTGATAATAATAATAATATTAACATTTTAAAAAACAAACACCCTTTTTTAAGATCTTTATTATTTTATTATTTTTTGACTGACATGTTTCGGCAATGATGCCATTTTCAAAGTCAATATAACCTCACAAAATGTTGTATAAGTAAAAAAACATCTTATATTGACTTTGAAAATGGCATCATTGCCGAAACATGTCAGTCAAAAAATAATAAAATAATAAAGATCTTAAAAAAAGGGTGTTTGTTTTTTAAAATGTTAATATTATATATATATATATATATATATATATATATATATATATATATAAACATTTGAAAGAATGGCAGGGTTGCCACCAAAGTTGCATTTCAAAATTCATGCATAATTCCAGGTTTTCCAGGTCAAAATCTCAAAATTTAAAGGAAACTCGTGCGGCATTTTTTATGTATTTGCGACACCTATAACTATTTACAATATAAATAAAAGTGTTATTTTAATAAAAATTATAACTTTTTAAGAATTATATTAGTATTGTTTTATAATAAAATTATATCTTATATTTGTTTATGCATTCTAAAAAAAATATTCATCTGTATAATTATACGCTGGGCCACTGATTTATATTAATGAACTTGATTTTTCTCTCTATATTAAAACATTGCAATATTTTAATTGATAGGAGTAGGAAATTATGTCACCAGATACACCCAACTATATAAATTCCATTTAACTTTGGCAAAATACTATCAATTATAAGAATAAGAAAATAGTATAGCGGTATACCAATCTTTTTTTGTATGTCTATCGAAGACAAAGGCACATTTTTCAATGTTGTTGATAGGGAGTGGTCCCAAATCCTAATCTCGTTACTATCTAAATTAAACATTTTCTCACAGAGCATTATTATGGCAACTGGATCCAGTTTTGAACTTTTTCAAGATTATTGATGGGAATCAATCTGACAACGAACCTCAGATTATGCAGCGACCACCCCGACCACACATACAATACCCAGCCAATTATGCTTTAACAAATTATCCAACGACTCAAAAGCTTACATATTAGAAACTGAGCTCCATATCAATGATTAACAATTTTGACCAGACCGCAATTAATTACAAATTAGCCACTATTATTACCCACTGTATGTACATACAAATTAATCTTATTGATCTTAATAACAAATGTCGCTGACAGTCACGACTGCATCTCGTAATGTTTTCTCGACAATAGCTCTCACACTCACATGGCTAACGTTGCCGACCATCGGGAACGCATCACTAACGTCGCCAACCATCGAGGACGCACCGACCATTGAGAACGCATCGCTAACGTCACCGACCACCGGAAACGCATTGGTAATGTCGCCGATCATCCAGAACGCATCGCTAACTTCACCGACCATTGGGAACGCACCGCTAATGTCACCGATCATCGAGAATGAATCGCTAATGACGCCCGCCAATCATCGAGAACGCATAGCTAACTTCGCCTACTATTCAGAACACGTAACGCAATCGCCGAAGATCGCGACCTGAAATTCCCACTTCGGCCGAAAACTCCCGCGTAATCTACGCATTTTTCCGATCACCAAAGTTCAGGCATAATTCCCGGTTTTTCAGGTTTTCCCGGTCGGTGGCAACCCTGGAATGGTGTTTTTGGCATCTGGGGGTCTCGGGCTTAAGTCTTACCATGAGACCTACGGTAATAGCTTCTTCCCTAAAGGGGAAATTCGCTAAAAATGCAAAAATTAAAACAGAAATCAAAATAACTTACAAAATTAGATTTTTTTCAGACTTAAGGAGTATAACAATTGATTATTCTTCTTTATTGTTAAAAAAACCTCAAATGCAAGTTGCCATAGGCCTGTATGGTGATCGAAGTACAGTGAGGTACCATTAATGGAAATAGTCACATGGGCAAGCCAGGGGTGACTTGTGATAAGTATCACATCAGTCAGCCAGGATCGAACCTACGCTTGACCGCGGCTGACTTGCTAGCCAGTGGTGACTTGTGAAAAAGTATCACATCAGTCAGCCAGGATCGAACCTACGCTTGACCACGGCTGACTTGCTAAGACAGCCCTCTACCTTTGAGCTAATGTGTCCGGATTATTAATCCCTACTCTAATAAGTTTAAGCCAAATCATTCCAAGGGGATTCCATGGTTCATTTTCAAGCAACCACTGCTCGTATTAAGTGTTAGATAAGTATCTTGCTTAACATATTAAAACTGGCACAAGAAGTAGGTCTATTAGTAATACTGGATACATCACTAATCAGGAATTAAGAAAATTGATAAATTAAGATAATTTAAAGTTCTTGTGCAGGTTTGAAGATGACGAATAAGCTTTTGTCAAAACGTGTCATCTGCTCAAAAGGAAAAACTAGGATCATGAGACAGATTGCAGGTATTCAATGTTTATTAACTCGTCAACGTGATTCAGAAAAATAATATCAACATCAACCATAATCAACATAAATGCATGCTAATTGTCGCCATGTTTTGGAACTATTTGCTTGAAATCGAACGAGTCAACAAAGTGAATCAAAGGAACAAATATTAGTGATTTGAAAATTAATAAACTTACAATAAGTTATTCATACTTTACAACAAGAATAGATACATAAATCAAACAGAGATAAATATTTTTGTTTGTATCTGGGGGGATTCATTTAGAAGAAACAAACAACCCATAACTGTAGTTCAAATAAGAAGAAATTTTCCTCACCAATGTACCAACTTGATAAATTTACTGACACACTTTTTTGACAGTAATCATTAAACAGTGCTGTTTCCAGTATTAACACTAGACCTCCTTGGTCACCAGAGTACAGCTGACCTGTCTCAACTGGTAGATCAGCTGTGTCCGAGAGTCCACGTCGTTGTGGTACGCCGTCGTCAGCTGCTGCAGGAAGCTGTGCACGTGATCATGCTCGCTCTTTAGCCAGTCCTTGAGCGAGCTCAGGTCGTGTCTGATACTCACAATCGACTTCTCCATTTCTTCCTTCGCTCTGCTCAACCGTCCGGCCTTCTGCTGACAAACGACCATGTTGTTAATGATTATGCAGTTACAGGTGAAGATTGGTATGAGTGCAAGGATAATGTAACAAGGTGCAAAGTAATGTTTATTTGAATATCACCTTTTATACAATTTTTGTTATGTGTTTTGATTTAGTCAACATTGTAAATAGACTAGGCAAAGTGTTCAATGTATTCTTATATTCACAATACTGGCCAATTCTCTTGAACATGAAACTGAGTACATAGAATCAGAAGAATAGTATCCGATTCCCATTCCATCAGTAGCATCAAAACCTGCTGGCAAAATCCAAAATTTATATTGCAAATGTTAAGAATTATGTTATGTAAAAAATGTTGTAATTATAACACCAAAAAAGTCTTTTACTTGAAATAATATATTTCATTTAAAATAATTTATGCTATAACAATATAAAAACAGAACTAGTTTTTGTTCTGTATATATCAATTTTACCATTATAACTCTTAAATAATTCAATATTTTGTTATAGTACGTTATTTGTTTGATAAAGACAGGAACCAGATGGCATTGCATTTTATATTATAAGATTTTGTAAACATTCAAAAATATGTTCAACAATAGACTTTTACACTCCCACGAAGAATACTCATGAAGAACCCACGCTAGATTTACCCCCTTGATATCTCTAAGTTTAATTCGCTAGTTTGTTTTGATATAATTTCATTTCATGTACAAATAAAAGTTTTATTGTTAATTGTAACTCCCGTCTCATCATTTCGCAAGTTCAAGACATAAATTAATCCCGCAGCAATATGGTCCTTCGAGTCGCGGATCAAGAATGAAGCTCTTTTGGTTACAGTCTACGCTCCACACACGAGGTAAAATGGACACAGTTTCTCACCAATATACATTGGAAGTTTGAAGACATAAAAATTGTTTGAAACTCAAAAAGAAATTTTAATTATTACCTTATTTATTATTCTAAAGAAATTTAATATTATTGTTTAATAATTTAAAATAGTTACAAACATATGTTTATGTAATTCACAGGATTGCTGTTGGTAGCGCTATTGTAACAATGCCATCTGTTACGTTAAAAAAAGTAACCTGGGAATCCTGGGAATTTAAGCAGACGTCTGAGTCTGAATAGTAAACATAACCTCAATCACTACAACTCTATTTAGTACTGTTAAAATATTTAACAAAACACGAAAGTAATGTCTATGAAAGTTTGTTAAACTTGTATGGAACTACTGTAAGTAGATAATGTCTTTTAGTTATTCACTAGCCTATTTTTGTGTACCCTATTAATCTCAAACCTATAAATCATGAAGTTTGCAACCTTGTCTAGGCAATTTAAGTCAATCTCAAACCGTTTAGGTAAAATCAAAACTAATATAGAAGCATTAGATTCTGTATCTGATAGTAACACTTTATCCCCTGAGCAAATAAATAAGTTAGAATTGTTTAGTTCTGAAACCCAGAAAAAGTACACAGAATTTGAAAAGTCCCTTGATAAGCTTTTCCAAAGTGAAACCCTACCCGAAGATTATGATGAAGACAACCTTTTTGAGTTACAGGACACTATCTCTGATTTGTATGTAGGCATACAAACATTAATTAAGAAGCATTTAGCGCAAGATCTCAACACCCAAATTAGGCCTAGCTTAAACAAATACTTAGGTGACACAATCCAATGGATAAGTAGGCCTACAATCCAGTAGCTCATTAGAAAGTACCCCTTCAACAATTAAAGATAATCATTCTTTAAAACTACCTCCTCTCTCCCTCAAAACCTTCAATGGTTCGCCAGAACAATGGTTGTCATATGTTAGCCTATTTCAAGTCTCAGTACATGAAAATGAAAATATTTCAAAAGTTGAACGCTTTCAATACCTACTATCTACACTGCAAGGTGAACCCTTTAACTTAGTTAAAAATTTGCCCATTACTGCTGAAAACTATGATGTTGCCTTCTTTTACAAAGAAGGTACCAAAATAGTAGGAAAATTATCAGCATCCATCTCAATAACATAATGGACTTGCCCCACATGCCTGACATCTCTCTTAAGAACATTAGATCATTTATATCTCAATATAATGAAAATGCCCAAGCTCTCCTTGCATTAAATCAAGTTCTCGAGTGAATTCTCAAAATATACCCACTGTAGATGAAGTAATAATATTTCTAGAGAATGAATGTATCTGTTTAGAAGCAGCAAACTTTTCAAACTCTCAGTTTCACAAGGTTAGTCAAAGTAATGTAAGTCACACCCATGCTAATAGTAGGCCTAACCTCAAACCCACTCAAGCAGGCCTACATAAATTCTCTTCGAACCAAAATCGTACAGTATTGTTATCCTCTCGTGATCAGAAAGCCACATGCATATTTTGTAGTAAAGGTGACCACAACATTTATCACTGCACAGATTTTAAAAATTTGTCTGTCCAGGATAGGTACAGTTTTGTGAGGAAAAGCCACCTCTGTTTTAACTGTTTTGGAATTTCCCACTCTGTTAAAGACTGTAAGTCAAATCATACATGTTTTCATTGCAAAGGGAAACATCATTCACTGTTGCACCAATCCAGTAACCATGATAAGCTCAACTCAAAGTTTAAAACCAATGTTCAGAACCCCCAAAGAAGTAACACTTCTGTAGATACTGATCACCATGATACTCCCTTTGTAGCTGTTTCCTCAAATCCTCACACTACTATCTTGCTAGCCACTGCTTTAGTACACTTGAAAACCCTGAATGGTAACACAGTAATAGCCCGAGCTGTAATTGATTCCGCATCCATGATAAGCTGCTTAACAGAAAATGTAGCTAATCTGCTTATGCTGAAGCGAACCTTCTCCAGTAATTCTAAAATAGATGGATTATCCTCAGTAGAAGTTAAGTCTAAAGGTTTGTCAAAGGTGGATATCTCATCACTTAGCGGGGAAAATGTCGCTAACGACCACACGGTTGTAATATTGGACAAAATTACATCCAATCTTCCACATTCAGAAGTGCCAGCTAACATAAAAGACTACTTTAAAAATGTTGTCCTAGCTGATCCAACATTTCATGTCCCTAGTAAGGTAGATATGCTTATAGGTGCTGATCTATTCTCTAAAGTAGTCACAGGAGACCGCATCATAGTAAATAAAGACCTCCCTGCCGCCATGAATTCTGTTTTTGGATACCTTATCATAGGCTCTGCCCCAACTCTTTCTTCTGTAGCTCCATATAACCCAGACCATTACTACAATGGTATAGTTTCTTTGCTGAGTACCCAAGATATCGACTTACATAATTCGCTGCAGAAATTTTGGACTCTAGAGGAACCCCCACAAAAACACCATGTCTCATCAGAAGAAGAAATCTGTGAAAATCACTTCCTCAACACCTTTTCTAGAAATTCTGAAGGACGTTATTCAGTTAGGCTACCCATCAAAGAAAATCACCCTCCTCTTGGTGACTCATCCACTTGTGCTAGGAATAGGTTTTTCTCTCTTGAAAGTAAACTCCAAAATCAGCCTGAGATAAAAGCTGAATATACTAAAACCATAAATGACTGTTTGTTATCAGGACATATGGAATTAGTTAATACCCCACCAATGAATGATGGTAAACAATTTTACTTACCTCACCACGCTGTTGTCAAAGAAGAATCCTCAACCACAAAACTTCGCGTAGTGTACGATGCTAGTGCTCGCAGCTCCTCAGGCGTCTCGCTTAACGATATTTTACATACAGGCCCCAAACTACATAATGATCTCAATGATATTCTGTTGAAGTTTAGATTCTCTCCTATAGTTTTTTCATGTGATATTAAACAAATGTTTAGACAAATAATGATCCATCCAGAAGATAGGAATTACCAGATGTTGTATTGGAGAGATAATAAAGACATGCCTCTTTCAGTTTATCGCTTAACAACTGTTGTTTTCGGATTCAGCTGTTCACCCTATCTAGCTCTAAGGACTCTCCGCCAGCTCACGGTAGACGAAGGCAAGAACTACCCACTAGCCGCTGAAGCATTAAACAAACAGGTATATGTAGATGACCTAATTTTAGGTGCAAAAAACACAGAACAGGCATTGGTATTAAAAGATGAAGTAGAACAACTTCTCTTGAAAGGAGGTTTCGAACTTAGGAAGTGGACTAGCAACTGTCCTGAACTCATGGAAACGCTTCCAGACACTCATAAAAAAACTCCTCTGTACTTTAACTCTTCTGATCAACCCTATTTTAAAGTGTTAGGCATTAAATGGTCGCCAACCTCTGACAGCTTCTCGTATCAATTAAATATTCCTGACACTCCCCCCACTAAGCGAGGTATTCTCGGAACAGTTAGCAGAATATTTGATCCTAGTGGATGGTTGACTCCAGTCACCCTCTGGGTAAAAGCTCTTATACAAGTTTTGTGGGTATTAGGTTTGTCATGGGATGCAAATGTCTCCCCAGATCTAAGTGGAAAATGGCAGAAGTTCATTAAACAACTTCCACTCCTAAGCGAACTTAGCTTACCACGGTATGTTTCCCTAGCTGATGCTGTTCATATCAGTTTAAATGGATTTTGTGATGGTTCGGAAACAGGCTATGGTGATTGTGTTTATTTACGATGTGTAAATTCTCTTGGGGAAATAAATGTTCACCTGCTGATTGCTAAAGCGCGGGTCGCTCCACTCACGAAAATTTCTATTCCCAGACTTGAGCTTTGTGGAGCTCAACTTTTGTCCAAAATTCTAAACTATTGTAATTCTCTACTCTCACAGAACTACCTAGTCAATGAAATTCATGCGTGGTGTGACTCATCCGTTGTTCTTTCATGGATACAAACTGTACCATACCGCTTAAAAGTTTACGTTGCCAATCGGGTCACAGAAATCCAGGAATTGACACCCACTCACATTTGGAAACATGTCTCGACTCATTGTAATCCAGCCGATATTGCTAGTAGAGGTTCTCTCCCGTTATCCTTGAAAGACAACAGTTTATGGTGGAATGGTCCTGAATGGCTTTCTCTGACGTCTGATTTATGGCCTATACCACAATTTCACCCTCTGAAAGAAACAGATTTGCCTGAACTAAAATCTGAACCCCTCCATGTTTTAACAACTACTATAGCGCCTGATTTTCTTGCTAAGTTTTCGTCATGGACTAAACTTCAAAGAGTAATGTGCTACATATTGCGTTTCATTAATGGATGTAGGAGAAAACTTAAAGAAAATGGACCTATAACATCATCAGAACTAAAGAAAGCTACAAATGTAATTTGTAAAGTAACACAGCAATCTCTCTTTCAACAAGATATACCGCTTTTAAAATCTGGCAAACCTTGTTCATTGCGTTTGCAACGACTCGCTCCCTTTGTCGATGAAGATGGTCTCATAAGGGTTGGAGGTCGTACTCGCCACAGCAACCAACCTTACGCTGCTAAACACCCCATACTTCTTGCAAAGTGTCACATTACAAACTTGATAGTTGATAATTTTCACTTAAAACATTTGCATGCTGGCCCAGTCTTTCTCCAATCCATCATTTCTCAAATGTTTTGGATAATTTCCTCAAGAAATATTATAAGACAGCGAATATTCAAGTGCATGAAATGTTTTCACACTAAACCAAGGTCGGTTCAACAGAAGATGGGAGATCTTCTTGCAGCAAGGTTACAGGCTGTGCGAACTTTCTTTAACTGTGGAACAGACTACGCTGGACCGTTTCTGGTAAAACCCCACTCATTGAGAAAAATTCAAGTTATGAAAGTGTATTTGTGTATTTTTATTTGTTTTGCCACAAAAGCTATCCATGTAGAAGTGGTAATGAGCCTCTCTACCGAAGCATACATTGCTGCACTCACCCGGTTTGTTTCACGACGCGGCTTATGTGCTAACATATATTCTGATTGTGGTAGCAATTACATTGGTGCTTCGCATTCTTTAAGTAAGGTAATGAAACAATTCTTAAAACAAACTGAGGTAAAAAAGGAATTGGACAGTTTTGCTACGCAACATAACATCCGCTTCCACTTCATACCACCAGCGGCTCCCCATCCAGGTGGATTATGGGAGCGAGCAGTTAAAAGCGTCAAACACCATCTCACCAGAGTGGTAGGGAATCAAATATTAACCCTAGAGGAATTTATAACTTTGACTACTCGCATAGAAGCTATCTTAAATTCTCGTCCCCTAACGCCGATGTCAAACGACCCTTCAGATGTGAACTGCTTGACACCTGGTCATTTCATCATAGGTGCTCCGCTAGTCGCAATTCCGGAAGCTGATTGGAAGGATATTCCAAGTAATCGTTTGAATAGATGGCAACTGGTTCAATCCCTTACACAAAATGTATGGAAAAGATGGAACAGGGAATACCTGTATACTCTCTAGCAAAGATCTAAATGGCTTAACCCCCAGACTAACATAAATATTGGCGAACTCGTCCTTATTCATGATCCAGACTTACCTCCTCTGAAGTGGAAAATGGGTAGGATAGTGAAAACGTTCCCAGGTAAAGACAGCTTAGTAAGAGCTATTGAAATAAAAACGCAATCAGGAAAAATAATTCGTCCCATTACAAAAGTATCCCCATTACCCATGGAAGACTAAACAATGAACTTTCTCCCAACATATTTATTTTGCTCTCTCTCAATTTGCTTATTTTGTTTTCTCACTTTATTAATATTTTTTGTTCAGTTTTAAATGTACCTTTAACTAATGATTTTATTATTTAGTGAACCCCACAGTGGTTCACGGGCGGGGGTATGTTCTGTATATATCAATTTTACCATTATAACTCTTAAATAATTCAATATTTTGTTATAGTACGTTATTTGTTTGATAAAGACAGGAACTAGATGGCATTGCATTTTATATTATAAGATTATGTAAACATTCAAAAATATGTTCAACAATAGACTTTTACACTCCCACGAAGAATACTCATGAAGAACCCACGCTAGATTTACCCCCTTGATATCTCTAAGTTTAATTCGCTAGTTTGTTTTGATATAATTTCATTTCATGTACAAATAAAAGTTTTATTGTTAATTGTAACTCCCGTCTCATCATTTCACAAGTTTAAGACATAAATTAATCCCGCAGCAATAGTTTTATCAATCTTCATGATGGCACTATCAGCTGACCGAAATGGGTGATAACTGCAATGTCATCGTCTATTTCTTTGCAATTTGGTAGATGGTGAATGGACTTGGAGTATTTCGGATTTACAATTTTATTACATGTTCAATTTAAAATCTGTTCTGAGAAATAGGTTTTAATCATGCCACAAACTAGGGATGAGTCAATTCTCGATACCACCGATTCTTGGACATTGGTATCGGTATCGAGATTCAATTGTTCAATGTCGAGACCGATACCATCGATAACCCCGCCATTTACCGTGCTACGAAGTGCACGGGAAGATACTCCCACCATTTGCCCGCTCTACAAAAGCTACGAGGAGTGTTTGGGTCGGCGGCAAAAATCTTACCTTGGAGATAGTGAAGGAGGGGAGGGGAGGGTCTGTTTGAAAGCAATAAATCAGTCGGCTGACCAACATTATTTCTTTGAATCATTATCTTACAATCAAGTTTTTCCTTATTATGAATTTTTAATAAATAGTTTTTTTTTGTTTTTTTTTACATTACTAAAGCATACTAGTGAAATTAACATTAAATTATATAAAAAATTGCATTAAAAAATTTGTTTGATGATTAACTATAAAATAATTTTATATGGTATTATAAATTTGTAAGTTTTTAACAATAGTTTTAACAACTATAGGTACTGAATTATCGTAGGTATCGATGGTATCGGTATCGAGAATCGATTTTTCTGGTATCGGTATCGAGAATCGATAAATTTCAGTATCGACTCATCCCTACCTAAAACAAAAAGTTAGATTTAGTTTATTTAACCAAATCTGTAAGAAATTAACCAAACTGGCATATTTTAAGAGTTGAGTAACCAACCACTTAACTCAAGTTTATTGAGGAGTTTCGCTACTCTACTCCACCACTGACAAGTTTTTTATACTAAAAAATTACTAGAAACTCGAGAACTCCCCACTATAATGTACACAAAAAGTTTGCAAGTTACTTTTTTAATTACTAACCTTTCAGTAGTAACTGTAAGACTTACCTCTTGAGCACTATCTCTTTTCTCAAAAGCTGTATCTGTGGGGCTCTGGCCAACTTTTTCAAATTCTTCAGTATCAGTTTCTGATTCAAAGCCCCTATAAAATAAATTATTTATATAAATTTTATGTAATATACGGTTTGGTTATGGTTTGGAAGGTGAAGAAACAAAAGGGTTGAAATTATAGAAGTGAAGAATAAAACTGACTTATATGGAAGCTCAGTAGAAAGTATGAACACACCATTGGTGTTTAGAACAGCATATTGTCTACAAAGTATGAATTGTCTACAAAGTATGAACACACCATTGGTGTTTAGAACAGCATATTGTCTACAACCGACAGAGACAAGATTTGGTAGTTCATTGAACTCCAGTTAAGTCAGTTGTAACAACAATTCTTGAACATGTAGTTTTTAAATGTTGTTGTAAATGTTACCTAAAGATTCTCTTACCCATCAATATTACTAGGGGTGTGCGAGTATTCGAGCTTCAAGCTTTTTCGAGCCGAATATTGCAGTATTCGGCTTGGCTCGAGATTTGCAAAAAAGCTCGAAGTTCAAGCCGAATATTTAAAACGCTGACTAGTGAAAAGAGTCGTTTACAAAAGTAAATTTAGAGCAAAAACCTTCCAGAATCAATGTTATAATGAATTAATGTTATTTTATCGTAGTTTGCATCAGTAGAGATCCATAACATATATAATATTCAGCAATGCCAATGCTTTCGGTCCTTCGTTTAAAAAAAGTAACTGTCGACCTGATCAACCAAATGGATCTACGATCTACTTTCTCTACGCTTGTCAATCACATCAAGTGAACATCTACACAATTCTGTTTGCAGTGCAGTGTTGCCGTTGTCCAGTTGAGCTACCGTATGCAATGTTTCATGGTTAATAATAATTAATACAACAATCATGCTCCAGATAAAGTACCCCAGCAAAAAACTAAAATCCATGAAAACACATTTTCTAACTGTTGCAGCGGTACAGTCTTTACTGCAACTTACAATTTCGTACATTACACAATAATAATGTCATGGCGTTTGAAATTACGTCTGGCAACCCTGTTGGCGTAACCACTTTGCGAACTGCCTTAATGGTTGAGTGAAGATGGTTTTAATGTAATAATGATTTAGCGTGACCAATAGCTGATATACGAACATGGCTAGGGACAAGGTAGTAGGGGATGAACACCAAATCATGACAGCGTTTTGATGAGCAGCCGAAATAGCGATCTCCAAAAATTGTATTGTTAAGTTAATCGTCAATTCGTCAATTGATGGTAGAATCTAGAGTACTTAAAGACATAAAGTGAATAGAAATACAACTGTAATTATACTGTAATTGAAGTTGACAGTTACTGTTGCATCGCTGTTGTAATACTTTAAATTCAAAATAACATTTTCTCAAAATCATTAATTGCGAAGTTCAAAAGATCTAAGGATTTTATAAAAATTCTAAATGGTTATGTCACGTTTATTATAATATCGGTGGCCATATTATTTACAATGTTATACGTGATGTACGCCAAACTTCTATGTACGCCAAACCAAGAGCTAGATACGATCAAGATGGCGGAGTGTTTTGTTACGCTACAACTGTGCGATTAAAATCATATTATTAACGCTGCGGGATTGTTTGAATTTGTGAATACACGTCAGTAGAAAGGATTTAAATTTGTAATTGTAGGCTTTCAAAGTGTTAAAACAGTGAGGAAGAAGGATGCATTGACGACCCTCTTCCACCCGGAACTTCTCTGCTTTTGAAACTTTCTGTTTCAGAAGCAGATATAATAGGTTAGGCCTATTAGGTAATAGGTTAGATACAACATAAGCTAGGCCTACGATTATTGGATAACTTATTTCTGTGAGAACAATAGGATATAATGATAGTTTATTATAATACATTGATTATTTTTACAATATGGTTAGTTGGTGAGTGACCTGCTTTAACTACCTTATATTTATAAAAGGATAACCTAAAATTTATTACTTACAAACAGTTGAATGAGAGATAGGCTTACTGGGTTTTTGCAATTTCCAAGGCTAGTGCCCAAGTGTTTGGTTACATTGAGATACATCTTGACATATATTAGTCTGTTTATTATGGATATTGAAAGAAAACGTTAATCAAAAGGTGGTCTCAATAAATATTCCTTTTCAGTACCTTACTTATTTTTTTATTTTCATACTGCAGGCATTTATTGAAAGTAGGCCTCATGAATATACACGAAGTGAATGAAAGATGACAAATATTGAAAGTATAAAATCATTCATACAAAATTCAGCTTGGCTTGGCTCGAGTCAGAAAATCACTACTGATATATTGCACACCCCTGGGGCAAATTCCCATCAAAAAAGCTTGGCTCAAGAAAGCTCGAAGATCGAGAACTTAGAAAAAAGATCGGCTTGGCTCGAGTCATAAATCACTATTCGCACACCCCTAAATATTACTTTTAGTTGGTACTCCTAAATTCCTATTAGAAACTAATCAAATGATTCCTCATTACAACGCACGACAATAAAAGCAAGGAAGGTTGTCATCACTCAGAGGTATACTCAGTAACTAGGTCCATACAAGCGTTTGTCATCAACAGCTCAACTGGTGATTGCAAGTTTTTAAAAACATTGTCTCATAAAGAGTACAATGTCTCATAAAGAGTAAATACAATGACTCTTTTGTAAGCAGCTACTTATGATTAATTATTTTAAAGGACGTGAAAAGCCTTATTCTTCAAGGGCAAAGTTTATTTCTGGCAACTAGCTTATCTAAAATAAGCCTTGAACTGACATTATCCTAAAAATTACAACCTCAAAAACAGAAGTGATACTTGATCTGTTCGTTGAACACTCTAAATTAAAGTTATAAAGTCAACCAAGTTTGTCATTCAATGTATTACTAAATTTGTTAAGATATCGCCACCAAGAGTTTCTTGTGAGTGTCTATATAATATACTTTTAGTTTGTCTGCGCTCAAGGCCTTTTGTTGTAACATTAGTGTGTTAGACGAAGCAGTTCCAACTCGTAACACTGTGGATAAATACAAAGGAAATCTGTGATCCCCTTTGATTCTTTCCAAGACACTAACCACTAGGCTACTGTGCTGCTTGTAATGTAATCCAGTTTTGAAAGAAATACTTAACAACTAGCTGATGTACCCGTTCTTCGCACGGGATAGAAAGGTTGAGATCTTGAAACAGCTGTTCTTGCTTCTGCTCTTTAACCTGTCAAATCGAAGGATCCACAGCTCTTCACATTACAGTTTCTAAATGTTTACTTTCTTCTAAAATGTAAACATTGAAACTTAGAACGTTCATGGGGCGTAGCCCGAGGATTTTAAGGAAGTGAATAGGCCTATGTGTTACAGGGTTCAAGATCTACCTTTGTGTAAAGTTTCAGCCCAGTCGGGTCAATATTTTTACCAGGAACAGCAGACAGACAGACAGACAGAAACCACCTATTCTTTATAATATTACAGATATTTACTAGGGGTGTGCTAGTAGTGATTTTTTTTTAATCGAGTCGAGTCATGCCAATTATTTTCGAGTTTTGAGTGTTTTAGAGCGAGTATTTGCCATCAGTTGGTAGTTTCAAATAGTATGGAATTTGGATACCACTCCAGATTTTATAATCTAAACATGGTTTCTAACTAATAAATTAGTAGCAATTCAAAGTTTTGGTCAGTACAATCAAACTGGATTATGTATTGACAAACAAAACACAGTTTGTCATTCGTTTCTGGCCAATAAAATGGTTCAGTTGTCATTTGGCCTATATCACATGGTCCAGGCATCGTTTATAGCCAATATTAGGTGACGAAATCGTTAGTTGTGGCCGATATTGCCCGGTAGCCACTTTTGCCGATATTATACCGTCGTTATTTTTGGCCTTTATTTCGTGATCCAGTCGCCATTTTCGGCCGATTTTGCATGATGCAATCGCCTTTTGCGGCCGTTACTACGCAATTTGGCCGGTCGCAATCGTTAGCGGTCGTCCGTAAATCGGCAGGGAATACTCGCTCGAAGTTTCGAGTACTCGCACACCCCAAATATTTACTTATAAACAAACCTGTCTGTGATGGGCAAAACCGAAGCCAAAAAACCGGCCCCGGCAGTCTGGCTCTCTGAAGGCTGTTCCATAGCTGTCACCTCCTCTACCTGAAATACAACAGACATTGGTGAATTTGTACTTTACATCAAACTCCATAATACTGTAAGGACGTGAACTCGCGTGAGACACAAAATTATCCTAGGCTCAACAAGTTTTCCACATTGTACATGCTAAAAGACTAGGCAATGTAAAAGTTATTATGAAATAATCATTTATGATAACATGCATGCTATGTTTGGTTAATCTCAATCCTAAACAAATATTGAGACATACATAGACGATGATTACATTAGTAATATTTGTAAAATGTATAGTGAAAATAAGTAGCATTCGCATAACAAATTAAATTTAAACAAGAGTGGGAATGTTTCACAAAGTTAGACAAGTCTTTGTGTAACATAACGAGGCAAAAATTAATTTGACTGGACAAAATCATAGCCATAATCAATTATTGGGTTCGGCTCTCCAGAAGAAAGACAAGCAGCATAAAGGAGCACAGGCATCCCTACGTCAGTCCCACTTTTATGGGGTTTTCTTATCAAAGCTTTCCTTTGCGGCTGACTGCACAAACATACTCTTTGTACATAAGTTTTTTAATTTTTTTAGAGGCCAAACTGGTGGAATGCAGCCATAATCTTGCATGCCTAACCTTATCAAAAGGTCATCGTGGATTAGTCTCTGGATCACTTTATATTAGCAAAAGAAGGTTTAAATTACCTGTCCTACTAACAGGTTATCCAAGTTGGTTTGCGATGCTACCAATGTTTCAAACTGATGTGGGGTTCATTATCAAGCAGAACGTCAAGCTAGCTTCAATCCATGGTGGATGATGTCAAGATGTATAAAAACACAATACGAAGAACATTCACACGACACAAAATTACGAATAACATTACACTGCCCAGTAAAAAAACAAAATCTATTGAGGATGTGTGGCGCAGTGTCACTGGAAGATGAATCATCATTACCAGTCACATGTCGTTCTGTGACGTAGCGCCCCCACCCTGACCTATTCATTATTATCAGTCCCTCTGTACCTTCGGTCACTTCTGCCTTCTATTTTCATTGCTGTTTCTAAATTATATTAGATCCAACAGAAAGCTTGTTGTTTAATAAATGCTAGGGATTTCTGATGGATGCGCAGTAAATTTGAAATTCTTCGATGGTGTTCATGTAATTACTGATACCCTGTCCGTAAACGTGGAGAACTTCTAAATTTCCATCTAAACCTGTGTAATTATGTCTGTTATCTACTAAATGATTTGGATATGCTGACTTGGATGATTTTTTGGGTAGATGATCTTTAAAGCATTTATGGAATTAGCGGGAGGTTTGGCCGATGTAAAAACTGGGAAAATCATTGCATGTTATTGTAATGCACCCTTTTATTAAAGAATAATTATTAAACGTTGGGGTGTTTATCTCACAATCACAATACTTTCTTTTAATTTACTTAATTTTGTTTACATCTATGTGGGATGGGAATGCCTTGGTTTAGAATTAATTCTCTTTGACTCTCTTTAGATAAACTACAGCTGCTCTTTGAATTATGAACTACAGGTGTTTTGACATACAAACATAATTTATTTCAAAGTTACATAAATACAGGTGATACAAATTTTGGGACAAACAAGGAATATTACAGACAGATGGGAAATTTAAAAATGTTACGAACGAATACAATTAAAATGGCGGCTATGAATTTCTCTTAAATCTCAGGGGGAGGTTGATCGAGTTGGCTCAAAGGCTATCGAGCATTGGATAAATTAAAACACATGAAAATTAATACCAATTATTTAAGATTTTGTGCTGAATAAAACTCTACCAATATGGATCTCTGGATGAAATTAATTTAGGTTGAAGTCCACTTGATTGTTGGTCTAGAAATCTAGGCTAGACACAAAATTGTTCTTTGGAAGTTACTCTTGATTTAATCTGATACAAAATTTGCTTCTATTGAAAATGTTTTAAATGATGATATTAAAATTTGATCTTGATAAATTTGGTTTTAAAAATATAGTCCAATTAATTTAAGTTTTTTGAATTTCTTAGTTGTATGCCAAATGTATATAGAATGTTCTTACCAACTGGATACTATATATTCTTCACTCAGTAATAAAATTTAGCTTTATGTGGCAAAAAGGATAGATAATTTACCGAGCTCTAGTGGCCTATTAAAGACTAGGTTTTAGTACCTAATATACTGTTTTACTGAGAAGGGGAGAAAAATAATGAGCAATGTTCTTAATGGGGTGCTTTCACTGCCAAGGGGTGTTGGATTCAGAAGAAGGTGGAAGAGGTCTCTGGGCTTGGTGATGGATCTTCAGCAATGCTGATCACATGTTCTTGAAGTGTTTCACTGTTATACACTGCACTTTGGTTTTTGGAATAAAATTTTAATAGAGATCAATTAATTTTGAAAATTATCATATATAAAATTATTTATCTGAGACAACCTTTTACATTAATTATTATATCTATTAACTAATTCAATTTGCAGATGACACTAGTGTTGTTGTGTCTGGAAGCTCATTTGAAAATTTACAATACTCGTTAAACCACTCACTTTTAGAGCTCAATTACTGGTTTTCGGTAAACGGAATGGTGTTAAACTGTTCTAAGACAAATATTTTAAATTTCCATTTCAAAAAGAAACAACAAGAAAATTCACCTACCTGCAAATTTGATAACCATATGATTAACAAGGTTCACGACACTAGAGTCCTAGGCCTCATTATTGACAACAAATTAACATGGACTAATCATATTGAGAAGATTTCAAAAAAACTTAATTCCTGTTGTTTTTGTTTAAGAGTTTTAGCCCAATCTGTGGACAAACCCACCTTAAAAGTTGCATACTTTTCCTTTTTTCAAAGTATTTTAACTTATTGTCTCCCAATTTGGTTTGCGACATCAATGGAAAATAAAAAAAAGATTTTTCGGCTACAAAAACGGGCCATTAGAATAATAAACAATCTGTCATATGACGAATCATGCTTTGAACATTTCAAAGAAGACAAAATATTGACTATATTTGGATTATATGTTGTAGAATTACTAAAATACTACTTAAAAAACAAAAATAAATTTACTAGCACGCAATGCCACAGCCAATATGACACAAGAAAAAAAGATTATATCCAACATCCAATACATCGAACAACAATATATGAAAAAACTATTTATTATGCAATTGGCAAATTATTAAACAAATTAAAGGAAAATCACAACATTTCAATTAATTCAAGCAGAGACATCAAAAAAGTAAAACTTTATTATTTAGAAAATCCTTTATATGTACTCGATCATGAATTCAACGAAATACAGAAGACAAAGACAACAAACTGATCTCTATCATTCCTGTTTTTTTTTAATTTTTGCACACATTTTTGTAATGTTATATGCAATAAATTATTATTATTATTATTATCTAATTATTTGATTAAGTTACTAAAACTAATTAACTATGTTTGAGTCGGGGATTAAATTAATAAGTTTAATTAATTGAGATGGTGGCAGCTCTGGGGGGTGATGAGTGATGGTGATATAAGCCTATTGTATTAAATAATTCTTTGAGGCAGTGTAAGTATTCAGGTAGCCTATTTTACTTAATTAACATTTAAGGAACAAATTATAAAAGGATTAATAACAAATTATAAAACTAAAATGAATGTTAGTGTATAGTCATGTTTCTGTCATTGTCATGTTTCTGACATTGCAATTGTATATGCCAGTTATATTATTATACAATGGCTACAATACTATCACTAATTAATTACTAGTGTTTTTCATAAAATGACTCACCAATCTTTCAACCTCCTTGGGTTTCATAGGATTTGTTATTGATCTTGAAGCGAAGAACTGTGTAATGGCATTGAGATCTGGCATTGAAACTGTTAAAGCAAAATCGGAAACTTTCTCCTTTAACATTTCCAAGTCTTCGATGGTGATCTGAAAGAAATAAAACTTAATGACTGAAATGGTCGAACCAAAGAGGTTATATCCATAAAAAGGCGGCTGCAGTTTCGTTTAATGCATTCACTGCGTCCATTGTGTATATTCAAGATAATTGCACTTGTTTCCTTTGTTAGGCAAACGGCGGAAATCCAGCGCGCCGCACTGAACGTGTTAAGGCCTGTGAAATAAGAAAATAGAAATACCAAATGATCAAATCCAATAGATATTGAAAACAAAAATTTGAATTAAATAAAAGTTGTTCCTACAATTTGCACCATAAAACCTACTATTCATAACAGCCACAGCATGCGTATGGGATTGTGGTCCACATCAAAACATTTTGCTTCACTGGAGGTTGCTTATGTATTTCACTCTTTTGAATTCACAAAGTTGTTACTCGAGATTTTTCGGGAACAATTGTTGTCTTGAAAATTGACAAGACATTATAAAAAATTCAATATATAGTCAATAATAGTTTTATATTTCAATTTGGTTGTTTTTCAGGCTTTATATGGGACTCCAGTCCATAAAAATACCTAAGAGATCACAAATTCTTAAGCCAACTGCACATAGACAGCAATTGTAAAAATAAATATCTTTTCATTCAATTAATGTGGAAATATTGGTACATAATACTTTAAAAATTTGTCAAGTCCGACTGATAAAATAACCTAACAACCCGCAGTTAAAACAGAAGATAACTCAATGTTTCTGCCCTAAAATCAACTGAGATCTGCAGCAGGAAATCAAAATGACAAAATCTACGTATATTCTGTAAAACTCCAATGGCAATATCGACCAAATCAAGAACAGTATTGATTGTAGGAGTGTCTGCAAGAGGCAGATATCTATGCTTTTCAGGCACTCCCTTGCTTTAATTACATCGTTTGTTCACTTATTAAAATTAAATAACAATCAGGCCAAGAGTTTTCCTCAGGTTGTTACCTATAAACTCTCAGTAATTACTTTTTTATGATTTTTAGAAATGTTCAAATTTTTTAAAAAGTTTGAAAACAGAGTGTGTATCTTAAAATGTTTTTGTTCAACATTATTTCTGATTTCACTATAGGACACATGCACAGGTTATCATATGCACTGGTGCTTCACCGGACTTTCATATTTACGGTTGCTGTAACCCAAAGTGCATTTTATACATAGATGAATTTTTAAATGGTAATTGGACTACTTCATATAGAGATGGACTTGCCACTTTGTCCACTTTGTTAGGTTTATTTGTATGAATGTTATAGTAGTTTATTAATTTTAAAATCTTGACGAATCCATTGTATTCCATTGAATATCTGACAGAAATAAAAATTGTATGTCTTGTGTCTTATGTCATGGAACATTCCTCCAGGAAAACTTATGTAATAAGTAGAAATGGAAGTTAAAGTTGCATCACCATTAATGATGAATAAAATATATTTGTTAAAAGAAAATAATATCAACCCAATTCAAATTTCTTCCAAGGGAGTGTCTGAGCATGACTCTCAATTGTACATTATAAAAGAACACAAACTAATTTAGATAGTAAACCATGAATCACCTTAGGGAGCTTAGTATCAAAAGCCTCCGGCGCTTGAGTGGCAAAGGGAGGGGGGCTGTCTTCCAACCCAGGGAACAGAGTGTTGAGCATGTGACCGTCAAACTGTGCTTGGAAGTTCTGCCTTCGAGCCACTTCTTCTGAGTGGACTGCACACAGCTGACAAGCAAGGTCATTGGCCCACTGAAACAATCACCTGGTTAGCAACTGATCATGTTGACAGCTGAGCAAACACCGAAACTGCACATGTGGCTTTTGTAAGCGTTATTTAACTTTTGAGTTTTCAAACAAGCTATCCAAATCTACTACTTCTGGCTTACTTAAAAATCTAAAAAATTAGTAATTCAAATCGATTTCAGGTCCAAAAACTCATCTTCAGTGGATGTATAAGAAACCATATTGAAATTTTCATCCTTAGCTGGACTTCACACATTGATTCACACACATAAAAATATACAAACTTCAAACAAGATTGGAAACACAAAAAACCTTCTTTTTTAAACATATTTCTATGGGAGCACCCAACATAACCTCAAACTTATCAACATCAAGATAAAGTTTAAGGCTGGATTGGAGCTCCCATAACTTTTTTTAGCATTTTCAATCTTGTTTGTATACATATTCATGTGTGTGAGTCAATGAGTGTAATCTAGACGAAATCCAGGTAAGGATGAACTTTCAACATAACTTGGTTTCCTATAAATCCACTAATGGCGAGACTTCGTACCTGAAATTGATTTGGATTGCAATTTTGTTGGATTGTCATAGTAAGCCTAAAAGTAATAAAACTAAACCATCCAAAGGCTGCATACTGTGATTCCAAATCATTACTCATAAACAAACAACTGTATTAAATGGCAAAATTAATTCACAATTCAATGAAACAGATCAAGGCGTGAGGATGGTGAACATTCAAGATGATCCATCATAGTGAAAAGAATGCCGCCACAAAATATCAAATAGATAAACTTTTCATATAAAAATGTAATCAGCAAAAAATGAATAGACAAATAATAAGGTCAGGCCTTATGGTCATAATACTTGAAGTTTTAAGATATATTTCCTCTGCTAAGACCAAATAGACACTAAACACTAATAAATACTAACCAAATAAACACTAATGCTGCACGACTAGAACTTGTTAGTAGGTACACCTTTTAAGTTTGGACACATACTACAAAAGTATTGGATAGTTTATACGACATACCATCAGAAACACCTTTTAAGTTTGGCAACATACCATAAACATATCAGATAGTCTATACGACGTACCATCAGGAAGGCACGGGAGAACGTCCGCCTCCGCACGACCTCCGCCACCGCAGTGAGGTAGAGGTGAGGGATATTGTGGGTCTGCTGCAAGATGGTCAACTGCTCTTTCAGTACCTTCAGACTGGTCATGTACATCTGCGTGCGCTCAAACACGTGCGCGATCTCCGTCTCCACACCGTTCACCCACCTGGAACAAACGTGATAACATTTCACTCACCTGGAACAAACGTTGTGTTCACATTTCATCCACCTTGAACAAACGTTATGTTCCCATTTCACCCACCTTGAACAAACGTTATGTTCCCATTTCACCCACCTTGAACAAACATTTTATTAACATTTCACCCACCTTGAACAACATACGTTCACATTTCACCCAACTCGAATAAACATTATTTTCACATCATCCTACTTTTACACACAGTGTTTTCATCAAACTGCAAGAACACATTTCTGGATAGTACTATTCCGTCATGCGCCATTATTTGCACCTATGACAATAAGCATTAGGTGATCTACACCACAAAAATAATACTACAATAACTGTGAACTATTTTCTCAAATATCAGAAGTATCAGAAGTGGATTAAGTTACACTTAATGAACTTCATTCTGGTGAAGAATCAGATACTGATTGTAATTAGATGCGCCACGTCGATGGGAATTTCTGGAGGTCAACGAGAAAGGAACTGGTAGGCCAATGGGATCAAAGTACATGAAGTAGGAAAAGCAAGTAAAAGCTAGTACAAATGTATAGATAGCATCAACTACGATGGAGCGCAGACAGCAATAAAGGAGAGTTGGAGATTGTCTCCCAATATACTTCCCCTACACGCGACCGGTCGAGCACAAACAAGAAAACACTCGACATGTTCAGTAACTGATCTGACTGTGCTGGCCAGGTCTGCGGAGAGAATTGCAGCGGAAGAAACCCTCAAACTCTCAATTTCTGTTTTGCTGCTCCATCCAATATGGAGCCTTCGTCCACATTGTAATAGGATCGGATACCTTTCTGCTAATGGATGGCAAATTTACTTTCGTAAGGCTAGTTTTTAGTACAGGTTTTTGGTAACATGGTCTTACCTAAATACTATAATTTGTTGCAATATTATTTTATGATATGATTATTCATTAACTACATTTTATTTTTCTACATCAAAGTCAATAAAATAACAGTATATAGTTAAGTTATTTTGCTTATAAACAAGAATATAATTTTTCCTGTGAATTAGTAAGATGTGACAACACAATTTCTTGATAAATACAACAAAGAAAAAATGTCTGTCAGAAATATTTCCAGCTACTAAGCATATTAAGTTTGTTGAATTTGACCTAGCCTCACCTTTGTAATATAACAGAGTATAACAACTGAAGTTTGAAACTTGGGTTTAGTGTCAGTGATGAGAAGTAGGAATATAAAAGCTTGACCAAACTGTATCAGTAAGCAAAACTAATGTAATACTTTTTATATTATTATTGCCATAATTATTAAAACTAGATTTTCCAACAGCTCCGCTTGTTCACCTCGTTTAAGTTTTAAAATAAAATAAAACCTAACAGCTAATCAAATTCCAATATTAAAAAATGTGTTTTAAATTGACACTTTTAAATAAATGTATGGCCTTAGGAGGGCATTTATCGCAAAACTATACTTTCTTCAAGGGTGAGGTTTTTGGGTGTCAGACTTCTGGTTTTCTCAAAAGTCCAAGAGGTGTGGTTTTGCTTTACATTATAATAATCAAATTCACTTTGTGGGGTTTATTGAAACGATTACTGCAAATAAATAATATTTTGTCCAAAAACCCAGTAAGATGTTTTTGATTATTTGATCAAGCTAATAACGTACTTCATTCTCATGTAGATGTTCTGAATCAGTTCAGTTTTGGCCATCACAATGCGGCGACGGATATCCCGAATCTTTCTGTGGTTGGTCTGCATCACCAGTAGCTGGCGCCGGTGACTGGCGCACAGGTCAGGCAGGATACTGGCGTCACCAAGATTACTGGCGCGTGTTGAGTTCTGCTGTAAAGCCTGAAAAAACAATGATTATATTATAATGGTTATAAAGTGAGTAAACTCTGTAAAATTGTTGATAAAAACTACTTCATAGAAAGCAAACAAATTTTATCAGGGTAAAATTAAATTTGTATTGTGTACATGGCAAAAGAAATTATTTGTAATGTATCGGTTCAAATATTATTAAGTAGATGCAGATGGGGGATTCCCAAATAATTTTGAATTTGTCTAGCCTCAAAACAATACATTTGTGTTGCACTGTTCAATAAAAGGGCTAGCATGCTTTCTGTACCACAGTAAAATTGACAGTTGTACAGCCAATGCAAGCTTTGGAGGCGAAACTCCACACTTAAACCCATTGTGACATATACTGCAACTGCTATTGCCACAACGGACAAATAGAAAAGAGTTTTGGGTGTATTTAAAACGTTCACATTTCATTTCATTCACAAAATGAAATGAACATGAAAATTAAATGAAAAATGTCCAAACTGAAAATCAATCAAAGTCTGAGGCAATAAACGGATTTGCCAGGGCAACCTTGCCCTTCACTGTGACATATACTGCAACTGCTATTGCCACAACGGACAAATAGAAAAGAGTTTTGGGTGTAATTAAAACGTTCACATTTCATTTCATTCACAAAATGAAATGAACATGAAAATTAAATGAAAAATGTCCAAACTGAAAATCAATCAAAGTCTGAGGCAATAAACGGATTTGCCAGGGCAACCTTGCCCTTCACTGTGACATATACTGCAACTGCTATTGCCACAACGGACGAATAGAAAAGAGTTTTGGGTGTAATTAAACGTTCACATTTCATTTCATTCACAAAATGAAATGAACATGAAAATTAAATGAAAAATGACCAAACTGAAAATCAATCAAAGTCTGGGCAATAAACGGATTTGCCAGGGTAACCTTGCCCTTCACTTCCTGAAACATTCATAAATATACTTGAGTTTTTTGTTGTCAAATTTTCAAAGGCAGTTAGTTTCTCCAGTCAAAAATATTAGCTTCCCTCAGAATGCTAGAGAAGAAACTCTTAAAATACCATAGGCAATCTCAACACTTTGGCAAATACAAAAAAAATCCTAACTACAATTATTTAAAAACCACATTCTCCCTCAACCAGAAAACCTGATCGGATAGTAAAGGTTTCGGATCGGATAATTTTCGGATTCGGATATTTACTTTGCCAGTACCGCACGTTACATAGATCTCTAAGAATTACCATATTTTAAAGTCAAAACTTTAATTTTTATTTCCCTTGTAAGATATTAATATACAATATTTCAGCTAGGTAATTTTATTCAATAGGTACACAACAAGTGGTTATTATTTTTACAACTGTATCTTTCTGAGTACCTAATGGCTGAAGACTACAATGACCTCACCAGAAAACAGCATGTCAAATTGGAGGAGGAATATACCAACCTGTGTACATATACAAGAATACTATCTTCTCTGCAGTGAAAAATACAATAAATATGTTTACTGGATGAGCATGAACCTTTGTAATTTGGCAACATTACATTTGTTATTAAATCAGTAAATGAAACCCACTGTCTATGATGTTTTATTTGAATAGCCATTGTTCTTTCGCTAATTTAAATCTATAATATTATAAAGAAGAGGTGGTTTCTGTCTGTCTGTCTGTCTAATGTTCCGGGTGAACGCAAAAACTATTGAACCAACTGGGCTGAAACTTAACAAAAAGGTAGATCTTGATCCCATGCAACACATAGGCCTATTCACTTCCTTAAAATCCCCTCGGGCTACGCCCCATGGACGTCCTGAGTTTCAATGTTTACATTTCAGAAGAAAGTAAACATTCAGAAACTGTATTGCGAACAGCTGTGGATACTTTCTTTTGACAGTTTAAAGAGCAGAAGCAAGAACAGCTGTTTCAAGCTATATAAAATGCAAATTGCATTGACTAAAGAATGGGTAAAGAAAACACCTGTGCGAAGGGTACATCAGCTAGTAGTCTTATATAACAAATGAACTGCTAGGCTAATACAAATAGTTTAACTGGTTGTAAACAAATAGCATTATATTATTATTTTGGAGATTGGATGATAAAAGAATCAAATGTTTATGAATACACCAAAAATATAATACAGTAGAGCGTCAAAAAACCGAACCAATTGGGACCGTAGGTGGTTCAGATTACCGATTTGTTCGGATTTTCAAACATAACCTAGAAATGCCTCTTAGACACATAATTAGGCCTACACTATTAAATATGCAGTTCTAGGCTATAGTAAATGAAACAAAAACAATAGTTTTTTTGTACTTACGTATATTATGTACATTACTGTAGTTGGTTAAAAATAGACACGCCCAAGGTCATTTACCTGGCTCGGCGCGCTCACTCATTCCCCCGCCGGGCGCCGGCAGTTTGGCGCGAAATTTTAAAACATATGTCGTTTCCGTGCTAATTCAATACAGTACAGTATTAATAACATCCTCAGGAGAGGTTCGGATTTTTGACGTTTCGGATTTTTGACGTTCGGATTTTCGACGCTCTACTGTAATAATGTTTTTGTCAATATCACAACTTCCAAACTGTGATTGTAAAACTTAGTAGGCCCTACCTAATAAAGGTCAAATAACAAACTACTTGACTTTAGTGGTAACAAAAAATAATAATTTTTGTAAAGTTATATAATTTAATAAAAGTAGGCCTAATTTAGGCTACTCAACTTCAATCATTTAATGTCACCATGACTATCATCCTTGACATTGTAATATAAATCCTTAGCCTATCTGGATGTAGTACAAAACCAAACATATACATAAAGTCAGACAAGAGAAAAAACAAGGAAACATTTTAATATGATGTTATTAAAAGCCTAGTTATTAAAAAACCAGAATCACCGATGTTAAAAAGTAGCAGACATCACAACATACTATTAGGTCTAGCACGACTTATTGGGCAATGACAAAATGATTCAGTAGGCCTTCTCTAAATAAGTTAACCAAAAACATCCATGACCACAGAATTTCCTTTGTTTTATAAATTTACTAACTAGTTTGAATGTTTTTTGTTTACTAAAAAATATAAACTGTCACCGGAATGTAAACATACAACATAACCTCAAAGCTTACATTTCAGACATTCAGCGACTTCACTATCGGCTTCGTATAAAGAATTTCAATATAATGCTATTCTTTTTCGGATCCATTTAAAAAAATTAATTTTTCAAAATCAAATAATAACCGAATAATGAAACTTGTATAAATAAATTATAGATAACTAAGCTATGCTTTCGCGAATCCGTCGTTGCTGCTTCACATCGTCGGAATACACACACGACACAAACAAGTTTAAAAAGTGAAGGCTTTTCTTGGAGTACGAAAGCTCTAGATAGATTAAGCTCGATTATTCCGGGAAACTTCCCCGTAGGGAAAGCAATGTAACTCGTTTTGCGCATGTCAGCAATATTTTATTCAGTTTTGTAAAGGTATTGAATGGAAAAAATATCAGTATCAACAATTTTAAATTTAATATACTAACGTATCTGACTGCGTATTGCGACTTTGGAATTACGACTTACTCTATGGGAGCTTGCTCATTGAATCGTGAGATGTTAATACAATCGGATATTGAATATCAACTTTAAATTATCGACTTATTCGCCAGTAATCCACTACAGTTGTCTCGTTGTCTGCGTCTATCCCGTGAATCTGAATCAACATCGAGTAGCAATGATGTCTACATTTGCGATTGTTTACATCAAAAACGTTTGCTATTGCGCATTTATCTGTTTAGACCGTATTTATTCTTTGTTGCTACAGTGATGTACGATCCGGCCATGTATCGTGATACAATACATCGAGAATCTACACAAATGTCGCATCGAAGCATTGATCCGTACCGAAACCGAACAACAAGCGACTGGCATTGCGTCACGTTATCTTGAACGACGTCGTCAGAGTCAAAGCGTTTAGTAATGGTCCAAACATATTTATTGTTTTGTTTCTGGCTTATTATCCCCAGATATACAGTCTATCTGAATAAGTCGGATTTATACTGGACCTTATCGAATATCGAAAAAACCTTCGGATCGAATTCGGATATCCGATCCGATTCGAAAGCGAACCTGCTTTTCGGATATCCGCACACCTCTAAAATCAATTGCTCAAACCTTACTCTGAAAGTGTGTTAGACTAGGCAAATTTGTTGCTAGAGTAATGTTCAACAATAAGGTAAAGTAAGCAATGCATAAAATAACTTAGATCTTGTGGACGAGATCTACTTAAGAGTCACTAGGTTTCGGTTAGCCTAGTACTTTATATATAGCATTGACTGAAAAAAAAAACTAGAATGTTTCAGCATTTATTTTAGTGACATTGTCATTGCATATGCAACTGTGGGATTTCAAAAATGTGCAAAGCAAATTGGGGAACTTATATTTTTGTCAAACGCTCACATGGAAAATTTGGTCTGACAGATGATATATACGTCAATTGCTCGGGATGGGTTGATATATAGTCGACTTGATGATCTGTTGCTCTAAACCGAAGAAGGTTATTCTATCGTATTAATGATGTAAAACTGTGTTGCATAAACAGCTTGTTTTAAAATGCAATTGAATTAAAATTTATCTCCATTTCGCCTTTATGGGCCAAAAACAAACTTTGAAGGTGGCTCCTTTAGAATGGAAGTATGAAAATTTGAAAACCATTTTGCACCTGAATCATTTGTCTTCTTTTTAACATGGTCGCTTGCAGTTTGCTCCATGGTCGCTTGCATGGTAATTTCATTACATTTTGGTATCAATATCCATTAGCACTACTTGTGTATCAGGTTGCATGCAATATTTGCCAGTGTAATCGCAACAATTACCTGAGCCAGGTCGCCTTGCTCCTGCACGCAGGTCCGTATCTCCCGCAGCAACCGCTCTAGCCCCGAGAACCGCTCCGAGAGTCCACCGATGTTGCGCATGTTCTCATCCTGAGACTGGGTCACCGCGTGGCTCAACAACGCCTGCAGTGAGCTCACTATGTCCTCGTTGTGCTGCAACATGAGACATGGTTGGTAAATTAATAAGATCGTTCAGGTCCATACTGAACAATTCCCAAGGCCTAATACAAGTTCTTTTTATCTAAGCTCATTTAAGCTGAGCAGGACATTGCTTGCTTGTCAAAAGACTGCCTCTAAATATATATATATATATATATTTACTTTATATATATTTATATTTATATAAATATATATATACAGTAGAACTCCAATTATCCGAATTAATTGGGGATCGGGCCAATTCGGATATGCAGAAATTCGGATAATCAGGTATACCTCAAAAAACATTCGGAATTCGGAGGTATTCGGAACCAAGCAAAAAACATCACCATACATAAAAAATCAGAATTTTATCGACAAAGTTATTATAAATGTAGTGAACAGAAAGTGAGCGAACTGTATCAAGAATATACGTCATAAAAATTAAATTACAGGAGTTAAATTGAATACAGTATATACAGTTGCTCTTTTCAATACATACTGTACGTATTTCACTGTTCAATGTTGGTCATTTCACTTGAACATCTCGAGCAAAGTGAGTTTATCACTTAGCGAAAGAACAACACGTTTACGTTTTGTACTCATTTTGAACGATAATCTCGGTGAAAGAACAGTAGTGACTGATGATGAGCAGGGCAGGAAGGGGGTATGACTCATTGTTCCCCGCGAAAATATCGTCCGGAAGGTAACAGCGCGGGCTTTTATTTTAGCGCTCACGGCGCATTATCGCTACACGCGCTCCCGCTGTTATTTTCTTGATTTTTATATTTCTATTATTTCACTCAAAATCGATTCGGATAATTGGATATTCGGATAATTGGGGTTCGGATGATTGGATTTCTACTGTATATATATATATTTATATTTACAGTCGACTTTCAGAAATCCAAACATCAATTCTACCTTGTGGTGAACAATTATGACAATGTGTGTATATATTTATATGCTAATTCAAGTGTGAGCTTCTGAAAGACAATGTAAGCTACATGACATTTGTGTAATCATGTGACAACTGAAGTCGCTAAAACGTTTAGTTTTGTTGTTCGTTTTCATTTGCAACAAAAACTTAAAAAAATTCAACATCATCGGTCCGGACTACCCAGAGTCCAGTCTAGGCCGATACGGATTTTTGAGAGTCTACTGTATACAAAAAATAAAATAATTGTAATTTGCTGCTGAGAATAATTTGGACACTGTTTTCGTCGCCAGCAGAAGCGTCATCGCTCGTATTACTGACAGAATTTCTGTCGCCCAGCTAGAACGGAGCCTTAGGAGCAGAGTAGAACAAAGCAGAAATACTTAGTTTAAAAACACAGAAGAAAAATTCTTTCACTGAATTCTCTTTTTCACTTAAAGAAATCATTCTTTCTTCTCTGCGGTTCAACTAAAACGTAATTAGTTTGAAAAACCGTCATCGCAATTAATTTCGGTTAGTATAATTTCCTGATATTGTATTTCAAGAATGTAAACATACAGAAGAGCTGGTAAAAGTAAATAGAAAATTATTTGATGCTGCAAGCGGGAAACATAATAATGTTCTCAGATCAAAAGCGGGATAAAATGGGATTTTTAAGGAGTTTTAACGGGATAAAACGGGATTTATTTTATCTGAAAAACGGGATTTTTATATTTGTTTTGGCCAGCAGCTGATAGAGTGGTCTGATTAGTGGACCAGCTGATCTGTTTTTCTGGCTTCAAAAATTAACCCATTGGCGTAGACATACGAGCTAGTCTTGTTCCTTCCTTGTAATTTTATTAACCTGTGAATTGGAGTATAAAATTGGTGTTTTTTAAATGGATTAATGGTGTATTTTAATTAAAATATTGTTTTCTTTCAGTTGAGAGAGTCGCATTGGCACACACACAGTAGACATAAGTAAAAATTAGCAAAATCAGTGTTGACCATGTGCAAGTCTCAAAGAATTAACCGACCCGTCAACTTCCAAGCAAGCCTGCCACCGTTTGTTTTACTTGGGCCCTCCCACCGTTACCACAGACCGGTTAACTCATTGAGAGTTGCACAACTGGTCAGTTTTGGTCGTGTGCGGGAATCGAACCCATGAACATCGTATCACCACCTGGCCAAGGTGTTTCCACGACGTAGCCAACTCAGCTAACTCGACCAAAGGCCTGGCGGGGATATTAAGGGTTTTCAGGGATATTAATATTTTACAAACTCATGTATCGTCTTTGCCTTTGAAAAATTACACTCAAGGTACAAAGATTACTACTCAAGGTACAACCTATATTTATTGCTTGGAAATTCAGTAATGATTAATTTGAGGTATGAGAAAGAGATTTACCATAAACGTTTATAATGGTGGGGATTGTTTTATTACTTGAGGTATTTGGATTACTTTTAATTATAGTCTGTCAAGCTCAGGGTTACAAGATTCATTCTCAGGAAGAGTTGTCGTGCTGGCTTCGACTATATTCTTACAATTGTATTTCATAACTAAACTCATGTTTTACTGATATAATGTAAAATAAAATAATTTATGAATTGGTAAGACAAGATAAAAAGGTTGCAGGGTTCCCACTCAAACTTAATAATCAAATTCAAGGGTGTTTCACGGTTTTCAAGGTGTAAAAATTGTCAATTTCAGTCGAAATATTAAAAAATATAACCTATACCGGTCGCAAAACAACAACGCAGACACAGCGCAGCGGTCAAATATTAATTAAAACTTTCCCACATTACAATTATTATGTCACAGCAAATACCATACCTTATGCCAGAGAATGTGTGGTATTCCTTATACTTTTATGTCACAGTGAACCTTTTAAAAAATAAAAACTCTTATAGAATCTCTTATTGTTTTATTGTCGTCGCGAGTCATCGGTCTATCGGCTATCGGAAGCTGGCAGTTTCTACTTCGCTCAGTGTTGCCAATCACTTTTTCCCAAATTACCCTCGATCCTCGTCAAAATTACCCTCAAATACCCTTGAAATCTAAACTCCTGAATTAGTCTGTGGAACAAGTGTCTTATATCATACAAATATTTCACTTCCGGACACCAGCACCAAACGTTGGGGGTCGAATAAATACATGTAGGGGAGTAAAAATCAGCCGGGAGCCAAGCTCAGAAATGATGACTTCACGAGCTGTGACGTCATCAAAATGGCCGCTCAGCGAATTTTTAAAATCCCATATGTCGGTAACCGCTTATCCGATTTTGATAAATAAGGTTTCGTTTTAAAGGTAATTTTATTTCCTAAAATAAATGGTATTTCATGTTTTACCGTAAACTGTTTAAATAAATTTAACAATAGTGATTTTATTAAAAAATTCTGCATTTTTAGTGAATTTCTTCGTAGGCGAATAATGTTATAATCATAATTAGTATGACAGTAGGCTCGGGAGTGTTATAAATTGTCGTTTTGAGGCCCAAACATGTTAAAAATTCAGCAATTAATAAAATGTATACATTATAATATGTAAGTTTTTTTTATGACATGACATCTTTTAAGACTGAAGTTTAATTTTGATAATGTTTGGGGCAATCGTTTAAAGATAACTTAGTTAGTACGGTCATTTAGCAAGTGTAAAAATTGGTGTGTTCAGTGCCGGTGTATCAAAACAGGATTATGTGCCTGTGAAGGTCTTATGGTATTAACTGAGCTCACAAACTGAAAGTCTTACGTTTAACTATTAAGGAAGCAATTTCTATGATTTTAAAGTTGTATTTTAATTTGTATTTAATTTATTTAATTTTATAAAGTAGCGTTAATAGTAAGCTTGCATTACTTAAGAAATACCACACAAGTACAGCTTAACGTTTTATTTTTAATAAAAATTAATTTGTTATCTAAATATATATTTAGTTTTTATTTATCAATTATTAATAATTATTTTTAATTTTATTATTGTGTTGATCTTACAATGCGTACCAAAATATACAATGCGTATAATATCTTGCTTTTATTGTACTAAATAAATTATCTTTACACGATTGCCCCAAACATTATCAAAATTAAATTTCAGTCTAAGTTGTCATGTCATTAAAAAACGTATCTGATCGATTCTGAGCTTGGCTCCCGGCTGATTTTTACACCTTTACATGTAGTTATTCGATCCCCAAAGTTTGGTGCTGGTGTCTGGAAATTAAATATTTTTACGCTTGTTCCACAGACTATATTTATTTGAGTAAAGAGTCTAATGAAATAATGGAAATGTGCTTGAAATTTGATATGTTTGAGGGAGCCGCCTAGAGATGTCACTGATGTATCATTAATGTTAAAGTTTAGAATAAAGAATACAAATAGAAGTTGCACACGCCAGCCAGTTTTTTGTCTCAATTTTTTTATGCGAGTTAAAACGGATTTTTCTTAGAATTTCTTTTGCTGCTTAACAAATCACAGTATATAAATGACTAACAGCTGATGAAATTTTGTTTTCAGCCGTAAACACTAATTATAAACCAGCAAACGCTATCTATCTTTCAGTCTATCAACTGCTAGGATTAGGTAGGTGGAGACAGGTGGCAATAATCCCCATTTTCTATTTTCGTTATTTATTATCTGGTTGAAGTTAAAACTTGCAGACATTACTGCAACTTAGCGGACTTCTTGTCGTCCTGACACTCATGGCTCTTCCACAATTTTTAACATGAGAAGATCACTCTACATGTAATCCTTACTCAGGCTTAGGTACTCCGTGCGTGTTTGTCAGAGTAACCAAAATCGGACGGTAGAGAAATTTAGTAATTTAATCATAAATAAACAACAATGATTATAACAATAAGTAAATAACAGTTATTTTTATATTTTTAAAGGCTTTAGTAAACATTACCCCTTTTTACCCTCAAAATTATCACCAACAAAGGGTAATTACCCTTAAATTGGCAACGCTGACTATGCACCGAGTAAACGGAATGCGTGAGTTACTGACGCGAGTGACGCGACAGTTGTATAGTTACAGTAGCTGTCTACTGTTGCTTGTTTACACTTGGGGTCTGCGGTACCAGAAATTTAAGGTCGGTATGGTTCGGTACGGTAAATATTTTTGTACCTCGGTTCTCGGTAAAAAATCTGTACGGTACACGGTAATAAAATAGCTGTAATTTATCACAGCCTATGTGTATTCGGAAACCAAACAGAACAAATACAGAAAAAACATTATAAAAGAAAAAAGTACTAGCAGACAAACAAAATGTATTTAGGTAAGCTTATGATTATAATTCAATACAGGTTGTATTAATTTAAATTATAGCCTCCAACAACTTTTAAATCTTGTAACCAAATGACACAACAGAATAAGAATTTTTACTGCAATCAGATGACACATACTCAGCAGACGTCCAAGTTGTAGCCTACTCGTCATAAAAGAAGTCGACGGCAATGGCAGTTCATCAAGAATTAAGAATCCATCACAATCACTCATTTTTTGTTTTAAATAGTTAAAATATAAAGGCTATCACAAAACTTGTTCAAAACATGTTATCGACAAAGGTGATGCACGTTCACTTCAAGTGGAAGTGGTGATTACTTGCAAACGTCATCGTCACACAAAGAGTATACTGAAAACTACACTTTTTGTTTTATTTATTTACTCTTAATTATTTTGTTTACTTTCACTCTTTATCCTTTAAGCATTAACTGCTGACTCTATCTTTGATATCCTATCTAAATCTAGCCCTGGCTTATTGAGACTTAAAATTATAAACAGCTGTTTTTCGTTGGATTCATTTCTCTCTGGTAAGCTTATAATTCATGTTTTCCTTTACCTTAGTCAAGAAATAAAGTTTTATACAATTAACAAACTTGTGGTTTTATTATGATTAAGGTACAATGTCAAGGGTTTTAAATCAAAATAAGGGTACAATGAGTGTTTTACAATATCTGGGGAATTCTAACCTTTTTTTTACATAATAAATATTGGACAAAATTAGGCTCAAACTTTAATTAATAAATGTGACTATCTCTTAAATCTCGGCTAGGGTAGTGTGCCGGATCTGGATATTTGTTCAATATTTTATTGGTTGAAATGTTTTCATTACCTATAAATACTTAATAAATCAGAATTTGAATTTAATTAAATATTTAAATAGGCCAATTATGATCTCAGATGTTCTGAATGAGGTAAGAAGTCCAAACTGTTCAGCTCACAAAAACAAATGGCTACTATGAGAATCTTGAGGTAGTAGGCCTTGGAATTTAGGCTGCTATAAAATGAAAGAAATGTTCTTTACAAAGTTCAACTAAAGTCTTTGGTGATATTTAAGAAATGAATTGAGTTAAATTGAGATCCTTTTAAGTATTTGAACTTATTTAGTCTTGGTTAAATCAAATAATAATGTATCTGTTGCTCAACATGTAGTTTCTTCTTAGACTAAGTTATAATGAGATGGAATTTCCTCACCAATGTGTTCTTCACCACAGATTCCTCTTGGCGGCCTTAAAAAATGGGAAATATTTATATGTGGTTCTTCAGTCTACTAAAAGAGTTGGTTTTTATGGCCTACTACACTTGTTTTAGGGATGTTATTTAATTTGAGTTGAGACTCATAAAAAAATACAACTAACACTGGGCCATCTTTCATTTTAGTGAATTTCCCCTATACGGAAGAAGCTATTACCGTAGTCGGCATGATAAGACGGGACCATGATAACTTTTCGTTTTGAGGTCCCCAGACCCCAAAAACACCATTCGTTCAAAACTGTATACATATATATATATATATATATATATATATATATATATATATATACATGTATATATATATATATATATATATATATATATATATATATATATATAATATGTCCGTGAGCACGATTCTCTTGTAAAAATTATCCGATTTTGATGAAATATGGTATAAACGTGTAAAGCAACATTTATGACTTTAAGTTCGAAAACCAGCTAGATCGCTCTATCAGAAGGGGTATTTTGGGGGGTTTTGTACCCCAAAAATGTTTATTTTTTTATTTTTTACATATATTTTTTTAAATAGTCAAATATTAGTTTTTGCCATTGGATTCAGCTTAAAAACACACACAATTTGGTATTTTGATCATTCCTCTACGTCAATTGGTTACCAAGATATTGAAAGTGCTAAACACAGTACGTTGTCTAATGTTATTCTTATGGAGGAAAAGACAAATTTTATATGTCGCTTATTTATGAACTTATACTGACGAAACTTGGTATACGGCTTCATCTGGTTGTGGTCTATTGATATTTGCTCAAAAAAAAATTTTTTGCCAAAGGATCCCGTAGCAGCAAACCTGCGTACTCAGCCCCCATGTTATTCTTATGGAGAATAATTAAATGCTATCTCTCTCTTAATTATGAACATAAATTAATACAAATTGGTATACGACTTAACCTAGTTATGTTCTATTGATATTAGAGTAAAAACCCATTTATTATGTTCCTTGTTGCAACAAACCTGCGTACTCAATGTTATTCTTATGGAGAATAATTAAAATTGCATATATAGCTTATTTGTGAATATATTTTATGAAACTTGGTAAGTGGCTTTATGTAGTATTAAGACATTATATCTCCATTGGAAATTCGCTGAGTATGCAGGTTTGCTGCGACGGGGTATTTGTCTTTTAGCTTTTCAGTCCTACTCAAAATCCAGCTATACAACAAAGCACACTGCCATATGTTTCTTCACAAATTTCTTCCACATGATGATCTATTTTTAACACTGCACTATATAAAATAAAATGGGGAAGTGAGATCAATTTTGAAAGTTAGTATCATTAATTAAATAGTTTAAGCAGCTTTACAATATTATTCAATACCTATTATTTTAATTATATTACAAATTAAAGATGAATATAAATATACACATAGGTTTCTGATGGTGTTGAATGATGAAATATAATATAATAATTTACTTTATGAAGAGTTTGATTTGTGATACGATCTTTATGGAAGGATATTATATCTATTATGAAAAACTCTCTCTCGTCTGTGTGTTTGTATACTCTATGTGGTAAATACACTCCTAGCTCTAAACTAAGGTTGCTAGGTAACATAAAACATAATGGCGATCTATGCCTCAAATAAATAAAGTTTGACAAATTAACAATTTACCAGAAAACTATTTATTTACAAAATTTACATTTCAGCATATTAAAATTGCAAGGGATTAACAGTGTGTATTACAAAGGTAGGGGAAATATGTATGATTTACTTTGTAAAATTATGAAATATGCCTCGGCATCGTTCTGTGGATGGCATGAAAGTCTCTATCTCAGGGCGTTATACAATGGATTCGAGTGGTGACTCTCTTCCTTAATTATAGATTTTGCTTTTTAAAATTAAATTTGATTTTCTTTATAATAAATTTTAAAATCTGATTATTGATTGTAAAGTATGAAGTTGTTTGAATGTTCAAAGGAATCAATTTTGGCTTGGCATCATCCAGGAATGGCGGCCATGATTTTGAGTAAAATGTTTTAGGCCTAATGACTTCTGTCCTAATTTCACTGTCGTTAATAACAAAAGTTCTCTTCTTACAAAATTTTTGAATTCAAAATGCCTATTGATAAAGAAACTTGGAGATAATCAGTAATCAAGCTGCTCAGTCCGCCTGATTCTGATTCAACTTTGTCTCTAGGCTAGATAAGTTGGAATTGTGTTACCAATGGAATCTTCTTCACCAAACCATCTCTTCTGAACTCAAATAAATAAAAGGGGAATGCTCGTGATGGTTTGGCCCTTCTCCTATTTGAAAATATCGAACTTAGAGATGTCCGATTTACTTGTTTAAATGGGAAGTACCTGGGTGGCCGAGCTTTGCTCGGGGGAAGACCAGTCAGTTTGTTTAGATGACTCAGAGTAATATTTCACAACTTCCCCCTACTGATAATCAGATTTGTATAACTCATTTGCCTCTTTTCTACATTTTTAAGGTCCCTCCAGTTGTTATTTATAGCTCAATGTCCCTTTGATTTATTTTACTACTCTATATATGTAATCTTCACTCAAATCTTTTAATCTCTGCTCTCAGGAAACCACATGTTAATATCATAAACAACATGAGTATTACTTTAACAGTTCCCTGGTTGATTATGAACAGCTGTTACAATTCTTTTGTTTTGATTTGAAACTCCATAAGCCCAATGTTAATTTTGTTAACATTTCATTTGAGTTTTTTTACATTAATTAATTTTTCCTGGGGATGAGACCTGTCTATAACTTATTTTTATCCCAGAAATTAGTTATTTCGAACATTTGAAGGAAATCGTTGGAGCCGTTTTTGAGATCAGTGTCGCAAGCAAGCAAGCAAACCTTACTCATATTAGAGTATAGGATTTATTAATTTTAAATGATGCTCAAAATTTAGGTCTAACACCAAGGCCGGTCCATTTTATAAGAAGGAAAGAGAGTTGAATTCACACCTTCCAACAATGCATTCACATATGATTTTCTTTCTTGAGGTTTTAAGTACACATGACACTTCACTTTGACTTTTCACTATTATTACAATATAAAATTTGGCCAGTAATCTATGTATTTAAGATCAGGTGGTTATCAAAATTGTGTTTGAAGTAGTTTATACTATTTTCTAATACCAGGTGACATGGGTGAGTAATACATTTATCCTATAAACACTTAGAGAGATAATTATTGTTATATACAAGTTAATTACATATATATGGATAGTTCTAATGGGTTTTTATAAGGGCACATTGATATTTTATGGGGGCCTTATCCAGGTTTGCACATGATTACACACCTTTATATAGGCCTACTTAGCCATTATTATTGAATATTTATCAACATAAATTATGAACTGTTGCAATATCCCCGCAGAAATTTAATATGGAATGAAATGCAATATTAAATTTCGAAACACAGTGAATAAATTATGTTTTTAATTAGAACGACTGGTATGAAAGGGAACAAACATGGCTATTAAATAAACAATTAACAATAAGAAAATGCTAGAGATGTGCGAGTACTCGAAATTTCGAGTTCGAGCCGAGTTTGGCCCTGAAACTCGAGGTTTTACTGAAACTCAAAGGTTTCGAGCGAGTTTACTCCCGCCATTTACCCGCGCTACCACGGGTCGTCCGCGGCCGCGCGTCGGCTGTAAATTCAAACTGAGTGTGAACGTATTTGAGGTGTTAAGAGTTGTAATGTTGATTTTAGTGTTTGATTAATAAATAAACACTAAAAAAAAGGCTTATAAATTTGTGTTACTCTTTACATCAAAGTGGAGGATATACGAGGACCTTCAGATTGAGTTGTATGAACACTTTTAGGTTAACCTAACCTTGTCATTTTTTTAAGAAAAATATCAAAAACATGTAATGAAATCTAATAGGTAAGAATAAGAAGTTTGTGCTGGTTTTTTGTTCCATGATAATTGAATTTGAGTCAATCCATTAATTTTAGGCTCAACTGTCCTTTGGCATTGAGTTGTTTTTAAAGACAAGTGATTTGTTTAGGCCTTGTTTAAGTTTCATTAATGATTTTGTAATATTTTAAAACTCTATTTAAAAAATCCTTCCATATAATCAATTGATTTGCCAGGCACTTTCAAACATATCTTCATGTTTTTAATAACTGATTGCCCTTATTAGGACTATTAGTGTTAAAATTAATGCTAAAATATGTTAGTAAATACATTTTGTGTGGTAAGTAAGTAGGCTAATGTTTTACCCTGTAATAGGCCTTTTAAATATTAAAATAAAGTTTATTTTAACTTATAGACCTAAATGCAATTTTATTTTCTCCAATCCTATAAGGATGTAGCTTACGCCTAAACATAATATGCAAAACATAGGACAAATAAAAAAGAGAAAATAAAATTAAAAACTGAGATTATTTTTTAATGAAACTGTTAATTAATACCATATAGGCTCTAACAACCTTGATACCAAAAAATTAAAAGTATTTTATCTTCATGGAAAAATGTTATGCAATAACCTTGGTATGATTTATTTTCATATAAATGTACTTACCTTTTTCCAATGAAACAGGAATCCATTTACTTTACTTACTATTGTTATTTTCAGGTCATAGTGACTAGAAAAGTATATTTTAATAACATCATTTATAAATAGAACCCTATACACTGTTTTGATCCAACTCGACCTATATGTTTTTTTTATTTGTATACTCGACTCGAACTCGAGATCCAAATCTTTTGCCATTTACTCGACTCAAACTCGACTCGACTTAAAAAACCTGTACTCGCACATCTCTAGAAAATGCATATCACTAAATAATCAAGAGAAAATAACTATTTACATATGGGTACCAAGGGATTAACACGCTCGCTGCGCACGAAAAATTTTGAATGTTTTTGTGGATGTTGAAAAATTTGTATCCTATGACGAATAGAATACCAACCATGTGGTTTAAAAGCATTTCATACCTTTAGTTTAGCCGCTAATGACGTCATAAAGGTCCGGTCGATTTCAGGACCGTAGCACCCGTTGCGTGTACACACATAGTTACAATCACATGAAATGACAGTCACAATGTTATTATTTGGTAAAAACGTCAGGATCACTACCGGTTTCATCATAGTCATCATTTCATGAAGTGGAAGCCATTATAAAACAATATATAACACCACAGGAACACTACTCTAAATAAGCAGAACAATGCGCCAAAAAACGCACAAAATAAGCGGCCGATACGAAAAGTAACGCCGCCCGACAACACAACGTGACCCGCACTACACACAGACAGTAAATCACCTGCCTCGAACAAGTGATGGGCTCACACTAACTGGTTTAGTTACAATAAAGAGCGTGAAACCATTTCCGGCCGTGCGGCGTGCGCGCGCAGCCAAGGTCAATGGAGACAGACGCAAATTCTGGAAACTGACGCCGCCCGGCAACACTACGTGACCCCTCCTACACGCTCACAACATATCACGTGAATCGACCAGGTGCTCAGCTCAGACTGACTGGTTTAGTTTAAAAAGAGGCATGTCCCGATATATGGACACGAGCGTGCGAAATTATGCAAGGATGTCCTGATGTGGGAACATGCGCAGCGAACGTGTTAATTGAACTGTTTTCTATTTATTTACTATCACTAGATTGGGATTCAATTTTTCTATAATACTGTAAATCGTCTTTATTGTTTTACTATTTAATACATTATTTGGTTGCACTGCAAAGCGTCTTTATTATTCACCATTTTTCACTTAACACAGATTGTTATTTAATATTTCACTTTATGAGTGTTCAATTTCTTATAACTAACTGTACAAAGGGTTTAGGTCTCTGCACACACAAATGTTCAACTTCTTGATGTCTCTTCACTGATGATTAAATTTTTTAATTTGATGTTCTTCTACTATTTTCGTTGAGGGGGAACGTATTTCCTTAAAGCGGAAATATGGTATGGGCCAAACGTCTTAGTGTCGTCTAATGTGTTTACATGGTATGTTGTTAATAGGTCGCACAACTCGCTCCGTTGTTGTTCGTCTAGTATTTTGTTATCTTCTAAGGATTTGTAAACTGTTTTAGGTGACATTTCTTCAGTAGTGTTACTCATGTTCGGGTTAGGATCATTACAATTTATATATACATTATTATTATCATTATTATAATTATCTTCATAGTATTCATAGTTATTATCATCATTAATGCTTCGCCTAAGGCTTTGCTCAGATACAAAATTACAAGTTATACCATCAATGTTTACCTCTCCGTACTTCAAACTTATATCATTATTATTTATGGATAATTTAATTATTTCCTCCTTAAAGTTCATTTCAAACTGCCATAATTTCAATACATCGTTTCCTATTATTAAGCTCCTAACTAAATTGGGTAAGAGTAATACTTGTAGTTGGGTTTGCACCTCGTTTATATCTATAGATAACATTACTATTCGAGTAATCCGTTTCGACTTTTCTCCGGTTGCGGTTTTTATTTGTGTATTTACTATGGGCAACTCTTCGTATCGACCTATCTTATTTTTATGTTCAAGGAACCATTGTTCTGACATACATGTCATGTTTGAGCCTGTATCGATTAATGCATTTACTTTAATTTTGTTTATATTAATATCAATTTCGGGAAATTCTATTTGCTTGACTTTATTAGATTGGTTATTTAATTCCGGTTCTTCACTTAGCAAGAATTCTCTATCGCAACAAATTACATCGGTTTCATACAGGTTAATTGATAAATTGTTTTGGTTTTCATGTGTTACTGTTTCCGAGGTTTTTACTTAGCACTGAGGAGATATTAGGGGAAATGTTTATGGGTGTGGTGTGCAGGCAACGGCACTATTAGGAAGGCTGTCGAATACCCAGAAAGTTACAATTCATCAGGCAGGGAACAACGATTTATAAATTCATTCGATAAAACAAACAAACAATCGGTTGATGAAATTGTTCGATATCGTAACAATCGTAACAAATGATAACCTCATCTCAGCGTAGGCGAAAAAGTGCTCACCAACTTTTAAAGACTATGCAGTCCTCCAACAATACTGTCTGACAACGTGGTTTCTAGGCTACTGTTAATTGATTTTAAAACTGTTCAAATGGAATTAAACTCTTGAAATAGTCCTTGGATATGAAATTTGAAATATTGAAAAAGTGTTCTTTACTAATTTGTTGATTGATCAAAGTCCAGTGGATCGGTATTTTATTAACCCTTTGAGTGCCGTGGCGTCATGGCCATTTCTTATGCATAAAGTGCCGGGCTTATTTCAACAGAAAGTGTAGTAGTTTATATAAAATTTCATATAAAATTCAATTTTAAAGGTATCCATGTAATTTTTTTTTTATTTTGTGCGGGAATAAATTCTCTACACAATAAATATAAGATAACTGCAATTAAATAATAAACCGGTTCAAAAAAAAAAGTTTTTCAGAAAAAAAAAATTAAAAAAATTTTTTTTTTCAACTTTGACTTATGATAACTTATGCTAAACAAATTTATTATTTTTTTTCAGCCACACAGTCAGAAAGAGCAGACAATTGTGAACAAAATTCATATATAAATCATCAATATGAGTTCAAAACAAGTTTGTAAACAAATAAAATTCAAATGTGTTACAATTCTACATTTGTGGTTACCAAGCAACGCCGAAGTAGAATGTTGTTATTTTTTTTTTGTTAGTATGTTGTCAGTGAAAATTGTTATTATTACTAGTAAAAAACCTTTACTATTGAACAGAAACAAAAACAATAAATAAAAAACCCAATAAAATTATAAAAAATGTGAATTCGTACCTTTTATTTGTACTCCAACTTCAGCCGAAGATTCTCTTCTTTTCATAAGTTCTACACATAACTTAGCCTACACTAAAAAGTTTCTATTTACAATATTTACATAAGAATAAGACTCCTGAATTCATTCCTCAACACATGTGACCATCCACACACTCTGGATGGACACCATTTTCGCAGTTGACGCAAATAAATGCAGAACGATGCTTCAAATCGCCCACTGAACATACTTTGCACAAGCGGAGTTTTCTGCCTTCAAGTTTTTTTACACCAAATCGTTTTCTCTGGCCTGGCGAGTTTCTCTGTGCAGGTGAATTTTCATCGTTCATAGAGGATATCCACTGGTCTCCAATCTCGTTCACGATGAGTTCAGTAAACTGAACCCTAGACATGGGTTTTACAGGTTTTATATTCTGCTGGTAAAGAATGTATGCATTCAGCACCATCCGTGACATTACATTGAATATTACTTTTTTATAATACTTGAGTGTTTTGCGCTCGTCTAAATAGGTGTACAGCATCATGTCATGGACATCAACACCGCCCATGAACCTGTTATAGTCCAGAATTATATCAGGCTTCTCGACAATCTGTTCTTCAGCCTGTCCCCTTAGGTGGCGTCTCACCGCAGATTTTGTTGGTTGCGAGTTGGAAGACAGAAGAATCACCTGTTTTTTTTGGCTTTTCTTCTCCCTAAATCCACATAACATCAAAGGGCCATGTTTGAAAAACTTAGCGACACCTACACCGAACTTATCCTTGATGGCTCTAGGGAGATATTTTCGATTGGCCCTTACTGTACCCGTAATATAAGTACCAACAGAATATAAATATTCAGCCAGGGGAACAGAACTATAAAAGTTGTCTACAAAAATGTGATAACCCTTGTTCAAATAGTTGCCAAGGTTCAACAGGTTTTTTACTACCGTATATGCCAGACCATTAGTTTGTTGGTCTCTTTTGTCTTGACCACTCGCAGCACCTCTATACACATAGAAACCGAGGCAGTAATTCACCACCGAGTCGCATAAGACCCACAGTTTTATCCCCCATCTGTGATGCTGTTTCTTTGGCATATATTGCATTAGGCCTGTATGGGATTTAGTACCTATGAGCGACTCGTCAATAGACAACTGACGATGTGGTACAAAGTAATGCCGAAACATACGGTTAGCGTGTTCTACGATTGGTAAAAATTTACCACATGGGTCATATGGCTTTTGAGCTAAAACTTCATTGTTCACCATGTGAAAGAAGCGTAAAATAAGCTGGAATCTGTTCCTTGAAAACATCCTTGGAAACCATGGTGTTGATCCCGATGATAATTTGGTCCAGTAAGAAAATATGGTTGGTTTGCGGACGAGCCCCATATTCAAAATGCATGCAATGAAGGCTTTAATCTCATTCATTGTTACTGGCAACCATTCCTTGACCCTAGACTTGTCTTTTAGTTCAGTAGAATTTACATACTGGGCAGCATACCTGTTGGTTTCGTCGACTATCAACATCAACAATGAAGTTGTAAAAAATAACTCGAAGTACTTGATGGGAGCTGAGTCTACATCAGGCATATGCTTAGGGCCTACATTTTCAAGAAAAGGTGTTGGAGGGTCTGGGAAATTCTCCTCAGGTCCTACCTCAGTCCACTGAAACTCTTCATCGGAAGAATCGGTCTCATCGGACTCATCAGTTTCCGATTCAACGAAAGTTCTTCGGCGATGCGAAGAATCACTCTGAGTAGCCCTAGGCCTAGCGTTTCTGCGTCGCTGTGCTGGAAGAGGGGTTGAGCATGCAGGTACAGTTCGAGGGCTATCTACATCAGTGTCAGGATTATTTACAGCAGTATTTACAGGTTTTATTACACTAACATCAGATGAGTAAGTGTAATCATCGTCAACTGGGTCATAGTCTTTGTCAGCGTCTGTATCATCAGGTTCAAAAGAACTATCAGATGAATGGAAGTCCAATTCTGGAAAAAATAATTTCTTAGGTCTAGCTGTAGCTTTTGTATTCAAATTTTTGGAAAAGGATAAGCCTGCATTACATCTAGCAGTACGCTTAGGCAGAGGCCTAGCTTGCTCCGGAATGTCAGAGACACTTTGGACAATCGGAACATGTATTTCTGAAGCAATTACCGGTACATCTGGGGCTTTCCTTGGTCCCGGAATCGGATTTTCAAGACTTGAGATCTCAAGTTTAGCTTTTTTAGCAGGAGAAATATCAGTTGCCTGCTCATAAGAAGTATCTAAACCACTGACACTGTTTTCGAGTTCATTGTAAAGTAATTCCCGAAGGACACTGGAGTTGTTTGGATCAATTCTTTTACTCATGGTTGACTCATTAGCAATAAATGAGAAGTAAATAACACTAAAACACAACTTCAATCACAAAATCAGCGATATTTAAGGTTATTTGCCGGTATTCGCGCACGTATAACCAAACAACAACAAACACACAACAAACAGATGACACCTGGGACCAAACACCGCTAAAATAATGTCTGCTAACGTCTGCTAACTAACGACCAAAGGCAACAGAATTGCTGGAAAATGATAGCAGTATGCTTTTGGATCAAAATGATGTGTTTTTAAAGCCAGTACGTTGTTTTGAATTTGAGTAATATATGAAATACTGAGAGTCGCCGTCAGCGACGCTCGGCAATATATGCGCAACTACAGTGCATCGCTGTGAGCGACGCTACGGCACTCAAAGGGTTAAATTTATAGGTAACTGTTGAAAGTCCACATCTGGTTTCACAATGGAGAAAAGGGTTGGTCCCACCACCAATAATTTCTTCACGGCCTTAACAAAAGGGTTTAACTAATGCCTGTGGCTCTTCTTCTATTAAAAATTTGGGTTATTAGTACCCAAAATACTAATTTTCAGGGTAAAATCACATTTTAAATGAAGATCAAAATTTGGAGTATGCTATCACTAGGCCAGCTATATTCAGAGAGAGAGAGTTTAGGGCATTGTTACAATAATTCACATCTGGCATTGCACACTTAACACGTTCGCTGCGGCGAGCGCCATATGGCGCTCGGCAGAACAACGCCACGATCTGAGAGCGCCACATGGCGCTCTGTCTACATGCTAAGTTCAATTTGGTCTCGTGCTGGCAGCACTGTGGTGAGGACGGGTATTTTATGTCAGAGTTTTAGCTAGGAATGCGAGCTTTATTTTGGTGTAGGTTGGTAGTAAATTTCCCCGTAAAATTCCCGTTCATAAGGGACAAAAAACCAGTTTTTGCCCCATATTTCTGGGATATTCTCCCTGTTATTGACATTACAAGGGAAATGGCTAGTACCCAGGCAGTGCTGCTACCTGTGGGTGTTTCAGCGAACTACGTCCAGTCTCGTGGAAATGCAGCACATCATCGAACCGCTGTTTTGTGATTCGTCAGACCGAAATAATTGAATTCGTCTGTGCCAATCTGGTTCGCTGCCGTGCTCGGCGCACGCCCGCCATTGGTGGGCCGCAGCGAACGTGTTAATCATTCTTCAGCTCTTGATGCTCACTTCACTGGTTGCACTAAATTAATTGTTAAGGAGCTTAATTTGGATTTTTATAGAAATGTAATGATTTGGAATAAATTAATATAAGGTTTTTAAGCAATTTTGATACATTATGAATTTTCATAAAATTATTTACTAGCACAATTAACATTTTGATATGGTAATTTACATAATATGATAGGCCTATATTTTATTTGGTGTTTCTGGTGAGGAATAAAAATACATTTCCCATACCTAAACTTTATTATAACTTGTAAACAATATTTTAAATGAAAAAAGGGGATTTAAAATTCAAATTATCAGGGTAAATAGATGAGATGTTTCAACATGGAGTGAGGGAATTGTCAGAACAACTTGGGCCTGGCTGTGTTGTTTGGATCTCAGATTTGAAGAGAAGAGGTGTAGTGAAAACTAAACTGGAACAACCAAGATCCTACCTCATCGAATTAGACAATGGAACACAATTGAGACGAAACAGAGTTCAAATAATCCCAGTCAAGTCAACCATCTAGTCAGCTTTTGAAAGGGGAGGATGTCATATGGTAGTCTAAACATATGATATTTCAGAGTTTACTAAAATAATTATTACTCTGTTTATTTCTTTGTTTTGGACTTTAGAATAAAGCTTTGTTCTTGTAAGAAATGTTTTACTTTAATATGTTATCATATTAGTACAAAATCATTATACACTTATGATTTTTCCACAGACGACTTATATCACAGAAAACTATAAAACACTAGATAAGACTGTGGAATAAAAAAGGGTTGCGTTTCCGTGGTAGCACAGTGGTTAGCGTGCTCGCTTCATAATCTGAAGTTTTCCAGATCGATCCTGGGCAAGATCTTTAGAAAATATTGTGAACGTTCGATACTGGATCCAGCTGCCATTGGTCACTGGGCTGTTAATTCATGATCCTGGCTGAAGAATCAGTCGGTCTTAGTCAGTAAAAAGGCTATACACAAGGCAACTCACCCATTCTATACTCATCATTCATTCATATTCACCTTAATATATGCCCTAGTTGCATCGGCGTCTTACAAAGTGATTTAGCGATGGCAGGGGGAGGCAGGGGGTGGAGTGGGGAATAAGTCGGGTCATCGATAAGGATGGCAGCGGGTGTACCAATGCACCCCCTCCGAGCGACCCATGTGACTAAACTGACGTTAACATAGTCAGCCTTCTGTAGTGTTTTATAGTGTTCTGTGTTCTCCATTACTCACTATTGTTACCTGCTGTATGCCCTTGGAGCACATCTGCGAGAGCTTGTGGAAGCTGTCGTTGGAGTTGCGCAGGTGCAGCCAGTCGAGCAGCGACACGTTGTTCTTGCGCTGCGACAGCTCCTGGCAGCTGCCCACGTTGGCCAGGGGGTCCTGCATGGCGAGGTCCACCAGGGAGGGCATCAGAGGGATGGTGGCCAGGGTCTGGGCCACCTCCCCCACCCTGTCACACAACAGCTTATTCAATTATATTCAAAATATTCTTTGATCATTAGTATAACATGTATACATTGAATGTTAACTGCTCATATTTTAAAAGTCTACCTCATAAAATTAAAACAATAAATAAATGTCTATGTTACTACAGTAGAAACTCTCAAACTCGACACAATGTGGACTTAAAGAGTTTGGAGGTTGTCAAGTTTTACGGAACTTGAGCAATAAAAACGGGTGTGACATAACGCTCATATTAATGTACTTACATTGAACATTTATTGATTTATCACATCTATCACATTTTAAATTTATGTAGTGAAAGTAAGAATGACCTACTTGGGAATCCCAGTCTAAAGCCTTGCGATAAGGAAAGGTGACATAAATTCCAGAAGCAACCCTTAGGTGCTAAACAATAGCAGACCCCAGAGCAGCGACAAGCAGAGATGCGGTGATGACCTTGGAAAAACTTAGTAACCCAGTCTAAAGTCTCTGACCCACTAGGGCAGTTCGACAATGACGGACGGTACGTCACGGTCGGCATTTTTAAATTAACATAATACGTCACTAGCCCTGTCGAGTTTGAGATTTTTGACTGTATTACAAAAATAATTACAATGTATTTCTAATGGCAATTACAAATATAATAAAATTTGGTAAATAAAATAATAATAAAATTTGGTAAATAAAATAACAATCAGGCTAACTTAAAAATTTCACTTATAAAACTATTTATTATAGCTCGTAAAATGAATAAAAGGTTTTATTTATGAAATACTTTTTCAGTTTATCCTTAAATTTTGAAAAAAGACGTTTCCAATTTTATGTTGACAGGTATTTGACTATAAAACATTATTGCTGCGTATTGCAGTTTTTTGCAAAAAAGTGCCAATCGATGAGAAGGAATAGATAATACTGTAGTTGTCTACTACTATATTGGTAATTATTACCGTTAAGTCTTTGATCGCTGATTCTTGATCTAACAGATATTATTACTTCAGGGATGTCTAATCTAGGGATGAGTCGATTCCAATTTTGTTCAATTCCGATTTCAGTTCCGATTCTTACAAATCGATTCTCGATTCCGATTCCATCGATTCCTAATAATAGGTGAAATAGCAAAGTAATGTTTTAAAAATGATTAAAGACAATAAGTTGGTCAGTAATTGGTTTTTATTTAATAAATTGAGTCAATCGGTTGGTTGGTGATTATTTTTCATTAATAAAATAAAGTTACAAAAATAAATATCAAACAAAACATTAAGTTGAATTGCATGTTTATTTGTCATGTAATTGTTATGCTTTAAATTACATAAATCTCCCATAATATTTTTTGAAATTGGTTTTCTTGTGTTATAAAACAATCACTTTGAATGTTAACTATTCTTGACTGATAAAAATACATTTGTAATGTTAATGTTAATTTTTTTATAAAAGTTAGATAGCATTTTTTTATAATTAATTTTTAATGATTGTAGATCAACGTTTTTAAATATACTGTTAATACCGTTTTTATTATTTAATGTTATTTAGAAGCTTTTTGTAGTTAATTATCAAACTAATTTTTAAGGCAATTTTTACATAATTTAATGCTAATTTCACTATTATTATAGAAAAAGAAAATCTGTTTAATATTTAATATAAATTCATAATTCTCGGGGAAAAACGTGGTTGTAGGATAATAACTCAAAAGAAATAATGTTGGTCACCCGACTGATTTATTGCTTTCAACGAGACCCCACTCCGGCTTCCTTATCTCTTCCTTCCTTATCTCCAAGGTCCGATTTTTTGCCCCTGACCCAAACACTCCCCGTGCTCTTCTCTTACTTCACATGTATCCATAAATAACTCACCTGTCATTGTCTCCTTTCCTATCAAAATGAGCTAAAAATTGAATTTAAGGCTTATTTTTCTGTATTTTAGTCATATATTTTGCTTAACATTAGTTAGCAGCGTAAATCTGGGTAAACGGCATGAGTGGCTATAACATTTTCAACAACTTAACTCGAATTTTCTATGGTCAGCGGCTTAAATCTGAGTAAACAGCGGAAGTAGCTATTCAATTTTTAACTACTCGACTTGAATTTTCGATGGTTAGCGGTGTAAATATGGGTAAACGTTGGGAGTGTCAACAGCCTGGAATCAGTAGAATCGGAATTGACTTTGGGCCATCGATTCTCAATACCGATTCTAAGCCTGAGAATCGGTAGAATCGAGAATCGACAATTGGAATTGACTCTTCCCTAGCCTAATCCATAGACAGGAAGGATGTCTTGCTTTGTGACTGAATCCCTCCTATAGGTCTTTATGGATGAATTTAAGCAAGATGTTTAGTTTAGGTAATTTATCATATTTTAATATTAGTAAAAAATACGCACGTCTCTGAAAGCTGATAGTAGTGCTGTTTGCTTTCCAGAAATTCTTGGAAGTAACTAACAAAATTATCCATGTTGGCTTTCACAGTTGGAATCGTGTCATCCATGTTCGCAATCACTGCAGCATAACCTGAATAAAACAGAAGAGATCAATTAAGTATCTAAACTCAAAAAACAAACTTAGGTTATAATTAATAAACCCTGAAGATTCTGTTTATCACAATTTCAGGTTTGCCAGGTTGATTGGTAACCAATAATGAAGTATTTCTGGTAACTACAATTAATCAGCCCAAATAGCCATATTTAATTTCAACCATTTCATTGTGAGTAACGGTTTGTCCATCCTCTTCTTTCTTCCTTTGTCTCTTTTCACTAGTACCCTTTTTCAGAATATTTGAAACGAGCCAAGAATGTAACCCAAAAATAATATATTATATTGAATATGCAGTAAAATGGGAAATAGTATATGAATATATTTGTTACATTGATCGTGACTTGGGATTATAACTTAAGAATATCTAACTACTTATTTGATTTTGATGCAACCAATTGTAATTAGCGTTACAGTGCCACCAGCGTTGGTGCTCGTACCTTGGTGCATAAGGTGTTGTTCATGCACCAGCCGCTCGCAGGCTTGCATCTCCTCCTGCGCCATCTCGCAGAACCGCTGCGCCAGGTGGGAGCGGACCACCACGGTGTTGATGGTGTCCGGCAGCACCAGACTTGTGTCAACCTCCGCCTTCATGTCAGGGTGTTCTGCACAGCAAGAGCAAATAAAGAACATAAATGATGACAAATAAGTATAAAGTTGTACATTTCCGTAAAGTTCATTGCATGGGCTATCTAAAAATGTAACTTTTGACGATCATACCTCATGTTTTAGTAACTTGGCATCGGTTCAAATCCAGAAAAAAGGATTTTTTTTCAGTACCCACATATGTAAAACCACTTTATTCCAACTAAATAAGAAAATGAAGATATACATTCTGTTCAAAATTTATTGAGGAATAAGAAAATATATAGTTTTGCACAGTTCTTCTAATGAATAAAAGTCCAAAAATGCAAAACTAATCTAAAAACATAACACTAAAGCGTAACATCACCATAACAACAACAACAAATTGCAGACGTTCGGAATTCTGTCACAGACAATAGTAACAATAGCACAAATGGCAATTATTTGTAGTCTTAAAGAAGCCTAGATCCGCTGATCACGTTAGTACTCTCAATCGTATGCCGAAATATTACAAAATCGGGCGACTGATACTCGGCGGGAAAAAATTGTCGTCCGAAAACGGGCGAAGGTCACTCAGAGGGTTAAAAAAGAAAACTAAAAGCAGCAAAAGTTCAGAAAAATCCAGACAAGACAAGCAATACCGTGGCTGCATAGCATGAATACTGGGTAAGACTGTATCTCGGTTAACATCCCAAAACTTGAGAAGCTTATTTTGCTCTAACCAGTGATTGTAAATGACCACAACAATTTCTTTCACAATATAACTAGAAAGACAAGGCAGACATTTCCACACCTAAGCAGGTGTTCCATTAGGAGGGGCACAAGAGGTCACAACCCCCCAACTTTAGAGAAAGGGCATTTAGGCTATTAAGTAAATTTCAAAGGAAAATATTCAAGTGTCCCCTTAAAATAATATGCCAATGAGTCCGAGTTACAATATGCCTATCTACCAGCATGTTTACTGTGTTCAGATAACGACAATTAGAATCAAGGAGTGGTGTAATGAAGGTGAATCTGACAATTGCCTCCAATGATCCCGTTAAGCAGTCTACGAGTCAACCTGACTCTCCTTAACCTCCCAAGCTGCATCCCACTAGGCACAACCTTATCACTATCGAGGCTACACAGTTGTGAAGGCTGGAATCACGCTTGATTGCTCACACGGAACTTGACAAGTTACTGATAAGACATTAGATAACAATTAGTGACAACAGTGACTTGAATTGTGATAATTATACTTTAACCGGTTGTATATGCAAAATGTATAAAGTGAATATCCCACTAGCTGTACCTATACGCTACGGTATATTACACAGAGTCTCTAACTACACAGTCTCTCTAACTGCAGCAGTTACGTTTGGTTTATTAATATCATACTCTCTGATTTCAATTCTGTGAGGTTGGGGAACTCTAGTTTGGCAAACAAAGACATTACTTAAACAGTTTAATATTGCAATATTTTAAAGTATATTCTTTTAGATAATTATAAAACTCTATTTTGTTATTTTAATCAAGTTTATACGTTCCTATTATTCCATAAATGAAAAATTTTACTTAAAAGTAATCAAATTAACTTAACATCCTGTCAAACAAGCTCAATTCAACAATATTACTGTAACACAACAATGGTATCGTTAAGTTGTTTGAGCAGCAACATTACAAAAGTAACAGAAATTACCTGGCCCCGCATCAAACGAAAGCAGTTCCGGTGGAGCTTCAGGGCTGGGGTGGTGGTAGAACTGCTTGTTGTAGAGGAAGATCGGGTTGGTATCCGTGCCGGCAGAGAAGTGACATACTCGCTGGTTGGGCGGCAACGTGATCCCCCCACTCACGAGCAGCACTTGCATGTCGACGGGGATCTTGTGCTCCTTCGCTATGTGTTCTTGGAGGACGGAGACTCTGTAATAATAAATAATAACGTATGACTTTTAGATGAGGAAGAGCTCTAATACAGAGAAGGTGCTCCTCGCCTCAGAGACATAACCATTTTTTTGTTTTTGATTGGTAGGCTTACATGTTAAGGTGGGTTTATAATCACATCATCACGTAGTTAACAGCCATTGGTGACTGACGGGGATCGCACCCAGGACTTGTGAATCAAAGTCATGCACTCTAACCCCTACACCATGCTGAGCACGCATGGTTTTGGGACGGGCACGAGTGTTGTTCTATGGCGTTGGTGTGAGGGGTACCGGGGCGTCATGTGAAAAATGTAACGTTTTATTTTGTTTTGTTTTTTATTAATATATTAGAATTATGTTTCTGACTGTTGTATTTTTGATTAAATATTTAAAAAATGCCACGAGACACTGAGAAAACTTTTTTTCCAAGCGCATCGCAGCCTGAACATCCGGAAAATCTGAGGAAGCATGATCTTTTTTGTTATCGCATGAAACGTCATTTGTTAAAGTTGTGTGTTTGTCCAGATTAATCTTTTATGTGTGTGACTGTACTGAAACTGTTTTATTATAAGTGACCATGATCTACACTAACTTTAAAAAATCAAAAAAGGAGGTGGGTGAGTCTGACAATTGCAAAATAATGTGAACAACACCTCAGTGACAAACCGACGTAGTGAACATCTTCACCGAGAGATAACTGTATGAGCCAAGTATACAGTTCTAAATCACAACATTTTAGATTTTGACTTACTTTTTATATAACCCTACTGAAAATCTTTCTTTTCCAATTATTTGAATTCAGCATCAGTAGCCTATTTCAGTCTCTCAAAATGATTATTCAAAGTAAAAAACTAAAAGTACAATCTAGAATGTATAAGATGTGCGAGTCACTGATGTTATTAATTTTAACAAGTGAATGTTTTTTAAGACTCTTGAGTGGGTGTAGTAAAAATGTTTGGAATTTAGATAGCAAGATTCAATTTATTGCCCCTTCTGTCTCAGGTTACTCTCACAATATTCAACAATTCACAACACATCTATTGCTCGAAACCTCGCAAAGTTGCTTAATCTTGTTCCTTGCTAAAAGAATTATCTATTATAAGCATTAAACACATATTGTGTAACAAGCACTACAAAGATTTGTTGCAATTTCAGTATTTCGGACAAAGATTATGTTGCAATTTCAGTATTTCGGACATTTATATTTACATCAAGATGATTTAATGCTGTAAACTGTGTTACCACATTAACAGCTGTTTAAGAATGGAAATATCGAAAGTTGTAAACCACTTTCCAAAACTATAGGTCAAGGCCATTTGTTTGGTACCTCGATCATCGAAATCGGCCAATAAATAACAGATGGATTTAGTTCATAAAATCACCTTAGTTTATAGGTACAGAAATGAATGTCATATGGCAACCATAACTCACAGTTCCATCCCCAAGTTGATATCGAAGGTCATCATGGTCCCAACGTCGACGTTGAACATGTACAACATGTTGACTACTGTCGTGAGCGCAGGGTCCCGCAATACCGTTACTGTTGACGCTTGTGTCACTCCATGCTGATCACACCCCGGACCTCACTTGAGACTTTCCTGTCAGGGCAAACAACCAGAATGAGACACCAACTCATTTAACTTATTAGTTCCTACCATGACCCCCTGAACACGTTTTGGGGGGTCGTTCAAAATTATATATAGGGGTGGGTGGGTGTGGGTGTGGGTGTGTGGGTGTGGGTGTGTGTGCGTGCGTGCGTGTGTGTGTGTGTGTGTGTGTGTGTGTGTGTGTGTGTGTGTGTGTGTGTGTGTGTGTGCACTGTACCGGTCATATTTCTTGTCCGATTTACTTCAAATTTGGTAGGGACGTTCCTTTCTATAATCAGTTGGACAAGTTCGTTGGGCAAAACAATCGGACAACTCTAAACCCCTTTTTTGGGGATTATTCTTTCAAATTTTTAGTTTTTGGGCCCAGAAAGGGTCAGAAAATCCCCGGAGACGTATAATTAATGCATGTATTAATATGGGAATTAGTGAAGCGAAAGTTTTAAGCCGTCTCTTGTCATTCTAGGATATATATTTACCAAGTTATTAAAGAAAATGTATATCGGCTAAACACAGTACATTTTGTTATGGGGTTTTTATATTAGAAAAGCATGTTATTCATGTGTCGGTTATTTGTACCATCCCCAGCAACCTCGCACCTACTTTCAAGCCTGACTGGACCTTCTCCTAACCTTATAATGCACAAAATTGTATTACTAGCATTGCAGGTAAATGAAACTAGGAGCATTAGAACAGAAAAAAATCAATGTTTTCAGATTTCAACAAAATTGCAATAAATGTATTTTTTACACTGGTTTTGAGTTTTAAGTTTTGTATTCACTTCCCTCACGTCAGCGTGCTGCATGCGAACTCGTTTTGTTATTATCGAGGTTACAAATAATGTAAGAAAATATACAATTTCTTAAGATCAGTGAGTAACTGTACGCTGATACAGATGCCAGTTTAAAGAGTGGTTAGGTCAAGTTAGATAGACATCCGGCATATTCATTACTATCATTACTCATTATTATATTTTAGAAGTACAATCATCTCAATATTCAAACATAAATATAAATAATTTTGGAGTAATCTTTATAGTTTATATTTACCAGTTTAATATTATTATTTAATATCACAAATGAAGTTTAGGGGCTCCAGCTCTGGAAGAATGTAATATAATGTAAAATAAGTTCCCTGAACGTAGTTTACCTGCCAGTAAATCACAAAGCTAAAGCAATTGAAGCATTAAGACAACAGCTAAGGTCTCATTTAAAGCTAAAGAAACATCCTGGTGAATAAACATGGTCACTAAGCCTAAAAAAATACAACAAAAAACTCTACTGTTCAATTTAATTGAAATCCAAACTAAAATTAAGGAATTGGTTAGGCCAAACTACCAACCGATTTTGATAGATAAACTTAAATTAGGTTAACTAAGAGTGGAGTTTGTATCTTTGCAAAGGAAATTTTAAATAATGGAAAGCTTGATGTTTTGGGGTTTTGACTGGAGGGTAAGTGTGAACTGGCGGCTGTAAAAGTTAGCTTTTATGGTAGAGTTTTTCTTATTGTTGTCGTTTATACGCCAACTCCATTTTCTGCCTCTCTTGAGGAACGCATGTTTTTCTACAATCATTTATCATTCTTCCTTGATAAAGTGATGTCACCAAATTATAGTACACTTGTGGTAGGTGACTTCAATGTATACCTATCTGTTTCAGACCTGTAGGTTGATGTGCTGATGAATACCATCGAATGTCATGGACTGAGGAACATAGTTTGGTCATTTACGAGAGGGTTTAAAAACTCTAGGTCTCTTATTGAACATGCATACACTGATCTTCCCAAGGATTATGTTGCTGCTTCTGTTCTTGTGACTGCCTTAGCCACATTATATAAGCAAGTATATTATATGTTTCTGCGTTTGAGATCACCATGCTCAAATGACTACAGTCAAGCTGCTTCCCCAAAATTTTGTTTGTGACGGTCATTCAGAGATGAAAACATGTTACTATTCAACAATTGTCTTGCTCGTGAGCAATGGGCAGAGGTTTTTAGTGCAGATTCTGTTGAATCAAAATGGAGAACTTCACCTTTACTATTTCTTTTAATATAGGCCAGGCTTTCCCAGAGAAGAAAGTAAGGTGCAAGAAAAAAAGGTTTTATAGCAATATTTCTTTAAGCAAAGAACCGACTGATCTTCGGGATTTAGTCAGATCGTGGTACTCCATTAGCAAGGATCTAGAGAGATACAATCCACTGAGGCAATACTTCTTAAGATTATTAAGTAAGATTTGAAATTGGCACCACTTCTTAAGAAAGCTCAATATTGCCAGAGTATAAAACATTCAAAGTCGCTCAAGGTGTCCAAACAAATAAATAACTCTTCAAACAAGTCAAAGACTATGTGGAACATGATAAATGAAAATAGGGTCTCCAAAAATCTCATCATGATTTTAATTTTGCTGTAAAAAATTGCAAAGTAGAATTAGTTATTCATCCAAAGGAGGTTTCCAACATCTTCAATGATTTCTTCATAAATATATCACAATGTAACACTTTAAATAGCAAGAATGTAAGTTTATCTTCAAATAAAAACTTAAAAGTCCTTCTTTTTAAAACCCGTAAGCACAGCAGAAGTTATCAATTTGATACATTCATTACAGCCCAAATCTGGAATTGATAATGTGTCATCCAAGCTCCTAAACTACTGCTCTAATTCCCTAGCAAATCCTCTCGTGCATCTAATAAATAGCTCTTTTGAAACTGGAATATTCCCTGATTTTCTGAAACTTTCAGTTGTAAGCTCACTTTTTATAAAAGGAAAAAAGAAATGCTCGACAATTACTTATTGCGATAACATCTTCATTCTCCAAGATTTATGAGAAAGCAGTTTTAAATAGATTGATTTATTTTATTGACAAACAATAGTATTTTATTTTCTGGTCAATTTGGCTTTTTAAAGGGCAAGTCTACTGTTGATGCCATGTTTTCCCTCATCAACTTTATTGTAAAAGAGCTAGATCTAAAGAAATCCGTAGCGGGTGAGTTCTTTGATCTCCGAAAGGCATTTGACATGGTAAATCATGGTCTGCTTCTTGAGAAACTTGAGAGCATTGGAATATGGGGTACTGCTCTAAAATGGTTTTCCTCCTTCCTTACTGGACGTAGACAAATAGTAAAGATACCTTCTATAGATAAAGATTGTATGACATACTCATACTCAGATAGCTTGTCATCTCCGGAGTTCCTCAGGGTTCAATCCTGGGCTCGTTGTTGTTCATTTTATACATAAATTACTTAAAATCATGTGTTATTAATGGTAATCTGTGTTTTTTTTGTAGATGACTGTAACGTGTTAATTTTTCAAACTAAATATTTTTCGTTAAATAGCGGTACAAATAGTATTTTATTTACTTTCTGGGCGAACATAACCTCAAACTACTGTTTGAATTTCCCGCGGCGGCTAGTACCGCGGCCGCTATTGGCTCGAAACTCGATTCTCGTGCGCATGCCCGACTGGACCTGCGCACTAGCGACTCCCCCGCCTATGACCCGCGGCGGCCGGCGTCTACGGTCAGTTCACCACCCCACACAGTGCAGTGAGGAGCTCGCTTCACGTCTTAAGGTAGGGATCGTCCCTTCGTTGACTTGTATACGATTCCTCTCGACTATTTTCGAACTTTAACTAAATGCCGTGCTCTCGATAACTGTTTACGTTTATGAATGCTTATTAAATTGTATCTTATTTGAGTTTTATTAATGTTCTCTGATTGATTATTTCTCGAATCATTGTTGAATTTCTTTCGGAAATAACATAATAAATTATCTTTTATTTAAAACTTGCTCACCTCAAGTTTATTTCTTCGAATATTTTAGTGAATGAGCAGTTGACGTTGTATAATGTACTCAGCCTAGATTGTGCCACATTAGTAAGGATTTAAAATATTTTGTACCAGTTTAAGGATAGTTTGATTTAAAATAATCCCACGAATTACTTGGATTTATTACAGTTTGTTTATTTGTTTTAACGATGCTGTAGGCCACTCCAATATTGTTTTCAGCACCTTTTACTATATTTTAAACTACAAATGAATGTTGTATGGATATGCTAACTAAATAATAAGCCACATTTATCACGTTGTAACCATATTTTGTCCTATTGGTGTATGCTACTCTGATTGTTCTTGTTTTGTCTTAACACCTTTTCAGCTACACTTAGACCTAGCTAGTATTCTGTAACTTTGATTATTATTATATTACTTTTAGCACTGCATACATTAATTCAGGCCGAGTTAATTTTATTAATAGCTTCTCATTTACGACAGCAGTGATCCATCCTTACTGTGGTACGCCCACAGCCTCCTACTGTGGTACGCCCACAGCATATTTACTGTGGTACGCCCATAGCACGACTCCTACTGTGGTACGCCCACAGCACGACTCCTACTGTGGTACGCCCACAGCACGACTCCTACTGTGGTACGCCCATAGCACGACTCCTACTGTGGTACGCCCACAGCCTCCTACTGTGGTACGCCCACAGCACGACTCCTACTGTGGTACGCCCACAGCACGACTCCTACTGTGGTACGCCCATAGCACGACTCCGACTGTGGTACGCCCACAGCCTCCTACTGTGGTACGCCCACAGCATATTTACTGTGGTACGCCCATAGCACGACTCCTACTGTGGTACGCCCGCAGCACGAATCAGGTCTGGTAGGGTAGTTTGGGAAGATTGTTAGATTACCTGCATGGTAGTATATATAGTACGTAATAGGGAATAATTGTGCTAGTTTAGCTTAATATTAATAATTACCCATTCCCAACTATTAGGTCTACCATCCTTTCTGTGGTTCGCCCACAGCACTCCCTCCTACCTGTGGTTCGCCCGCAGCGTTCCTTGTGTACTACCGCGTGACGTTCGAATCTACGTACCGCGTCAAGGATCGCGAATTCGACCAATTATGCAGAGAACAAATATGGCGATGATGATTGCGGCCTGATTGTTAAGGAACGTTTCCTTATTCGCCCATTCTGAGCCATCGGTTCTCTTTTTGGGGTTCAAAATTCCGTTCGATCAAAGCGATACCTTCACTTACGACCCCTGGAACGAAAACCCAGCTCGACTGACTATCTTGGTAACTGCGTTTTATATTTCTGTGCACGTAATTTTCGCGACCCCAGAAATAGCGTCATATGACACATCACATATTATATGGCATCAGTCACAAACAGATTTGGAAATTGACTCTTATGTTAAATCAAATAGTATTGTGCAATGGTTCCATGAAAATATGTTGTGTGTCAATTCTGATAAGACCAAACTGCTTGATTTCTCCATTGGCCATAAAGAAACATCTCTTCTAAAATTTTCCATAGGTGAAAGTTTGTTACTGCGGCAGATGACGTAACATTTTTGGGACTTCACCTAGACTCAAATTAAAAATTTGTTTCTCACATAGAGCATGTCGCTAACCATTTGTCTTCAGGTGTTTTTGTATTATGACGTCTATCTACCTTCTCCAGTACTGAAGTTCTTCTCACAGCATATTATGCCCTCATTTATCCATTTCTTTCATACACAGTTATGATTTGGGGGTCTGAGAGCTCATATAAGACTCTTTTCATTCTTAAAAAAGAGCTGTGAGAATAATTGCAGGAATCGGCAAAACAGAATCATGTGCTTCCTACTTCAAGGCTTTTGATCTGCTCACCTTTCCATCCATTTATATCTTGGAGTAACTTTTTTTTAAGAACCAGCACATTTTCACAAATTTGTACTTTCTCCCCTTATACATAGTATATGGAGAAAGTATTGTTTTCGTCAAAATTTTCGAATTCGAGTTGTTAGTGGAAATATTCGTTTTGGTGCTCCCTGAACCCAAAAAAGAGGTTTTTATGTGGTGTGTGTGTGTGTGTGTGTGTGTGTGTGTGTGTGTGTGTGTGTGTGTGTGTGTGTGTGTGTGTGTGTGTGTGTGTGTGTGTGTGTGTGTGTGTGTGTGTGTGTGTGTGTGTGTGTGTGTGTGTGTGTGTGTGTGTGTGTGTGTGTGTGTGTGTGTGTGTGTGTGTGTGTGTGTGTGTGTGTGTGTGTGTGTGTGTGTGTGTGTGTGTGTGTGTGTGTGTGTGTGTGTGTGTGTGTGTGTGTGTGTGTGTGTGTGTGTGTGTGTGTGTGTGTGTGTGTGTGTGTGTGTGTGTGTGTGTGTGTGTGTGTGTGTGTGTGTGTGTGTGTGTGTGTGTGTGTGTGTGTGTGTGTGTGTGTGTGTGTGTGTGTGTGTGTGTGTGTGTGTGTGTGTGTGTGTGTGTGTGTGTGTGTGTGTGTGTGTGTGTGTGTGTGTGTGTGTGTGTGTGTGTGTGTGTGTGTGTGTGTGTGTGTGTGTGTGTGTGTGTGTGTGTGTGTGTGTGTGTGTGTGTCTGTGTGGATGTGTACAGAGCTAGAGCCTTAACCAATGGGCCGATTTTTATGAAATTTGGCATGTAGGTGCTAATCCACGATATCTCCAGGCGTTTTTTCATTTTTTTGAATTTTTGATTTTTAAGGGTAATTATCCCCCCAAAACCGCCAAAAAAACATGAAAAATCCAAATTTCTCAAAAACGGCTCTAACGATTTTGATTAAACTTTAGTCGTTTGTAGAACTTTAGTTTTCCAACAAAATGGCACCACCCACATTCCTGTAAAAATTCCGGTTCAGCAATTACAGGACTTAAAACATCAAAAATTCAGTTTTTTGGATTTTTCATAAAAATACATAAACATAAAAAAATATTACTATTCACCATTAAAAAGAGCTCAAAAAACTAAATAATTTAGTATTTTGAATTACTATTCTACGATTGCTGGTTTCGGAGAAAATTGAAATTTTCATTTTGCGGTAAACGCAGTACGTTGTACCCATGTTATTCTTATGGGGAATAAAAAAATTACTATTTCTCTCTTATTTACTGATAAATTTCATTCAAACTTGATATGCTTGTCAAGTTAGTATTGACCAACAGAGGAAATTCGAAATATGTTGCCCCTTAATAACCCTGGGGGGGAATAGGGGGCATTTCCCCTCTTAAAACCACGAGTGCAGCAATGGATTCTGTAGTGCCTCCAAAGCAGGGATTTGGGTGGATGTTTTTTAAAACAACTTGTTTACAAGATTTTCTGTACATTCGATCGTGCTTTGTATTCTATATTTAGGAAATAAAAAGTAATTTATTCATTAAAGTTGGACTAGAAGGGAGAAAGTATGTGTCAGTTTCCTGATACCGTTTATTACTATTGTTAAATAGTAAAACCAGAAACAAGCACAATTATAACATACCACTACACAAATCAACATTTTTCAAAAACCACACAGTCTATAATTGTGTAAGAATATAATCTAGTCACCTTCAGAATAAATGTAAAAAGGTTCTCACTTAAAAGTAGTTTTTATAATGTTAAGGGTTATTTTGACAAGAAATGTGTTTAGTTTTAGAAAAATGTTTGTTATGACGTATGCTAATGCAATTCATTTTGTTTCGTGGCAATAAAGATATTTAATTTGATTAAGGCAAGTAACTTAAAATACCAAAACAAAAATTTTAAAAATGAAAACGAACTTCACCCACAAAATGTTAAGCAGCAAATCTATCTATATTATTAATAGGCCTATATGAAAACTTTGTAAACAATAAGGCTTTTTAAGATTTACCCCACATATTGTACACTAAAACGTGTGTCTAGGTGTGCAGATGTGCAAACTGGCTTTAGATTTTTGGTGTAGGCCTTAGGGCTCTGCCCCACAGGACTTAAGTCCCCATGTTATTCAAATAGAGGAGAGTTTTATTTGGTTAAAGTCACATGTGTCTTTTTACTTTCTCCCCTTATACATAGTATATGGAGAAAGTATTGTTTTCGTAAAAATTTTCGAATTTGAGTTGTTAGTGGAAATATTCGTTTTGGTGCTCCCTGAACCCAAAAAAGTGGTTTTTACGTGATGTCTGTCTGTGTGTGTGTATGTGTGTGTGTCCGTGTGTGTGTGTGTGTGTGTGTCTGTGTGGATGTGTACAGAGCTACAGCCTTAACCAATGGGCCGATCTTTATGACATTTGGTATATAGGTACTAATCCACGATATCTCCAGGCGTTTTTTTCATTTTTTTGAATTTTTGATTTTTAAGGGTAATTATCCCCCCAAAACCACCAAAAAACATGAAAAATCCAAATTTCTCAAAAACGGCTCTAATGATTTTCATTAAACTTTAGTCGTTTGTAGAACTTTAGTTTTCCAACAAAATGACACCACCCGCATTCCTGTAAAAATTCGGGTTCAGAAATTACAGGACTTAAAACATCAAAATTTCAGTTTTTTGGATTTTTCATAAAAATACATAAATATACAAAAATATTACTATTCACCATTAAAAAGAGCTTAAAAACCTAAATAATTTAGTATATTGAATTACTATTCTACGATTGCTGGTTTCGGAGAAAATTGAAATTTTCATTTTGCGGTAAACGCAGTACGTAGTCCAATGTTATTCTTATGGGGAATAAAAAAATTACTATTTCTCTCTTATTTACTGATCAATTTCGTTCAAACTTGATATGCTTGTCAAGTAAGCATTGACAAACAGGGAAAATTCGAAATATGTTGCCCTTAATAACCCTGGGGGGAATAGGGGGCATTTCCCCTCTTAAAACCATGAGTGTAGCAATGGATTCTGTAGTGCCTCCAAAGCAGGGATTTGGGTGGATGTTTTTTAAAACAACTTGTTTACAAGATTTTCTGTACATTCGACCGTGCTTTGTATTCTATATTTAGTAAATAAAAAGAAATTGTTGGGCTAAAAGGGAGAAAGTATGTGTCAGTTTCCTGATACCGTTTATTTAATTAAATGTGATTCAATCAAATAAGCAGTTGTTATAAGGATTATATCTAACTACAGACTGTGACTGTTTTGTTTGTTATTTAACTAGTTACACGGGATGCACAAGCTGCGGAGGAAATTCTAGTAAAAACATATCATCTTTATATATAAATCTGTAAGCAAAATTTTTAAGTCAAAATTGTGAAAGTTTGGCAAATTGTGGGATGATGGAAGACGGCTTAAATTAAAGGTCTTCATCCCAGGGACTCGGGAAAAATAGCAGTATTTCTAAAAAGTTACCAGCAAACGAAAAATAATGTAAAACATGCAGCATAAGAAAAGCATGGTGTTTAAAAACTTCTCCTTTGTTTACATTAAAACGTGTGATTAAGTCTCTACTTTGCTTACAAACTGGCATGTGTTCCTACTTATATTGTTCTGTTTTTCTCAGCAAGTAAAGAGTAGAAGTAAATCAGAAGTAGATCAGAGCAAGTTAGGGGCAATGGACCCTTCAAGCCAATAGTAAAAGATAACTTCATTTATCAGAAAGCTGTTATGTTCATCCTGTGTTTTATAATGTTTAACCACAAGACTAAATTATGGAAACCCTCCGAGTGACCTTTGCCTGTTTTTGGGCGACTATTTTTGACCGCCAAGTGTCAGTCGCCCGATTTCGGGCAACTTTGCATGCCTCCAGTTTTGTGTAATATTTCCTAGTACGACTGAGCGATCCCGAGCACTGAGCATGCAGCGGTTTAGGCTTCATGATGACTATACATGACCACCGTTCATACTATTTTTACTATCATCTGTGACGGAATTCCGAACTTCTGTGATTGTTTGTTGTTGTTATGGTGATGTAGGGTTTAGTGTTTTGTTTTAAGGTTAGTTGCATTTTTAGACTTATTATTTAGAAAAATCCGTGCAAACTATATATTTCCTTATTCCTGTTGAAATTTTGAACAGAATGTATATCTTAATGTTCTTATTTAGTGTGAATAAAGTGGTTTTACATATGTGGGTAGTGAACAAAAAATTTGTTTCCTATTTTCTGGATTTTAACCGATGCCAAGTTACTGTAACATTAGGTATGAACATCAAAAGTTGCATTTTTAGATAGCCTATTTAACCCTTTCAGTGCTGTGGACCGTTATATTGTCTTTTGAATCTGTTATCAATAAACACTGTTACTGCTTCATAAGCGATTGTACCATTAGGCGCTCAGTCTGCAGTCTGTGTCTGACATGTGGTGAAACCTAGTAGACACAAACTGAAATACCTCGACCAGCGCCTAGGCTCTAATACCACCTGGTGCGCTACAGCTGCTAGTCCGATCAGTGGCTGGGCGGTCTAAAGCGTTACCTTCCTGGCCAGGGGTAACACTTGGATCGAGGGTTCGAATCCCGTCACAAACGGAGGTTTTTATGTGCAACTCATGGAGAGTTCACCTGTCTGTGGCAGAGTTGAAGGGGAGGGCAGACCTTACGTAAACGGTGGTCGGCTCGGGTCCAAGCTGACGGTATGGGTGGATTCTTAGTGAGTTGCACATCTATCAGGTGTTTTGCTAATTTTGACCTATCCTTTACTGTGTGTATCCAGCGGAAGCACGCTTTTATTAATTTCAACTGTTCAGGCGTTCAAGACATTTAAAAAATCAACAAAACATCACAGAATCAACTACTCCTTTCAGAACCTTAGCACTCAAAAGGGTTAATAAGCTTTAAGAAAATGTACAACTTTATACTTATTTTTGTCGTAATTTATATATTTTATTACTGTTTTAATAAGTCTGTAAAATGGCCAAAAATTACTGGACATTAAGGAATTTTCTAATGGACACTCGGAGGGTTAAATGAGTGTGGAAAGTTTTGAAAGTCATTGTTGGTATTGTGATTTTCAAGTGATAAGTTGATTGTAATTTTTAAGTGATAGTCAACAAAAACATTGACTGAGAGTTCTAATATTTAACAACTACATGGGGTACAGAGAAAAATAGAATTTGTTACTGACCTTACATACATACTGTTAGGTTTATCTACAAGACACAGTCTAATTAATACATTTAAATTGTAGTCTTGAAAGGGTGATATCTAAATTATACTTCAAAATTTGATTTATTACAATTTCAGCTTTGTTTTAGTTTGTTGTGTTTAAATTGGAAAGCTTAAATCAAGTTTTTGTCTTTAACCTCTGCTAAGACTTAAGTTAAACATTGTAAGAGTTAAAAGTGCTGTAATTGCTCAATCATTTTTATCATTTTGTAACTTAATATGTGTTAGACAAGTTGGTCTCTGATACAAATCATGAATAACAGAGTAAAAATATATGTTACATAAAAAAGACAGAGTACAGTACTTAACCTTGGCATATTTGATAAGGGTATCATGCAAAATAATGATGATTTGGCTAACGGTAGTAGGAAATGGTACTAATGTGTAAACATAAACAATGATGAAAAAACCTCGTTTGAAGTTTGCTGCCTTTGGAGCTAAGACTTGTTTCACACTTGACTGTGACAGTGTGTGTATCATATTTTTTTATTATTTAGTAATTAACTTATGATAAATATTTTTAAAACATTATATTTAATACTGACTGGTTAAACTTGTGTTGTACTGGTAAGAAGATCACTATATATTTATGTATAAAGTAAAAAAAAACATCTAAGGAAATTAAGAGACAAATCATAAGTCACCCCACACATGAAAACATAAACCACATACTTCAATAAAAGGTCTTGGTGAGAAATTTGGAGGACAAATATTAGTTTTTGAATACAACCTTTAAATTAAGTGTTAAGTTAAAACACACTAGAATTTCATATGCACAATATGCACATCCCCTTTTGTGAAGCGAGAATAGTAAATAGTTTACAAAACAATGACAGTCTGCAGTTAGATATAATCCTTATAGACTAACTGCTGTTTATTTAATTGAATAGAACTAAGAAAATACCCCCGTCGCAGCAAACCTGCATACTCAGCGAATTTCCAATGGAGATATAACTGTCTTAATACTACATAAAGCCACTTACCAAGTTTCATAAAAATATATTCAGAAATAAGCAATATATACAATTTTAATTATTCTCTATAAGAATAACATTGAGGCTGAGTACGCAGGTTTGCTGCATAAAGGAACACAAAAATGGGTTTTTATGCTAATATCAATATAACTCAACTAGATGAAGTCATATACCAGTTTTTAGCGGATTTCCCCTATAGGGAAGAAGATATTACCGTAGGTAGCATGGTAAGACTTAAGCCCGAGACCATGATAACTTTTTGTTTTGAGGTCCCCAGATGCCAAAAACACTATTCGTTCAAATTTATATATATGTGTATATATATATCCATATATATATATATGTGTCCGTTACCGCGAAAACTTTTAAAAGAAACACCCGATTTTGATGAAATTTGGCACAAATATGGACAGTAGCATTTATGACTTTAAGTTAGAAAACCAGATCGATCGCACTATGGGAAGGGGGTTTATGGGGGTTTACAATTTTCCAAAAATCGGTTTTTTGCAAATTTGACCCCAAAATGTTAAAAACACTCAATTTTGGTTACAGCCATTTTATAGAGCTTAAAAAAACAAATAATTTAGTATCTTGAATCATTAACCTAGGTTAAGTGGTTCCGGAGAAAATCCAAAAAAACCTGTCCCATGTTAATCTTATGGGAAAAAGGTTTTTAGATTTTTCTCATATAGTTTTACTAAAAACTTCACATTTCTGTTTATTAATGTGTTTAGCTCACCAAAACATTTTGGTGTTTTAATCGTTGTTCTACGTCCAACCGTTGCAGAGATATTCAAAGTGCTAAACACAGTACGTTGTCAAATGTTATCCTTATGGAGAATAAATAAAATTCTATTTCTCGATTATTTAGGAATGTATATTGATGAATCTTGGTATGTGGCTTCAACTAGTTGTGGTATATTGATATTAGCACAAAAAACAAGTTTTTTGTTGATAGTCCCCGTAGCAGCAAACCTGCATACTCGGCCCCCATGTTATTCATATGGAGAATAAGTAAAGTTGTATATCTCCCTTAATTATGAATCTACATTAAGAGAACTTGGTATGTAGCTTCACCTGTTCAGTTGTATTGATAATTGCAAAAAAAAACACATTACTTATCTTCCTCGTTGCAGCAAACCTGCGTCCTCAACCCTAATGTTATTCTTATAGAGAATAAATAAAATACTATATATCACTTATTTATGGATATATTTTTGTAAAACTTGGTAAATAGCTCTATGTAGTAGTGAGTCACATATATATGCATTGGAAATTCGCTGAGTACGCAGGTTTGCTGCGACGGGGGTATTATTCATTTATTTTCATAATTAAGGGAGACAGCATTTAATTACTATCCATAAGAATAACAAGGGGCTGAGTATGCAGGTTTGCTGCTACGAGAGCCTTTAGCAAAAAAATTGTTTTTTAGAACAAATATCAATGGACCACAACCATATGAAGCCCGTATACCAAGTTTCGTCAGTATACGTTCATAAATAAGAGATATAATTTTTTTATTTTCCTCCATAAGAATAACATTAGACAACGAACTGTGTTTAGCACTTTCAATATCTCGGTAACCAATTGACGTAGAGGAATGATCAAAATACCAAATTGTGTGTTTTTTTAAGCTGAATCCAATGGTAAAAACTAATACCCCCGTCCAGCAAACCTGCATACTAAGCGAATTTCCAATGAATACCTATATAACATAACACATTAACACTTAACAGGATTCATAAGAAATATATTCACAAACAAGCGATATTAAAAATATTAATTATTCTCCATAAGAATAACATTGGGGATGAGTACGCAGGTTTGCTGCAACAAGGAACACAAAATAATGGGTTTTTATACAAATATCATTAGAACTCATCTAAGTAAAGTCACATACCAAGTTTCATTCATATACATTTATAAGTAAGCGATATATAACATTTTAATTATTCTCCATAAGAATAACATGGGGACCGATTACCTAGGTTTGCTGATACGGGAACCATATGTGAAAATTTTGTATTTTGTACAAAGAACGATAGACACCAACCAGATGAAGCCATATACCAAATTTTGTCAGTTTATGTTCATAAATAAGCGAGATATACAATTGTTCTTTTCCTCCATAAGAATAACATTAGACAACGTACTGTGTTTAGCACTTTCAATATCTCAGGAACCAATTGACGTAGAGCAATGATAAAAATACCAAATTGTTTGTTTTTTAATGCTGAATTAAATGTTAAAAATTGAAATTTGATTTAAATAAAAATTACATGTGGAAACCCCAAAAAAAACATTTTTGGGGTACAAAACCCCCCTTTGGATGGTGCGATTCGTCTGGTTTTCGAACTCGTTCAAATAAATGGTGCTTTACACATTTCTACCAAATTTCATTAAGATCGGACCTTTTTTACGAGAGTTATCGTGCTTACGGACACACACACATATATATATATATACCCCCGTAGCAGCAAACCTGCGTACTTAGCAAATTTCTAATGCATATATATTTATCTTAATACCACATAAAGCTACATACCAAGTTTCATCAATATACATTCTTAAATAGACAATTTATGACATTTTAATTATTCTCTATAAGAATAACATGGTGGCTGAGTATGCAGGTTTGCTGAAGCAAGGAACATAAAAAATGGGGTTTTATGTTAATATCAATATAACTCAACTAGGTGAAGTCACATACCAAATTTCATTAATTTATTTTCATGATTAAGGGAGATAACGCGTTACTTATTCTCCATAAGAATAACATGGGGCTGAGTACGCAGGTTTGCTGCTACGGGAGCCTTTGGCAAAAAATTTTTTTTTTGAGCAAATATCAATGGTCCACAACCAGATGAAGCTGTATACCAAGTTTTGTCAGTATATGTTCATAAATAAGCGAGATATAAAATTGTTATTTTCCTCCTTAAGAATAACATTAGACAACGTACTGTGTTTAGCACTTTCAATATCTTGGTAACCGATTGACGTAGAGAAATGATCAAAATACCAAATTGTGTGTTTTTTAAGCTGAATCCAATGGAAAAAACTAAAATTTGACTATTATTCAAAAAAAACATTTTTGGGGTACAAAATCCCCCCAAAATACCCCTTTGGATAGAGCGATCTGGCTGGTTTTCGAACTTAAAGTCATAAATGTTGCTTTACACGTTTATACCAAATTTCATCAAAATCGGATAATTTTTACGAGAGTTATCATGCTCACGGACACACACATATATATATATATATATATATATATATATATATATATATATACAGTTTCGAACGAATGGTGTTTTTGGGGTCTGGGGACCTCAAAACGAAAAGTTATCATGGTCCCGGGCCTAGGTCTTACCATGCCGACTACGGTAATAGCTTCTTCCCTATAGGGGAAATTCGCTAAAATTTGAACGAATGGTGTTTTTGGCATCTGGGGACCTCAGAATGAAAAGTTATCATGGTCTCGGGCTTAAGTCTTACCATGAGACCTATGGTAATAGCTTCTTCCCTATAGGGGAAATTCGCTAAAATTTGACTATTTCCAAAATTAAATGTAAAAAATTCAAAAAACCCATTTTTGGGGTACAAAAGCCCCCAAAATACCCCTTCGGATAGAGCGATCTGGCTGGTTTTCGAACTTAAAGTCATAAATGTTGCTTTACACGTTTATACCAAATTTCATCAAAATCGGATCATTTTTACGAGAGTTATCGTGCTCACAGACACACATATATATAAATAAATAAATAAATATATATATATATACAGTTTCGAACGAATGGTGTTTTTGGGGTCTGGGGACCTCAAAACGAAAAGTTATCATCGTCCCGGGCCTAGGTCTTACCAAGCCGACTACGGTAATAGCTTCTTCCCTATAGGGGAAATCCGCTAAAACACGTGACATAAACCAAATAAAATTCTCCTCCATATGAATAACATGGGCACTTGGAAGTGGGGGAAGGCCCTGAAGCCCAAATCCAACAATATAAAGCTAGTTTGCACATCTGCACATACATTCGCGCGTTTTAGTATATAATAAGTGAAGGAAAATCTTGAAACAAAAAAGCTGTATTGTTTACAAAGTTCACATGAAGCGTATTAATAATATATATAGATTTTTCAATATTTAAATTTTATTACAGCTGTGTTATATTTGATTTGACTATCAAACTGAAATCAGGTGAAAAAGTGAAGCTGTTGTGCAGCTAGTTTTCCATAAGATTAACCTAAGACAAAACAGTCAAAACCAATGAGGTAAATATCCATAGAGGTCTCGTCTGGATTAAAAAACCGTGCCTAAATGCTGATCGCCATTTTGACGCTCTATACCCTCCGGTATCCATGGTAACAATATGTTTAACCAATAAAATCCTCTCTTCACAAGTCATATTAGTCCTTATTAGGACTACTCTTTGACCGGATGATTTGTTTACAAAATAAACGGTATCAGGAAACTGACACATACTTTCTCCCTTTTAGCCAAACTTTAATGAAAAAATATTTGTTATTTACTAAATATAGAATATGAAGTATAGATAAATGTACAGAAAATTGTCTAAAATAGTTGTTTTCAGAAATATCCACCCAAATTGCTTTTTTGGAGGCACTGTAGAGTCCGTTGCTACACACAGTAGTTTTGAGAGGGGAAATGCCCCCTTGCCCCCCCCAGGGTTAAATAGCAACACATTTTGAACATCATCTGTTGGTCAATGCTAACTTGACCTGCATATAAAATTTTAATGAAATTGATCAGTAAATAAGAGAGAAATAGTTATATTTGTATTTCCCATAAGAATAACATTGGACAACGTACTGTGTTTACCGCTAAATGAAAATTTCAATTTTCTCCGCAACTAGCAGTCGTAGAATAGTAATTTAAAATACTAATTTATTTAGTTTTTTGAGCTCTTTTTAATGGTGAATAGTAATCTTTTTTAACATTTATGATTTTTTATGAAAAATCCAAAAAAACTGAATTTTTGATGTTTTAAGTCCTGTAATTTCTGAACCCGAATTTTTCCAGAAATGCGGGTGGTGTCATTTTGTTGGAAACCTAAAGTTCTACAAACCACCAAAGTTTCATCAAAATCGTTAGAGCCGTTTTTAAGAAATTTGGATTTTTCATGTTTTTTGGCGGTTTTTGTGGGATAATTACCCTTAAAAATCAAAAATTCAAAAAAATGAAAAAAAACACCTGGAGATATCGTGGATTAGTACCTACATACCAAATTTCATAAAAATCGGCCCATAGGTTAGGGCTCTAGCTCTGTAAACATCCACACAGACACACACACACACACAGACACACACACACACACACACACACACACACACACACACACACACACACACACACACACACACACACACACACACACACACACACACGGACACACACACACACGGACACACACACAGACAGACATCACGTAAAAACCACTTTTTTGGGTTCAGGGAACACCAAAACGAATATTTCCACTAACAACTCAAATTCGAAAATTTTTACGAAAACAATACTTTCTCCATATACTATAGGGTGTATACACCAAAACGAATATTTCCACTAACAACTCAAATTCGAAAATTTTTACGAAAACAATACTTTCTCCATATACTATAGGGTGAATAGGGTGTATAGGGGGAGAAAGTAAAAAGATGATTTGTTTACAAAAACATCCTCCAGTGAGGCTTCACTTTTTTAACACGAGACGAGAGCCCTATATTATTTACATCTCGTTGGTCAAAACATATTGGTTAAAAGCTGATTTTATGAAATTTAATATCCTGAAATTAATTAGGCCTAAGTTAAAAAACCAAGTCCTTAGTAATTATGTAAGATCACCCTATTTTGCCTTTTGCCAAAGTTTAATTTCCTATGGTATTTTGCGTTGGGGAAACAGAAGTCACATTAATGCGATTTTGCTGCTCCAAAAAAAGTTGTCAGAATAATCACAGATTCGCATAAATTAGATCATTGCAAAGCTCTTTTTAGAAAATTGTGATTTTTACCTGTTATAAATCTACATTTTGTTCATGTACTTCTTTCCACAAAAAACAATTCATCCACCCGTCAGTTAAAACAGGACATTCACAACTACAATACAAGGAATAAGGAATAATAAGCACATCAAAGTACCTTTTAACAGATTGTCAAAATCAAAAAATTTATGAAGTCCTAGGTTTAAAAATGCTCAACAACTTTCCTTTTCAAGAATTCTTTGAAGCCAGGGAACTGGCAATGTGATAGATAATTATGACTTATTTTAGGCTGTCATACTTAATTTAATGTTATTCCTTATTTAAGTGTCATTTAACAATGTCTGTGATATTAGGTTAGGGATTTTAAATGTTGATTTATCAATGCTCACTTTAAACTTTACTTTATATATATGTATTCTTTTGACCTTGTCTATTGCTTTTATGTGAAGCTCAAGGACAATAAAATTCTTATTTATTTAGTTACAATTTCTAGCTACCAGCTGAGGAAATCACTACTATTATAAAAACCATTCGTTCATTACTGAATATATATATGTGTCCGTGGGTGTAATAACTCTCGTAAAAATGGTTCTATTTTGATGAAATTTGGTACTAACATGTAAAACAACATTTATGACTTTAGGTTCCAAAACCAGCGATATTGCTCCATCCAATGGGGGGTGTATTTTATCTAAACGGATGGAGATAGAGCACTGGCCTCCAAGTTAGCTGTGGTCAAGTGTAGGTTCGATCCCAGTTGACTGCTATGATACTTTTTCATGAACAGTCAGCAAACTGTTTTGCTCATGTGACTATTTCCGTTAGTGCTACCTCCTTGACTTTAGATCGCCGCACAGATCTCTTGGCCCGCCAGATTGGTGACTGGCAGTTGAGATATTTTTTAAGGTTTTAAGAATAAATAGGCTACCATATGTTACTACAGTGATTTTCTAAAATACAGTTTTCACTACTATTCAATTCTTAACTTATGTCAATACAAAAATTAATAGGAATTTCTTTGGAAATATTTCCAGAAGTATAATTTCCTTGGGATCGTAGAATGATCACTAGTTGTACCTTTGAAAAATGCCTACCGGTAACAAAAAATATCAGATAGGATTACATGCAGTAAAACATTTTAAAATCAGTTAATCACTAGTCACTGAGGAGAAATGTTTTGAATAGGCCTACACTTTGCTTAAGTTTGGGACATTCAATCACAAAAGGACTAAAATAGCCTTCTGATGTCTAAATACCTTTGAACAATTAATAAATCAAAGCTCAGTACAAGTGCATTATATTTGCAGGTTGAAAATCTTCTTTGTTGAACTAACCTTAGGCTATAACATTTCTAACTAACCTCTAGAGTTTGAAAATCACTATTTGTTTGTTATTGAAATCAACGGCAAGAATATCATAAAAGACGCTGCATGACTAGGTGTTGTCCATAAACTGCCTTATGTCTCGATTTTGCAAGGCTCCTCTCACGAAGATGGATGGAGATAAAACAAGTAATTCAGAAGGTCGCCAATTCGGGTGCCACTAGTTTTTTGTCAATCTCCGTGAGCAAAACTTTACAATCGACTGAAACACTCTCCTAGCCTATTAAGTATTGAACTGAACTGAAAAGGAAATATTACACCTGAATTGAATTACGATACTGTAACAGTATCCACGGATAATTAAATAGGTTTTATAATTAAATAGGTTTTAGATTGGGCCTATCGCTAGTTTGCCAAAACAGTGGCTTAAGAACACACAAACTTGATTGATAAGACCTGGTCGCCATCCTCCCAGGTTTCCATCTTTGAGAAACACATTAGAGGGTGCTGCTCTGCACCTACTTATTAGGTTATTAGGCCTACTACAAAGTTTACATGAAGCGTATTAATAATATATATATATATATAGATTTTTCAATATTTAAACAACATGTACTTCCACCCACATGCAATGTTACAACAATTAACAACATCAAAACAACATAGCCTTAATCAACCAAACAACATCATAAATTAGAAAAAAAAACTTTCACCCTTAGAACCTTTTTAAAATGTGATTCGATGCATCAAATGTTTAAGATCGATATCTCACATCCCTTACAGTTTTTTTAAGCTAAAACTTAAGTTATCTTTGCCAGGGTAAACTTTATGGGCTGTTTTCATGAATTGAATGAACGGAACCCTGGCAAAGATAACTACCATGGCAAAGATAACTACCATAAGTTTTAGCTTGATTATGTATTTCTTTATTATTTAATGTATTTTTAAATGGAATGTACTGTGTGATGTGATTGGAAACCAATCTTACCGGCTTTATAAAATATTAAAATGAGCTACCTTTGCGATAAATGGAAGCCAGATAGTTGTGGAATACCACTGTGTAATCAGTATTTATTTAGCCTACTCTATGTAGTATTTATCACTGTGTAGTATTTTAGCTTGGTTATGTGCTTCTTTATTATTTGTTGTATTTTTAAATTTTAGTTTTCGTTTTGTTTGTTTTTTAATGTATTTACAGTAGGTTGGTTTTTTAGTCGTCCGCGAAACCAATCTTTCCGGCTTTATAAAATATTAAAATGTGCTACCTTTGCGATAAATGGAAGCCAGATAGTTGTGGAGTATCACTGTGTAGTCAGTATTGATTTAGCCTACTCTATGTAATTTTTTTGCGTTTGGTAGTTTTTTTAGCTACATTACAGAGGTAACCAGGGCGTTTATCCTCAATGACCTCTCCTTCTTAGAAATTATTGTTTATTTCATTAATAAAAATTATAGATAGCCTACCGTACTACAGTTGATGCGACTGTGATAGGGCGATGTGGATATGTAGCCTATTGTGTTTCAGTGGTTGTTGGCGATATTTATACAGGAGATATTTGACTCTGTACAGTTGTCAATAAGAAAATGTTATCAAATTTGTTAATCCAACAAAAATTACGACAATCAAATGTGCAAAGTGTGCTATTACTTACTTTAAAAATGTAACTCTTTAATCGTAAGTCTACCATTCCTCCCTTCCAACTGATAAGCTAGTCGACAGAAAAAATTTGAACAATCGCGGGTACAGTTTCATAAGATGCCACAACCTAATCGAATGCGATATATCAATCTTAGACATTCGATATATCAAATCGGAACACTCAATATTTTGAATCACATTTTAACAGTAAATAATAATATGCGAAGCCAGTTACAAATATATTTTAATGAAACATTTAACAAATAACAAACAAACAAAACTACAGTAAAAAAATAAAGAAATGTATAACTAAGCTAAAACTTAAGTTATCTTTGCCAGAGCAAACTTTAAGGGCTGTTTTCATGAATTGAATACCATAAGTTTTATCTTGGTTATGTGTTTCTTTATTATTTGTTGTATTTTTTAATTTTAGTTTTAGTTTTGTTTGTTACTTGTTAAATGTTTCATTAAAATATATTTGTAACTGTCATCATCACTCTTAATTCCAGATTTTAGAGTCTGTTTCAACACACGCCATGAGGACTCGAATGCTTGGGCGTTTGTGTTATTTAGGTTAAATATTGATTTAAAATGCGATTCGATACATCGAATGTTTAAGATCGATATCTCACATCCGATTAGTTGGTGGCCGCTTATGAAAACTGTACCCCCATTTGCTAAATAAGAGTTTTTAAAACATTTTTAATGCTGGTTTTCCCATGAAAGAAATGTTTCTGACAAAAGTGGAGGTAATGTCAAGAGGAAAATGTTGACAAAGTTATAAAAAAATTAAACGCAAGTTTAATCATTTACAAACTGACAAATATACAATGCATTTCTACCTAAATAAAGCTTTATCTTTATGCCAACACCTTTACCTCTGAAAATCATTGGCCAGCACTTTGCAACACCTTTATAGTAGGAGACGGTCAAAATGAATCAGTAAAAGGTAAGACTAGCTTAACCCTTTCAGTGCTATGGACCGATATATCGGCTTTTGAATCTGTTATCAATAAACACTGTTACGGCTTCATAAGGGATTGTACCGTTAGACGCTCAGTCTGCAGTCTGAGTCTGACATGTAGTGAAACCTGGTTGACACAAACTGAACTACCTCGTCCAGTGCCTAGGCTCTAATACCGCCTGGACCACTACAGCTGCTAGTCTGATCAGTGGCTGTGCGGTCTAAGGCGTTACCTTCCCGGCCGGGGGTAACACTTGGATCGAGGGTTCGAATCCCATCACAGTCGGTGGATTTTATGTGCAACTCATGGAGAGTTCACCTGTCTGTGGCAGAGTTGAAGGGGAGGGCGGACCTTAAGCAAACGGTGGACGGCTCAGGTCCAAGCTGACGGGATGGGTGGATTTTTTGTGAGTTGCACATCTGATCAGGTGTTTTGCTACTTTTTACCTATCCTTTACTGTGTGTGTGTCCAGCGGAAGCACATTTTCATTAATTTTGACTGTTCAGGTGTTCAACACATTTAAAAAATTAACAAAACATCACAGATTCAACCACTCCTTCCAGAAGCTTAGCATTGAAAGGGTTAACCATTTGCAATCTGACGTCCAATATATCGGCCGTCGCTGTTTCGGCCAAAAACTCGGCCGTTCGCAAAATGTGCGAAAAACTCCGATATCCGATTTTTCAGACGTCCGCGAAACCAATCTTACCAGCTTTATAAAATATTAATATGTACTACCTTTGCGATAAATGGAAGCCAGATAATTGTGGTACCACTGTGTAGTCAGTATTGATTTAGCCTACTCCATATAGTTTTTTGCGTGATGAGTTGTTTTGTTGACAACATATTTTGTTGTTATTTCAAGTTGTAGGTTATTTTTATATGCTATATTCAGTTTATATTTAGTCTAAAATGAATTACAATGATATTTCTTCTGGAGTAGGACTTTAAAACTGCCAACTTGACGTTCACCTAGCCTAGCTAACGTAGGCCTAGGCTAGGCCTAGACTGGGCTAAACCTAACGCACAGTTATTTTTATATTTGTTTACTTTTGGAAGTTTTATGATATTTTATGTTATAGTTCAACTGTACTGTTAAACTGTAAAGTTGTACGACAAAATTGCAGAAGATTTTCTGGGGGGAAAAAATGTATAATTATTTTTAGTGTTACAAAAAATTTAAAAATGAGTCTAATTTAAAACCGCTTATCAATGAGTCTAATACAATTTTCATTTTTTCCCCTTTTACTTGCTTGTTTTTTGAGATAATGCTGCATGAAATTTTGTGTGCATGTTTATAACTAAATGGGGTATCTGAAAATATCAATATAATGTGAGGGATCAATAGTTTTTTTAGATATTACACCTCAAAGTTAACTTTTACGTAAACATTTTTTTATTTTTTTTATTACAATTTTTATTTTTAGCGAATTTCCTCTATAGGGAAGAAGCTATTACCATTGACTATAAATACTGAAGGAGACAACCCATCCATATCCCACATTTAGTGTATGCTAGAATTTAAAATTGAAGTAGTTTGATTGGGTCACCGACAGATTGTGCTGCTGTCAAATTTTTATTTAACTTATTTGCGTTAACTTTTAAAATATCTCCCCCCCAGAAAGCAAGTGATAATCAACTTATGTTTGCTTCCTGACACACCAACTGTGGTATTATTCCCTCCTTGAGAGGATAAGTAATAGTTGACAGCAGTATACTCTGTTGGTGATTATTGTAAACTACAACCTCTTTCAATCCTGGCATACACAAAACTAGGGACACATTTTACAATAGCAATGAAAAGTCTACTTCAGTATTTATAGTCAATGCTATTACCGTAGCTCTCATCTATCACTTAAGCCCGAGACCATGATAACTTTTCGTTTTGAGGCCCCCACAGATTTGAGGTCCCCAGATGCCAAACACAACCATTCGTTCAAATTTGTATGTATGTATATGTATATTATATATATATATATATATATATTTAATACCAAAATAGGTTTTTGGGGTTTCCACATGTAATTTTTGTTTAAATCAAATTTTAATTTTTACCATTGAATTCAGCATAATAAAACAAACAATTTGGTATTTCGATCATTGCTCTACGCCAATTGGTTATTGGGATATTGAAAATACTGAACACAGTACGTTGTCTATTGTTATTCTTATGGAGAAAAAGAAAAATTATGTATCTTGCTTATTTATGAACATAAACTGACGAAATTTGGTACAAGGCTTCATCTGGTTATGGTTTATTGTTGTTTGTACAAAAAATATTTTTCGCCTATGGTTTCCGTTGCAGCAAACCTCGTTACTTGGTCCCGATGTCATTCTTATGGAAAATAATTAAAATGTTATATATCGCTTATTTATGAATATATATGGATGAAACTTGGTATGTGACTTCACTAATATGAGTTCTGATATTTGCATAAATACCCCCGTCGCAGCAAACCTGCGTACTCAGCGAATTTCCAATGCATAAATATTTGACTCACTACTACATAGAGCTACTTACCAAGTTTCACAAAAATACATTCATAAATAAGTGGTATACAGTAGAAATCCAATTATCCGAACCCCAATTATCCAAATCTCCAATTATCCGAATCGATTTTGAGTGAAATAATAGAAATACGCGGGAGCGATAATGCGCCGTTCCGTTACTATGGCTTTGTGAGCGCTAAAATAAAAGCCCTCGCTGTTACCTTCCAGCGCGATATTTTCGCAGGAAACAATGAGTCATACCCCCTTCCCGCCCTGCTCATCATCAGTCGCTACTGTTCTTTCACCGTTCTTTAATATATGGTGATGTTTTTTGCTTAATTCCCGAGGTATACCTGATTATCTGAATTTCTGCATATCCGAATTGGCCCGATCCCCAATTAATTCGGATAATCGGAGTTCTACTGTATAGCATTTTATTTATCCTCCATAAAATAACATTAGGGTTGAGGGTGCAGGTTTGCTGCACCGAGGATGATAAGTAATGTTTTTTTTCTGCAATTATTAATATAACTGAACCAGGTGAAGCTACATACCAAGTTCTCTTAATTTAGGTTCATAATTGAGGGAGATAAACAACTTTACTTATTCTCCATATTATGAATAACATGGGGGCCGAGTATGCGGGTTTGCTGCTACGGGGACCATCAACAAAAGTAAATCAACAAAAGTAAGGCATAAATAAATTTGAACGAATAGTGATTTTGGCATCTGGGGACCTCAAAATGAAAAGTTATCGTGGTCTCGGGCTTAAGTCTTACTATGCCACCTACGGTAATAGCTTCTTCCCTATACTGTAGGGGAAATTTGCTATTTTGTATTCCTTGTTACAGCAAACCTGCGTACTCATCCCCAATGTATTCTTATGGAGAATAATTAATATTTTAAATATCGCTTGTTTGTGAATATATTTCTTATGAATCCTGTAAAGTGTTTTAATGTGTTATGAATTCATTGGAAATTTGCTGAGTATGCAGGTTTTCTGCGACGGGGGTATTTTTATTTTAGTCACAACCATTTTTTCTATTGTTTGAAAACTCATTAAGGAATAAAACACATACCCCAGTCGCAGCAAACCTGCTTACTCAGCGAATTTCCAATGCGTAATATATGTCTTAATACCACATAAATCCGCCAAGTTTAATAAAAAAAATTCACAAATAAGTGATATGTACAATATTAATTATTCTCCATAAGAATAACATTGGGGATGGGTATGTAGGTTTGCTGAAACAAAGAACACAAACTATGGGATTTCATGTAAATATCATTCTTATAACTCAACAAGGTGAAGCCACAAACTAAGTTTCATCAGTATATATTTATAAATTAGCGATATATAAGGTACCATTTTGATTATTCTCTAAAAGAATAACATGGGGACCGAGTACCTAGATTTGCTGCTATGGGAACCATAAGTTAGATGAAAATTTGTTTATGTGCAAACAACAATAAACCACAACCAGATGAAATCATATAGGCTACCAAGTTTCGTCAATTTATGTTCATAAATAAGCGAGATATAACATTTTTATTTTTCTCCATAAGAATAGCATTGGACAACGTACTGTGTTTAGCACTTTCAATATCTCAGTAACCAATTGACGTAGGGCAATGATCAAATTACCAAATTGTTTGTTTATTTAAGCTGAATTCAATGGTAAAAATTAAAATTTGACTGAAATAAAAATTCCATGTGAAACCCCAAAAAAACCATTTTTGGGGTACAAAACCCCCCTTCAAAAGGTGTGATTCGTCTGGTTTTCAAACTCGTTCAAATAAATGGTACTTAACAGATTTGTGCCAAATTTCATTAAGATCAGACCTTTTTTACGAGAGTTATCGTGCTTACAGACACATATATTATATATATACACAAATTTGACCGAATGGTGTTTTTGGTATCTGGGGACCTCAAAATGAAAAGTTATCATGGTCTTGGGCTTAAGTCTTACCATGCCACCTACAGAAATAGCTTCTTCCCTATACAGGAAATTCGCTAAAAAAGAATTATACCTCTATCTGTTACATAAAATTTACAGTTTTGTTCCCAAACCCTTGCAAAATTGATTAAAAAGACCTGGCGTTTTTGGCTAGTTACTTTCAGAAAAGCACCCGGAGTTTTTGGCAGTGACCAAAACTTTTTGTCTGGAGTGCAAAGGGTTAACAACTTATAATACAGTAGGTACGTTGACTGTGGGCTATTAAATATCGACTAGCAGGTGGTGTATTCAAAATTGAACACACTGCACTAACACAGTTCTCTAATACGTAGTAATAAAACCATGTCTATAGTTAAAAATATTGCCACTGAATGATGGCAGACAACCGAGAAATGGTGCGGGTACAGTTTCATAAGCGGCCACCAACTAATCGGATGCAATATATCGATCTTAAACATTCGGAACATTAGATTACTTTGAATCACACTTTAACAGTAGGCCTATATTTATCAAAAATTATTCATTGGGTATTTGTATTAATATTGTAATCTAAAATCAACAAATTCCATATCGTCAATAATAATATGCTATGCCAGTTACAAATATATTTTAATGAAACACTGAACAATTAACAAACGAAAACTGCAATAAAAAAACAGTGAATAATAAAGAGACGCAGTACAAAGCTAAAACTTAAGTTATCTTTGTCAGGGTAAACTTTATGGGCTGCTTTCATGAATTGAATGAACGGAACCATGGCAAAGATAACTAAGTTTTAGCTTGGTTAACCCTTTGAGTGCCGCGGCATCATGGCCATTTCTTATGCATAAATTGCCGGGCTAATTTCAATGGAAAATGTAGTAGTTTACATAAAATATCGTATAAAATACAATTTTAGAGGTATCCATGTAATTTTTTAATTATTTTGTTTATGAATAAATTCTCTATGAAATAGTATAAAGTAACTATAATCAGAAAATAAATTGGGGCTTAAAAAATATGTTTTTATATAAAACAAATTAAAAATTTGTTTTTTTTTTCAACTTTGACTTACATAAATTATGCTAAAAATTTAATTTGATATTTTTCAACCCAATAGGCACAAAGAGCAGAAAATGCTGATCAAAACTGATGTATAAATCATCAATATCAATTAATGTTTGCAAAAAAATAAATGAAAATATGTTACAATTCAAAAAAGGCCCTAGGCCTAGGCTAAGTAGTTACTAAGCAACGTTGAAGTACAATTTTGTAATATAAACAAATATTATTTTTTAGTTTGTTGTCAGTAAACATGTTTATTATTACTATTAAATAAGCATTAGGCCTACCAAAGTAAATGAAATGCACAATAAACTAGAAAAAAAAGATGTATGTGTATCTTTTACTTTCACAAAAACTTCGAATCTACGACAATGACACTGTTTCCAAGATCATTGTAAACTAATTCCCGAAGGTTACTCAAGTAGTTTCTATCAATTCTGCTACTTATTTTTATTTCATACGTAAATAGGAAGTAAAAAACACTAAAGTATAACTTCAATAACAATAATGTATAAGTGATATTTACGTCAACAACAAACATAACATTACACAACAACAAATACAGACGACATCTGCACAGAGATGATTAAATTAGGGTCTGCTAACAGACCAAAGGCAACGAAATTGCTGTAGATCTGATAGCTGGAAGCTTCTGGATCAAAACAAAATACTTTGAAAGCCAGTACCTTGTTTTGATATGAAGTACTACGTAAAATACCGAGAGTCGCTGTCAGCGACGCTCGGCAATTTATGCGTAAACACATCGCGTCGCTGTGAGCGACGCTGTGGCACTCAAAGGGTTAAACGTTTCTTTATTTTTTGTGTTTTTAAATTTCAGTTTTTATATATTTGTTACATGTTAATGTTTCATTAAAATATATTTGTAACTGACATCATCGCTCTTAATCCCAGTTTTCAGAGACCGTTTCAACACATGCCATGAGGACTCGGATGTTTGGGTGTTTGTGTCAAAGTTGAAGATGGATTTAAAATACAATTCGATATATGGTATCGAATGTTTAAGATCGATATATAGCATCAGATTAGTTGGTGGCCGCTTATGAAACTGTACCCAAATGATGAAAATAAGTTTTTCATAACTGTTCTGCAATGAGGAATTGGTAAGCTGCCCAGAAACAGGCCATGGGCCATGGCCCACACACACTTTTCAGAACTTAGTAGTTTTCCTGCAGTCTACATGTTGGACCAATACTTATGCCTGGGCCTTAGAGGTCCAACCCAGACCTCTTTCAGTCATACATTATCCTTCATAATTCATATCTGAGGCTGGTATAATTTTAAAATATTCCTATAAAAAATTTGAATACATCAACACACTTTCACAAAGATGGAAGAATATAAACATGAAATAAAAATAAATTGTCTTTTATTATAAAGCTACCTTTTATTATAGCAGCAAGCCGAGTCCTATCTTGGCTGTTGAAGTTAGCATGTGGCAATGCTAATTCAGATCAAAAAATTAGATAATGGGTTTAAAAATAAGTAAACCGTTTTCAATTACTCATGCATCTAACTTGAATAAGTGACCTCACATAGCATATTATTTGAAATACATTTGCAAATTTTCTGATCATTATACAAGGTCGCATCGCAAAAACTTGCACCTGAAACACTCCAGCTGACTGCCAAAACAGAACCCCCAGACAAAGGATTTCTGCAAATAAACCTACTACGCAGTAACTCACTTCAGAAATATATTAGTGCACAACTAAGAGCAAGAATATAACATATTTCGTGATTTTTTTCCAACAAAAACATAAGTATTCTAAAAGATTATAATATAACAGAACAATATATTGAAAGAAATCATTTCTGCATATTGCCAATTAATGGCATCGTCTACAGCTGTGAAAGTAGGACTGTTTACAAATACACCTAGAAACTCAGTATAACGCATAAAAATTACCTGGTTTGCTATATTTAAAGTTTGTAAAACTATTTACCCAAATTAATGAACCGGAATGCATATTAAAAAACAATTCACTTTATACTTACTGAAAACAAAAATTCAATAATTCCCAATAACCTACGACACTACGTTATGGTCCTGTTCTAATTTTGCATCATTTTATTTTTCTCTATTCCTCTTTGGCCTTGTCATAAGAAGCATAGAGTAAAATTTAATATATATGGTTTGCTATTAATTGTTATCTTATATTTGATGTTATAAGAACTCCGATATTTCTGAATTGATTTCAACGACCTAGATATTAAATGTCTTCCCTAATACGGAGTTGTACATAAAGTTCAATAAACTCATTTATCTATGTAAACATAATTATAGTTTTTTTTTTACATCTCGCTTAGGGTGATGAATGCTCCGGGTTTGGTTCCCAACCTGCCAACCTGAGAATGGATGGTCATTGGCTGTTGTACATGGATACCCTGTCAGTTGAGTTGACCAGTTGGAGAGCAGAATGCGGGTCCCCTGTTTGAGAGCCTCGTCACAGGGGCATGGGAGTTGGTCCACTGAAGGTCGTTTTGGCTGCCGTCCCATCCCACCATTTACTTTCCTTCTATATCCTATACTTCCGGTAACCTGCACAATATTCCCGCTTGTGGAAAGCTATGCTGGGGTTTCCTAATCCGCAACAATGATGATGATGATAGAATAATGAAATGTTTGGTTATTTTTATATTTTATTAATCAGGGAAACGGAATAATTGAACCATAAATTTTAATAAAGAATGAGCTACTCCCCCGCAAAATTGTGCGGTTAAAAAACGCATACAAAAACAATGGCAGTCAGTAATTAGATATAATCGTTATAACAACTGTTTATTTTAATGCAGTTTATTAAGAATAAATCCATGGGACAATAACAAAATAAAACTCTCCTCCATATATGAATAACATGGGAACTTGGAAGCCCCGTGAGGCAGAGTCCTGAGGCCTAAATCAAAATCCTGTCTCGGTTACGACTTTCTACGCAAAATTACCCTTTGTCACCTTGACGCTCCTCACCGGCCTGATTGACAAACTGATTGACCAACGCAAGACGGTCGGCCAACGGGGCCAGTGTCCCCTGCAACTGGACCATCCTAGCTTGTTAGCTAACGTTGCCGAGAGAGGAGGGGCGTGTTGCGAGCTCCCCAGCAACAAGAAGGGCGTAGGGCTTCGTCCTGAACCTTCTACAAAAAAAACCTTCATTAAACAAAAAGAATCATCGAAATCCGTCAAGTGGTTGTCTCGCAATCTGCGTAAACTAAATTACACGATTATTTTAATATATATTATAGTAACTAGAAGTTGCAATCCATACAGTTCTCGATCCAAATGTGCATGGGAAACCTAACGGTTATTTTGTAGAAGTTCTTGAATATTTATAAAAATCCCGGTTTAAATTTCGTTTACAGCCATAATAAACATTTATTTGTTATTTACCAACGGAATCCACCTTGTTTTGAGAGTTTGGTGGCATCTTTTTCCCTTACTTTGCCCAAGAATGCATCTGTATATGGAACGTATCCAGCAAAGCAATGAGTGAGCCATTTCAGTACGAGTTGAAGAGAATATACTGATCAAATTTCCATGCCAGACCTGGGATTCAAACCCATGACGACAGGGTCACTGCTGTGATTCTTGAGTCCAACGCCTTGACCACTACGCCAGCGACTCACTAGCATATACCGCCTTTCAATTAAATCAACATGCCAACAATAATAGCCCCTTGAAAATTGTATACATTACATATAATACGAACTAATACGCTGCAAAGTGCACTAACTTATTGTCCGGCAACGAGAGGAAAGGAATCCCCCCGTTTCTTCACCTCAGCCAATAATACTAACTCCTAAAAATACCCCCGTCACAGCAAACCTGCATACTCAGCGAATTTCGAATGAACATATAACATAACACATTAAAACACTTCACAGGATTCGTAAGAAATGTATTCACAGACAAGCGATATTTAAAATATTAATTAATCTCCATAAGAATAACATTGGGGATGAGTACGCAGGTTTGCTGCAACAAGGCACACAAAATAATGGGTTTTTATGCAAATACCAATAGATCTCATGTATGTGAAGTCACATACCAAGTTTCATCCATATACATTCATAAATAAGCGGTATATAACATTTTAAGTATTTTCCATAAGAATAACATGGGGACCGAGTACCTAGGTTTCCTGCTACAGGAACCATAGGCGAAAAATAGTTTTTTTTGTGCAAACAACAATAAACCACAACCATATGAAGCCATATACCAAATTTCGTCAGTTTATGATCATAAATAAGCGAGATATACAATTTTTCTTTTTCTCCATAAGAATAACATTAGACAACGTACTGTGTTTAGCACTTTCAATATCTCGGTAACCAATTGACGTAGAGCAATGATAAAAATACCAAATTGTTTGTTTTTTAAGCTCAACCTAATGGTATAAATTAAAATTTGATTTAAATTTAAATTACCTGTGAAAACCCCAAAAAACACATTTTTGGGGTACAAAACCCCCCTTCGGATGGTGCGATTCATCTGGTTTTCGAACTCGTTAAAATAAATGGTACTTTACATATTTGTACCAAATTTCATTAAGATCGGACCTTTTTTACGAGAGTTATCGTGCTTACGGACACATATATATATATAAATATATATATAAATATAAATATATATATATATATATATACATATATAAAAATTTGAACGAATGGTGTTTTTGGCATCTGGGGACCTCAAAATGAAAAGTTATCATGGTCTCGGGCTTAAGTCTTACCATGAGACCTACGGTAATAGCTTCTTCCCTATAGGGGAAATTCGCTAACATATGTCGAGCAAGACTTCCGGCAGAGTACTTCTATTTATAGACATTTTATCCCGGTGCAATTTCATTAGTTTTTATTTTTCGTTCAGTTTCTCCCCATGTGTGTCAAGTTAGGTTTATAATATTAGAATGAGGGAAATAATGTTTAAATAATGTGAACCTACTACCTACAGCGCAAAGTGTAGCCGATATTTTCGTTAGTTCAATAGTTTATAAAGCCACCCGACTTATTCCTTTCTCCTCAATGCCCCGATAGCAATCACTTCGGATAATCAAACCTAATGTTTATTAGACTAACATTTTATGAATATCAACAATACCATCAATATGCTTCATGGGATGTGTTGGTTATGCATGTACGCACACTACCATTTTTTTGGTGGTATTGACATAGACTAACTAAAGTAGTTAGTCTATTGTATTGATGAGGGAAATAGCAGCTATTATAAAGTGCAGTATACCCACTTAACCCAATATAATAACTATTGTAAAGATAATGTAATACCCTCCTATTGATTAAGCTATTATTATGCTTTATAATCTGAAGTTTGCCAGATCAATCCTGAGAAAATTTGATGGAGATTCGAAACTCGGCTGTCATTGATTATTGGGCGATTAATTAAAGGTATTGGTTATAGAAACAGTCGGTCTTGGTCAGTAACGCAAGGCTACATTAGGCATCTCACCCATTCAACACTCATCATTAATTCGTAATATTATTTTATCAACTGTTTGTTAATTAACAGACATTTTACTATTTTACAAAATTAAGTATTTTATATAGTACTACAATCGTATTGCTTACATCATTCATTTGTGGCAGCGAATTCAAATATGATCATGAACGCCTGTGAATCAGCTGTTAAAATCTTTATGGCCAGGGGTGAAAATCCTGCTGTTCTGTTCAGTTCTTTGGGGTGTTTTTTTTCTATTTTATGTAACGTCAATTTCGTGTCTCCGTCTCCGTACGTACTTTTGCCAAGTAGCCCTCAACAATTTTGTCTAGCTTAGTTGTGTGTATATTTCGTTGTATTCTTTAGTGTTGAAGATTAATTAGCCATAAGCTTAATTTCGACTCACCAATCATGGTAAGTATTTTACTTTGTTTTAAAAGTCTAAGGGCCATTTCAATTAATAGATTGGAAAATCTTGTAACATATTGACATCTAGTTACATTAAATCCCTTATTTATTGTATTAAATGGTATTAATCAAAATAAGTTATTAACATTTTTCTTTCTTTTTTAGTCGTTTGCAGAGAAAATTGGAAGTTTAATGCAAAGACCAAATGAAGATCCAGTTCCAAAGGATGATGTACCATGGTGGATGAAATATGCAGGCAGAGGGCTGGGAACTGTTGGTGGTGGAAGTGAGTAAACTAATAAGGAAAAGCCCTAGGTTCATAACAGATTTTAAGTATTGAAACCAGCCTACATTTTACACACAACTTTTTCCAGGAGGTCTAGCCTATGGGTCTAGGTTGTTTAACAATTTATTATTTATTTTTCTTAAATTTTTTATGATTTTTCATTTAAACCCTTCCGAAGTTGCAAAGAAGGGGCATAACCCTACTTCTCTAGGCCCCTGTGAGTAAGTTAGTTACTTTTTGGTTGGGCTCAGAACATTTAGGCCTATTTATGAAATTGGTTTTCTTATACTAATAGGCTATCATTGGCTACACTTTCATAAGCGAAACAATATAAAATACCCCCTTCGCAGCAAATCTGCATACTCAGCGAATTTCCAATGCATGCATATGTTTCTTGCTACCACATAAAGCCATTTACCAAGTTTCATAAAAATACATAAATAAATAATTGATTTATAGCATTTTATTTATTCTCCATAAGAATAACATAGGGCTGAGGACGCAGGTTTGCTGCAACAAGGAACATAAAATATGTGTTTTTATACAATTATCAATATAACTCAACCAGGTAATGCTACATGTACTAAGTTTTAGCGAATTTCCCCAATAGGGAATAGGTCTGCATGGTAAGACCTAGGCCCAGGACCATGATAACTTTTCGTTTTGAGGTCCCCAGACCCCAAAAACACCATTCGTTTGAAACTGTATATGTGTCCGTGAGTGCGATAACTCTCGTAAAAAAGGTCCGATTTTGATGAAATTTGGTATAAACGTGTAAAGCAACATTTATGACTTTAAGTTCAAAAACCAACCATATCGCTCTACCTTCAGGGGTATTTTGGGGGGGGGTTTGTAGGTACCCCAAAAATGGGTTTGTTGAACTGTTTACATGTAATTTCTGAAATAGTCAGATTTTAGTTTATATCATTGGATTCAGCTTTAAAAAACACACAATTTAGTATTTTGATCATTCCTCTACCTCAATCGGTTACCGAGATATTGTAAGTGCTAAACACAGTACGTTGTCTAATGTTATTCTTATGGAGGATAAGAAAAAATTATGTCTCGTTCCTTTATGAATGTATACTGACGAAACTTGGTATACGGCTTCATCTGGTTGTGGTCTATAGATATTTGCTCAAAAAAAATTTTTTGCCAAAGGCTCCTGTAGCAGCAAACCTGCGTACTCACCCCCCATGTTATTTTTATGGAGAATAATTAAATGCTATGTATCTCTTAATTATGAACATAAATAAATAAAAACTGGTATATGACTTCACCTAGTTAAGTTCTATTGATATTAGCGTAAAATCCCATTTATTGTGTTCCTTGTTGCAGCAAACCTGCGTACTCAGCCCCAATGTTATTTTTATGGAGAATAATTAAAATTGCATATATCGCTTATTTGTGAATATATTTTTATGAAACTTGGTATGTGGCTTTATGTAGGCCTAATATTAATACATTTATATCTCTATTGGAAATCTGCTGAGTATGCAGGTTTACTGCGACAGGGGTATATTATTAATTTATGTTCATAATCAAGGGAGATATAATACTTTACTTATTCTCCATAAGAATAACATTAGGGCTGAGTATGCAGGTTTGCTGCTACTGGGATAGTCAACAAAAATAATTGTTTGTACAAATATCCAATATACCAGTACTATGTGAAGCCACATACCAAGTTTCATCAATATACATTCATAAATAATTGAGATATCAAATTTGATTTATTCTCCATAAGGATAACATTGGACAACGTACTGTGTTTAGCACTTTGAATATCTCTGCAACGGTTGGACGTAGAATCACAATTTAAACATCAAAATTATTTTTTGAAGAGCTGAATTGATTGGTAAAAGCAAATGCGAAGTTTACATTAAAATGAACTGAGGAAAAGCCAAAAACCTTTTTTCTATAAGATTAACATGGTCGATTTTATGAGCAGGTTTTTGGATTTTCTCCGCAACCACTTAACCTAGGTTGATAATTTAAACTAGGCCTACTATATTATTTGTTTTTTTTAAGCTCTATCAAATGCTCAAAACCAAAATTGAGTGTTTTAAACATTTTAGGGTGAAAAGTGCAACAAAATTATTTTTGAACAATCTAAAACCCCCGTAAACCCCCCTTACCATGCTTTGATTTTTCTGATTTTGGAATTTAAAGTCATGAATGTCACTTTACACATTTGAGCCAAATTTCATCCAAATCGGATATTTTTTACTCAAGTTATCATGTTAACGGACACATATATATATATATATATATATATATATATATATATAGGTATATATATATATATAGGTATATATATATATATATGTATTTATATAGGTATATACATATATATAAATTTGAACGAATAGTGTTTTTGACATCTGGGGACCTCAAAACAAAAAGTTATCATGGTCTCGGGCTTAACCCTAGGAGTGGCCAATGGCCGAGATTCGGCCCTATTTTGTGCAGCCTACTGTGGCAGGGGCCGAGAATCGGTCATTCAGGACCGAAAATTTTGTAACGTAAAAAAAACACTAATAACCAACTCAAAAGTGAACAATATATATATCATTCGAAAGATAATATTCTGAACTTTCATTTTATTACATAAACAAACCCTGTATCATCTATACAACAATGTCACGACGGTTAGAAATCAAATGAATTGTTGGCGCAATGCGATTCTAGCAGCCGATGCTATGAAAATGTCAAAACACTACTTTTTTGAAATTATCCAGCTCGGGTAGTTTTTGTTGTGGGAAGTTGCGGTTGGTACCAATGCACTGCTAAAGAGATGCGCTTTATTTTGGTATTGATGTTTTGAACGAAATATTGATTATAGACAGATCATATGATTTTTTGAAAACAGGTGTTTTCTGTTTTGTTGTACAATGGCAGATGGCCGAAAAAGGGCCATCAGGAAAATCGGATTTATATCTAGTGTAAGTTATAGTTACTAGTCAAATAATACGTTATTTTGAAGAGGAAGAAATGTAGAGTAATTTAGTTTTGCCGTTGGCAGCACTGTTTTATTCTGAAAATCATCACCAAGGAATAGTTTCATTACGTCACATTTTTGCCTAATCGGCAACTGCGCAGCTGTTTGCTGTCTACGAAGTCTCAGTCAGTTTGTTTGGTTCGCTCCAAACTGTATTGTATTTGGTATCATTGTAAACAGCAGATTTCAGGCTTTCTTCTTATATCTGTACCGATGTGTTGTGTTTTTGTTGACAGTATGACATGACATTTGAAATATGCAATGTCGAAGTCCCAGTCCAAAATGGCGCGCTATGTTTGACCGCTGTCAGTTGTGTAAGATTGTTTTAGTTATTTATTTAGCCGAATTTACGCAAAAATGGATTGTAGTGACATTCGGGGTGGTCTTGAATAAAGTATTAGTGACGTTGATGACGATTTAGAGGGTAATATAGGCAGTGATATTGAGATGATCGACTTTTCTGATGTTGCGTCGTAGGCCTAGGCTAATTGGATTATTTATCTGGTAGTGGTGAGTTATATATTTATATGTATACTCCTATGTATTCTATGTATAACATGTTGTATATTTATATGTAGGGAATTGAATGTACTACAACATGATTATATTGCTTTGGGGGCAAAATATTAGATAAAAAAGTTATATACTAAATACTGTGAAATATTTTGTTCCAAATAAATACACAAAAATAGCAAAACATTCTTTTATTTACATTTATTTATAAGTGATGATAATTTTTTTACCATCAACTTTATGACTTTTTTGGATTCCTTACTTCATTAGCTTTTCAAATATGTATATATCATTATTAGTATATACATATATTACGTGACTTATTTACAACACAACCTAATACCGTACAGTTTACATATATTTCGGGTTTCCGTTTATTATTATATTACACCCCTAAAACTTACAAAACAAATTATTTCCATACCATGTTATATATTTCTAAGTAGGGAATTAGATTGTTTACAAAATGTATATAATGAATTTTCCATAAAAAATCAGTAGAAAAAATTTCACCGAGGCTACTTTTGAAATTTCTAAAATAAAATTCTAATTGTTTTTCTTCTTTTCACTTTACCGAAAAATTACCCTTCTAGATCTTTATCATTTTAGTATGTCTAGATTGCCCTGTTCTTCCTGATCAAAATGAATATAAGGTTGGCTAGGTTTACTTCTATGGTTGAATTTATACAAATTTTCAAAAGAATGTCTGCAAAATCGACAAATTTAGCCTGCCATTCCACACTTTAGCATTGGGCCACTCCTAGGGTTAAGTCTTACCATAAGACCTACGGTAATAGCATTGACTGTAAATACTGAAGGAGACATCCCATCCATATGGACCAGCTGTCCCACTTTTAGTGTACCGTATGCTAGAATTTAAACTTGAAGTAGTTTGATTGGGTCACCGACAGATTGTGCTGCTGTCAACTTTTTATTTTAGTTATTTACGTTAACTTTTAAAATATCTCCACCCCAGAAAGCAAGTGATAATCAACTTATCCCCTGACACACCAACTTATCCCCTCCTTCAGAGGATGAGTAATAGTTGACAGCACTATGCTCTGTTGGTGATTATTGTAAACTACGTTCTCTTTCAATCCTGGCATACACAAAACTAGGGACAGATTTTACAATGGCAATGAGAAGTCTACTTCAGTATCAGTATTTATAGTCAATGGTAATAGCTTCTTCCCTATAAGGGAAATTCGCTAAAAATGAATGAAACTATTCTATATGATAGCTTAGGCCTATATCAGTTATTTAGGTTATTCTGTTATAGTTTTGGTTATGTACGGTCTCAAAAAGAGGTGAAAGATATAGTCATGAAATTTGTCCAGGTAGGTAACAAACATTGATTCCACTAATACTTAAATATGTATTGCCAGGAACAACCGTTGTAATGGATGTATGCAAATTGTACCGGTAATTTACTCCTTATTTTCTGTTTATGTGCTACCAGAAAGCTACCTAGGCCTATATCCTGGAAACCTTTTAAATTTGTTCATTTGATTTGGTTTTTGTTTTATGTTTTTAAATAAATTAATTTGTTATATACTGGTACCGTTTACTCACTTTTATTTAATTTTAATTCAAACAAAAACTAAAAATACCCCTGTAGCAGCAAACCTGCGTACTCTGTGAATTTCCAATGCATATATATGTGTCTTATTACCACATAAAGCCACATACCATGTTTCATCAATATACATTCTTAAATAATCGATTTATGACATCTTATGTATTAAATACACTAGGGGTTTTTTCTTTACAGTCATAACTCGATAACAGCTGGACGGATTTTAATTTTTGAGGTGCCAAATCAAAGGTATGTTTACATAGATTTGCCAATATGTCTCAGAATTTTAAACGAGTTCGCACGCAGCACGCTGACGTGAGGGAAGTGAATTTCCACATACGAAACTTTTAAAACTCAAAACCAGTTTAAAAACATACATTTATTCCAATGTTATTGAAATCTGAAAACATTGATTTTTTGGCTGTTCTGATGCTCCTGGTTTCAATCACCTGCAATGCTAGGAATACAATTTTGCACATTATAAGGTTAGGAGAAGGTCCAATCAGGCTTTAAAGTAGGCGACAGGTTGCTGGGGATGATACAGATACACCAACAAATGAATAACATGCTTTCTAATGTAAAAAACCTACAAGATAACGTAATGTGTATAGTCGATATACATTTTCTTTAATAACTTGGTAAATATTTATGCGAGAATGACTGAGAGAGGGCTTAAAACTTTTGCTTCACTAATTCCCATCGTAATACATGCATTACTTTTACGTCCGGGGCTTATCCGACCCTTTTTGGGCCCAAAAACTCGAAATTTTAAAGAATAATCCCCAAAAAAGGGGTTTAGAGTTTTCCGATTGTTTTGCCCAACAAACTTGTCCAACTGTTTATAGAAAGGAACGTCCCTACCAAATTTGAAGTAAATCGGACAAAAAATGTGACCTCTAGAGTGCATACACACACACACACACACACACACACACACACACACACACACACATATATATATATATATATATATATATATATAATTTTGAACGTCCCCCAAAACGTGTTCAGGGGGTCACGTTAGGAACTTCTGTGGTGGTCCCAGGCTTAAGTTTCACCGTGCGGGTCATGCTAATAGTTCACTTTCTATAGGAAATTCACTAAAAAGGGCATCACTTAAACACAGTAAAGGGCTAAATTTTCGGAACAGTGGCCCTATCCGACGGTGGAAGTCTAATCTATGTGTTGATTGAAAGTATGTTGTTATTATCCGTTTTAATATCAGATTTTTTTATGTTTGTTTACAACTGAAGAAACCTTTCGTTGGGTACTAACTTGCTCGGATTCGAGCAACAGGACAACTAGTTTTAAGTATTATGAATGCAATTGTGAAAAGCAAAATGTGATTTCCTAATGTATTATGTGTAAAAAGTTCAAAATACTCCCATAGCAGCAAACCTACATACTCAGTGAATTTCCAATGCATATTAATTTATCTTAATACCACATTAAGCTACATACCAAGTTTTATCAATAGGTCTATACATTCATAAATAATCGATTTATGACATTTTAATTATTCTCTATAAGAATAACATGGCGGCTGAATATGCAGGTTTGCTGAAATAAGGAACACTAAAAATGGGCCAAATATCAATATAACTCAACTAGGTGAAGCCACATACCAAGTTCTATTAATTTATGTTCATAATTAAAGGAGGTAACACGTTATTTATTCTCTATAAGGATAACATGGGGCTGAGTATGCAGGTTTGCTGCTATGGTAACTATTGGCCAAAAAATGGGTTTTTGTGCAAATATCAATAGACCACAATGAAATGAAGCAATATACCAAGTTTTTGTCAGGATAAGTTGATAAATAAGCGAGATATACAATTTGTCTTATCCTCCATAAAAATAACATTGGACAACGTACTGTGTTTAGAACTTTCAATATCTCAGTAACCAATTGACGTAGAGCAATGATTAAAACACCAAATTAAGCTGATTGCAATGGGAAAAAATAAAATTTTACTTTTTCAAAAATTGTATGTAATAAACTCAAAAAAACCAATTTTTGGGGTACAAAACCCCCCAAAATACTCCTTCGGATAGGTCGATCTGTCTGGTTTTCGAACTTAAAGTCATAAATGCTGCTTTACACTTTTGTACCAAATTTCATCTAAATCGGACCTTTTTTACGAGAGTTATCGCACCCACGGACATATATATATATATATATATATATATATATATATATATATATATATATATATATATATATATATTGAATATTTCTGATTGATTAGGGCTGCTGATAATAATAATAATATTAACATTTTAAAAAACAAACACCCTTTTTTAAGATCTTTATTATTTTATTATTTTTTGACTGACATGTTTCGGCAATGATGCCATTTTCAAAGTCAATATAACCTCACAAAATATTGTATAAGTAACATAATACCCCCGTAGCAGCAAACCTGCATACTCAGCGAATTTCCAGTGCATATTAATTTATCTTAATACCACATAAAGCCACATACCAAGTTTCATCAATATACATTCATAAATAAACGATTTATGACATTTTAATTATTCTCCATAAGAATAACATGGCGGCTGAGTATGCAGGTTTGCTGAAATAAGGAACACTAAAAATGGGCTTTTATACAAATATCATTATAACTCAACTAGGTAAAGCCACATACCAAGTTCTATTAATTTATGTTCATAATTAAAGGAGATAACACGTTAATTATTCTCCATAAGAATAACATGGGGCTGAGTATGCAGGTTTGCTGCTACGGGAACTATCGGGCAAAAAATGGATTTTTGTGCAAATATCAATAGACCACAACCAAATAAAGCCATATACCAAATTTTGCCAGTTTACGTTCATAAATAAGCGAGATATACAATTTTTCTTTTTCTCCATAAGAATAACATTAGACAACGTACTGTGTTTAGCACTTTCAATATCTCGGTAACCAATTGACGTAGAGCAATGATCAAAATACCAAATTGTTTGTTTTTTTAAGCTGAATTTAATGGTATAAATTAAAATTTGATTTAAATTAAAATTACATGTGAAAACCCCAAAAAACACATTTTTGGGGTACAAAACCCCCCAAAAACCCCCCTTCGGATGGTGCGATTCATCTGGTTTTCGAACTCGTTCAAATAAATGGTACTTTACACATTTGTACCAAATTTCATTAAGATCGGACCTTTTTTACGAGAGTTATCGTGCTTACGGACACATATATATATAAATATATATATATATAAATATATATATATATATACATACATAAAAATTTGAACGAATGGTGTTTTTGGCATCTGGGGACCTCAAAATGAAAAGTTATCATGGTCTCGGGCTTAAGTCTTACCATGAGACCTACGGTAATAGCTTCTTCCCTATAGGGGAAATTCGCTAAAAACATCTGTATAAAATAAATTAATCTAATCATATGGTCCTAAATCAAAATTAATTTGTTTTATATAAATGTATATATACTATATTAAATAAATCTATTTCTTTTGTCCTCTTATTTGTTTGATTTTATCATATAAGGAATGCTGCTGTTTTATTTGCATACTATTTAGCATGTTTGGTGCATCTTTTTTGTAGTTAAAATAGATATGCATTTCTTCTTTAACGTTTAGTTTTTCCGATCTCCTTTCATATTCAAGAATGTTTAAATTTTCTTCTAAATTTTTGTAGTTATGACCTGAATTTAGTAGATGATCAGCAAAATTAGATTTCATTGTTGTTGCATTCTTTGATCTCAGTGCTTGAATATGTTCTTTGAAACGAATTTTAAAATTTCTCTTAGTTTGCCCGATGTAGTAGCTGTTGCAATCACTGCAATTTATTTTGTATACTCCAGGTTGGTTGTAGTCTTGAGCTTGAATTTGTGGACGATTTGAAATTTTATTGTTTATCATTTTAAATATATTGTTTTTAGTTTTATAGCTAATTTTGAAGTTTGAGTTTTTAAATGTTTTTCTAATAGCTTTGTTCATATATGCATTGTAGGGCACGCATATAAATTTAGAATTCTCGTTTGATGTTGTATCTTTTCTGATCGTTCGTTTCTCAATTTTTCTTTTGATCAATTTATTTATCATATTAGGGTTATATCCATTAGTTTTAGCTAAATACATTATTACTTCTTTTTCTTTTCTGAAATTTTCTTTACTTAGTGGTATATTAATAAGCCGATGAGTTAATGAATGAAATGTGGCTATTTTATGCTGCCAAGGATGATTTGATTGTGAAGGAATTATGACGTCTGTTGTTGTAGGTTTTCTATAAATGTTAAATGAATGAACATTATTTTTAATTTCTATTTTTACATCTAGAAAATTGATATGGTTGCTCTGTATTTCTTCTGTAAATTTGACAGTTCTTGATAAACTATTAAGATATGTTAAAAGGTCTTTTGCTTCCTCTTCATTGCCTTCAAATAAACAAATAACATCATCAACATATTGATACCAATATTTAATTTTCTTGTAGAATGGAAATATCTAACCGATGCTAAAGTTCTTAAAAAAAGTGAAATAGTTGACACAATGAAGTTAACACAAATGACATTAAAACAAAACTATTTTAGCTATAATTCTAATTTTTACTTACAAGAAGATGGTTTGCCTATGGGATCTCCCTTATCAGGACTTCTAGCCAATATTTATATGCACGAAATGGAATCAAATAAAATAGCAAATAACTCCAATCCATTCTACAAGAAAATTAAATATTGGTATCGATATGTTGATGATGTTATTTGTTTATTTGAAGGCCATGAAGAGGAATCAAAAGACCTTTTAACATATCTTAATAGTTTATCAAGAACTGTCAAATTTACAGAAGAAATACAGAGCAACCATATCAATTTTCTAGATCTAAAAATAGAAATTAAAAATTCATTCATTTAACATTTATAGAAAACCTACAACAGACGTCATAATTCCTTCACAATCAAATCATCCTTGGCAGCATAAAATAGCCACATTTCATTCATTAACTCATCGGCTTATTAATATACCACTAAGTAAAGAAAATTTCAGAAAAGAAAAAGAAGTAATAATGTATTTAGCTAAAACTAATGGATATAACCCTAATATGATAAATAAATTGATCAAAAGAAAAATTGAGAAACGAACGATCAGAAAAGATACAACATCAAACGAGAATTCTAAATTTATATGCGTGCCCTACAATGCATATATGAACAAAGCCATTAGAAAAACATTTAAAAACTCAAACTTCAAAATTAGCTATAAAACTAAAAACAATATATTTAAAATGATAAACAATAAAATTTCAAATCGTCCACAAATTCAAGCTCAAGACTACAACCAACCTGGAGTATACAAAATAAATTGCAGTGATTGCAACAGCTACTACATCGGGCAAACTAAGAGAAATTTTAAAATTTGTTTCAAAGAACATATTCAAGCACTGAGATCAAAGAATGCAACAACAATGAAATCTAATTTTGCTGATCATCTACTAAATTCAGGTCATAACTACAAAAATTTAGAAGAAAATTTAAACATTCTTGAATATGAAAGGAGATCGGAAAAACTAAACGTTAAAGAAGAAATGCATATCTATTTTAACTACAAAAAAGATGCACCAAACATGCTAAATAGTATGCAAATAAAACAGCAGCATTCCTTATATGATAAAATCAAACAAATAAGAGGACAAAAGAAATAGATTTATTTAATATAGTATATATACATTTATATAAAACAAATTAATTTTGATTTAGGACCATATGATTAGATTAATTTATTTTATACAGATGTTTTTTTACTTATACAACATTTTGTGAGGTTATATTGACTTTGAAAATGGCATCATTGCCGAAACATGTCAGTCAAAAAATAATAAAATAATAAAGATCTTAAAAAAGGGTGTTTGTTTTTTAAAATGTTAATATATATATATATATATATATATATATATATATATATATACAGTTTCGAACGAATGGTGTTTTTGGGGTCTGGGGACCTCAAAACGAAAAGTTATCATGGTCCCGGGCCTAGGTCTTACTATGCCGACTACGGTAATAGCTTCTTCCCTATATAGGGGAAATTTGCTAAAAAGCCATCTTTGTGGTACAAAACTCCCCCAAAATACCCCTTTGGATAGAGCGATCTGGCTGGTTTTTGAATTTAAAGTCATATATTTTGCTTTATATGTTTGTACCAAATTTCATCAAAATCAAACTATTTTTATGAGAGTTATCACACCTACAGACACATATGTATACAAATATATATATTTGCTATATATATACTACTAGCAGTTATCCGCAAGCTTCGCCCCGCGAATGATTTATAAAAACTATGACAGTTGGCTGTGCTGCATTCTGTGTTTAGCCTTTGGAACTACTACGAATCAAGATCAGCTGTTAGCGAATTTCCCCTATAGGGAAGAAGCTATTACCATAGTCGGCATGGTAAGACCTAGGCCTGGGACCACGATGACTTTTCGTTTTGAGGTCCCCAGACCCCAAAAACACCATTCTTTTGAAACTGTATATCTATATATATATATTTATATATGTGTGTGTGTGTCTGTGGGTGCGATAACTCTTGTAAAAATGTCCAATTTTGATAACATTTGGTACAAACGTGTAAAGCAACATTTATGACTAAGTTCGAAAACCAGACAGGTCGACACATACAAAGTGGTAATCTGCGGGGGGTTTTGGACCCCCAAAAATGGGTTTTTTAAAGTTTTTACATGTATTATTTGTAAAAGTCAAATTTTTGTTTTCACCATTAGATTCAGCTTTAAAAAACACACAATTTGGTGTTTTTATCATTTATCTACGCCAATTTGTCACAGAGGTATCGAAAGTGCTAAACACAGTATGTTATCCAATGCTATTCTTATGGAGAAAAGAAACGAATTATGTCTCGCTTATTTATGAACGTATACTAACGAAACTTGGTATACGGCTTCATCTAGTTGTGGTCTATTATTATTTGCATAATAAAAGCAAATTTTACTGATAATTCTCGTAGCAGCAAACCTGCGTACTCAGCCCCCATGTTATTCTTAAGGAGGATAAGTAAAATGTTATGTCTCCCTTAATCATGAACATAAATTAATAATACCCCCGTAGCAACAAACCTGCATACTCAGCGAATTTCCAATTCATATTCATGTGTCTTAATGCCAAATAAAGCCACATACCAAGTTTCATCAATATACATTCATAAATAAAGTATTTATCACATTTTTAATTTTTCTCTATAAGAATAACATCGCGGCTGAGGATGCAGGTTTGCTGAAACAAGGAACACAAAAAATGGGTTTTTATGCAAATATCAATATAACTCAACTAGGTAAAGCCACATACCAAGTTTTATTAATTTATGTTCATAATTAAGGGAGATAACATTTTTCTTATTCTCCATAAGAATAAAATGGGGGCTGAGTACGCAGGTTTGCTGCTTCGGGAACTATCGGTAAAAAAATTATTTGTTGTGCAAATATCAAAAGACCACAACGATATAAATCAGTATACCAAGTTTTGTCAGGATAAGTTGATAAATAAGCGAGATATACAAATTTTCTTATTCTCCATAAGAATAACATTGGACAACGTACTGTGTTTAGTACTTTCAATATCTCTGTAACCAATTGACGTAGAGAAATGATAAAAACACCAAATTGTTCGTCCTTTTAAACCAAATCCAATGGTGAAAAGTAAAATTTGATTAACTAAAATATTATATGTAAAAACTAAAAAAGCCATTTTTGGGGTACAAAACCCCCCCTTTAGATAGAGCGGTCTGGCTTGTGATTATGGTAAATTATGTGATATTAAGACATATATTATGCATTGGAAATTCACTGAGTATGTAGGTTTGCTGTGACAGGGTATTTTATATTTTCATCAGCTCAAACAAAAACGAGTTCGCACACAGCACGCTGACGTGAGAGAAGTGAATTTCCACATAAAAACTTTTAAAACTCAAAATCAGTGTAAAAACATACATTTGTCCAATTTTTATTGAAATCTGAAAACATTGATTTTTTGGCTGTTCTGATACTCCTGGTTTCATTTACTTGCAAAGCTGGGAATACAATTTTGCGCATTATAAGGTTAGCAGAAGGTCCAGACAGGCTTGAAAGTAGACGTGAGGTTGCTGGGGATAATAAAAGTACTTTAACAAAGGAATAACAGGCTTTTCTAGGGTAAGATCCCATAAGACAACGTACTGTGTTTAGCCGATACACATTTTCTTTAATAACTCAGTAAATATTTATGCTAGAATGACGAAAGAGGGCTTAAAACTTTCGCCTCTCTAATTCCCATCTTTTTACATGCATTAATTTTACATCTGGGGCTTTTATGACCCATTTTGGGCCCAAAAACTCGAAATTTGAAAGATTAATCCCCAAAACATGGGTTTAGAGTTTTCCGATTGATTTGCCCAACGAACTTGTCCAACAGATTATAGAAAGGAACGTCCCTACCAAATTTGGAGTAAATCGGACAAAAAATGTGACCGCTAGAGTGCATACACACATATATATATATATATATATATATATATATATATATATATATATGTGTGTCTATATATTTAAAATTTTGGACGACCCCCCAAAACGTGTTCAGGGGGTCACGTTATTAACTTCTATGGTGGTCCCGGGCTAATGTTTCACCGTGCGGGTCATGCTAATAGTTCACTTTCCAAAGGAAATTCACTAATGAATGACCATAAGGAATACATGGGAACTTTGAACCCCCATGGGGCCAAGGCCTTTAGGAATTTCGCAACTTTAATATGCCTAAATGTTACTCAGGACTATCCAGGGCCGTATTTAGGATCGTTGTGGCCTCCGGCGGCTCACTCCAGTGGGGCCCCTCTATTATTTGTTTCAAGATTAATTTGTTACAATTACAATTTGATTACAATTGATTTTAGACTGTTTTCATGGAGTTTCATAAAATAATTAGCTCCTCTCATTTCTTCCGCAACTTTCATAAATATGTCAAAACTATTTTTTTTTTTTCAATGTAGCTTACAAGAGATAACACTTTAACGGACACTAAAATTGCTACGGAGGGCTTTTGCTAAACTTTGTTGATTTTCATTACCGTCACGTCGTCCGATCGGCAAATAGACCTAGCGACTAGCTAATTTTTTTGATCGATTTGAGTAGTGCCAATTATTCTTGAGTTTAGAGTATTTTCGAGCGAGTATTTGCCATCAGAAATATACTGTTGTTGGTTGGTAGTTTCAAATGGTAGTGTAATGGGATTTGGATAACACATTCAAGATTTGATAGTCTAAATAAACATGGTTTCTAACTAATATATAGCAATAGGTTTACACACGTTTGGCTAGTACAATCAATCTAGAATATGTATTGATAAAGAAAACATGGTTTGACTGTTGTTTTCGGCCGATAATTCATAGTCCGGTTGCCATTTTCCCAATATCATTTGGTCTGGACTTCGCTTAAACCACTTTTTGACCGACATTGTATTTTCCGCCGATATTATGCGGTCCAGATGCTATCTCTGGCCAATATTTGTCGCAAAGTCAATTTCGGCCGGCATGAAGTGGCCCGGATGCCGTTTTTGGCCGATATTATCTTTAACGTCGTCATTATTGGCCGTTATTACATGGTCCATTCTTTATTTTGACCGATATTAAGTTTTCCGTAGTTGTTTACAGCCGATATTACTCAGTCCGGTCATCATTTTCACACATTCGGTTGTTTTTAATGAGCGATTCATCTTTCTCTGTTGTCTTTTGCGGCCTTTACTACGCGATTTGGGGGTCGCGATCGTCCGGAGATCGTTAAGGAAACCCTAGCTTGAACTTTTCAAGTATTTTTCAAAACTTTGGAGTTTTTCAAACAAATTTTCAAGTACACACCACTACTAGTTAATAAATAACTTTAAAATTAATTTAAGAGTTAAAAATCGGGAAGAAAAACTAATGTATAAATAACAATTTTTTCATAACAACTTTTTTTTCTGAGTGAAAATGTTATTTTTTGAAGCGAAAGAGAAATCAAGGGAAGCCCCAAGAGAGCCCCCTCCCAGGCCGAGGCCCCCGGCGGCCGCCGTGTCCGCCGTTAGGTAAATATGGCCCTGGGACTATCAAGTATTATTCTGCCAAATTTCACCTCAGTCAGTTTAGTGGTTAGAGTGTGATTGAGCCACAAATATCTAAACAAACATACAAACTTACAAACTTTCACATTTATAATATTAGTAGGATATATATATATATATATAAATATACACAGTTTTGAACGGATGGTGTTTTTGGCATGTGGGGACCTCAAAACAAAAAGTATCATGATCCCGGGCCATGCCGACTACGGTAATAGCTTCTTCCCTATAGGGGAAATTTGCTAAAACAAATGTGACGTAAATAACTAACATAGGTACAAACAATCAAATATTTTACAATCCACCTAATCTTTATACTTAATTATGGATTAACTTCATTTTTTTCATTCGTTTTTTATATCATTCCGCGGTAATTTTATCAAACACTGGACCTCACGCGAATTGAAAATTTTGTTTGTTCAAAATGACCGAAATAACGCCCTGATTCACAAAATACCCCCGGCGCAGCAAACCTGCATACTCAGCGAATTTCCAATGAATATATAACATAACACATTAAAACACTTAACAGGATTCATAAGAAATGTATTCACAAAAAAGCGATATTTAAAATATTAATTATTCTCCATAAGAATAACATTGGGGATGAGTACGCAGGTTTGCTGCAACAAGGCACATAAAATAATGGGTTTTTATGCAAATATCAATAGAACTCATCTTAGTGAAGTCACATACCAAGTTTCATCCATATACATTCATAAATAAGCGATATATAACATTTTAGGTATTTTCCATAAGAATAACATGGGGACCAAGTACCTAGGTTTGCTGCTTCAGGAACCCTAGGCGAAAAATTGTTTTTTTTTGTGCAAACAACAATAAACCACAACCAGATCAAGCCATATACCAAATTTTGCCAGTTTATGTTCATAAATAAGCGAGGTATACAATTTTTTTTTTCTCCATAAGAATAACATTAGACAACGTACTGTGTTTAGCACTTTCAATATCTCGGTAACCAATTGACATAGAGCAATGATCAAAATACCAAATTGTTTGTTTTTTTAAGCTGAATTCAGTGGTATAAATTAAAATTTGATTTAAATTAAAATTACATGTGAAAACCGGGGTACAAAACCCCCCTTCGGATGGTGCGATTCATCTGGTTTTCGAACTCGTTCAAATAAATGGTACTTTACACATTTGTACCAAATTTCATTAAGATCGGACCTTTTTTACGAGAGTTATAGTGCTTACGGACACATATATATATATATATATATATATAAATAAATATATATATATATATATATAAATAAATATATATATATATATATATATATATATATATATATATATATATATAAATTTGAACGAATGGTGTTTTTGGCATCTGGGGACCTTAAAATGAAAAGTTATCATGGTCTCGGGCTTAAGTCTTACCATGAGACCTACGGTAATAGCTTCTTCCCTATAGGGGAAATTCGCTAAAATGATAATCGTTTTTTTTGAAAAGTCGGGAAAACCTGGAAAAAAGGTCAAAAGATTTTTCTCTGCAATATACCGTAGCTTTGTGGGTACTCAAATTGTGCGGAACTGTACCCACAATGGCCTGTACCCATTTGCATACTAATATTGCAATACCTGATTACACACAGGAATTCCTATTTTTTTGGCTATTTTAGAGACTTTTACAAAAATTGCTATAACTTTCTTATTCTTAATTATTTTATCTTGAAATTTTCAGAGTTTATAAATCACATTATATATTTGCCAAAACATTTTTTTTATAATTCATAAACTTAAAAAAAATAAAAAATTTAAAAATTTTTTAAAATTTATGTTATAAAAAAATTTTATTCATAAATTATATTTTTTAGACTGGAAGAACAAATTATGGAAAGTAAAACTATAAATAATAATAAATATTATAAATATAATAAATAATAATCTTAAATAAATAAATGCACCTACAAAAATATCATCAAAAATGGGCTATAAAACAAAACTTGCTACAACTTCCTTATTCATAATTATTTTGTCTTGGAATTTTCAGAGTTTATAAATCACATTATATATTTGCCAAAACAATTTTTTATAATTCATAAACTTAAAAAAAGTTATAACAAATTTAAATTTTTTTATAAATTTATAAGTTATAAAAAAATTGTATTCATGAATTATATTTTTTAGACTGGAAGAAACATTTATGGAAATAAAAACCATAAATATAAATATAATAAATAATAATTTTAAATAAATAAATTTACCTACAAAAATATCATGTATAAATGGGCTACAAAACAAATCTGCACATACTAACAGTACCCATCACCATAAAATAATTGTATACTTATGTAAGCTGTACTCACCATAGAACTCCCAATTTGCTGTACACTATTTTTTCTACACTACACACAACTTTACAGTTCTACACAAAACTACACTAATATATACATATGTACACTTTGCCTTTGATGCCTTTCTAATAGTTCACTACAGTGTGAAATACCTCGAAACAGCCCTTGCACAGCCCTTGTATGTGAAGTGGCACCTTGCACTGTTTACACTGGACCCTTACTTCCTTCCTGAGTCCACGGTCACTACAAACCTTACACTTCTTTGATGGAAAAGCTTTCTGAGGGGTAGCAGGTATGGTTTCAGGGAAATGTCGCCCTTGAAGTCTCATAGGATTTGATAAGGAAGGTCGGCCAGCACCTTTTTTCTCTGTAAGAGTAACTGTACTTAGCATTTGCTCACCAATAGCAACTTTGAAGTCCGAGAAGTGATATCTTTTGGGATTCTTCAGCTGAGAAAATACCACATAGGCATTGAAGAGGACCATATCAATGAGGTAAACAAATTTTATGATACCCCTTAGCGGCGCATAAGTGGATTATACGCCAACACCTGATCTTGTCTGTCGACCCCTTGCATTCCATTATTATAGTCCATTATCAATTTGGGTTTACTAATCTCATAGCTTGGTTCATTTCTTGTAGCCCTCACACGGTTTCCTGTGGGCTGAAAATCTAAATCGTTATGAGAAGTGCTCAATGTATTTACATTTTTCTTGTCCATCCATCTGATAAAGAGTATGCCCTCACTATTCTTCTGGACTGCTTCTCCTCTCTTCAATTGTACCCCATCAATTGTAGGCAAGTGCTTGCGATTCATCTTCACAGTGCCTACAGCATAAGTGTACCGTGATAACAGCCTAGCAAACAAAGTTGGCGAGGAATACCAATTGCCTAAGTATATTGTATATCCCTTATCCAAAAACGGTGCCGCTAGTTGCAGTACAATTTCCTCACTTACTAATACACCTTTGGGCATTGGCTTTTTGCCCGTGTATATTTCAAAGGAGGAACAGTAACCTGTCTTTGATTCACAGAGCTTGAACACTTTGATACCAAAGCGAGCACGCTTTTCCGAATAAATTGAATATACGATAGCCTACCTCTGAATTTCATTAGGCTCTCATCCACGGAAATTTCACGGTCTGGAGTGTATTTCTTCAGAAACTTATTCTCAATGTATTGAATGATAGGACGAATTTTGGCCAGTTTGTCATTTGCTTCAGCTTCTTCATTATTGGAAAAATGTAAAAACCTCATAATTAGTTGATAACGCTTCAGTGGCATTACTTCAGAAAATATTTTAGTTTCCAAAACTTTTCTTTTTGTCCAGTAACTCTGTAAAGTAGGTTTTTCAACAACGCCCATTAGAAGGGACAGTAAAGTGAAAGATCTCCTTTCATCAACACTAACTTCAGACCAGTTTTCATCACTTTTCAAAGTTTTTCTCATGGGATCATCAATACACTGTTGAGCATATAAATTGGTTTCCCTAGTTATCAGTTCAAAAAAGTCCTCTCCCAAAAATTCATAAAAAACGTCAAGTTCAGAATTAAGTTCATCTTTATTTGGTATGTTTATACCAACATTTTGGCCTGAAAATAGAATATTGCGAGGCTCATTTGGCCCATCTTCCCAAACAAAGGGGCTTTCAAGGGATAATCCAACTTCCCCTCTAACTACCTGTTCAATTATTTCCTTCACTGTGTCATGCTCTATAACATTATTTACATCAACGGGCATTTCCTCATCATTATTTTCATCAGGAGGAATAATAACTAATGATTCCTCATCCTCAAAAGTCACTAAAGTAGGTACAACTTCGTTACTCACGGAGCAAGGCTGATCACTAGTAGATCCAGAAGGTCGTAGATAGAACTCTCCGTCAGAATAATCTGAATCGAAAATGTGATCAATTGTCGCACAATCTAATAATTCATCTTCGTCTTCAGAAATATTTGAAGATAATTCGCAATTATCTATATACCGGTCTATTTCACTCGATCGTAAACAAGACGGTCGTGGCATTTTGACACGAAACACAACCTCAAAACACCCACTTGTTGTTTACTAATATTTTTGTTCTCCAAAACAGGTTAGGCAACCAAGGAAACTTAAAACTCACGCAATAACTATTGCAGATTCACAGGCAAACAAATATTGACCCTACTAGTGCTGCGATCCCTCGGAAAAATGTCGAATTAGTATCAATGTCACAGGACGGAACAGTTCCGTCTAGGAATGCCAGGGCGCATTGGCGGCGGGACGGAAATGTTCCAAGTATGTCAATGGGTTAAGCGAGCTATCGTCAAAAAAACGTGTTGAATCCAAAATCGGGGAAATATTCCGAAAAAGAGAAAATTCTCAATACATTGCTCTGCGGAGTTGGGTTAGGTTAGTTTATGATACAAAAATACAAAATATTTTGAATACATCAAATTTTGTGTTTATTTATCGTAAATTTCACTGCCATACTTATATAATACTAAGATGCAGGCAATTTAACGATGGGCGGTTGTGGGTTGGCATTACCGTGTCCGCTTTATTCACTACTGTACTGTACGGGATTATGTATTCGGACAATATTTATATTCTGGTAGTACACGGGCAACTTAACGGATGCGTTGATAAAAGCTACATATGTGTTGTGTTTGTATTTGCGGTTGCGTGTTGGCATCTAATATAGGTTGTGTCATTTGTTAAGTAAATTGTTGGGGTGCGGCAGAGTCCAGTAAAGAAAAAAAAAATAAGTTTGTCAGTAGCTTAGGACATAAGGTAATTAAAGCTAAAACAAATTGCGGTAAATGTGGTGAGGAAATAGATTTGGATCTGAACAGTTTGCAGTTTAGGTATAGGAAGTATGTTTTAATAAACAAGAAAAAGAAAGAACAGTGCAATTGGAGAGGAAGTGCAAAAACATATTCGTTCTTAAACAATAGTAAATTGGACCTAGTGAAGTGTTAGAGGCTGATTATTTATCCTCTTCACCACAATCCACCTCGACATTCATTTCTTGAGGAATCCTTGAAATTAGGACCTAAACAGTAAGGGACTGGTTTTCCTTTTACAGTGAGGTTTTGGAACATCACAATAAAACCAATGCTGTGCCCTTGGAGGACCAGGTTGTATCATCGAAATTGATGAAGCCAAATTTGGAAAGAGGAGTACAACCGGGGGAGAATTGTGAAAGGCCAGTGGGTGCTTGGAGATGTGGTTAGGGGTACTGGTTAAAGTTTTTTTGCACCGGTCCCAGACCGTTCAAAGAAAACACTAATCAAAATAATATTGAAAACTGTGAGACCTGGTAGAATTATTATAAATGATTGTTGTGGGCGTATTATATGCTAAAAAGCAGATTTAAATATCTAACAGTGAATCACAGTAAAAATTTGTGAAGCTGGAGCCCACACAAATACGTGAAAGAAAGTGGTGGGACATTCTTGCGGCGGTTCCAAAGTACGGGTGTCCCTGCAAACATTTTCAGGGGTACCTGAATGAATATATGCTTAAGAACAGGTACGCACCATTATTTAGGGCCCACCGTTTTTTTACCTCTGCTGCCGAGTTGTGTCCTCCAAAACATTAAAGTAAGTAGGAAATAATTAAGTAGGAAATTTATCATAACTTACCTAACCATACCTAACCAAACCAAACCTAACCTAACCATATCTAACCTAACCTAACCCCACAGATCGCTGTATGGGGAATTTTCCCTCTTTAGGGAAATGTTTAATTGACTGGATTTAACATCTTTTTCGATGATAGCTCGCTTAATAATTATGGGATCGTGAAAAGGGTTTCATTTCAGTGTTCAGGGTAAAATTCTGCATAATTTGAGTACCCACAAAGTTATATTGCAGGAAAAAATGTTTTTACCTTTTCCCCCGTTTTTCCCGACTTATCCGACAAAAACGACTATATCATTTTCAGAATTAGGGCGTTACTTCAGTTATTTTGAAAACAACATTTTTTAATTCCCGTGAAGTCCGGTGTTTGATAGAATTATCTGTTCCGCTTATAAAAGTGTACCCATTTTATTCAATATAATCAGGCTAAAGTAGGCCTCTAGGTGAAGTATGTCCATTTCCATGGTAGAAATAATTTAATATTAGGTTATTTTAGCGAATTTACCCTATAGTGAAGAAGCTATTACCGTAGTCGGCATGGTAACACCTAGGCCCGGGACCATGATAACTTTTCGTTTTGAGGTCCCCAGACCCCAAAAATACCATTCGTTTGAAACTGTATATATGTATATATATGTGTCCGTGAGCACAATAACTCTCGTAAAAATTATCCGATTTTCATGAAATTTGGTATAAACGTGTAAAGCAACATTTATGACTTTAAACTTGAAAACAAGCCAGATCGCTCCATCCAAAGGGGTATTTTGGGGGGGTTTTGTACCCCAAAAATGGGTTTTTCGAATTTTTACATATAATTTTGGAAATAGTCAAATTTTAGTTTTTCCATTGGATTCAGCTTAAAAAAACACACAATATGGTATTTTGATTATTTCTCTACGTCAATTGGTTACCGAGATATTGAAAGTGCTAAACACAGTACGCTGTCTAATGTTATTCTTATGGAGGAAACGAAAAGTTTTATATCTCGCTTATTTATGAACGTATACTGACGAAACTTGGTATACGGCTTCATCTGGTTGTGGACCATTGATATTTGCTCAAAAAAATTTTTTTCAGAGGCTCCCGTAGCAGCAAACCTGCGTACTCAGCCCCATGTTATTCTTATGGAGAATAAGTAACGTGTTATCTCCCTTAATTATGAAAATAAATTAATGAAATTTGGTATGTGGCTTTACCAAAATGAGTTATATTGATATTTGTTTAAAACCCCATTTTTTGTGTTCCTTGCTTCAGCAAACCTGCATACTCAGCCGCCATGTTATTCTTATGGAGAATAATTTAAATGTCATAAATCGTTTGTTTATGAATGTATATTGATGAAACTTGGTATGTGGCTTTATGTGGTATTAAGATACATATATATGCATTGGAAATTTGTTGAGTACGCAGGTTTGCTGCTACGGGGATATTTTATAATTTGTTATTCTTTCTTATTATTTTATTTTGTGTAGGCCTACCACTAAAATAAACTGAATAAATGCATCCTAGTACTATCTTGAGTCTCAAACATTTTTTAATAAAACGGCCATACTTGAATGAGAATTGCCAGTGTCTTGTGTCGGATCAGTCAAAAAATAATGTTTTATAGAATTAAAGTTTGGTGAAACTATCTGGAAATAAATGTGGGCAACCACTCTATGACAAATCATATTATTTAGGCCCTATTTGTCGTTGATCATGTTCATGAAAAGTCAAAATACAGCTTGGTTTTCTGATTTTGTCACAAAGGTAAGTAATCAGTGTTATGGAACATTTCATGGTAGGCCTACTAAAATGTCAACTTCTTGTAAGATAAACATACTATGTTGGGTGGTACACTAGGGACTTTGCAATTATGGAAGAGACACTGATAGTTTTAGGTTAAGGCTTTGATCTGTGCGGGAAAGAATACATCCTTGTCCATCTCACATAGTTTTAGTGTTGTTAACTTAGTGTGGTCATAGCTTTTAATGCTTGTTCCTGTGTTTTTAACTTAAAACCATTATAACCCAGGGTAGACCCCTGCAGAGCAACTCGACAAGCCTGGGAGTACTGGCTAGTACACACGACTGCCAAAATAAGACTGCAGCTCCGACCATTTCTGTCCAATGTACTATCTCAACACAGTGAAAACCACTTTAGGTCATGGAATTTAATTCATCAGGACCTACTTCAATTAATGCTAGGCCTACCAGATAATTATTAGTCCGAATATCTATGCTTTAATCTTTTGAGTCTTATTACATTTCTTGTAGTAATTAGCTTAATAGTCCTATCTTTTTAGCAAGGTTTGTAAATTGTCAATCAAACTGAGGAATTACTTTGTTAATTTATGTTACCAAACACATAAAGAGGAATTGAAATTATTTACAGTCTACATCCACTAAATCCTGGCTTGTACACTCAATGTACTGGACAACATCGACCAGTTTTCCCCCAGAGCGGCAGTCTATGACCACCTTATATAGCAGGGCAACATCACTCTACCTGAGATCAGACGGAAGGATGCCCTGCTGAGAGAATACAATAAGATCTTGTCCAACCCACAGCTACCCCATTAATGACTAGCTCCCTCGGAAAGTAAGTCGATTGAAGTTCCGAAAACCAACCCTACAAACAGCCTCCCAGTAGAGGACAACCAACTTTGGTGCGCAAGCTGACTGGATTTCCTCCTGGAAATATTTCAACAGTCAGAATATCTTTCTGGGATCCGACCCTACTTCAGCAGTAGGTGGAATGAACCTTCCTCGGAAGCAATGGGTTATACTCAAATCTGTTTCACACTGGGATGGGAAGGTGCAATTATTGGAAATTTAAATGGGGTATGGTATGACACACAATTAGTCTTGTTCAGTGGGGCGGAGCGTCAAACTATGGACCACATAGTTAATGTCTGTCCCCTGAGCTCTTTCCCTGAAGGGTTTGCTGGCCTGCATGGAACAAGTGAGGCTGGACTCCAATGGCTTTGTGCCCTGTATTAGCTCTGTGATGGGAGATCCTTTATTTATTTTCTGAACCTAATTAAAGCAGGTAAATCATAACAACGTTTTTTTTACTCCAAAATATAAGGCAGCTGTGTAAGCCATACGATATATATATATGGCAGCCAGCCTACTAGACACCCCTGAACAAGGCTGACGAGAGCACTGATGAGCCATTCAATTATGGCAACAATGATTTTGAATAAGCTCCCAAATTCGATAAAGAGCCTTGAAAGGAGGATGATCTATAAGACAAAACCATGTCATACCATGGTTATACACCATGTTGGCACAGTGAAGATGTTTCCTAAATATACCTTTGATGTTAAACAATCCAATAAAGTCCTCAAATGTGAAAATAAATTATTTGGGTACTTACTCTACTAATCAACATCGGCTGTGGACACACTGTATTTTACCACTAACATTGATGATCATATCTCGGAAAGTACAGTGAACCACAAAATGATACTTATACCATCTACAGTACTCAGTTGGTAAGTCAGCACAAAAATTCAACCTTTAATCTGGTCCCCCTTTTGAGATATTAAACCCCAAAATCGCTCAATTTTGAAAGATCTCCGTTTTTGACTTCAAATATTATTGGGAAGTAAATCAAATCTTAATGATGTTATCTATTTTTATTAAAGACTGCTCTATGGAACTTCTAAGAGCAAAAAATTAATTTGTTGTCATTTCCTTTTTGATACATGTATTTTTGAAAATGGCCGCTCGACTCATTGAAAACACATTTTTTATAATTAATTTAATACCATAACAATTTATTTTCAAGTAACTTGAGTTACATCAATTTGAAGGTCATAATCTTGCCTTCAGAAGGAAATCACCAGAAATAAAATATCTTATAAACTATAGAAGCTATGATTTTTAGGGCAAACCCTTGAAAATGCTCAAAATTACTCTCCACGCCATTTTTAAGTAAGCATAAATCCCAAACCGCATGGGTTAAAAATTATTAAAAATTAGTTTTATTCCTCTGAGGAGAAGATTATTACATGGTAAGAAAATAAAAAATTTCTTAAATGGTCATGCAACCAGCAGGTGATTTCACATGGAATAGCCTTTTCACAAAGTAAAAAAAAAGCCTTAAATTTGTTATTTTTGTTTTCAGTGGCAATATTCCTGGGCATGTGGAATTGTATTGGAATACTCCTGGGAAATATAGACTGCCTACTAAGTGGAATATGGCAGATGTGAGTAAAACCCATGTAGTCTTTATATCTGTTCACTTACTGGTTTGATAAACAACATTCAATGCCTGAGAGCCATAAAATTGCATACAATAACTGTAGGAATGTCAGTGTTTTAGTTGTTAAAAAAACTAAGATAATCTGTCTTTCAATTGCTTCATATTTTAAGACTAATCTCATTAAGTATCTCATTTTTAAGTACTCATTATGAGGTAAGTTAGCCTCTAAATCATTGAATAAATAAAATAAAGGTTTAAAATACTTGCTCCGTCAAATGATTCACTGTAGTTGAAAGATGACATCTGCTAGTATAATAAATTAAATCTTCAGGACATAATTTAGGTAAAATTATGCCCATCTGCATGGATAAACTTCAACAGGATCCATGATGATCCTGATCAAAATCACAACATTTTGAGAAAGTTCAAAACTGGACTTAGCTGCATCTGTCATTGGGCTATTAATTAATGATGCTTTCTAACAACAGGTCGACCTTAGATAATAACAAGACCAGGGATTAGACCGTTCCCTCTCAAAACCTTAAAAAAGCCACTGGCGTAGATACTCAAAAAAAGATGAACATATACTTTTTTAAATCTACGTTTTGATCTGAATATGTGTTTGTATAACACGATACAGCTTTATTCTTTCAAATTCATCTGACAGACCAGGTCAAAATTAATTAGGTCATATTCTTCTGAGCTTATTGTTATTAGGCTGATGACATCAATCAGTCAATCAAAATTCTTTGTTTACAATTTCATTATGAAATGTAATGCTGCGAAAATCTAAACCATTACACTAAACTAGGTGAACCCGTGTGATTTTACACGAATATTAAGTTGCAAATTTTGTTTTAATTGGTGGAATTATTTTGGTGGAAAAACACACATCTGGATTTTTTGAATTGGAAATTAGAAATGGTTACACACTTTCAGTTTTTTGCAATATTTTTGAGTTCCAAGACCTAAATCTAAAATCTAAAGCCAGTTTGCACATCTGCACACATAGAACCTAGACCTTGTTGTTTACAAAGTTTGTTTGTCGTGGATTACAATTATAATAAATAATAAGTAATTATGCTAATAATCAATACTAATAGTAAAGTAGTTATGCGTGTGTGTGTCTCAGGCGATTTCGAAAACAGCACCTCATAACTGCTCCCGGGCCATACCACGTTGTAGAGGGCCAATATATTTTAAATACGTACTTTTTAGCGAATTTCCCCTATAGGGAAGAAGCTATTACCGTAGGTCTCATGGTAAGACTTAAGCCCGAGACCATGATAAATTTTTGTTTTGAGGTCCCCAGATGCCAAAAACACTATTCGTTCAAATTTATATATATGTATATATATATATATATATGTGTGTCCGTGAATGCGATAACTTGAGTAAAAAACGTCCGATTTCGATGAAATTTGGCTCAAATGTGTAAAGTGACATTCATGACTTTAAGTTCGAAAACCAGAAATATCGGACCACGGGAAGGGGGGTTTATGGGGGTTTTAAATTTTCCAAAAATCAGTTTTTTGCATTTTTCACCCTAAAATTTTTAAAACACTTAATTTTGGTTTTGACCATGTTATAGAGCTTAAAAAAACAAATAATATGGTATTTTGAATTATTAACCTAGGTTAAGTGGTTGCGGAGAAAATCCAAAAAAACCTGCTCATAAAATCTCCCATGTTAATCTTATGGGAAAAAGGTTTTTGGCTTTTCCTCAGTTCATTTCAATGTAAACTTCACATTTGCTTTTACCAATCAGTTTAGCTCTACAAAAAAATCATTTTAGTGTTTAAATTATGATTCTACGTCCAACCGTTGCCGAGATATTCAAAGTGCTAAACACAGTACGTTGTCCAATGTTATCCTTGTGGAGAATAAATAAAATTTGATATCTCGATTTTTTATGAATGTATATTAATGAAACTTGGTATGTGGCTTCACCTAGTACTGGTATATTGATATTTGCACAAAAAATTGATTTTTTGTTGATTATCTTCTTAGCAGCAAACCTGCATACTCATCCCTAATGTTATTCTTATGCAGAATACGTAAAGCTTTATATCTCCCTTAATTATGAACATAAATCATTAAAACTTGGTATGTAGCTTCACCTGGTTGAGTTATATTGATAATTGCAAAAAAAACATATTTTTATCGTCCTTGTTGCAGCAAACCTGCGTTCTCAGTCTTAATGTTATTCTTATGGAGAATAAATAAAATGCTATATATCAGTTATTTATTTAAATATTTTTATGAAACTTAGTAAGTGGCTTTATGTGATAGTAAGAAATATATTCATGCATAGGAAATTCGCTGAGTACGCAGGTTTGCTGCGACGGGGGTATTTTGTTTTTCCCTCAGACCTCAGAGCTGCGCCCCAGTGGTTTCAAAAGCTGCCATGTTTTTCTTATGGAAAACGGCTCTTAAAATCTGCTCCCGTACCATACCACGTTGTTGAGGGACCAAAGGTATTTGGATAGTTTTATCCTGACCTTAGGGCTCCGCCCCACTGGCTTTTTCTACCACTTCCTGACGTCCAATTTGGACGTGTGATGGTATTTGGTTTTGTTTTACAAAGCTGCATGTCTTGAATGATGCCTCAACTTTGGATATGTCCCCCACCTACTAATCTTAGGGCTCCGCCCCCCTGGAAAATTGTTCACGTTATTCTTTCAGTTTTTTTGTGGGAGTTAGCCAATTGTCATTGATCCATAACATTTGGGTAGGTTTTTTATGAATCCAACCTTAGGGCTCCACCCCAGTGGCTAAAACGTTGCTACGTTATTCTTATGGAGAAAATATCTATACTAATAAAGTAGTACTCTAGCTGATTGCGAAAAAGGCTCCTCAAAACTACTCACACACCAAACTGCGTTGTAGGGGAGGCCTCTGTTCCAATGGCCTCAAAAGTGGACATTTTGTATTTATGGTAAAAATACAATATCTAAAATACTTGAAAACGGCTATTCTAATTTTCTCCTGGGCCTTACCACGTAGTTTGTATATTGATAATTTTTCCAACCTTATAGGAATTCGCCCCAGTGGCCTTAAAAATTAAGTCACCTATGTTATGGAGAAAATATTGTTTCTGGAGCGACGAAAGGCACTGGATCTAAGTACTAATGTAAGAAGATAAATCGATGTTCTCTTGCTGATTACCTGTCCAAAATGTATTAACAGCTGCAATTTAAAAAATTACTATCTATGATAATTGTGTGGGAAAAAATCAATCTTTCAGGGTGGTATAAATAAAGAAAACTTATTATATTGATTATGTGCGGTTTGTAGCACGGATTGATAATGACAAACTAGTTGTTATTTTACTTACGTCGTCAATTCAAGTTGGTTTGTGATGAACGCGTTTCGGCGCTAGGCCATCATCAGCATCCATACACTATACACTAGATTACTCATGAAATCTGTGTTGCGTAGGTCTAGTAGCAAACTGCGTCATGCTGATAAAAAACGAATATTTATACACATTAAGAACATATACACGACGAACAAAAATACTATTATAAAACCTCGTGCGCACGGGTAAGGAATCCGGCTCGGAACTTTTTAAGCCGGATTCCTTACCCGTGCACCCGAGGTTTTATAATAGTATTTTTGTTAGTACTGTATATGTTCTTAATGTGTGTAAATATTTGTTTTTTATCAACATGACACAGTTTGCTACTAGACCTACGCAAAGCAGATTTCATGAGTAATCTAGTGTATAGTGGTGTATGGATGCTGATGATGGCCTAGCGCCGAAACGCGTTCATCACAAACCAACTTGGATTGACGACGTAAGTAAAATAACAACTAGTTTGTTATATTGATATAGATAGATGTATTCTTGCTGATTACCTGTTCATAATGTATTAATAGCTGCAATTATTTCCATGGAAAAACTAACGAAACATTTTTGGAAATGTTACACACTTTACGTTTTTTGCGATATTTTCAAGTTTTTTGTCCTAAATAGAAAATCTAAAGCCAGTTTGCACATCGGCACACCTAGATGTACGTTTTGGTGTATAATATGTGGGGATAAGTCTTAAAACAAAAAAACCTTATTGTTTACAAAGTTTGCATGTAGCGTATTAATAATATAGATTACAGTTCTCTATTCTTGCTTTACAGTTTTAGTTTGGTGACATGCTGAAGTAATGCTGAAGTAATCGTCCAATGAATAGAGAGGTCGCTCCACAAGCCAGTCTTGCAGTTTTGTCTTGAGTTCTAGTGCTTCCAGGTTCTTCAGTGTTTTAGGAAGTGCATTGTAGAGTTTGCGCCCCATATAAGATGGTTTTCTGCTGTACTGTGTTGTATGGTGTACTGGAATTATGTAGTCTTTTGCTTGCCTTGTGTTGTAGAGTGGAAATTCTCCCCTGGTGTGAAGTCCTGCTGGTATGTGTGGGTAGTTACAGAATGGATGTACAAGCAAATCACTGTTAAAATACCCAGTGTTTTAAAGGCTTCTTTGTAACTCTCTGTTGGTTTGAGATCAGCAAGTGTTCTTATTGCCTTCTTTTGTAGAATAAGGATTTTATTCAGATTTTACTTTGTTGTACCACCCTAAACTGTCAAAACGTATCTGATGTGAAACTCCACCAAGGCAAAGTAGGCCACTTTTGCTGCATCAAGACCTCCAATCCACTTCATTCTTCGCACAATGAAAATTCCTGATTCTAGCTTTTTACTTAATGAGTTGACACATGGTTGGTCCAGGAGAGATCAGAGTCTATGGTGACTCCCAGTAATTCGGTTTCTTTTTCCATCTAGAGATCAGGAATTTCTGGTGTCTCATCCTTTCGCCTACGGAAATTGATACAAGTTGTTTTTCCTGGGTTTATTACTAGGTCATTTTGAACGCAGTACTGCAGCGTTTTATTTGTTGATGAGATTATTTATGTATGAAGTTCTTGTGGAGTGTCTGTGTTAAAAAGAAGCGTTGTGTCATCAGCATATATTATGGTCTTCACTTTGTTGTAATTTATGAAAGTTGGAAAATCATTAGTGAAAAGGACAAACAAAAAAAGGCCCAGCACTGATCCTTGTGATACTCCTCTGGTTAAAAACTAAGTGCTGGATTTGAAGGAAGTCTTTTTCCCATCTACTGTATTTTGTATTTCTACAATGTTGGCGTCTTTCCAAGTAGCTCACTATACAGTCTTCTTATCTGCCTCTGATGCCTAAAGCTGCTAATTTAGTCAGGATAAGGTCATGCCCCAAGCAGTCAAATGCCTTACTGTAGTCAACCAGGACGGCTGCTACAAGATTGATACTCTCCAGCTGATCTGTGACAAATTCAACCAAGCTGACAAGGGCACTGATTGTCGACCTTCCCTTCAAGAAGCTAGTGTTTTGTTAACAGGTCTTATTTTATCAGATGTTCAGTCATTCTTTACATTACAATTTTTTCCATTATTTTTGAAAAGGCGGATATCAGAGAGATTAGCTGATAATTCTCTACTTCTGTAGTAGGCCCTTTTTTCTGTTAGCGAATTTCCCCTATAGGGAAGAAGCTATTACCGTAGGTCTCATGGTAAGACTTAAGCCCGAGACCATGATAACTTTTTGTTTTGAGGTCCCCAGATGCCAAAAACACTATTCGTTCAAATTTATATATGTATATATATATATATATATATATATATATATATATATATATGTGTGTGTCCGTTAACACGATAACTTGAGTAAAAAACATCCGATTTTGATGAAATTTGGCTCAAATATGTTAAATGGCATTCATGACTTTAGTTCAAAAACCAGAAAAATCGGACCATGGGAAGGGGGGTTTATGGGGGTTTTAAATTTTCCAAAAATCAGTTTTTTGCATTTTTCACCCTACAATTTAAATAAAACTTAATTTTGGTTTTGACCATCTTATAGAGCTTAAAAAACAAATAATTTAGTATTTTGAATTCTAGGTTAAGTGGTTGCGGAGAAAATCCAAAAAAACCTACTCATAAAATCTCCCATGTTAATCTTATGGGAAAAAGGTTTTTGGCTTTTCCTCAGTTTATTTTAATTTAAACTTCATATTTGCTTTTACCAGTCTGTTCAGTTTCACAAAACAATCATTTTGGTGTTTAAATTGTGATTCTACGCCAAACCATTGCAGAGATATTCAAAGTGCTAAACACAGTACGTTGTCCAATGTTATCCTTATGGAGAATAAATAAAATTTGATATCTCGATTATTTATGAATGTATGTTGATGAAACTTGGTATGTGGCTTCACGTAGGACTGGTATATTGATATTTGCACAAAAAATTGATTTTTTTTTATTATTCCCGTAGCAGCAAACCTGCGTACTCAGAACCCATGTTATTCTTACGGAGAATAAGTAAAATGTAATGACTCCCTTAATTATGAACATAAATTAATAAAACTTAGTATGTAGCTTCACTTGGTTGAGTTATATTGATAATTTTATAAAAATCTATTTTTCTCTTCCTTGTTGCAGCAAACCTGCTTTCTCAATCCCCATGTTATTCTTATAGAGAATAACTAGGATGTTATATAGCGCTTGTTTATCATTGAATATTGATGAAACTTGGTATGTGGCTTCGCCTAGTTAAATTCTGTTTATATTTGCACAAAAACCAATTGTTTCTGTTCCTTGTTTCAGCAAACCTGTGTACTCATTACCAATGTTATTCTTATGGAGGATAATTAAAATCGCTTATATGTGAATATATTTTTATGAAACTTGGTTTGTGGCTTTATGTAGTATTAAGACATATATTATGCATTGGAAATTCACTGAGTACGCAGGTTTGCTGCGACGGGGGTATTTTGGATATATCTTTGATTGTTTTAATGCTGATGGAAAGTGTCCTTGCTCAAACACTTATTAATGACTTATTAATGAGACTTACTAGTGGGACGGCTAGTTGTTCAGCACAATACATACATTCCAAATAATAATAGAAATAAACAATTGAACCTTATTGTAAACAAATTAGTGAAGTTAAGTGAATGACATCTTACTTAAACTCACAAACATCTCTCCCTCAAAAATATTATTTATTTATTCATAATCAGACATTCCTATTTAAAGTCGTTGCGATGGTACCAGGGTAATGGTTATCGGTGGAATTTATTTTCAAATTGGCATGCAGCAAAATATATCTTCTCAAATTCTTAATTGCAAACATATTCTGCCAAAAAAGCTTAACAGCTTTGTGCAGCTTTTTTGTTGTTGTACTGCACAATGCCAACATGTGAGTTTGTTACAGGGTAGATGAAAGATGCCACAAATTGTAAAGGTGGTGCCTGTTTTATAACCTTACAATTACGTTTGCAGGGTTGCCGGATTCCTCGTGATTGTGATCGAAGCGCCGTGCTGCTGCATGTTCATCGACTTTGTACAAACATTGAGCGACTGGGTGGACAAACGCCCCTATTGGAATCGGGCTGTTTTTTACGGAGGGTAAGTTTAAAATGACACAAAGATTAACGGAACAAAGTTACAAAACAAAAAATCACCCTCCAGGAAATTGTCCAGGAATTTTTTGGGTCTTTCGTTTTGCTGTCTGTACCCATTCTGCTACATCAACGTTTATCATCTGTAGACTGATGGAAGATGTCTGCTTCCAGAACCCTCTCCAATTCAATTGTTGATAAGTGTGATGTAATTCAATATACAAGGCTAATCTTGAGGCTATATCAATAGCCTTAATTTGGACTAATAATATTATGGAATGTATTTAAGCTCCTGTAGATTTGTTTTGTGAATTGGTAAATCGTTTTGTTTTATCGAATGCGATAAGAAATCTTGCGGAGTTAGGTTAGGTTACTTTAATTTTGTCGTGAACTGAAGTCCAATTTGTTGTTTTTTTACATGTAAATCTATTTGTGGAACTCCAATTTAACATTGTAACTACAACTTTTTATTTACGAGGGTTGTTCAGAAAGTAAGTTCCATTTAGGTGTAAAAAAACAAAAATTTTTTACAACGTGTGTACTCAATGTACTCAATGGATCTACAACAAATTTATTATATACATCTTAAAGTGTGTGCCTTAAACTATTTTTCGACATAATTCCCACTAACATTTAAGCACTTATCATACCTAGGAACAAGCTTTTCAATTCCCACTGAAAAGAATTCTGCCGCCTGTGCACGTAGCCACCCGTTGACGCCATCTTTCAGCTCGTCATCATTCACAAAGCGCTGTGACCCAAGCCATTTTTTCATGTTAGGGAACAAGTGAAAATCACTTGGCGCTAAATCAGGACTGTAAGGTGGGTGATCAAAAACATCCCAACCAAAATGGTCCAGAAGCTCACGAGTTTTTGCTGCAGTGTGAGGACGTGCATTATCGTGAATGAAAACAACGCCACCGGTCAACATGCCGCGCCTTTTGTTCTGGATTGCCCGCCTCAGTTTCTTTAGCGTTTCACAGTACACTGTTGAGTTAATTGTAGTGCCCCTTTCTAAATACTCAACCAATAGAACCCCTTTCCTGTCCCAAAAAACAGTTGCCATGAGTTTTTTCCTTGAGAATGTTTGTCGGCATTAGATGGGCCTTCGCGGCGACGCAGTGTGACCCCACTCCATTGATTGTTTTTTTTGTTCAACATTCACATAAGAAACCCATGTTTCATTGCCTGTCACTATGTGATCAAGAAGTTCATCGCCTTCTTTGTCGTATCGCTCCAGAAATGTTAGGGCAGCGTCCATTCTGTTCATTTTGTGAACAGTTGTGAGAAATTTCGGCACCCACCGAGCACAAAATTTGTGGTAACCAAGATTTTTAGTCACAATGATGTACAGAAGAGTGCGTGAAATTTGGGGGAAACACTCCGAGAGGTCTGTAATAGTGAACTTCCTGTTCTCTCTAACCTTATCATTAATTTTGTCCACAAGATCGTCGGTTACCACAGATGGCCGGCCACTTTTCTCTTCATGAACATTCGTGCGTCCTTCGTTAAACAAACGGCACCATTTCCGAACTGAACTGTCACTCATTATGTTGTTTCCGTAAACAGAACACAATTCACGATGGATCTCAGCAGGTTTAATTTTTTTTTGCCCAAAGAAACCGGATAACTGAACGCACTTCACAGTCAGCAGGGTTGTCAATTGCGGCGGCTGGACTGACGCTCGCGGCGTCACCAGAGCCGGCGGCACTGGCACTTGCGGCGGCCATTTTGAATTTAGATTGGAGCGCGCGGAGCAGTCCGATCGACCTTCTTGGCGTACGGACAGACGCCTACTGAGCCAGACTAACCAACGCCGCTGCGGTCACACTTCTACCCCCTCTCCTTTACTCACTAGCCACCAACGGAACTTACTTTCTGAACAGCCCTCGTATATCTGATTGACTTTGATTGAGTGAGCACTTTATTTTTCGCTTCTATTCACCTCGAAACAACCATCGTAGTCGAGAGTTCATTCGATAAAACTAACAAGCAGCCGGTTGGTCAAATGTTTCGATATCAAACCGATATGGGACCGCATGTGTAGGTGTTAATGTGCTCACCAAAGGTAATTTTTGTGTAGTTTTCTTTGGTTAATGAACTACAATAGTTGAGTTTGATTTAATCTTGAGTTGACTGAGGAATGTAAGTGAGCGAAGCGAACTCCAAAAGGGGGTTTGGGGGCGAAGCCCCCAACGACGATAAGCCTAGTATATATAATGTCTATATATATAGTATATATATATATATATATATATATATAGTATACATTCCTAAGTCAACTCAAGATTAAATCAAACTCAACTATTGTAGTTCATTAACCAAAGAAAACTACACAAAAATTACCTTTGGTGAGCACATTAACACCTACACATGCGGTCCCATATCGGTTTGATATCGAAACATTTGACCAACCGGCTGCTTGTTAGTTTTATCGAATGAACTCTCGACTACGATGGTTGTTTCGAGGTGAATAGAAGCGAAAAATAAAGTGCTCACTCAATCAAAGTCAATCAGATATACGAGGGCTGTTCAGAAAGTAAGTTCCGTTGGTGGCTAGTGAGTAAAGGAGAGGGGATAGAAGTGTGACCGCGGTGGCGTTGGTTAGTCTGGCTCAGTAGGCGTCTGTCCGTACACACATATATATGTGTGTTTGCACTCTAGCGGTCACATTTTTTGTCCAATTAACTTCAAATTTCGTAGGGACGTTCCTTTCTGTATTCAGTTGGACAAGTTCATTGGGCAACACAATCGTAAACCTCCAACCCCTCTTTTGGGGATTAATCTTTCAAATTTCGAGTTTTTGGGCCCAAAAGGGTCAGAAAAGCCCCAAATATAAAATTAATGCATGAAAAAGATGGGAATTAGTGAGACGAAAGTTTTAAGCCCTCTCTCATCATTCTAGCATAAATATTTACCGAGTTATTAAAGATAATGTGTTTTGACTAAACACAGTACGTTGTCTTATGGGGGTTTTACACTAGAAAAGCCTGCTACTCCTTTGTTAGAGTACTTTTATCATCCCCAGCAACCTCACGCCTACTTCCAAGCCTGACTGGACCTTCTCCTAACATTATAATGCGCAAAATTGTATTCCCAGCTTTGCAGGTAAATTAAACCAGGAGCATCAGAACAGCCAAAAAATCAGTGTGTTCTGATTTCAATAAAAATTGCAATACAAGTATGTTTTACACTGTTTTTAGTTTTAAAAGTTTTTATGTGGAAATTCACTTCCCTCACGTCAGCGTGCTGTGTGTGAACTCGTTTTTTTTAATATGTGTCCGGTCATTAAAACCAAACCCAACACAAGTTACACTATCGTGCTAAGTCGACATCGACATCTTAGGTCTACAACAAACAGCCGTGTCTACCCTCACAGCGACTATCTGATAAAGTGGCGGTTCGTGGTAGATGCTCAGACTAGGGCTGCGCCGCCATCTTGGATTGTCACATCCTACTGTCAGGCTGGCCGCACTCTCCGCTCCGAGTAGCTTCTCTATTCTATTATGTGCTCGCTGATCAACATGCCATTTTATAGGGGGTGTAATGGACAGAGATAACAAATTGATGGGTAATTTTAGTTCTAGTTAGTAAGTAATATAAAAACTCATAATAAAAATATGTTTTGCTTTAACATTTCAATTCATGAGTTTTATTGATACCAATGTTGCTTATAACTCAAAAGACATAGGTCTATTAACTTGGGAAAACTTTAAACTTGCATAATTTTTTTTCTATATATCTTTGGTGACCACCCGATCTTAAAGTAACGAGTACAAAATTGTCTTCTTAAAACAAGACTAAAAATATAAAATGTCAGTAACAACGCAAAGTCTCGTAGTGTAAATTTTGACGTAAACTGCGTCTCATTTATTTTGTTTTCAGGATCGCCATCCCGGCTGTCCTGTTCTGCCCAGGCCTGGGAAGCCTGTTTGGCAGCGGACTGATATTCGGGACTGGAGTCATTTACGGGATGATGTCCCTCGGTCGCAAGTAAGTGCCGCCGACTATATTCGTGCCAATGAAAAAGCAGAAACTTCAGAGAACGGTGTGAGGAAGACTTTTCCTATTAGTTTTGATCTGAACAGCAAACTTAGTGGTGGGCTTACCGGTTGCTTTTGAAGATCATTGAGTTAGTTTGGGTAAAATATAGGGTCCAGGGAAAAACGGTAAAATCACTATCTATTAGTTTTTGTAACTACTTCCTTGCTCCGATGAATAGTGCAATGAAGAGGTTCCGTAAAATCACTACCGACTAGATGTTACAACTGATACTGCCTCCTGATAAACGATAAAATTAGAATTGCAGTATTTTTCCCCAAAACTTTTCATATTGTTTTGAGTTTATTTTGAGTTTAAGTTAAAAAATACTAAATATTAAATTTTTGAATTATAGATTATTAATAATTCATCGATGTGGGATAGGGCCTACAAAAGCCGCAGGAATCTCATGATGTACACAAACATTGCTATTTATTTGACGAGTTTCGGCTTTTGGCTGGTAGATCAAAGTACCAATGAATTCATCTACTTCCATTATATACTGCTAGGCTTTCATTTGGTGAATGGTGATTTTTTTACTTTTGTTTGTCTCACCGTAAATAGCTGATTTACATTTTGATATTGGTAAAACATTATTGGTAGCGTAACATTTTGATATCGGTAAAAAAGTAACATGAATGGGTTTCACTTTCTACCACTAGCAAAGTTCAAGCGGCGACGGGACCAACAATCATCTATTTTAACCCATTCCATGTGATCCATCTCCTTTTTCCCTCACAAGTTCTCTGAAAAGTTGGCTTTTTTAACAGCCCAAATATAATTGTCTAGTTCCTCATGCTCTCTGGTCTATCAACACTTGAGTGTATATATCCACCATTTGATGGTTGTAATAATCTTCCAGTAAGTCATTGAGCTATAATACGACCGAATTTTGTTGCACATAATATGCAGAGATGACTTGCTAGACAGCGAGTAAAGAAGGAGGTGAGGGGAAAGTAACCCCCACCGTAATCAAAGTACATAATCAAAAAGTTGGGACATCCCATGTTATTTTAGACGTTTTGGTCCCAACTTCAGAGAAGAAAATGGCGCTGAATTTTCCTGCTTTTTAACCGTAGTACCTGTTGTGCAAGTGACTGTTTATCTTTAAAATGTCAATTTAAGTTTATTTAAGCTAGCTGTTAGGATTTTAACATTTTTAACTTCATCACTTAAAATCCGGACCAAAATAGAACCAAATACGCAACTGTGATCTATGTTCGAGAAGTGGCACTCTTTGTAGAAATAGGTTTTCTATAAGTGAATCCCTACGTATTCAGTTGTTTATTACAAACATTGTCTTGGATGGGTGTTATTTGTACTTTGCCATCATTCTTCCTTACCTTTACTATTGGATTTAGTGACTTGATTTTTTTATCGAATTATTCATAATTACGTTTTACTGATAGTTTCTTGGATGGCTGTGTCAATAAACAGTGCCTGAGCAGTAGAAGGGGTGACTTCCCCTCAACTCTTTGTTTACTAGCTGGCCACCAACTCATCTCTCTGTATTATTCATAATTACGTTTCACTGATAGTTTCTTGGATGGCTGTGTCAATAAACAGTGCCTGAGCAGTAGAAGGGGTGACTTCCCCTCAACTCTTTGTTTACTAGCTGGCCACCAACTCATCTCTCTGTTCATTGTTGAAGGTGGAGGAGCTTGTAATATTTTGAGGAAAATTAAGTCACACTGTTGATTTTATGTTTGTCAAGAGTTGTATCTACTAGTTGCCTTTTTAAATGCCATATTTAAAGCTGTTTAACCAACGTATCAAGATTGAGATTCTGATGGCTCGGGAAATAAAGAAAAACTGTGTTTCAAACCAAATATAATATACACATTACTTTTTTAAATTTTGCGTTCCAATATTTCAATTAATTAATAAATTTTCATGTATTATACCAATAAATGACCAGATCTTCTAAATAAACATGTTATAAATCAAATAGGCCTACTTTGGTTTGCATTCATTGTTGACTATTGCTTTAACATGTATTAACTTTACATTTTTTAATATTTGTTGACAAATTTCATCGTCATATTGTAGCTCTCTGGATTTAAAATAACTTTACATTTCAAATTTCCAGTGTAAAGAATTAGCTTACCATCATGTCAGATTTAACTTTTTTTGTTAAATTATATTTTATATAGGTAACATTATAACTCATGTGATTTGATAAACTTTTTCAGTTGTGTACAGGTTATGATTTGACTTAAATGTAAACCATGAAGTATATATTGTCTCCAAGGGAAATATGTTTAAACAAATGGAGCACCAGTATAAGTTTTATTATTTTTCTTTGTTTTAAAAACTTTCTGTTTTCTCCGATTGTATAATTTTAACAATTCTAAAACTTGTTTCACGAAGGATGGTTAAATTTGTTTTCCTATAGCAAACTTGTGTCATTATAAGTGTATGATATATTTTTAACCACTGTATATTTGTATATTTTTCAAATATAAAAGCTCTTTAAAACACATTCAGGCATTCCTCTCTACCAACAGAGTGTATATATTCGTCTCAGGACTCTACCTGGTATGATTGAACTCTTTTTTTGTTCTTCTTATTGACATAGGTAAGCCAACAATAATGTAGAAGGTTCGAACCTTTTAATGTGATTCAAGGCGTTATTAGGCCTATTTGTTTTGTGTCTTGTGCTTTGTGTGTAAAAAAAACAAAATCACTGAAAACTAACAAATAATTCACCTGTGTGTTGGTTTTTTGTGGGGTGAACAGGATTCATATTCTAGATTTGTATAAGGTAAAATAAATAATAAATAGGCCTTTAATTTTGTAGGTTATTTATTTACCTTTTAGGATTGATTGGCATTTTCTTTAACTTCATGATTAAAGGTCGTAAATTATTTTGATATTTTCAAGGTTTTAACCTTTCAAAACAAGACCAATACCTTTTTCCCTTTGCTGGTAATTTTTGCTAGCACAACTTGTTTACAAAACTATACCTCACCATAAAAAACTGAAATAAGATTCATACGTAAAAAACTGATTTCATACGTATTCAGTTTATAATTTTGATCACTTTACGATAAATAATCTAACAAACTAATTTGATTTAGCTTTGTGGCGAAGGGAGAAAACTGGTGAAAAAGTTGTCACTCATTAGCTTTTTAATTTCATGCAAATTGATTAGCTAGAATGTTTGTCAATCAGATCGATTACGTAAAAATGTGCTTATTTTAGGGCAGGGGCGGATCCAGAGGTCATGTTTGGGGGGTGGGGGTGGTCACCGAAAGTTATCCCTCCCCCTTCCCCTAGGTGGTTCCTGGCACCCTCATATTATTTTTTTTAACTATATGAAATTATACATCGAATGAAAGTAAGTTAACATGATATATCAATAACCTAGTACTAAAGAACAAATAAATTTTTAGTACGTAAATCAAAATAAAAAATATTTAAGCATTACACTTTTTTCGACGTCATCGGTAGGCGTCTGAAGGCATCTTAGAAGTAAGATACTTAAATAAACAATTTATTTTAGTAGTTACCCACGCAAAAAACTGTTTACAAAACGTATTTGAAATCTGCAATACTGAACTATGCTACGCGAAGATACAATGAGGAATGAGGCTGAAAGCAAAGGCCAACAACTTGAAAAAATAAAATTTCGTACCACATTTTTGCAAAATAAAATACTTGACGTATGAGCTTCCGTTTGCACACAATTTAATCTTTGATTCCTCTTATTTCATTACATATAATTCGAGGCACTTTTTGCTTCTAGCCTAGCCACTAGATATTTATTGCCTAGTAACAGATTACGCGGTTTTACACAAAAATCAAACCTAATCCGTAAACAAAACACAGCTGACAGCAAACGATGCTAGGCGGGCGAAATCCAGTAAAAAATCATCACCGATTACAATGGTAGCAACCTTTGCTGTGTGAGGCTAAAATCTACCTCCAAGACCATGTTGAAAACACTGAATTTTCGGTCTGCCAACTGGCAAAACTGCAACAACTTCGCGATACTCGGGAATATCCATATTTTTGTTAAACGCTATTAGGTGAAAGATGTGGATCTAAGTAATGAGTTATATACTAAAATGGAAGTTTAAAATTTCACCTTTCTAATGGTATATATTTTATTCCATTTATCAAACGTTTAGGTGCATTAGTTTGAATTTTAATATAACAGTGTAGACGAGAGCGGCAAAATTTGGGAGGAACGGGGTTTTGGGAGGCTTTGGGGTGGAAATCTCACCTTCGGTTCCACAAAAATAACGCAACTTCTCTATAATTTTTGCAGTTTGAATCACACAAAGTCCATTGTGTACTCATATTTATGTTTAGCAAAATTAATAAATTCTGAGTTTCATGTTTTTATTGGCCTGAAGGTGGAATTGGCATCTTTATATTTGTAAATTGTCATATGCAATGCAAATAATGTAACGGCTTGGACAAATATAGTACATAACCTAGTAAGTTTCTAAAATCCGTTCAAGAGGAAAAAATAAAAATGTAAACAGTATTTTCTTAACTGAATTACAGGGTTTTTACAAACTCTATCGAATCTTCAGGAACTTGATTCTGGGGTCATTACAAACAAAACAAGTTGCACAAACATAGGGCCTATCTCACTCCAATTCCCATCTGTGTGCCTGTTTATGTATTTTAACCCTAGGACTGCTCTTGCCTGATTTACGCTAAATTGCTCGGTGCCCTAGCAATTTTTGCCATTTTGCAGAGGTTTTTTTAACAATGTGCCTAAACTACTTTTGATAACCTAGTCATATTCATACTCGTTTTGTTCAGAAAAATTAGAAGATTTTGAATAAAAGAAAATCTGTTGGTGGGTTTTTGCTAAATTTGAAAAACCATAATCTACACTTATTTAATAGGCGAGCAGGTTTTTTGTGACAATCACTCCTCCTAAACTACTGAACCGATTTTCATGGTTTTGGTGTCATTGTAAAGAGCCTAACGTGAAGTTGTGCAGGAAACTTTTTTCATAGAGAAATAATTTGTGAGTGAGGCCCTGGGGCCCCTTAAAGTTGAGTTTTTTTCCCATAAGCTTAACATTGGGAAATAACTATGAGTTTTAAGCAATCAGCTGGATAGAGTAAACACAGTTAATCAGCAGGCCATGTTGGCTTTGGAACGGTAACACAATATTTATATGGGAATGTCAGTATAATAATCCGTTGTGATCGCGAACAAAGCCGCGACAGGCTACTAGTTTTATTATATTTTTGAAATAATTTTCAAAAGTAGAGACCTAGATTTTTACGCAATCACAGACAATAAAAGATATATAAAATGAGGAAATTTATTTCCCTACATGGAAATGTGTTTGATTTGTTTGAAAACAATTTTGTACACGAATTACAGAAAGAAATACGGAAACCGAGGAAAATCGACAAACTTATGAAAATATGTAAAAATAATGTATTTTAAATGTTATGAAATATAAAATAAAAAGTATAAAAATAATATACCAACACTGTTATGTTACTAGGAAACAATACAATTATTGGGAACTAGATGTTGCCCGCAGGCTTCGCCCTGCGAATGATTTATAACAACTATGACAGTTGTGTGTGCTGCATTCTGTGGTTAGCCCGTGGTGCTACTAGAAATCAAGATCAGCTGATAGTATTTTCATCAGCTCAAACAAAAATGAATGTCCTTAAGGAATACTTGGTAAATTTGAACCCCTGTGGGGCAAAGCCCCATAGGATTTTCGCAACTTTAATACGCCTATATGTTACTCAGGACTATCAAGTACCTCTCTTCCAAATTTCAGCTCAATCAGTCCAGTGGTTAGAGCGTGATCGAGCCACAAATATCTAAACAAACATACAAACTTACAAACTTTCACATTTATAATATTAGTAGGATAATGCACTTTTGTACAAAGTAATAACTGTTTTTATGACTTTATGAGTTGAAAGACAAAATTTTAGTTTTGTCGAAAGCCAAAATTAGTCATTTGAAGCTAGATGTAATTTTTTGTAATTTTTGAACTCCATTATAATGTAATAAATGGTACATATATCTGTAGTAAATATATTTCTGAACAAGAATATATATATAGGGTGAGTCAGACCACCTATCCAGCATGTATAAAGGGAGAACGGTTCGGTCTAAAGTCATCAAACAAAATTCTTCCATACTAAAACGAAAATGGGCTATCTATTAAAAATATTGTCATCAAAACCTATGTACAGAATGTTCCAAAACTAAAGGTCACGGGTTCGAATCTCAAAATGTTCTTATGAAATATTCTTCTAGGGAATATTATACATCAGTTTAAAGGTCTCGTTAAAATAAACATGTTGGCGAAATCAGAATTCACTTATCTTTATTGTTTTAAAATGGCGGCCATGTTTGTGTAAAATATTGAAATTTACAGAATACCTTTTATTTTCTAAACCACTATTCGTATCTTTTTTCCGACTTAAATTTATTACTCGTGATAAACTCAGCATTACTCTAGTATGCTACATGACAGGCTTTTTTGAGAAAATCTATTTTTCCAAAAAATATTTATTTTGGTAATGCCTATAAGCCCAAAATTCAAAAAATTCAAATGGTTGCATATGTCAAAAAGCATACCATTGAAAAGGTCCTGTAAATCCTAGCAACTTTCTAATTTACACCAGCCTTGTATCTCTTTTCGTTTTTCTGCAATCAGCAAAAACATTATTTTCCCTTTCAGTGACATTTTCAATAAGCACATTTTTGAACATAAATAATAATATTTATCCATAGTAATTTTAGCCCAGTCAGTAAAGGTTTTGTCAGAGAAAAAATTAGGGTAAAGCTGAATTTTGTACCAATGATAGACCACTACCAGAGGAACATTTTTACAAAAGTCCCCAAAAATCCACCTGGAGCTTCGCCCCCCACCTCCCCCCCTTCAAGGTTCAAAATGTCAATATTTACAAAATAGCTATTATCTATGTTATTAATTATCAGATTTAGTTCATTCATTTTTTGTTTTGTTCATCATTAAATTGGCTATAACAATGGTCCTCTTCATATTTTAGCTAAACCCAACGGTTCCACGCCAATTTAAGATAATATATGGAAAAAATGAAATTTTACGTTAAAGATTTTGATTTTTTAACAATATACTCCATCAAAAGTGGTTTTATGTCAAACACTTTGCATTACAGAAAGAGGCCACTCTCTTATGAGTCTCCTGATATACATTTATATGGGTTGTATTTTATGCTAAGGCTAGGGGGGAAGAAAGCAAAGAGGTTGGCACACTGCGGCAGCCTAATAATGGTGAGTTCAAGTGTTAGTCATATACTATGTCCTTGATCCAGTCCAGTTAAATGGTACTTTTCTCGTAACAATATTCCAGAAGTTTTATTCTTACCGGTTCTGTATGTTTTTTGAGGTGCTGAATAATTGTACGTGTGCCACCTCGAGAAGGGTCGGCTTTACTGAGAAAAACTCAAAAAACCTTGGCTTCACTGAGAAAAACTCAAAAAACCTTAAATATTCTGCCCTTGTTTTTAGTTTTTCACCTATATCTTAAAACCTATGTGTTTTATAAAAAAACAGTAGGATATGAAATTAAAGGAAACAAAATTCTTTACAGTATTCATATGTTAACTGTTCATATGTTAACTGTGTTTTTATATCAAAGAATGTAGGAGCTTGAGCACATTGAAAAAGAGAAACTTTTAGGACCATCTGGCAAAAACAAGAAAAACGCCCTCTCACATAGGTACTCCTATTTAGCGGAAACATACAAGTCTTACTATGCCATGCAAGAAAATCCGTTTTTAAGAGAATTATTTGAATATTCAGCTTATTAATGTAAAATTAAGACATGAGTTGAATAATCCAATTTGATCTCTTACTTAAATTACATAGGTTTAATAAAGGGTAATGCTGTAGTAATATAGTATAAGTTTGAATCAAAACCATTACTGCATGATAAATTTATCTAACTTATATAATTGAGAAATATATATTTTTGTCTTATATAGCATTAAAAACCGATTAGAAAGTTAGGGTCGAACTGAAAAACATGCTTAATTAATTACATCATTGTTAAAATAAAAATAATTTAGTTCATATTTAATTCCTCCGAATATTTTGAATACATATATTTTTTTTGTCTCAACCACATTTATCTACTGTATACCACAATTTGCTTAAAAGACACTTTTTTGCATGATAACTAATACAAATTATATTACTGATTTGATATTTTTAATTATAAATTTATATTTATCAGTAAGAAGAGTTGTTTTCAAGAAATAAAAGCCAATTGTTTTGTATGTGGAAAGGAGATGCTACCAGACCATGGATGGAAATAAATAGTCTCTCTCAAAAATAAATCTTGAAATATTGTTTACCTCATGAGAAAACAACTAGCTGTCAGACAAACGTTTCGAGGACCCGCAAAAAATCGTAATGATGATGTCTTTGGACATTCCATAGTTCCGTATTAAAGAGATTAACAACGATTTTTATAGTCATTCAAAGACAGTCAGGGCGCTTCTTAATAAAATATGATACACTATATTAATAATGCCAAATACACCTTATGTTGTTGTTTTTTTTGTTTTCAAGGGCACTGGTTAAGGTGACTCTAAAGGTCCGTGGCCACAGTGGAGTACAATAATCTGTGTCCCACAAAGCTCCACGTAGTTTCAATTTTCACAAGTGGCCGCGCTAGGCGAGCCACCCTCTAAACCGGTTTTTCGCATTACTGCCAACCGAAAGGGAATCCATGGATTCGTGGGGAAGTTGAACGAACAATAACTCCCGATGCCGCCAGTAGCAGGAGGCAGGCTGATGTTTTGGCTGTCACCTCACTGCTTCTATATTCCTTTAAAATTCTCTTTGAGAATCTCACTTTGGATTTAGCCCCGAACTCAAAATGTTTGTCACGACCATTTTGCATGGATAACAAATGTATAAATAATTAATATATATTATTAAAATGTATGAATGCATAGAAAATTCATGTAGTTCTTACGTAGTTGTCAACAAAAATGTCCGTAGGATATAAATGTACCTTCTATGATAAAACATGTGAGATTATTTAAAGATTAAGAATAGATCCAAGAACAAATAATAATTGTGAAATTGGATTATATAAATAATAGTTGTAAAAACTTAAGATATTATATAACTTAATTTCGGAATAGTACATAATATTTAAACGTTGTAATTGTGTAATATTATGGAATCATTACTCAGATATAGTTATCAATCATGTTGTATAAGGGATGAAGAAAAACAAGTTGTAAAGTAAAAACCCGACTGTATTACACATAGGTTTTGTATACAGTGTACTGTAATATGCTACAGAATTTCTAGGATTAGGCTAGACTGCAACATTTTAACTGTTAATAAAAAACATGAAAAGTAGCCCGATGTAACAATCACTAATAAACATTGAATTGGTTATAGTTTATGGTTTTAAAGATAAAAATCGGCACTAAGATACAAAATACTTCGTTTGGAATTAAAGACATTTCAGTAATAAAAAGGAAAATTATATCAATTAAAATAAAATGGTAATAATCAGTACCGGCTTTAGGGCAGTGCGAGCTGTGCTCCAGCACGGCGCGGCACCTTTTTTTTGGGGGGTGGAGGAAACGCTAGGTGCTCATGACGGGTCGCGGGGTGCGGGTGGAGTGCGTAATCCGTAGTTGTAAAATAAATAAATTGTAAATATGTAATATCATGGTAATATTAACCCGGCTGATTTTGTTAATTTTTTGTATAGGCTATTAGTATTTTTAAGTTGTTGAAAGGCATTATTGGGAAGAAAGTTGTGTATTCACCATGTTGCACCTTCATTATACTTAAACATTAAATTTACATATCAGGTAACAAATCTTCCGCTCCCCTCAATTTCAAATTGAGAAGTTGTTTTGACCTTAATCGATTTGTGACAACTTCAGGGTATTCTGATTGGTACCGTATTGAGAGTGTGCTGGATAAAACTTGCAATACTTTGAAAGAAAATTACAATGTTAAAATATCAAGTTACATGATGCAACTAATTGTTTTAACCGGCTCTCTTCGATTATTTTAACGTACTTCCTAGATGAGGAAAAATATAGTTTGGGGTTTGGAGAGTATTCAACTGGGGTTTCATCTTTAATTTAAGTTGTAATGATTCGAGTTTAATATTGCTATTATATGTAATAAGGGAGAAAATATGATGCGCCCCCACCCGATTTTGGCGCCCCTTCGATCGTTACTTGTAAGGTCTACAGTTTTGCGTGAATGAAAAAACATTCTTTTGACCAGACAAAATTATTTAGTATTTTTGGTTCAGGGACTCTTTTTTCGTATTACACTATGTCTATACATGCGAGGGGAGAAAGTAAAACATAGATAATATGATAAAAGGGATAAAGTATGATAATATGATTCATATCATCGTCTGCAATCCGCATTATTATCACTAGTAAACAGAAATGAAACATCTTGAGTATGATAACAGACATATTATTATCATCTGTTATAATAATCATGATCCAAACGCTTCCATCCTCATTCCTTGACGAAATGGCAATATTTCTGCCTTTTACACACTGGGGGTATTTTCACTGTCACAAAGAGCAACTGATGAACTGAAGGTTTGCGGACAAGGAAAATGCTGTAGGGGATGATCTTCCAGGAAGTAAGGTGATGCACTCCTACCCTTGGTCGAGGGGCGCCTCGTCACCTCTCGGCTCAGTGCTCTTGGAAATCGGCGCGACCGCCGCGCCGCGTTACAAGTATTTTAAAACCACACACACTTTGAAAATGACATGAAACAGATTGTGATGAAGTTGGCTAAAGCCGCGTAGTACCTACGCCGAGTTACAGTTATGATGGTTAATGAGAAACTTCTTACTATACGGTTAAGGAAAACCAATATAAAACGGATTGCACTTGGTAACGTTAAATATAACTGTTACTATTTGTATCAACTGTAAACATTGATACCTAGAAAAATCCTAATTTTTGTAAAAAAATATTGTTTAAGGAAGGATTAATTTTATTAAAATTTTTGGTGTATTACAGTATATTAGGTTTAATCATTTAATCATATTGAATGATATTGATCACATTCTTGAACGGTAAAAAGCCCAGATAATGTCATTTGAAATTTGATTTAGCTATATCATCAAGAATGACGGTATGGTACGACGGGCAAATATTATGTCTTTATAGCAGTTTGAAGCAAGGACACGAGGACCTTTCTGGGGAATTACGTCCGTCCGATATCCCAATAGGTAGAGAAACAGAGAAACAGGTTGGCGACACTGATGAATGTCTCATTGACGGTGGTAGTTCCATCGCCGCTCGCCAGAGCGTCCTCTGTACGGGGGTGTTTTGCGAAGCGCTTTCCAGAAACAATCCTCACAAATTACTCGATTTATGAGATAAATATTGGTTTTTATGAAATCCTGCCTAGCAGGAAATTATCTTGAATAACTAATAAGGGTTTTAAAACAGAAAAACTTTTTAATTTAATCTTAACTGTTTGACATTTACGTAGTAGAAAATGGTCAATTTTCACTGAGTTCAACCCCGAATAAAATATGTATGACAATAACTTAAAACCTTAAAAGAACTTTGTTAACCTAGTTAATTTCATGAGAAACATTTTATCGTTCACTGGAGGTCGCTAGGTGCTTTAATAACCTTAGAATTTGAGTAATACGGAGGTGTGTTTTTCAGCCGTTTGGCGAAGATTTAGAGCCCTCTTAAACATAATTAATGAACCATGGTTTTGAGAGGAACAAATAATGTTGCCAGAAAAAAAAGCCTGATAGTCAAAATAACAGCTAGTATTATTGTTGACTATGTCCAAAATGTACAATGAGACCGAATACGTCCAACCAAACAAAGATTTGAACAATTAAATAAAATTAATAAGCCTTCATTATAAAGAGTATTTTGTTCAACACTTTTGCTTCAGTTTTACTGCTATATAAAAATATCCGAATAATTTATGAGTAAAATAATAATACTCATATATAAAATAATAATAATACTTGTGTTTCATCGCAAACCTGTATTGTGGGAACATTGAAAAAAAAAACACTAACTTTATAACAATGACAATACATTTTCCCAGCCATAAGAGCAAATAGTAGAAGGAATCAGATATAAAATAAATTATTTTTATTTTAACAATTATGTAACGCGTATGCAGTTCACCCCTAACTTTCGTATGCATATTTTAACACTATTTTGTAATTATATTACATTACATAAATGTACCATGCAGTAATGGTTTTGATTCATAGTTGTCCAACTACGTCATTACGCTTTGTTAAACCTAATGTAATTTAAATAAGAGATCAAATTTTATTATTCAACTCAAAGAAGGGCAGAATATTTAAGGTTTTTTGAGTTTTTCTCAGTGAAGCCGACCCTTCTCAAGGTGGCACACATACAATTATTCAGCACCTCAAAAAACATACAGAACCGGTAAGAATAAAGCTTCCAGAATATTTTCACGAGAAAAGTACCTTTTAACTGGACTGGATCAAGACATAGCATATAACTAACACTTTCACCATTAGTAGGCTGCCGTGGGGTGCCGACCTCTTTGCTTTCTTCCCCCCCAGCCTTAACATAACATACAACCCCATATAATTGTATATCAGTAGACTCGTAAGAGAGTGGCCTCTTTTTGTAATGCAAAGTGTTTGACATACAACCACTTTTTATAAAGAGTATATTAAACAAAAAACAAAATCATTAATGTCAAATTTTATTTTTTCCATATATTATCTTAAATTGGTGTGGAACCATTGGGTTTAGCTAAAATATGAAGAGGTCCATTGTTGTAGCCAATTTACTAGTGAACAAAACAAAAAATGAATGAACTAAATCTGACAATTAGTAACATAGATAATAGCTGTTTTGTAAATATTGACATTTTGAACCTTGAAGGGGGACTGGGGGGCGAAGCTCCAAGGGGATTTTTGGGGACTTTTGTAAAAATGTTCCTCTGGTAGTGGTCATCATTGGTACAAAATTCAGCTTTATCCTATTTTTTTCCCCAATTTCGCCATTTTTAGTTCTTTATTGACTGGGCTATATGGATAAATATTACTAATAACTCACACACTACACGACAATACACTTGATTATCACTAAAACACAAAGATTCGACAATAAAATACGGATTATAACCTGGCAGAAAGAATCACAAATATTTACTTTACTATTTACGTACTTCCACGAGTCACGTAACACTCTATAGAGGAAGGCAGTGCTACAAAGAGGAATAACTTTTTCCTGGCTACAAAGAGATATGATTTACATCACCGATATATTTATTAGTGATTTATAATTGGCCGAATTTTCGGCCAATGGGGCAAATGACGGGCTGACATAACAGCTGATTTCAAGAATTATTTCTCAGACTTTCTGAAGTCCTATGACAAATTACTCATTACGACAAGAAAGAAAAACTAATGCTGTTTCCAATGGTACCAACCGTTTCCTGTTTGGGCCAAAATACAGACACAATTTTTTTAAGAACACGTGTCTTACAAGATTTTGCCGCTTGTGAGTCAAAAATGTTTTGTGCACTAAATTTCGCAAATTATAATAGGAATTATATTAATTTGTTATTGCTATGAGGTTCATTTATATATACAAATTAAAGTTTAGAATCTCCTCTTTTAAATGCTATCAATATTATTACGTTTCTGGATCATTATCAATGCGTTATAACAAAAAAATACCCAATTGGCCGAAATTCGGCCATAGGCATCCAGCGCACACATACAAAGGCCAAATATTCAGCCAAGGGCAGTCCTAGGGTTAATCAATACAGTCTTAGGAACCACTAAAGTATTGACTTTTAACTTGGTTCATATATTGTACTAGTATAGATCAAATTTGAAATTTAAGATGACATTTATAGGTTTAAATGCGTATTTAACACAGGGTATTTAATTATCCTGTTAAAATAAATTTCTTGGGCAGACAACTGCGTTTTTAAGCGGATGGCGCAAACACTTTGTTACCATTACTTGTGCACTCGTGCATTTCCGTTTATCTTCGCAAGCGCAATGCCCGTCAGAGCCGAGACACAAGTGTTGTGAAGGCAAAGCGGACTAGCAAAGGTCAATGCCCTGCCTCCTCCCCACCTCCACCCAAGTCAACTATGACCACTGCCTCGTAAATCATAGACATCAATTTAACTAAAACACCCAACGATCACAAACTGACATTTGTGTAATGCGATACTGGCAATCGCATGAAAACTGAAGGCTCTAAAATTAAGGTTTCTTATTTCGTATTTATTTGCAACATCAAATTGAAGATTATCGGTCCTAGGTCCTAGGTTAATTAAGAAAAGTCCCACCCAAAAATTTTTATAACGCCATTGGTGTCAGTCCCTCCCTTGTAGGGGGACCCCTGCCTAGGGCTACAGAGGAATCTAATGCCAAATTTCAACTCTGTAGGCTTTATAGTTATGGAGATTTTGGGATAGGTCAGCCAGTGGTATTTGGATTTTATACATTAAGATTGCTACAAAATTTGCCGTTTTCCAGATACTAAGCTTTAGAATATTAAAGTGACCACCAAATTTTAAAGTTAGAAACGTCAAATTCAATTCAAAATTTTCCCAAAACTAGTATAATAAACTTACTTAGTTTCAAGCCAATAACTTTAGTTCCTAAAATAGGATGTATTGATTAAAAAACAAATACAGACTCACAGACGGGAACTGGAGCGAGATAGGTCCTAAATAAAATTGTTGGTTAGTTTTGACAAATGGACAACATTTCCTTAAGTGGGAACAAATTCCTTAAGTTTTGTTGGAGAGTTTGGAAACAACCTGTATATCCTGTCCCTAATTATCAACTGAACTGCAAGTTTCCTGTTCACTCCCGGGTGTTGTGTGAGCGTGAGTGTGAGTGTGAGACTAACCAGAGTTGTGGCAGAGGGTCACGTCAGGACATGGCGGCTATGGCGTCCTCCCCTACCGGCGTAGTGAGTCAGGCCGACCACCACACCACGCTGATGGAAGACCCCGACGTGTGGCGCCCCACGTAAACAGTGTCGCCACCACCACAGAGGCAATACTAACTCACTAACCTGCATGCCCACCCTAACTGGACCTAGCATAGCCCAACCTTACCTAACCTAACAATACATTATCTAACCATGCATTATTTGGCCTAGCATAACCTAACCTAACCTTACCTAACCTTGTGCATGCCATCCAGTTACCGTTACCTGCTGCGCTGCTACCACTAACGCCTAGCTTCCCTCTGTGTGAAGGCTTGAGTTGCATTCATGGCTTCAGTCCAACAGTAGATTTTGCGGTTTTGTTATTTATAGAGATAGGTATTTTTTATCAGTTTGATAGAATGTTGGTGTATCAAAATTGTTGAAGATTACTACTGTACTTGTGATATTGTATCTATTCCTTTTTAAATGGGGTGTGATTTTTGTTGAATAGCATGTACCATACTTTATAGGATCGCTTAGTACTTTTTACATATTTTTACAATCTCTACTATAGTGAACTAGATTATCAAAGAGGTTAGGAACAAGGCTTTTGGTTATTACAAAGGCTTCGTAGATGTACAGTTCCAAACCATCTTTGACACGAGACACGCAATAATAAAGGCACTACAAAAACACTGTTCTGATCAGGTTACTCGACAATAGAGACAGGTCAGGACGATGGTTGGTGTACAAACTCTAGGTCAATAAACTTGTTGCTGTTCTACTGTTGAATACTACTGTCGCATCCCATTTTAGTGGCTCGTTCAGAGACGTGGTGTTTCACAAAATAAAAAATCTTTTATGATGGGATACCGTGACAGATAACAGAGAGTGACGTTTGACCATGTTTGTACGTACATCTTATCATCAAGTCCTTGGGGTGTTGTCCTTGGAAGGCGACTGGTATCTTCATGTATTTTCACTATGGAATCTTATTGATGTTCGCCTGTGGAAGATTTCATAGTGGATTGAAACCAGACACCTTTTGAGGACAGTAGGATAGTTTTAATATAAAATACCCCTGAAGCAGATAAAACTGTTCAGCATTTCCATTCCCAAAATAAATGTTATGTTTTGTTTTTTTTAAAGAAAGAATTTACTTGCTTTACAGCAGCTGCTTGTTACTTTCACTCTCACAGCATATCCAAGTGTTTTAAATGTTTATTTATGCTTCTTACTGTGGTCAAATTATATAAATTATTAAGTTTCAAAGTTTGTTGATTCTGCTTTTCCAACATGGTTTTCTTTGACTTAAAATCATCGCTACATAGTGATTCGATGTTATCACGATGCATTATCATATTTGTATTGCGTAGGAGCTTCTCTCCAAGTGTGATATCTTGAAATAAGCACTGCTAAGTGTATTGCAACATGTTTTAATTTATAGTTTCCGAAGAACAACAATTAGGAAGTTCAAATTCAAAGTAAATTCACATAAAATGTTTGTGTAAGGTGTTTAAATACCACTTTTAGGGTGACAGTATTGTAGAAACAAATAAATATTTTATTGTTGTTTATAATATTGGGCTTCACTCACCTAATTTTAGCAAATTTCCCCTATAGGGAAGAAGCTATTACCGTAGAGCTATGGTATGACCTAAGCCCGGGACCATGATAACTTTTCGTTTTGAGGTCCCCAGAGCCCAAAAACACCATTCAGATTGCACAGATTGCACCATTGTAAGAAGGGGGGTCTTGGGGGGTCTTGTACCCCAAAAGTGGTTTTTTGGACTTTTTAAAGGCAAACTTGAGTTTACACTATTGGAATCAGCTTAAAAAATCAAACAATTTTGTATTTTTATCATCGCTCTACATCAATTGGTTACCAAGATATTGAAAGTGCTTAACACAAGACGTTTTCCAATGTTAATCTTATAGAGTTAAATGTTATATCTCGCTTATTAATGAATATATATGAATGAAACTAAGTATGTGGCTTCATATGTTTGGGGTTTACTAATATTTGCATACTAAACCCATTTTTGTGATCCCCATGGCAGCAAACCTGCGTACTCAGCAGCTATAATGTTTTTCTTATGGAGAATAAGAAACATGTGATATTTTGATTGTTTATGAATATAAATTGGTAAAACTGGGTATATTGCTTCATCTATTGATGATCCATTGGTATTTGCATAAAAACCAGATTTTTATGGTCCTTGATGCAGCAAACCTGCATACTCAGTCCTAATGTTTTTCTTATGGAGAATAAATAAAATGTCATATCTCGCTTATTTATGAATATGCTTTGATGAAAGTTGGTAATTGGCTTCATGACTGAGTGAAGTACCATTTGAAATTTGGTGAGTATGCAGGTTTGCTGCAACGGGGTATTTGTAATTCCAGAACTCTATCAAAATACTTTCACAACAAAGTGTAGTAAGAACGAGTTCCAGAATACAAATTATATGTGTGAAGAAATTCAAATAATATTGTAGAAAAAATAGTGGACGCAACAATAGAAAATGTAGCAACAGCAAGGGGTTTTTTTATTTGATTTGATTTAACAAAAAACTTTAGAGTTTGGGTGCCTGTGGTTGGTTCAGAAAACTATAAAAGTAGGAAACACCGAGTTCTTCCCTACCAATCCTTTGACATGGAGTAGACAAAGTAAAGTCCTTTGACCAAAGTTACGTGGCAGTAGCCAAGAAAGTTGACGGTAGGGAAAACTAATCTTAGCTGTTTATTACTTCAAGCAAGAACAATTGACTGGTTTATAAGAATTTTAAAGCTAAGCTTAGCACATTACGCGAATTGTGACTAGCAACCATGTCCTGTTGAGAACTCTATTTGAGATTGAGTTCTTAATTTTTTTTGCAAATAGAAAATTAATTTAATGTATACCTATGCTGAACACCTATATTATGGTCGCTGAATAAGCAATCTTCTTACAGAACTTCTGCCAGATATATGCAACAAACTGTGTAAGTTAAGGCAAATACCAGGATATGATTGCTCATAGGTATTTCATGGTAAACCGTCTCCATCAGACTGTTATTTCAGTTTGCAATTTGTCATTCTTTTGTGTATGAATTTTCAGTAACTGTATTGTATGGTTGTGTGCAGCATGAAAATGTTTGATTTAACTCAGTTTTTAATTTATTGTACGTATTCAGAGTTAACCTGTATGTCTGAATAAATCAGATATCCCGCATTTTGTCCTAACTTTCTCTGGGTAATTTTGTATTTATTTACTCTCATTAGAATAACAGGAATAATAAGCACCACAGTTTGATATTTTAGTTATCCTGATATTGGTTCAGATAATATAACCATCGTAGTTTCTATTCATGTGAAATTTAATCCAATGTTTGACATTCTAGATGGCTCAGCTTTACCTCATCAAGCTGCAAACACATTTTTTTAGAAACAGTGTTTTATAATATGAAAAATATTGTCCAATTAGTACACATGAAGATAAAATATCATCTGTTTATTTTGTTCTATTAAATAGAGTTAGAAAAATAAATATAACTTAGTTGCAATTTATATCAACAGCTTCAAAAAAATCCCTCGACTAATTAAATTCCCGCTGCATGTTATAAACAAGTCCCTGTTTATTTAAAACATTTTTCTATTTATTTCAGATTACTGCTTTGAGTGATTTAGATAGAAAACTTGGCTGCATGCTTTATCCCTCCAAACTGTTTGATTATACGCGCATGAAAATATGTAAATTTCAGGATTAAAATTCCATCTCTATGTTACAGAAACATTGGGTTAAATTAAACATTTTTGACGATTCTGAAATGAAAATTTAAAATTGAAACGTTTTTCTAACCTTAAGATCCCAAAATTTTCACATGGCCAGGCATAAATAATCAAAGTGTTTAAGCAGTTAAGGTGTATTGTAACTTGATAGGGGCAAGAAATATGAACGAAACAAATTATTTGCAGTCGAAGATTAAGCTTCATCATGCAATTGACTTGAATTGCAAATACTTCAATGTAGGTTTCAGAAAAGTGCATTAGTGGTGACAATGTATTAAACAGGTGATAAGTTTGCTCTTGTTTCAGGGCATCGCCAGAGGAGATGAGACAGAACGCGTCACAACTAGTAGACAACGCCCAGCCCATCGGAGTCAGCCAGCCGGCCAAGAGAGTGCCCCCCGTGTGACCCCCTCCCGTCCCCTTCATAGACTTACTGTGTCTCAGCTGTGGCCTACCCTCTCATCTTATTGTTAGGATATCTGTCGTCGACTAGGGATTAACTCAGGCAGTTTGGTTGTTAACTGTTGAATTTCGATGAATAAATATATTTTTTGTTGGACCGTCTTAGATGATTATGAAATTGAATTTTTTCGTCTTTCGTGTTACACATTGAAAATGTTAGTCTTGGTGAATAGACACTGTAGCCGTGCTAGTGATTGTTGCGTTAGGTCGAAAGTTTACATCGATAACTATTGGGTGTCGTGTTATTTGGCAAATAAATTCTCCTTGTGATAAACAGTGTGAAAAGTAATCAAAACACTCGAATTTTTGAATTTAACAGTAATTATATTTACTCAGTGTTCCTTTTATATAAAGTAGTGTGTCTAATCTGTGTTCTTTGTTTTTACTGTATATATTTATTTTCTTTGCGATATTATTTAAAATATATCATAATTGATATAATCTTTAAAATATTATTATGCTATTAATCTGTGGCACTACAAATGGTATTTTACATCATTTAAAAATTGTTTCAAACACTTCAGTAATTACTTTCCTTTGTGGTAAAGAGGGTGGAGTTCTTTCCTCGTTCGTGTCTTTTTTCCGGTTCCTTTTCATTTGCTCCTCCTGCCTCACCTCTTTCTGTGTTTTCATTGCAGTTCTGTTTATCTCAAGTAGTGGCAGTTTTCCACTGTTCCCAAAAGAAGTATTTGTCAATTTTCATCCCAACCGCATCTAGAAAACACTTTTAATAGCAATTGAAAATTGCATATCACTGTGTCTATATGTAATGAAACATTCTAGAGGCTATTTTAGCATAATCAAGTGCAAGATTGTTTGCAAGGTGTGTGTATGTTTGCCACAGCTGACTTGTGTGTTGTGTTCACTGTAATAATAGCAGGTTCTCAGTGTATCCTATTGTAAAGTTAGGCGATTGACTGATTATTTTATTGTATTTTACATTCCTTTAAGCTCACTTTAAGATAATTTTTAGCGAATAGTAATAACATGATTTGTTTTGTAGCGACGAAACATAATTTGTAGGCAAATGTATACTATACTTTTGCAATGAATCGTGTTTATTAGCTCACCACTGACAGCTGTATTTATTTGTCTATAACTGTACTATTTATTATAGGTGTAATAGATGTATCTAGTTAATATGATGTAAAATGAATCTAAGTGGAACTGCATTTAAAATTGTTCATGAGACTAAACATATTATTTTATGTCAGTTGAAAGTACTGATTAAAACAAGTTATTCGGTTGTAAATTTAAATTATGTTACAATATGTCATACCTATTTTAACAGGAGCATAATGCAAGTATTGTAAAACCTTTGATAATAGATTCTTCTGCACTTTCAATTTCTCAGGGAACCTAATTTTATATTTTATAACTCAAGAGTTAAAAGTTGTAATACCTAACTTCTGAAGAATTTAAGAGTCTTCATCACCGGAAGTTGCCGGACGCCATCTTGGTATTTTGTTCCATAAGGCCAATGTTAACTTTGTGCCTCCGTTACTCCTCACCTGATCGTCACAAACAATTAATTTTGGTGTCAAATTAAAGGTTTCGTCGTCTTCTAGGGAAATACAATCGTCAAATTTTGATTTTGTTACAAATTAATGAGAACATGTAAAGTGATTCAGTTAAACAGACAAAATTAAACTAATTATTATGAAACTATGATACCCAAATTAAAGAATTCGATATTGTATTTCCCTAGAAGATGACGAAACCTTTAATTTGACACCAAAATGAATTGTATGTGGCGATCAGGTGAGGAGTAATGGAGGCACAAAGTTAACATTGGCCTTATGGAACAAAACTCCAAGTTGGCGTCCAGCAGGTGATGAACAGGTGATGAAGACTCTTAAAGTGTAAAACACCGTGTATATAAGATTCTGTTATCTATAAATCCCTACTTACAGAATATTAAAGTGGTGATACATTTAACAATACATTCAACAGTTGCGTTAGGTTACACAATAAAAGTATACTTCTGATAGAAAACACTGGACCACATTAAGATATTAGAATGCGAGTTTCAAGGTCCTACAATTATCTCTATTGCTATATTTGAAGCTCCTTTACACTGATGGAGTTGAAATTTAGAAGAAAATATAAATATAATATAATATACACACCAGAATCAACCAAAGAATCAAAGGCTTATTCCCTTTTTCAAAAACCCCTCAGCATTATTCCCTTTTCAAAAACCCCTCAGCTATAATAATTTTAATTATTTTTTCTTTTATGAATATTTATTTTTGTCGGGTTAAAACAGTTAAACAGTTGTTCAGTATTCAAGATGGTTTACTGACCCATTGCTTATAACTTCGACTCATCCTGCAGAAGAATGAGGGTCCTGAAGGTGAAAGAGCTTTTTGAACTTTTAGTCTCCCATGAAAATAGCAAATTGCCACAGTCCCATGAAAATTGCAGTTCGCTATAAACTGCTAAGAAATATATGGCTCTGGCTTCATCACAGCCTATTTTACGATATTTAAATCTTGAGAAGTTGAGGTGTTTTAATCTTGAACTCTGAGATCGTAGATTTGCAATGTTCGATCCAGAACATTTGAACTATCCATTCTGATAATGTGTCTCGATACCTTTACAATTTGTTCATTGGAAACATAAAATGTTTTTTTGATTAATCTAGTCATTAGATAAATTAAACCCAACACTAGTTTTGAGGTGAAAAAGGTTAGAACTATTTGTGGCACATGCTTATCTCCGATGATGCTAAAATTATTTTATTTCTTGTATACTGGGTGATGTGAAGAAAGAAATGGCATTTGCTTTTACCGTTTAGTTAGTTAGCATTGAGGAAAATCTTTTGCTATGCTTTAGTCACATCACCCACTGTGTGGTACCACACACTTGATGGTATAACATCACAGCATCTTATGTTTTAAACCGTGCAGTAAACTGCAGCTCGGGTGACAGAATGTCTCGTACTTGTGAAGTTAATTCTTCAGTACTGCTGTATGAGGTAGTTAACGTGATGACAACTCTTCATTTTGCAAGTTCCGGCCATCTTGGTTAAACCTACACCTCAAATATCTTGATCTTGACCTATTTTCCAAATACTTTAAGTTACTTAAGATTACTTTAAGTAGGGTCATATTAAGTCTCTTGTCAAGACGATCATATAATCAGTAGTACTACAAAAGTGTATGGATATCTCCTAAGAAAAGCGAGCTCTATCTGGAAAATGTAATTATTTAGGAAAAATAAATTTTTGACAACGAAATTTGTTGTTTAAACTTATTTATTATTTGTCTCGTTATGTGATATTTTCTTTTGAGTAACCTTTTTTTAGCCATCTCATATAAATTGCCCATCTCCATGAAATATTATTGTGTCAAGTTTCAATTCACTGCAAGTCCAAAATTATGAAACGATTTACACTCTGTATATATATATTTTTTTGTTATAACTTTTATGCTTATATTAAAACTTTGTTTTGCTTAATGTTTGTTTCCTCTCTCTATTCATAGTTTGTACTTATTTAATTTTACATTGGAAGTAATAAAATAAAATAAAATACAGTTGTTGGGTACTAAGTTAGGTCTATTTGTTATTGGGCCTGACAGTTGATGGGACCTATAAAAATAAAATACCTTACACCATAATGTATATTATAGTTATCGTTTTTCATCACTTCAGTCTATTGAAATGTATTTTGATTACATCCTCTAAAGTTTTATCATATTCTATGTTATTCTTAAAGTTATTTCATTTGTAAAGATTTGTTATTATGACCCTATCTGTTTTGAATTTGTAATGTTATTTTAACAAAGTGTAAGAATCCATATGTACAAAAATGTATCTAAAACATTTGGACCTTTGCATGAACAAATTAAAAATATCTTCCATGTATAAGAAATTTTAATATTCAATAAAATGTTTGAATAAAAATATGTGTGGTATTGAAACGTTATTTATATAATAAACTGTCTCTTTTTCCTTATTTTAAAGCTAGGTTTACACTAGCATGTAGCAGTGGCGCCACTAAATCGCGCCAGTTTTAGTGTCATGCCACTAGCGGTTTACACACAAAAGTGAGTGTTCTAGCCATGCCACTGTTAATGGCGTAGTTTTCATGGAGACACTCGATTTTTTGTACAGAAATGATTGGTTTTATTTTGTAGTTGTTGTCTGTGATTACCTTTAAAATGTCCGATTACATTGAAAGTGTTCGAAATGTGTTAGGAACAGTGATTGATGTGGTTAGTGAAGAGTTATTAGAAGAAGCACGTGACATTTTGAGTCGGATTAAACCAAGGAAACCTAGGTCCTGTTGGGAAAGGAAATGGATAAGTAGAAGGATACATTTTGGTGCATCAAAATTGTTAGAGGAACTTGCTGCTGAGGATAAAGAAAGCTTCAAAAATCATCTAAGAATGACAGAAGAAAAGTTTGAGGAGTTACTAAAACATGTTACACCTGCAATTCAAAAATCAAATACAAAGATGAGGTTGGCTTTACCAGCTAGACTAAAATTGCAAATTACATTGAGGTACCTGGCTACGGGGGACTCGTTTGCGTCATTGCAATACATGTACCGTGTTCCTAAGTGTACGATTTCAAAATTCTACAGAGATCCGGCTAGGTAAACAAGTGACACGGGAGCTAGACGTCCGTCACTAGCACTGGCGTTGTGGTTTACACGGGCCACTGGAAGTGACACGTCAGTACAGATGGCGCGTCACCCGCTAGTGGCGCCACTAATATATGTAGGAACATATATTAGTGGCGTCACTCCCGATGGCACGCCACTGCACCTCTCCACTAAAAATGGCGCGTCATTTAGGGTTTACACGGTACATTTTTGGCGCCACTTTGAAGCCAGTAAAAGTGGCGCCACTGCTACATGCTAGTGTAAACCTAGCTTTATATCTGAACAAGAACATTTTGTGAAAAGTAACTAAAGCACAAAAGTTGATATATTTAATCAAAAACATATTTTTGTAATTTTATACCCTCAGTATAATTTAAGCTGAATTTGTAGTTAAGCGGGCAGTCTCGCAGGTAGCCCGCTCCGTCCGAATCCTCTATTTACAAAAGAACCCCATTGTAGCGCATTCAGAGCGCGGCCAACCGGTTAGGCAGTGGAAGACAGCCTCCCCGCTTGGCAGTTCTTAGAATTACGCCCTCTGCCTAAAGAAGTTAACATCTGAACCATTGCACTCTCAATAACACGTGACGGCTCATTTGTTTTGTCATGATTAGATGAGTATGGCAAAACTTGAATCACAATTCTGTGATGTTCCATAGTCAAGATAAATATATTTTATTTGATAGTCATAGTTTAGTTACTGGAATATTTGTCACCGAACGGAACATCGTAGAATTTTGATTCAAGTTTTTTGTATTTGTTTGATCATGACGAAACAAATGAGCCATAATTTGTTAATGAGAGTGTAATGGTTAAACGAGTTCGCACGCAGCACGCTGACGTGAGGGAAGTGAATTTCCACATAAAAAACTATAAAAACTCAAAATCAGTTAAAATCATACAATTATTCCAATTTTTATTCAAATCTGAAAATATTGATTTTTTGGCTGTTCTGATACTCCTGGTTCTATTTACCTGCAATGCTGGGAATACAATTTTGCGCATTATAAGGTTAGGAGAAGGTCCAGTCAGGCTTTAAAGTAGGCGTGAGATTGTTGGGGATGATAAAAGTACATCAACAAATGAATAACAGGCTTTTCTGGAGTAAAACCCCCATAAGGCAACGTACTGTGTTTGGTCGATACACATTTTCTTTAATAACATGGTAAATATTTATGCTATAATGACGAGAGTGGGCTTAAAACTTTCGCCTCTCTAATTCCCATCTTTTTACATGCATTGATTTTACATCTGGGGCTTTTATGACCCTTTTTGTGCCCAAAAACTCAAAATTTGAAAGATTAATCCCCAAAAAAAGGGGTTAGAGTTTTCCGATTGTTTTGCCCAACGAACTTGTCCAACAGATTATAGAAAGGAACGTCCCTACCAAATTTGAAGTAAATCGGACAAAAAATGTGACCGCTAGAGTGCATACACATATATATATATAAAATTTTGAACGACCCCCCAAAACGTGTTCAGGGGGTCACGTTAGGAACTTCTATGGTGGTCCCGGGCTTAAGTTTCACCGTGCAGGTCATGCTAATAGTTCACTTTCCAAAGGAAATTCACTAATTATTAGCTTCTTTAGGCTGAGGGCGAAAGTCTAGGAATCACCGGGCAGTGAGGGTGTCTTCCGCCGCCTAACCGGTCGGCCGCGCTCTGAGTGCGCTGCAATGGGATTGTTTACTAAACAGGATTAGGACGGAGGGGACTGTCTGCGAGACTGTCCGTTTAACTAAAAATTCTACTATACTGAAGAGTTTATGCCCTCAGTCTCAGTGAAACTGAAGAGTTATTTGCAGTCAACCTCTGTAATGTTAACTGACACAAGCTGTTATGATACAGTGATCTTTTAACATATCAAGATGGCTGACAGTGAATAAACCTAGTATTTTTTATCAGTTTTAATTTTAAAAATAGCTTAATTTTTACCTTTTAGTGATAGTCCAATAGTGTTTTAAGCTGAAGAATATAATTTTGCACATCACTACAAAACACAAACTGAATGACTTTAAAGAGCGATAGTGAAAAGTGAAAGTTTGATTTTCCAAGGCACTTCATTATCAGAGAGGCTTGGAACATACATTAATCTCTAGTCCTTTTCCAGCCAGTTCTGGGAAGCCGGCTGGACTTATAAGCTGATGGGAATGCCATTGCTTTGAGCTGTCATTCACTACTTTTGACCGGCGTGAAGCTGGCCCCGCCACATTGAGCATAAATTTTAAAAATCATATAGGGATTTATTGCATAATTTGTGCTCTTCAGTGGTACAAATAAAACAAATTTGTGCTCAACCGGAACAGATTAAAAATAGCATTAATCAGGTGGTGGGCCAGCATCACGCTTAGCCCGCCACCAAGGCAGATGATCTGTATATATACCTAGAGGTTTAGTGCTTAATTTGTGCTCATCAAAACCCTCTTCTAAAACGTAATTATTTGTTGGGGTGATGACGTCATCCAGCCCGCCACATCAAATGAATCAATTAAACCCAATGTCAATATTTAGTGCCTAATTTGTGCACTCAGAATAATGTTTTATAATTTGTACTCTTCAAAAACCCATTCTAAAACATAATTATTTTTTGTGATGATGTCATCCAGCCCACCACCTCAAGGGAAACAATTAAACAGTATGTCAATATTTTGTGCTCTAAGAATATATTAGTTTTATGATTTGTGCTTATCAGAAATTTAGCAATGTGTTGGGTTAGAGATATAACAACTAGAAAATAATTAGAATAAACCATAATTCTATTTATTTATTGACCATCTCCTAATTATACAAATAAACACTGATATTTTCTTAATCCTATTTTCATTTTTTACTTTCTCCCCTATACATCGTATATGGAGAAAGTATTGTTTTCGTAAAAATTTTGAATTTGAGTTGTTAGTGGAAATATTTGTTTTGGTGCTCCCTGAACCCAAAAAAGTGGTTTTTACGTGATGTCTGTCTGTGTGTGTGTGTGTCCGTGTGTGTGTGTGTGTGTCCGTGTGTGTGTGTGTGTGTGTGTGTGTGTGTGTGTGTGTGTGTGTGTGTGTGTGTGTGTGTGTGTGTGTGTGTGTGTGTGTGTGTGTGTGTGTGTGTGTGTGTGTGTGTGTGTGTGTGTGTGTGGATGTGTACAGAGCTAGAGCCTTAACCAATGGGCCGATTTTTATGAAATTTGGTATGTAGGTACTAATCCTCAATATCTCCAGGCTTTTTTTTCATTTTTTTGAATTTTTTATTTTTAAGGGTAATTATCCCCCAAAAATCGCCAAAAAACATGTAAAATCCAAATTTCTCAAAAACGGCTAACGATTTTGATTAAACTTTAGTGGTTTGTAGAAATTTAGGTTTCAAACAAAATTACACCACCCACATTTCTGTAAAAATTCGGGTTCAGAAATTACAGGACTTAAAACATCTAAAATTCAGTTTTTTGGATTTTTCGTAAAAAATCATAAATTTTAAAAAAGATGACTATTCACCATTAAAAAGAGCTCAAACAACTAACAAAATTAGTATTTTTAAATTACTATTCTACGATTGATAGTTGCGGAGAAAATTGAAATTTTTATTTAGCAGTAAACGCAGTACCCAATGTTATTCTTATGGGGAATACAAAAATAAATATTTCTCTCTTATTTACTGATCAATTTCATTAAAATTTGATATGCAGGTCAAGTTAGCATTGACCAACAGAGGATGTTCGAAATATGTTGCTATTTAACCCTGGGGGGGGCAAGGGGGCATCTCCCCTCTCAAAACCACTGTGTGTAGCAACAGACTCTATAGTGCCTCCCAAAAAGGGATTTGGGTGGATATTTCTGAAAACAGTATTTTAGACAATTTTCTGTACTTTTATCTATATTTCATATTCTATATTTAGTAAATAACAAATATTTTTGTCATTAAAGTTTGACTAAAAGGGAGAAAGTATGTGTCAGTTTCCTGATACCGTTTATTCTAAAGTATATTAAATTAAATTCTAAAAATGTGTTTCACATACAGCATCAGATCACACGGGATGGTGGAACAGCATAGGCTGGAATTTTATGAAAAGAAAACTACTTTTAAAGGTAATAAAGTTTCTTGACTGCCTGTCACAAACTATAAAACAAGAGAAATACCACAACAAGTTTCTAAATTTATTACAAATATTTTTAATTGAATCAGCCTTTTATTCCATTCAAAATTTTGCCCTTAAAATTAAACAAGTTGGATTAAATTGGAAAAAGTTTATTGTATGGGTTAGTTTTAATATATTTTGACGATTGAGTTTTACATGAAGAAATTATCTGTTTGTGCGTTACAGTACCAATTATTAAATAACATGTTACCTAATGGAAAAAAGTAGTATTATGATACTATTTCATGTACCAGGTTGTACATTGTATGAAATAAAGATGTTTTGATTTGATTTGAACTTACGCTTTAGGGTACAAAATGTACCTTACCAATAAAAAGTACCCTTTTACCAACAAAAAGTCCCTTCATTTCAAATTTTTGAGTTTTCACTAAAACAATTCAAACTCAAGACCCCTGAAAAATTGATGAATATAAAATACAAGGTATATCCATTTTTCAAGGTTATTATTTAAGAATGCCAAATTTCAGATGCCTGTTTACTAAATGGTTTTTCATATAGATATGCAGATCCCTAGGTATGCAGATCGAATTTAATGTGTCAAATTCGATGTGGTGACCCAGAATAGGACATTTTAAAAGCGGTTAAATATAGTTAAAGTAACATAATAAATTCAACACACTATAATGAATAAACATTTATTTTGTTATATCAAGTTGTAATTTCTGAGTTAATTTTAAACACAGTTTTACTCAATTCTTATTTATGACAGATATTCTGCAAAATCGGTCTCTATGTCATCTTGTAATATTGATGAGGCGTCCTTGATGTCTTGTTTTATCGTCTCCTTCCCAACAAAAATACTGCACTCTTCACCTAATAATCCTATTTCTGCTGGAAATAGTTCTTGTCGCCTGAGTCTGAAAATAATTAAAGAGTTAATTGTTATTATTTTCCCATCCGAATCCCTCCCTTACTATATTCAAGTTGTTAATTGGTGTAAATAATCTTATAGGGGGTTTAGCCACTCACGCAGATACTTATTGCCTTTGGTAAGTTGGCAAAATGTTGTACTAGTCACACTTCAACCACCTTTTACACGTATTAGCGTTAAAGATGTTGACAAACCATGGAAAAATACAACCAAATTAACAATGTGAACTTATGTTTACCCAAAGAATTCTATTATTAATTCTGGAGACAACACTGCTTAATGATTTTCTTCAAAAAAGCAAGCCTGTGATTTTGTCAGGTTGGTACATTGGTGAAGCAAATTTCTTGTTTTTTTTTAATAGTCCTGACTGGTTGCTTTATTCTTATAAGTAAATCTACTCATGCAAATCACTGGAATACAAATCAAAGTTGAAAAGAGTTAATTTGATTTATGTACCTTTTCTTGCCATGAAATGTGATAACCACTGAGCAAATAAACAAATACAAGTTTATTAATTTTCAAATTATGAATAGCTATTTTTTTAATTGACTTTGCTGCCTCATTTGATTTCGCTGAGTAGTTCTTTGCCTCACCAAAACTTGGTGGAGCACGGCTCGCAATTTTGTTCATTAGTGTTGTCTCCAGTATTACCAATAAACCTCCTTGTGTTTACCATATGACAAAAATATTATTATGCAATACTCTAACCTATATATGAAGTCAAACCATCCCTCAAACTTTTGAGAAACCCTTAAAGTCTGACACACCCGTGTACCATTTGAATGAAGGATCTCTGTAAGAAAATCTATGGGAAAATATTAGTTTTTCGACACAGTATCTTCTAAGGTCATAAATTAAATACGAGGGTCATCCAGAAAATAAAGAACGTTTGCTTATTGCACCTAGCGCAGCTCCCCCATCACCGCCATTGCATGTGTGGCAGTCCACTCACCTCCCCACAAAAGTATGAGCCGAGTCTCGTTGCTATGCGGTCACCTGTCTTATTTCTACAGCTATTCAAAATGGAGGCTGCAATCGAAAATCCCGCCAAATATGAAATACGCAGTATTATTCAGTTTCTGAATTTAAAAATGTTCGGGAATATATAATTTTTTTAGAAAAACACCAAAGAAAGTTTATCATGAAAGTGCAAACAAGTCTTCAAGTCCAATATTCAGGGGAAACAATGATGCAACCAGTTTAATGAAAGAAAATCCATCGTGAACGACGAGGATCGGCGTGGCAGGTCATTGCTCGTTAAAGATGATTTGAAAGAAAGACTTGAGGAAAACAGCTGCTAAAATCTTAGCACATTACATCAATTTAAGATCTTGTTTTATTGCTCTTTCACCATAAAATTTCTTTGGTGTTTTCAAAAAATGTCTAGGTCTGGGCATTTTTTAACTCAGAAACAGAATAACACTGCGTATCTCATATTTGGCGGGATTTTCGTTTACCGCCGCTAATTTAAATCGTTGTAGAAATAAACCGTGTGACCGCACAGCAACGAGACTCGGCTCATACTTTGGTGGGGAGGTGAGTGGACTGCCACACTCGCAATCGTGGTGATGGGAGAGCTGCGCTAGGTGCAGTAAGAAAACGTTCTTGACTTTTTGGATGGCCCTCGTAAAAATGTCAGGTTTAAACACATTTTTAAATAATGGAATTATTATCTCCTGTATGATTTGATTTAAACTAGCTGATTACCTGTGATTCACACAAAGAATTCAGGAAAGAACAGCTGAAATTCCTACTGCAACTACATCTGTTTCTGATCCATTAAACCTATTGCCCATAAGAATAACATGGAAACTTTAAAGTCCAATGGGGCGAAGCACATTGAACTGAGGGAGACAAACATTATTCCATGACTTCTTCAGAGAAATCCCTTTAATTTGACACCTCAATCATCAAAATCGGTTCATAAATAAAAGAGGTTTGCTGTACACAAGAAATTCCTTAAGAAATTAGTATAATAGATGGGCCAATTTCCAAAACAAATCTTATAGGAGAATATCGTTTATAAAATTACCAGCTGTAGTTAAGATGTTTGACAGCAGCCATCATGTAAGACCAATAAATGGTGCATGTGGCCCAAAACGTGAAGCCAATTTTGAGCAACAGGACCCATAACAAGATGGTGGCCGTCGGAGATGATTTATCATGTGGTGTTCCTGTTTAATATGGGAAAGATAGGGAAAAGTTATTGATAAGTTAATTATGGTTAAATTAGTTAATTATTATTATTAGTTAATGATCCTGGCTAAATAACCAATCGATCTTAGTCATAAAAAGGCTATACAATACATTTCACCCATTCTACACTCATTATTCATTCCTATTCACCTTAAAATACGCCCTAATTGTGTTGGCGTCTTACAAAGTGATTTAGTGATATATTGAACTGAATACGCATTACATTTTTTCCGTGTTAAACAGGCACATCACATGATGAATCATCTCTGACCACTGCCATCTAGTTGTGGGTCCTGTCGCTCAAAAACTTGACCTCCGATAAGTCATTTATATCAGATGTGCTCTATCTATTGGTCTTATGATCGCTGTTTGTCAGTTACTGCAAAGGAAGCCATATGGTAAACCGTAAATAAAGATAGCGCTGGTCAGGTTGATATTGAAAAAATACTTATCTAACAGCATACATACGTTCCGTCCTTATTCTTTACCACGACGTAACGTGTTCTGGTGCAGACGTTATAATTCCAAAAGGAGATAACGGTAAAGAGATTCTCGTCTTTTTTATCCCTCTCTATCGACAGAAAATTCTCGATCATGATGGTGTATGGTGTAACATGGAACGTCGGAATTCTAATGATTCTAGCCACATCAATAATTACCCCTTTAGCTACCAGAACCAACCATGTTGTTTTACGAATATTCTCTATTACAAGAACATCCATGTCGTTGCCATTGCTCACGTGAGCATTAACATTCTCAGGCACGTAGGCATTCTTGCCAGGCAATAATGGCCCGGTATCATATCCATTCTTCTTGAACAGCGACAGCAGAGGAATCACTATAAGAAACAACAACATTGTTTTACAATGTTAGTTCTTAACAGATTTTTAAATTATATCTTAGCTTAATCCAACTTAAAATTCACTGGTTCATATGGTGATATTGTCTAATTATTATGGCAGGCAACCTACGATTTTCAGTACAGATTCGATAATAAATAAAGGGCAACTCCACTGCAGTAGTGTACTTACTAGACCGCTTTTCCCAAACATAGCAGTGCTACAGGTTAGTTAAAATTTCTAAATCAGTAAATATTTGTTTCACAGAATCAGTGCTTTTCAGTCTTAGCATGAGTCTAATTGATATTTTCTGTTTCAGTAATAATCTATCCAAATTATGCTTTGTGGTAGCCCCATAAATGCAAATTCCATATGACAAGTGGGAATGAATCATGGAATTTTTTTTAATGTTTCTAGGCTACAGCATTTTTACAACTGTTTCAGAGCAAATATTCCAGACATTTTATTAAAAAAATATATTACATGATAATCCCAACTCAAATTTTCATCTATTATCAATCCTAGAAATTTTGTATGTTGAACTTGATTTAGAGCATCTTCATCTATAAAAATATTTGGTGAAATTTTATGCCTTGCTATCTTAGTAGAAAAAGAGATAAAGTTTGATTTACTTGAATTTAGAAGAAGATTTCTACTTTCAAAAAATCCTTAACCATTTTTAAGCCAATAAAAGACGAGATTTCAATTTCTTGCTGTGATTTCTCTGAAAAAGAATATTAGAATCATCAGCATAAATACATATGGTGCTGTTTTTCTCTTGCAAGGAATGAAGTGCCCCAGGAAGACCTTATAAATAGCATATAAACAGTAATGGACCCAAAATGGATCCCTGGGGTACACCATGTTTTAAAGTTTGCAACTGTGAACAAATTTTATTGATGTATTTTATTTTGGATTTTGATCTAAAGTACTCTGAGACAAGCTCCAATTCAATGTATTGTTGCCTACTTGTTAAATAAGATTTAAACAATGTAATTTCTTTATCTTTTACCCCAAGATTTCTTAATGTTATTAGTAACTTACTGTGGGATACTCTGTCAAATGCACGTGATAGATCAAGGAAAATGACAACCAATGTTGCTTTTTGTCTATAGAGTTACTTATGGATTGTATAAATTCTACACCTGCTGTGACTGTTGACTTTCCTGTCCTAAAACCATGCTGTTGGCTTTCCAATAAATTGTTTGTTTCCAGACATTTAGAAAAGTGGTTGTGTACTACACGCTATACGATTTTTGAATAAACAGGAAGCAATGACATGGGTCGTTAGCATGATGGATCGGTACGGTCATCTTTCCTAAAAAGAGAAATTACCTTTGCAATTTTCAACTTATCTGGGAAAATCCCAGATATAAGAGAAAAGTTAATTATGTGTGCAAGAGGTTCTAAAATTATTGGAAGTGATTTTTTAATTATATTAATTGGAATTTCATCATAACCACAGTAATATTTGTCCTTCATTGACATTATTACTTTCTCCAGTTCCAGTTTAGAGATTTGTTCAAATCTAAACACTGGTCCAGTTGGTGGTGATAATTGTTGAGTTTTACCTGAGGAGTGATCTGAAATTTTTAGTAATATCAACTGATCCACAGCTGTCACAAAAAATTCATTTAAGGTATCACTAACATCTTTATAATTGGTCAACTTGCTTTCCTCAATTATAGTAACATTGTTCTTAGAGTCTGGCTGCTTTTTTACTTCAGACTTAATTACATCCCAGGTAGTTATAGATTTATTGGAAAAAGACTGGATTTTTAAATTTAAAAAATTGTTTATCCTCACTATTAGTTATTTTTTCGTATTCTTTATTTTTAACTTTAAATCTTCATCTTTCAGAACCCTACAATATTTCTCAAGATTAATTATTTAATTTTTTAGTAAATAATTTTCATTATTAATTCAGTCAGTTTTATAATTTCCATTCCAACTTGGGGAAATTTACATTGAAAATATACTTATAAATACATCATATTTCTGGTCAAAATGTGCATTAAATAGGTCAGCTCAAGACTCATTACCCAAATCTCTTAAAAACAGGTTTGTATTTCCACCATACAATTTTCTGATATGCTTTTAAAATTTTACTCTACAATAATAGCCCAGCATTAGAAATTTCCAGTTTCAGACCATCATAGTCAGATACCATAGCAATTAGCCCTGTTACTTTCAATTCCTTTTTAGTGGTATTTGTTATAAAGTTATCAGTAGCAGTTTGTGATGTATTTGTAACCCTTGTGGGAAAGTTGACCAAATACTTTAAGTTAAACATTTTCAGAATACTTCTAAACCAATTTAAAATTAAAATAATCTTTATCAGGGGTACTAATTTTTATATCTCCAGTAAAAATCACATTTTCATACTTTTGGGTTACAATATACTGTACACAACATTTCGAATTTATGAAGGAAATGAATCCAATAAACATATTTTTGGCGATCTGTACAAGAAAACTAATATGAAAGAAAAATCCCAACACTAATTTTCGACAGGCAACACTCAAATTCTTTTTCTGTAACTAAGTTGTCAGTAGCTGGGATTGAGATTTTTTACTCTTAATGTTATTCCTCACCATAATTAAACTCCAGTGTGTAAAGAGCTGCTGAAATATGAACATTTTTTAAAATTTGGTATGTTGACAATGTTTTTATTTTTTCTCCATTAGAATAACATTAGAGGGCTGAGTATGTAGGTTTGCTGCAACATAGAAGATATGAAACGTGGTTTATGCAATTACCAATACAACTCAACCAACTGAAGCTACATGCCAAGTTTTATTAATTTAGATTCATAATCAAGAGAGATTCAAAACTTGACTTTTTCTCCATAAGAATAAAATGAGGGCTGAGTATGCAGATTTGCTGCTACAGGGACAATCAACAAAAATTTGTTGTGTATAAATATATCAATATACCACGACTTCATCAATATACATTCATGAATAATCGATATATCAAATTTTATTTATTCTCTATAAGGATAACATTGGTCAATGTACTGTGTTTAGCACTTTGAATATCTCTGCAATGGTTGGACGTAGAATCACAATTTAAACACCTGAGTAATTGTTTTTTTAGAGCTGAAGCTATTGGTAAAAACAGATGTGCAGGTTTCAGAAAAATTGACTAAGGAAAAGCTAAAAACCTTTTTCCCATAAGATTAACATGGGACATTTTATTAATACGTTTTATTGGATTTTCTCCGCACCACCCTAGGTTAATTCAGTAAATTCAAAATTTGAATTCAGTAAATTCAAAATACTAAATTATAAATAATAAAATTTCGTTACCATAGTCTAATCATTCTGGTTTTCAAACTTGAAGTCATAAATGTTACTCTCAACATTTGTGCCAAATTTCATAAATATCGGGCATTTCTTTCAAAAGTTATCGAGGTAACGGAGGCAATTAAATTAAAATATCTTTATTCATTTAGTACATTTCAAGTTTCATTGAATAACGTCATAACAAAGTTATTATACAAAAGGATTACTTAACTCTAGATAATAATCATATATTTTCAAAACAAATTTTAGTATATGTAAATAGAATGAACATTAAAAGAAATCATCGAAAGAGTACAAAGCCTTGTTAATTAAATATTCCTTAAGTTTTCTTTTGAAGGTGTTTAAATTTGGTTCTGACTTTATGTTTTGTGGAAGATATGTGAACAATTTTTATCCTGCAGATTGTAGCTTCTTACAATAAATTTGTAAATTGTGAGCAGGTAGAGCCAACTCATTTCGGCATCTGGTATTATAATTATGGAAGTTTAGTAATTGTAGGTTACTAAAGTTTCGTTTGACGCTAAACACTGTTTCATAAATATACATCCCAAACACAGTTACTAAATTGAATGAAACAAAATGTTGCTTGACTGAGGCTGTGTTATTGAGGTTTAAAATGATTCTTATTGATTTTTTCTGAGCTTTTAGAATGAAATTCAGATTACTATTGGATGTGGCTCCATACAAGGGGATGTCAAAAGCTATAATAGAGAATGAATATATGAAAAGTATACACTCTTTAAGGTTTTATATCACATAGTTGTTGCATTTTTCTTAAAGCACACAGCCCAGAAGATAATTATTTGGATTGGTATTTTCTAATATTTTGTGCTCTTTACTAATTACTGTATTGTTGGTTTATATTTTGAGTTGGCTTGGTGAGGGCCGAAAACTATAAGTTTTGTCTTTTCCATATTTAGTAGTAATTTACTTTTTGAAAAATAATCGTGAAGAATGATGGTTAGAATGCAATTTTACTTCATCATACTTTTTACTTCAAAGTAGATGCAGAAACTTTGAGGTTTGTGTCATCTGCATACAGACATAGTTTATTTGGAACATTAAGTTTTGGGAGGTTTTAAATATAGCAGGCAAACAAAAGGGGACCCAAGACAAACCCCTGAGGTACTCCAAGTATTATTTCTGATATTGAAGAATTATTGTAGTTTTGCTTAAAATTGTTTTGGTCAAACTTGTAATTTTGACAAACTGTCTTCTATTGCTCAGGTAGGACCTTAGCCAGTTCAGAGGTAATTTTTGAATTCCCAGATTATGTAATCTTGAGAACAGTAAATCGTGAGATATAGAACCAAAAGTCTTGCTGATATCTAAAAATAGACCAACTAGTTTTTCATGGTTATCTAAAAAGTCAATCACAGACTCGATAAAATCAGTTGCAGCAGTTATGACTGATCGACCTTGGCGAAAACCATGCTGGTAGTTGTTCAAGATTTTGTTATTTTCTAAGTAGTCAATGAGTTGGCCATGGCTCATAGAATGGCTTTCTATGGCTTTCTCATAGAATTGTTATATTGCAGGTGAAATTGCTATAGGTCCATAATTTTGTATATTTGTTTTTTCCCCTTTCTTAAAAATTGGTCTTATTTTTGCAATTTTAAGTTTATCTGGAAAACTGCCAGATATTAATGAAGCATTTATCAGATACTAGCTGTGTACCCATCCTTCGTACGGGTTGTATATAAATGGTAGATTAACTAAAGCAAATAACAATCCACATTATTTTACAATATTAAAATTACATTTTACACGATTACACAATTAAAACAAAGTTAACGAAATATACTGGCAGATAGTTCGGGTCCTGTTGCTAAGTCGAGACACTCTGTCGGGTAGTAAACGGTGTGTGGTTTGCGACTCCAAATACGGAACACGTACCACTTTGGATTCGCTTTTAGAAATAAAAGTACTCAAGTACAAAAAAATCTAAAATATCAGGGAGGGGGGAGGGGGAGCATGAATATAAAATCGGCGGGGAGGAGCAAAATATAAAATCCGGTGCGGGGGCGAGAGTAAAAATATATAATCGGGGAGGGGGGCAAAAATATTTAATGGAGGAAGGACATAAAATAAAAATATAAAATAAAAGAAGAAAAATATAAAATTGGGCGGGGGGCAAAAATAAAAATCGGGGTGCAGAGCAAAAATGTAAAATAGGCGGGGCATAAATATAGAATGGAGGGGGAACATCATAAAATAAAAATATAAAATCGAAGAGGGGGGGACAAAATATAAAATTGGGGGTGGGGCAAAAATAAAAATGGGGGAGCAAGAATATAAAATCGGGGGGCAAACAAAAATAAAATCGGGGGGCAAACAAAAATAAAATTAGGGGGGCAAAAATATACAATCATGGGGGCAAAAATATAAAATTTGGGGGGGAGAAGCTAAAATATAAAACCGGGGGGGGACAAAAAATATAAAATCGTGAGGGGGCAAAAATATAAAATGAAGAGGACATAAAATAAAAATAACAAATCGAAGAGGGGTGCACAAATATAAAATTGGGGGTGGGGCAAGAATAAAAATCGAGGGGGGGAGCAAAAATATAAAATCGGGGGGGCAAAAAAATATAAAATCGTGAGGAGGCAAAAATATAAAATGAAGAGGACATAAAATAAAAATAAAAAATCGAAGAGGGGTGCACAAATATAAAATTGGGGGTGGGGCAAAAATAAAAATCGAGGGGGGAGCAAAAATATAAAATCGGAAGGGGGGCAAAAAATATAAAATCGGGGGGAGCAATAATATAAAATCGGGGGGCAAAAAATATAAAATCGGGGGGCAAAAATATAAAATGAGGGGGACATAAAATACAAATATAAAATCGAAGAGGGGGAGCCAAATAAAAAATCGAGGGTGGGGCAAAAAAATCGGGGGGAGCAAGAATATAAAATCGGGGGGCAAACAAAAATAAAATTGTGAGGGGGCAAAAATATAAAATGATGGGGACATAAAATAAAAATAAAAAATCAAAGAGGGGTGCAAAAATATAAAATTGGGGGTGGGGCAAAAATAAAAATCGAGGGGGGAAGCAAAAATATAAAATCGGGGGGCATAAATATAAAATCGGGGGGGAGCAAAAATATAAAATCGGGGGGCAAAAAAATATAAAATCAGAGGTGTGGCAAAAATAAAAATGAGGGGGACATAAAATACAAATATAAAATCGAAGAGGGGGGGAGTAAAATATAAAATCTGGGGTGGGGCAAAAACAAAAATCGGGGGGGGAGCAAAAGTATAAAATTGAGGGGGGTACAGGAAGTATCGGTAAAAATTGTTGTTTTTTGTGCAAATAAGAATAGACCACAACCAGATGAAGCCACATTAATATTTGTTCATTTTTATTCATTAATAGCTAGCTGACGTATCCATTCTTCGCACAGGGGTTTTCTCTACCCGTTCTTTGGTCAATGCAATTTGCATTTTAGTTAGCTTGAAACAGCTGTTCTTGCTTCTGCTCTTTAAGCTGTCAAATGGAATTATCCACAGCTGTTCGCATTACAGTTTCTGAATGTTTACTTTCTTCTGAAATGTAAACATTGAAACTTAGGACGTTCACGGGGCGTAGCCCGAGGGAAGTGAATAGGCCTATAATGTGTTGCATGGGTTTAAGATCTACCTTTGTGTAAAGTTTCAGCCCAGTCGGTTCAGTAGTTTTTGCGTTCACCCGGAACATTAGACAGACAGACAGACAGACAGGCAGACAGACAGACAGACAGAAAGAAACCACCTCTTCTTTATAATATTATGGATGTTAATAGTTTAATAAGTTGATATTTAGATTTTTTTATAAGACTTGTTGGAATTTCGTCGTACCCAGCACTGTACTTATTTTTCAAGCTGTCAGTTATTTTCCCAACTTGTTTTTCACCGATAGTGTTAAATCTTGTGAACTTGTTGGTGCTGTTTGTCATACTACTTTTTTCGCATTCAGCTTGATCCTGAACTGAAAATTCATTTAGTTTTGGCATTATCTCTTCCACACAAATATTAGTAAAATGATTGTTAAAGGTATTGCTAACTTCACTTGGGTATGAAATCACCTTACTATTAACTTTAAGTTTGAAATTTTCATCCTTAAAGGGATTTATACCGCCTTCAGAGTTAATTACATGCCATGAACTCCTTACTAAGTTGCTGGAGTTTTTTACTTTGTTTTGGTAGTATCTCTTTTTCCTATCAATTAGCTTTTTCCTAAATAATTTGTTTTTGATTATTAGTTCGCTACACATTGATTTGTGAGAAGCTGTCCGAGCCATATTACTGAATTCAATATTTTATTTTTATTTTCAACTTGAAGTTCCTCTGTTACCCACGGCTTTTTATTGTTATGCTTTCTACTTAAAGTTTTTGGGAAATTTATGTTAAAATGATCAATTAATACATCATGAAATCGGTAATTTAAAATCAATAGATGACATGTAAACCTCCATCCAGGTTTCATTGCCTAAGTCGTTTAAAAAATTTACCACATTTGTTTTATTAAACTTTCTTGTATACTCCAAAAGAGTTTGCGTTTTGCAATATCTTTAAAAGAACTTTCTTGAACTCACAATTTCTACCAACTGACCATCATGATCTGACAAATGAGTATTTATTCCTGTCACTGTGCGGCGTCCAGAGTTTGAAAATAATTTAAAAACAGTTGTTTCATAGTGGTTGCTAGGTAACCTAAAAATAATTATTTTGTTTGTTTTTGTTTTGAGAAGTTTCCTGGGTTAGGAATAAAGGAGCACATTTGTTATGAGATTTGCGTCTTTCATTTCACTACATTTGGTGACCCCGACGTGATTAAACGATGGTTCTTACTCGCGAGGGACATCGACAAGCGGCCGAGGAACAACAACCACAACAGCAGCCGCAGCCAAATAATGACCATCAACAGCCACCGATTCAACAGCCACAGGACGACGCCGGCAACATCGCTCACCTTCACGAAGCTTTGCAAGGCTTGTTCGCTATCACACAACAACAACAAGCCGCCATCACCCATCTGCAGCAAAATATGGTTCAGCTACATCCACAAAATCGTCCTACCATAAAGTTGCCCCCGTTTTTTAGCAACGACCCACGGCTGTGGTTTGCTCAGGTAGAGGCACTGTTCCGGTTTCACAATGTAGTCGACGAAGTCTCCAAATTCACCTACATCATCGGTCAGCTTGACGCGCAAGGGGCACAGGAGATCGCAGACATCATTCGGACACCACCCGCAGACGCACCGTACACGACTCTTAAGGATGAACTCATCAGACGCGTCAGCGTATCCGAGCAGCAGCGTGTCCGTCAACTATTAACCGGTGAGGAACTTGGAGATCGCACACCGTCACAGTTCCTCCGCCATCTCCGCTCTTTATCCGGCGCTGTGCCTGACTTCATTTTGCGTACGCTTTGGACACAGCGTTTACCCTCACATGTCCAGGCAATCATCCAACCACATATGATTGATCCCACCATCACCATGGACCGACTTGCCTCCATCGCTGACAACATTTTAGAAGTGACGCCAGCCGTGCCGGCTCAATTCGCTTCCGTCGCATCACACAATCCTGCCGTCAATCGGGTAATTGTTCCCGCTACTGCTTCTACATCAGCGACCGTTACCACCGACTCCTCTACTGACTCGACATCAGCACGTATAGATGACCTCGCTCGACAGTTTGACTCCATTCAGTCCACGCTTCAAACTCTGTCCCGTCGCTCCCAACACCGCAGTCAGACGCCACCTACTCGGAGACGCTCATCTGCTGACTCTACGACGTCCGACTACTCCGGTGTGTGCTGGTATCACCGAAAGTTCGGTCGTCAGGCCAGGAAGTGCTCGGCTCCCTGCACCTTTTCGTCAAACTCCAACGGCAACCGACATTAGCGGCGGTCGGGTGCCAAACTACGATTCATAGCCGCGTCTTCCTACTCGACAGGGTCAGTAGGATACACCTCCTTGCAGACACCGGCTCTGACTTGAGCTGCTATCCTTGCAGACTCCTTCCAGGACATCATCTTGACGCCCATTACGATCTGCAGGCAGCCAACAACTCCAAAATAAAAACCTATGGCACGGTGCTGTTAACCATAGACCTCGGTCTCGCCCGCAAACACACCTGGTCTTTCACCATCGCTGATGTATCCGTCCCAATCATAGGTTCAGACTTCTTGGCCCACTATGAACTGTTGGTGGACTGTGCTCACAACCGCCTACTTGACTCCACGACCGGTATCTCCACCCACTGCACGCGCTGCACTACTAACCAGCCCAGCGTGAAACTCATCCGACCGGCTGTGTCTTCCGTCTTCGCCGGCATCTTAGCTGAATTTCCCCACCTCACTCGACCTAGAGGGATGGAGCATCAGGTCAAACATCGCACTGTCCATTATATCCGTACTACCCCAGGACCTCCTGTCTCGAGTCGCCCTCGTCGTTTAGCCCCAGACCGTCTCCGCATCGCCACAGCAGCGTTCGAAACCATGATGCGAGAGGGCATTGCACGCCGCTCTGATGGGCCTTGGTCATCGCCTCTCCATATGGTACCCAAGAAGCCTGACAGCTGGCGTCCCTGCGGCGACTACAGGGCGCTCAATGCGAGGACTATTCCCGACAAATACCCGGTGTGTCATATTCACGACTTCGGGAACAATCTTCGCGGCTCGACCATCTTCTCCACCATCGACCTTGTTAAGGCGTACAATCAAATCCCAGTCAATCCAGCAGACATTGCGAAAACGGCCATTACTACTCCTTTCGGTCTTTTCGAATTCCCCTTCATGTCCTTTGGCCTCCGCAACGCTGGACAGACCTTTCAGCGCTTCATAGACGAAATTTTGACTGGCTTCGATTTCTGTTTCGCGTACATTGATGATATCTTAGTGTTTTCAAAATCTCCAGAGGACCATTGCCACCACCTACGCTCCCTGTTCGAACGACTTGACCAGTATGGCATTCTGCTCAATGTCAAAAAAAGCATCTTCGGTGTGGACAAGGTCTCTTTTCTCGGCTATGAGGTATCCGCTCAGGGCACACGGCCTCTTCCAGATCGCGTCTCTGACCTCCGTGCATACCCCAAACCATCCACTGTGAAGGGCGTCTCCCGTTTCCTCGGCATGATTAACTTTTATCGTCGTTTCGTACCTCATGCCGCAGAATACCAAGCACTCCTCAACACGGCACGATCTGGTCTGCGAGGAAATCAACCTTTCCCCTGGACATCCGAATTGGAGCTCGCGTTCCAAGCCTGCAAAGACAGCCTCGCCAATGCCGTTTTGTTAGCTCACCCGGAGCCGTCTGCGACTCTCGGCCTCTTCACTGATGCGAGTGCCCACTCAGTAGGTGCGTGCCTTCAACAGTTCGTCGACAACGCTTGGCAACCCCTGGCTTTGTTTTCCCGGAAACTTACGCCCAGAGAACTGCGCTGGCCAGCCTACTACAGGGAATTGCACGCTGTTTATCTCGCCGTTCAACATTATCGGCACATACTCGAGGCGCAGCACTGCATCATTTTCACTGATCACAAACCCCTCACATTTGCCTTCCAACAAACTCGTGAGAAGCTACCCCCAGTACAATTAAATCAGCTTTCCTTCATCGCGTAATTCACCACAGACATTCGTCATATCAGTGGCTCCGGCAACATAGTGGCCGACACGATGAGCCGCGTAGACTCCGTCACTGCAGCCGACCCGGATAGTTACTCTGTCGATTTATTCGCCCTCGCAGCCGCTCAAGAAAATGATGCTGAACTTCGCGACCTACTAAACCGTGAGTCGGCCCTGCACCTGGAGACTATTCGTATTCCTGGTTCCGATGTGTTCCTATATTGTGACACCAGTACAGCCCAACCACGCCCTTATGTGCCTGCCTCCATGCGTCGTCAAGTTTTCGGCGCTTGCCACAACCTTAGCCACCCAGGCACTCGCACTACTGCCAAACTTGTGTCACAACGTTTTGTCTGGCCTCGTGTTCAGCAAGATTGCCGGGCCTGGACACGAAGCTGCCTGAACTGTCAACGAAACAAGGTTTCCCGTCACGTCCACACCCCTACCGGCACCTTCGTAACGCCATCTTCCCGTTTTCAACACATACATCTCGATATCATTGGCCCGTTTAGCCATGCTAAGGGGTACTGATACTGCCTCACTGCTGTCGACAGATTTACCAGGTGGCCCGAAGTTTGGCCATTATTTACGAAAACCGCCGATGAAGTCGCCGACGCATTTCTACGCTGCTGGATTTCACGATTCGGGGCCCCCGTCTGCATCACCACTGACCAGGGCCAACAGTTTGAATCCCAGCTTTTCCGGGCCCTAGGCAAGACTTTCGGCATCACCAGGTGTCGCTCCTGTGGTTATCACCCGTGCTCAAACGGGATGGTCGAATGTTTTCACCGTCAGCTGGAGGCGGCTCTCCGTTGCCACCCCCACCTAACGTGGGTGGACGCCTTACCACTCGTTTTGCTTGGTTTGCGCAGTGTTGTCAAAGAGGACCTCCGAACCTCCCCAGCCGAGCTTGTCTACGGGGAACCCTTACGCTTGCCAGCGGAGTTTATCGCACCGTTGCCCGTACCACGGTCGAGCGGCGATGTTAGCAACTTCGTCGCCCGCCTGCGACAGCAAATGTCACAGCTCCGCCCCGTTCCGGCGTCACGGCATAACACACAGAACCCGTTTGTCTTCCAAGAGCTCACGTCATGCGGACATGTTTTCCTACGGGAAGACAGGATAAGACGTTCCCTCGAGTCGCCATATACGGGCCCGCATACCGTCGTTCGCCGAGACGAGAAGACCATCACGATCTTAGTCAATGGATTGGAGAAACGGGTCAGCCTAGATCGGGTGAAACCAGCCTTCATGGACACCTTTCGAGCCTCCTCAAACTGCACCGCCGTCTCGAGCCCTGCCAGGACCTCCCGTGCCTTTCGGCGAGTGCGTTTCCGTCTCCCAGACCTCCGGTCTCCGCGGGGGGCTGATGCGGCGTCCAGAGTTTGAAAATAATTTAAAAACAGTTGTTTCATAGTGGTTGCTAGGTAACCTAAAAATAATTATTTTTTGTTTGTTTTTGTTTTGAGAAGTTTCCTGGGTTAGGAATAAAGGAGCACATTTGTTATGAGATTTGCGTCTTTCATTTCACTACAACTGTAATGATTTTTTGTCAATGTTTGTCAGAACATTGTCAATGACGGTTTCCGTTGTGTCTATTACCCTTGTTGGAAAATCCACAAGGTAACGCGTACCATGATATTAAAATGTTATTGAGTGATCTAGATATAGTTCAGCGGATTAGCTAACCTATTGTGCACTTTTTGATAAAAGCACTAAATTTGGCACAGAGGTAGACTGATGTAATATGAACAAATTTTGATGTGGAGCCATCGGCCAACCACCCCCTGGCGGTCATGACGGCAATTTTCCAAAAGTTTTGAATCGTGGTTCGAATCTCAAAATTTTCTTTTCCAAACATAGGAAAATTATATGTCATGTTAAAGGTCTCCTTAAAAGGAACCTTTTGACAAAAACATAATTCACTTACCTTTATCCATTTCAAAATGGCGGCCATTCTTGTGTTAAATATTGACAGTTACGGAATATCCTGTAACGCGTATCTTTTTCCCGATTCAAATTTCAAAATCGTGATAAACTCAGCTTTACTCTGGTATGCTACCAGACAGGATATCTTGAAAGAATAAAAATTTCAATGAAATACAGTGGAACCTCGATTACACAAACCTCAGGGGGAACAGGGAAAATTCAAGTTATTGAATATTTGGAAATATTGAGGTCTGACTGATCAAGGTGATTTTCCACAGACTTTGACTTATTGAGGGTCACAGTAACGCAATAGATAGACCATGGAAGCGTAGAATCCTTACATCATTTTGTGCTTTTTATCATAAATAATCATACCGTATAATAATAATTATTAAAATTAAAAAGGATTTGAACAATTTTAAATGTCTAAAATAAGCCCGGAACTATTTTGTAAAGCTTCTTTGATTAACGTAGTAGAGGATGAAATACTTCTTTCAGTGAAAATTTTGTAGAGTGTAAATGTTGTAATGTTAGAATTATTTGTTTACTTTTCTACTAATAATGAACACAGCACAGTATTTTGGTGATGTTTTGCCCATTCAAAAACACTACCACTTCCTGTATATTTTCTAGACATTTTTGCTCACTTCTTACCACCTGCCCCAAACAAATCCCTCCCCCATCCCGCATTTCTGTAAAAATTCGGGTTCAGAAATTACAAGACTTAAAATATCAAAAATTCAGTTTTTTTATTTTTCATAAAAAAAAATATATATAAAATATTACTATTCACCATTAAAAAAAGCTCAAAAAACTAAATAATTTAGTATCTTGAATTACTATTCTACGATTACTGGTTGCGGAGAAAATTTAAATTTTCATTTTGCGGTAAACACAGTACGTTGTCCAATGTTATTCTTATGGGGAATACAAAAATTACTAGTTCTCTCCTATTTATTGATCAATTTCGTTCAAACTTGATATGCTTGTCAAGTTAGCATTGACCAACAGAGGAAATTCGAAATATGTTGCTTGCCCCTTAATAACCCTGAGAGGGGGGGAATAGGGGGCATTTCCCCTCTTAAAACCACGTATGCAGCGATGGATTTTGTAGTGCCTCCCAAACAGGGATTTGGGTGGATATTTTTGAAAACAACTTGTTTACAAGATTTTCTTTACATTCGACCATGCTTTGTATTCTATATTTAGTAAATAAAAAGTAATTTATTAATTAAAGTCGGGCTAAAAGGGAGAAAGTATGTGTCAGTTTCCTGATACCGTTTATTTATTTCCTGTGTCAACAGCCTAAAATAATCTTCAACTTCTCCTAATAGGGTAGAGTTTTGCCAACACGTTTTTCCAAACTGCAAACACAACCTAAAATTTATGTTTCACACACTACGCACTACATCCAGAACCTCTAAACTCGCACTAACTAACGACACTGGACACAAACATAATCAAATCAAAACCATTTTATTTAAGAAAAATACATAATTAACAACATTATGAGACTGTTCCTTATTTATGAAATTAAATCCTCATATAGGTAAAACTTGTGCCTGAGGATGAGTGTGTTTGATATGCGTGTTGCTCACAACGAACTATATGTAGTTCGTTGGTTGCTCACCAACATAAATTTGTCGGTTGTTTTACCGATACCAGGAGCACCCGGGAAACAGTAGATGTAGTGGGGAGGGAGGGTTGGAATTTCCGACTGCAAATTTTGTTGAATGAACAACTTTGACTTATAGAGGTTCTCTAGTCAATACTTCGACTTATAGAGGTACGGTGATTGTACCGATTTGAGTTATAGAGGTTCTACAGCTAAAACTTTGAGTTATAGAGGTGTGGCGCACCTCTAGGAATACTGCACAAATTTGAGATTCCAAGGGGTTTCCTACCTTTCTACTTATATTAGGGGTAAAATAACATAGGTAGCATTAGGTAGGCAAGTTTATGGGGAATAAGAAACATTTGAGTTATCAAGGAATTCGAGTTATTGAGGTTTAAGTTATCGAGGTTCCACTGTTAGTTTTTTTAATGCTTATATATATGCCCAAAATTCTAAAAATTAAAATGGTAGCATATGTCAGAAATCATACCATTCATCATCATCATCAAAAGGGGCGGACTTAGGTCCCAAGGCACATCAGCCACACTGGGCTTATTGCGCACCCCCGAAAAGAAGAAAGGAAGAAAGAAAGAAAGAACTGAGAAGGTATCAGTACTCCTCCAGGTTCAAGAGCCTGATGAACTGCATCATCCTGTCGACGAGCTCCTCAGGAGGCAGGTATCCACCCCTGACCATAGATCCCAGAGTTGGAGCCCTTACCTCCCTAAGCTCATCGCAATCGAAGAGCAGATGGTCTGCAGTCTCCTCGTACTGCCCACATTTCCTGCATGCGTGTCACCATTGAAGACACCCATCCGAGAGAGGTGTTTCCTTAGGTGACCATGGCCCGTAATCATACCTGTGATCCGCCTAATGTCCGGCCTACTGAGACCCAGGAGATTCCTTGTGACCTGCTGAGATGGTCCCTGGAGGTTGAGCTTGCTGACCCTATGTAGAGGGAGCCTTGCCCATCTCCTTATGTGACAATCCCGAGCCCAAGTGCCGATCACCTGCGAAGCACAAGAACGAGATATCCCACAAAAAGGGGGAGGGCCCATGGGAGCCAGGGAGGCAGCCGCGTTAGCCAGCCTGTCCGCCACCTAATTACCCACGATCCCTGAGTGACCAGGCACCCAACAAAGAGTGACCATGTTGCGTCTTCCAGCACAAGACACTGTTTTGTAACAATCCCAGACAACCCTAGACCTGAACTCAAAAGAGTCCAGCGCCCTCAGAGCAGCCTGGCTGTCAGAAAAGATGCTGATAGAGAGGCCCTCTTGACCCCTCCTCAGAATCTCCCCCGCACACTCCATGATGGCGGTAATCTCCGTCTGGAACACAGTAGGAAAAGAACCCATTGGCACCCCGAGACTGACACCATCCTGCACCCCGTGGATGCCAGCACCCGACCCGCTCCTAGACTTGGAACCCTCCGTGAACCACACTCGGTCACCAGGAGGGAGCAGACAAACACCTTCACTCCAGTCGTCCCTGCTGGGAAAGCGCACCCGGAACGACCTGCTGAAGGAAAAAGTTGTGGGAAGATGATCAGAGGGCATATCCAAGACCTCACTCTGAACCACCTGAATGATCTTTGTGTGGCCAAGTGGTTCGCCCGGCAACACCCAGAGGTTCTCACACTGGAGACGGTATGCACCCATTCTAGCCACCATCTTGATATGAATGTCTATGGGCAAAAGATCAAGGAGACACTCCAAAGTGGCACCCGGGCTGCTACTGAGAGCTCCAGTGACGAGTAGGCCTGCAAGCCTTTGAACGCCCGCAAGCCTCCTCATCGCCACGCCAGCTTCCAGCTTCGTCCACCAAACGATGGATCCGAACGTCATCGCCGGTCTTACTACTGCAACATAAAGCCAATGCATTAGTTTGGGCCTAAGCCCCCAGGTCGATCCTATCATCCGCCTGCAAGCAAATAGGGACCACTTGCCTCGATCAATGACCCTTTGCAACTGCGGCCCCCATTGAAGGGTCCTGTCCAGAATGACTCCTAAATACTTCACCTGGTCCTGAGGAACAATGGAGAGACCAACCTCTCCACACCAACGGCCCACCACCCTCAATGCAGAATTCATGAGATCTGTGACTGTGTCGTTGAACTTACCTATCACCAGGATAGCGATATCATCAGCGTACCCTTGGGCAAAAACGCCGCTGTCATTGAGATTCCGGATGAGATCATCAACAACCAAATTCCACAACAAGGGGGACAAAACCCCCCCCTGAGGACAGCCTCTGGTCGTCCTTACCTCGACCGTCTCACCGTGAAGCGAAAGCTTAGCCCTCCTACCTCGAAGAAGAGCCTCGATCCACCTACAGATCACCTCACCTAGGCCCCGCGCCCTGACGGCACGCAACATTGCCTCTATTGCAGTGTTGTCAAAGGCCCCCTGGATGTCAAGAAAAGCACCCACTGCAACCTCTTTGCAGCCTATGGCCTTCTCTATCCTACCCACAAGCTGATGCAGGGCAGAATCACATGACCTACCTTGAATGTAGGCATGCTGGTTGAAATGAATAGGCGATGTCCACAAGGCTGTGTCCCAAGCGTGCCTTAACACTAATTTCTCCAGAGTCTTCAAAAGGAAAGACGACAGGGAGATGGGTCGGAAGGACTTTGGGTCAGTATACCTATCCTTACCGGGCTTAGAAATGAAAACAATCCTCGAGGAACACCATGAAGATGGAATGTGTCCAAGAGCCAGACTTGCTCTGAACAACCCACAGAGAACTGGGAGTAGTATTTCAAGACCCTCTTGAAGACATACCGGCCTAACACCATCCGGACCCGGCGCCTTAAAGGGACTGAGAGAATTGACAGCCCACCTGATTTTGCTGAGAGTCACCACCCGACCGGCCGTAGCCCAACGCGAAGCGCAGGCCCGGCCAGCCGCCCGAGAATCCTCCCCAAATTCAGGTTGCTGAAGCAACTAGCTGCCAGGAAAGTGCACACTGGTCATGAGCCTTAACACCTCCTGCGGATGATGGACCAACACCCCATCAGGCCCCTCAAGAGAGCCCAACTCAAGGGATCTGTCCCTCACCAATATCTTGTAGAGCCTAGAGGTCTCCCTCATGCTCTCCACATTGCTGCAAAAACTGTTCCAGGACCGCCTTTTAGCCCTCCTGACGGCGAGGTTGTATTTGGTCAACATCTCGTGATATCGATCCCGGTCCCAGTTGTTCCGGGATTTTGCCCTTGAATCATACCATTGAAAAGGTCTTGTAAAACCTAGCAACTTTATAATTTACATCAACCTTGTATCTCTTTTTTTTGCAAACAGCAAAAAACAATATTTTTCCATATGAAATGCATGTTAATTTGCATAATACTTGCAAGTTTTCCGTGGCCACATTCATTTAATGTGTTGTGTACAAATAACGTTGCTGTTTGCAAAATAACGAAAAGAGAAACAAGGTTGGTGTATACTAGAAAGATGCTAGGTTTTACAAGACATTTTCAATGGTATGTTTTTTAAATACGCTACCAATTGAATTTTTGAAAATTTGGGCATTCAAGCATTAAAATAAAATGTATTTCATTAAAATTTTCATTTTTCCAAGAAAGCCTCTCATGTAGCATACCAATGTAAAACTGAGTTTATCACGAGTAAGAAATTTGAATTTGAAAAAAGATACGAGTTGTATGGTTTTTAGTAAATACAGGGTATTCAGTAACTGTCAATATTTTACACAAGAATGGCTGCCATTTTGAAACAGATAAAGGTAAGTGAATTATGTTTTTGTCAAAAGTTTCTTGTAACAAGACCTTTAAAATTATGTATAATTTTCCTGTTTACCTAATAATATTTCGAGATTCAAACTCCAATTCCAAAATTTTGGAAAATGGCCGCCACGGCCGCCAGGGGGTGGTTGGCCGATGGCTCCACATCCAGATTTGTTCATAATACATCAGTCTACCTCTGTGCTGAATTTGGTGCTTTTATCAAAGAGTGCATAATCTGTTGAAATATCCTACTGTAACCGCCACACTATTATATATAGTGTATATATAATACATATATATAATGTACATATAATATATCAATTTGAACGAATGATGTTTTGGGCACCTGGGGGCCTCAAAACCAAAAGTTAGCATGGTCTCGGGCTTAAGTCTTACTATGCTACCTACGGTAATGGCTTATTTCCCTATAGGCGAAATTTGCTAAAATCAGTATTATTTAATTTAATTTTTGTTTTAGAAGTAACTAAAAATCATAATATGGACATGAACTCAATCACAATATTCCAAATTAAACTTAAACAATGTTTACCCACAAAACAAGATGGGAAAATCATCAGTTGCTATAGCCAATTAACCTTGAAAAATACAATTTGTTTGATGGCAGCCAACACAGTTTTAGACCCGGAAGATCCGTGATAAGTGCTGCAGTTTCATTCATAGAATCAGTAATTGAATCAGTTGGAGAGGGAAAATGTGTAAGTGCTATGGTGTATTTATGGACTTGTTTAAAGCCTTCCATTGTGTGAAACACACCATATTATTATCAAAGTTGCAACCTCTTGGGGTTTCTAAAAATTCTTTGAATTGGTTTGGCTACTTCCTCTGTAATCGTTTTTAATGTATATAAATCCTTAAATTCTATTAATAAAGTTGTAAAAACAATAACAGAAATTCATCCTGTCAAATGTGGAGTTCCACAAGGGTCCATTTAGGGCCACTGCTGTTCCTATCCTATATGAAAAATATAGATAGCATTTTGTCATACAATCCAAATTCAAAACTTTGTTTGTACGCTGATGATTCAAACCTGAAGATTTCAACAGATACGTTTGAAGACTGAAGAACACAATGAAATGTAGAATTAGCTTACATTGGGAACTATTTAAGGAACAAGATTTACTGATGATCTTAGATAAAACTAATTTTATTCAATTTAAAACAAAACAAAATAAAAAGTGGCAAGAATCAGTGATAAAGTTTTACTCTCAAAACATTGAAGTTAAATCTAGGACAAACTTCCTGGGACTAATTAAAGATTAACATTTGATTAACAAAATTCTTCCCAAGATTAGTGTTGCATACAAACAGAGAGTGGAACAATCACATTTCAAAATATATAGATTGTTTTTCCTTTCATCCTGCCCGAAATTATTATACTGTGCGAGTGATATATGAACTTGGATGTCAAAAAACCATTGATTTACTGTGGAAAGTGTTGGTGAGTGGTTGCAACCTTTAGATTAATTTTGTGTGCACACCAAAAAGTTGTATTTAATATTTATATCAGTTTTGTTTTGAATATCCTGTTACTAAATAATTTTCTCTTGTTTCTATATTAACCACATTTATTTTAATAAAGAAATCGCCTTCCTGTCAACGCAATATGTGATTTTTGTTTGTTTTTTCTTTTGGGAATTTATCTAAATTTCCTAGACCTCTATTTATTCGAATTCGCTTTAATTTTAATTCTTTTCCCCAAGCTACCCGAATTCCCTATTTTTGGTCCCCCGGGCCAGATAGTATCAGAGCGATTTGGAAACACTATGTAGATTCACTTTTGTACTATGGTTCACTATGTAGATTCCTTCATTTCAATTTTCCTATGAGTCTATGCCGCTCTCTGTTACGCATCCAAAGTATAGTAAAGAACTTGTGGAAACTGACATTTGATTGATAGATATAGTTCTATTCAACTATATTTATTTGTATTATTATTCACTGTGGCGCCTCCAAGAAATACTGACTTCAAAGCCGAGACATACCAACGGCTTACTGCCTTAACAAAAACAGTTGTCTAATATTAAGGTTTCAGGTTTCGATTGACAATCTGTTTGCGCAAACTGAACCACTATCCGTTGTCCAGCTTAACACGTTAGCTGCCGAGCCCAAAATACCACATTCCTCCCATATTGCCACACGGAACTAATGGACTAATTTCCAAAATCTTTTCAAAAACATTTAAAACATAGTCCACATTTACCATTTCAACAGATATAATTTGTAAATCTATATTATTAAAAGAATTTCTCGATTTTTCTTCGCAGCATAACGACCCCTAGAAATTTATTTGTCTATACATATTTGGTATCAAATTAAAGCGATTTCTCTCTAGATGGGCCTTTTTTGGGTTTGGAAAATATCCCATGAAAAGCCTTCGTCTAGGAGGCTTTTGCAATTTCAGCGAATGTGCTACTATCTGTTGTTAAACCTGTGAATTTTTCCAATTCACATTTGTTTATAACAAAACATATGGTGATGATTTGATTTAGTTCTTAAGTTTGACCACAGAATACAGCACTTGCATTTATTTATTTGATGAAACTGGTGTATACTTTAAAGTTATAAGTAAGTTGATTTTCAAATAGGCTAATTCATTTAATTCCTTGAAATATAGATTTTTTGGAGGAAAAAAGAATTCAATTTTGACCACTAAGAAAAGTACCACTCATGTAAATCTGGGACATAGCCAGTTTGATTTCAAATAATTTACTGTCTCTTATATAGTAGATGTTGAAAGCTGTTATTTTATAATCAGATGGAAGATTTTTTCCCCAAATACATAGGTTACAGATTTTATAGTAACTTGTAAAGTAAAAAGTTGTAATTTTATTTGTTCATAGTTTATCTAGAAAATTTTAATATGTTTTAAAATTTGAAACTGAAATAGAATGTGTTTCAGGGATTTTCCGTCTTTTTTCAGTTTATTTTGCAAATTTTAGTCATTCCATATAAGACAATGAAGTGAAGTGAATGAGTGAAGTGTTCAACAATTTGTGTGTTCTAACTTTTCAAATATTTTATCATTAATTATATACTTCGACATCAGTGTTGGTTTCACATCAATATATAATAATCATTTTGTATCCAATATTTATTGACCTATATTCAGAGCGTTTTCGTGTTATTTTTGGGACACTTGATTGATTTACTACTTTTAGGTTCAACCAATCCCACTGGTTTTGATATTGGGCCAATGCATGAAGTATGTAGATTTTGTCGTGGTCGTTACTTCCGATATGAAAAAAACAACTACAGGAAAATGTACAAAATGTTGCCATAATGACAAGGCACAATTAACGGTTCCAGAAGTGTCTGATACATTTCTCTCACTTTTGACTGAACAAGACCAAATATCGAAAAACTACAGATCAAACATAAGGTCTTATAACGCAGCCATGGCCATGGTAAGTGCTAAGGCCTCCACTAATGAACAGCGAGGAGGTGGAGGACCTTACCATTTTAAAATCCATGGTTCTTTGTATCATGGACATGGACCTTAAATACCTTTAAATGAAGAGGCACCTCAGTTATATTTTGATGCCTCTGAAGAAGCAAATAGAGTCAGGACTAAACTGACCAGAAAATGTGAGCTGCTTAGATGTTGTGATGAGAATGCTTTCAAACCATTTCAATGAGGTAAATTCTTATGTACAGAGTTACCGCCAACTGTATGAAATCGTCCGGTCAGGGCAGTTTGGTGATCCAAAAGACTTTAAAATGGTTACAGTCACCGATCCTGCCACAGACCTTCGCCGTTATAACGCTCCAATATCCACAGATGTAGCTGCAAACTTCACTTCACCAGATGGCACACCCCCCGGTGAAAGAAACTTAGTGGTACAGTATACCCTTTAAATGGACAATCTGTTACTGAACGTATAACGTATATCGATATTAAGTCCCCATCTTGATCCATTAGCATATCCATTGCGTTTCCCTAAAGGGGATAAAGGATGGAATTCCTTTCCAAAAGAGTGGACAATGCTTCAGCATGTTCAACATAGAATATCAATTCATGAAACTCCAAGTATTATTCACTTAAGTGAAAAACTATACCTCCAATGGTTACGCAATATATGCACTTACGTAACCAGCATAATATATGCAGTGGGATGCAATATATACGTCTTTTCCCTCGGGCAACTCTATGTCGCTTTAAGCCGTGCCCGATCATTTAATGGAGTGAAGGTTTTCATTAAAGCTTCAAAAGGACAATATGTTACTTCTAGCCAAGAAATTGTAACAGACAATGTTTTCTGGACAGAAGTTCTGTAAATTCGTATCTATTACATTATATGTATTATAATAAAGAAATCAAGCAATTTCGTACTTATATTACAATGGATTTTTATAATTAAATTAAATTTTCACTTTTTCTGACTTTTGTTTTTATGCAAATTTCATTTGTTAATGAAAAAAGGGAAAAAGGGAGTTACAGAATTATGGTTAACTAAAATCAGAGATTGGTTAAAAAATTTCGAAGTCAATTAGAGTCTTTCGAATATTGTGTAAACATTTCCAGTCAAAGAAAAACATAAATTAAACAATAAATATAATTACTGTACTTATTTTGAAGTCACGAAGTGACTCTGGCTGCTAGTAATCATTAAAAAGTCTTAGTTCCGTTCGGACCAAAATGCAGATTTACAGTATTTTTTTCCTTAGGTCCAAAAGGATCAAAGGTACTTTACTCCAATTATTGCAAATTTTCCTTAGATATCACAACAACAACGGCGTTGCATAAGCGATTTACAATAAAATATAACTCCATAGTCGTGGTCAAGTCAAATAATAGACCACAGCGTATTATCCAGTTTTAAATATCCAAATTATTTTGATTGACTCACGGTTACTTTAGACAACTAACTGAGTTTGTTTACTTCAAAAGTCAGTCGACGAGTGATCCTATATATACAGATAATTTATTTCAAAATTAACATCTTTTCACCAATGTGAACTGCCTCAAGACAAAGAATACTTGTACAAAAATTTTGGTATTTAAATTTGGTTGTATAGATGATTTTTTAATATACTAATTGAGTATTTTACTGCAGTCTGAGCAACTAATGTCAAAATTTTATTATCTAATTTAAATCTTCTCCACATCTCCTGAACAAAACTTAGAATTGTTCCTCTTGCACCAATTAAAATACCAATGACCTCAAAGTTTCTTATGTTGTACTTTTCATTGAAATATTTAAATGTTTGTTCATAAATTTTATTTTTTTCTTGGTGTACTTCTGAGGTTTGATCAAGATTTGTTTCAAATCGTATAGTGGGATCAATAATAAAACATTTATCAACTTTTCTGTCAATGACAATAATATCACATCATCTGATAGATCCATTTTCTTCTAAACCGGTGACTTCTTCATATACTTCATACTTTACTTCTTTTCTGAATTGGTCAGCTATAATTGTTCTTATCTGGTGATGTCTGGTATTCCTTATCTGACTACTACATGGGCACTGACCAAGGACATGGGCTAAGGATTCAATAATATAATTCTCAGTGCCGGAACAATGCCGGCACTGGTTGCCGTCCTGGATCTTCCACGTAGGCTCCCAACTGGAGCTACATCACCGACCATTTTCAAATAATACTTAAACTCAGATTCTGTCAAACCGTGGCCTTTCGATAATGTTTTATTGATGTTAGGGCATTCGCTGAAAAGTTTGGTACCTCTGCCTTTGTACGGTAATCGGTTCCAGGCATTAAACTCAGCTTCTCTAAGTTTTTCTCTAAGCGCTCTTGTATTTGAAATAACTGGTTGTCCAATCTTGAATATAATTTTTTAAGACAATATATTTCTTCAAATTTAAAATCCTTTAACCTACCCAGATATGGGTCATTAATACGTTTGAGTACTTGCAAAATATTTATATGCTGTAAAGCTGCTTCCCAAGATGCTTTGTTAAGACCAATCCCTTTACATTTTGTACTACTGTAGAACATTGAAGTGGGAGTGTCAGCAGGCAGATCAAATATTTCTTTTACAGCAGATCTTATTATTGTATCTATATCATGGAAAAAATTTTAGATTAATTTTATGAAGTGGAGAAGTTTGAAAAGGGAATATAAGAGTAGGCCACAAATATTGATTAAGTACAAACATCTTTTGCTCAGCTTTGAAAAAGGAGAAGAAATCAGGTTATTTATTTTAGTTGTTAGTGATTTTATAGTATTTTCTGAGTCAAAAACAATCTGGTTTTTAAAATTAACCCCCAGGTATTTAATTTTTTCTTCCATATTGATTGATTTAACCTTCTCCCCTTTGATAATGTAGTCATCAGATTTTAAATTGCCTTTGCTTATATTGATTATTTTAGTTTTGGCCTGATTAATTTTTAAACCTATCTCCTCAAATAATTCTTTTGTCATGTTATACAGTGTTAAAACACTTTCTTTATTTTTTCCAATTAGAATAGTATCATCCGCAAACCCTAAAATACTGATTGATGGTAGATCATTATGCAGTTTATAACCAAATTCTTCACTGATTGATAGTTCTGACAATTCTTCTAAAACATGGTCAACACAAAGGTTGTAAAGCGTAGGAGAAAGCGGTGCACCTTGCAATACTCCTCGGTTAATATCAATTACCTTAGTTTTCCCTTTCCAAGTTTCTATTTGTGTAGTATTTCCAATCTGTAACTGGGCCACTGTATCAGAGAGTTTAGATGGTAAAGGTAAGGATCTCAATACATTTAGTAAGTGATCATGACCTATGTTATCATAAGCTTTTTCTATATCTAAAAATAATACGCTAACATCATTCTTTTTTCTTTTTGATGTTTTTAAGATTTCATTTAAAATATTTGTATTTATATGGGTTCCCGGTCGATTTGTAAACCCGTTTTGGAATCTGTTAAAGTGAATGTATGACTTCATGCGTTTGTCTAAGATTTTCTAAAAAACTCTACGTATGACAGAGCATATCGTTATTGGTCTCCAGTTATTGATTTCACATTCTTTACCACCCTTATCAAGCAGTACAGTTCTTGCTTTTTTTAGTGAACTGGGTATAATCGACTGTTTGTGAAATGTATTAAACAATAAAGTCAGTATTTTTATTACTTTCTTTAGTTTAAGTGATCTCATCAAAACTCTATCTGGTCCAGGGGCTGTATCAATTTTAATTGAATTTACTGACCATTGAACTTCTTCTTCATATATCGTACAGTCATATTCAGGGTCTAGTTCGTTAGATGAAGTTTTGAACAAGTTAGTTCTTTATAGTTTTTTATAGAGAATCTTGAGGAAAATTGTTCATGTATGTGATCTAAACTCATTGAGCATCTTTTGGTTTCATTATCAATTACCTTTCTAACGGCTTTTCTTCTCCTATTATAATATTCAAACTGTAAAAGTTCATACTCATATTTTTCTTTCCTCATTTTTCTATCATTTTTAGTTTTTCTTTCTGGATTTGTTGATTTCTTGTAACTATTGTCCTGGACAAAATCACGCTTTTTCTTTCGAAGTTCGTAAAATTTTCTTCCAGGATGTTTTGGTCCAGGTAAATAAAATATTAACTCAGCAAGGTATCTTGAAAATTCGTCAAATTTTTTACAAAATTCATCTTTATTTAAAGTTATTGAAAATACATTTATCCACTGATCGAGGGTTTTAGCTAATGTATCATTTATATTTTCTTTAAAGAAATCTAAACTTTCATTGGACAAATTTAACAACCCAACATCGGTACTATCACTCCGTTCATTAACTTTATTTGTATATTTTTCTGAAATTAGAGCTCTATGTAATTGTTGATGAGCTTTAGATATGTGTACTTGTAGTTCTCTTTCACTTTTAAATATTTTACCACAATGTCTACAAGACCTTTTTCCTTGAATATCATCATCAGTTTCATGTTCTAATATCAAAGTAGTATCTCTTGATATACAACATTTGTTTGAACTGCTCTGTTTTGATGTATCATTCACAATATTAATTACTTTGTCTTTATTTGTTTTGCCATTTTCTGACAATTGCTTAGCATTATGTTTATCTTGGGTTTGCTTCATTTTTATTAACGCCAGTTGACTATACATCATGTCCACAGAAAACTCAAGTCCAAAAATTTTGCAATTAATGTAGGTTTTATTCTTTATTTGTGAACAAGCCAAGTAAAGGTTGTGCAATGTGTACACCCCACATTCAACCATGTGTTCTTGTCTACGAAAATTAATTTCTTTAAAACCTGACGCAATCCTTTCTGAAAAATAGCAGCTGAACTTTTTTGTCAATTCATTAGCATGATTATAATTTAGAGGTGAAAGGGAGTCAAAGTGATAAAACATATAATCATAAACATCTAAAACAAGTAATGACCAATGACTACTACCTTTATTCTCATGTAAATCACTTTTAGCAATCCATAGTTTGTTTTCAACCTTTCTATTATTAATAGTTAAAATAATATATTTATATTTTTTAAGATCCATTTTTGAACACATCTCTTTTATTAGTAGTTCATCATATTCAACTTTTAAAACGTGACTGACAGATGGATTCATGACAATACTATTGTCAGGGATTTCCACATAGGTGTCCCACCAGAGTGCCATTTCGTCGTCACTAAGTTCATACCAACTCTTCCTACAATTCAATTTATCTGCACATAGTGTTTTGCTTATGAACGGTTTATGAGGTGAAATATCAGGAATGTCATACTTATGGGATGCCTTTGATGACATAATCCTGTTGAATGGCTTATGGCAAATAAAGCAAGTTTGTTTATTACTATTATTGTTAAATGATACATCTAAGGGCAACTTATTTGTACTATAACTTTGATTGACATTTGTAGGTCCTGGATTTTCTTCTATATCACCACAGAGAAGAATCAGTGTAAAAATCAATAAATATGAAAAATAGACTCTAAAATTAATCAAATTCCATCTCATTCACCATTTACACTTATTTTTCCTGTATTTAATTTCATTCATCAAAATGCCTTTTAACAACTGCTTATTTTATATTTGGAGGTGTAAGTAGCATTTGAAAAGTCCAGAGTGAAAGTGATTCTTTGCAATTAAATCTTTCTTTTTTTTGTAGAAAGTGTAACAATAATCTTGATAATTACAATAATTTTAACTTGCCATGCAAGAAGATTCCTATTGATCCTGATTTTTATTTTATTTTTCATAATAAATCTAATAGTAACTTTCAACAAAATTAATTTTTGAACCTCAACATTTTATGTTGAATACCAAAGGAATTCAGCTGTTGATGTCAACTACACAAAATGAGGTTAGATGAAAGCATAACTAAACTATAGGTAATAAAAATAGTTTAAAAATGATATATAAATGTTATACCATTTTAAAATCCTTATATCGTAAGGATATGAAAAACTACTAAATGCACAATTTTACACAATATCTTCATAATTATTTTCCAAAATTTTTAGGGATCACTTTTAAAACACTTTCACGTGAATAAACAAAATCAGCTGAACCATCTTTGTCTTATTCTTAATGGCTCGTCTATTGTTTGTCATCCGGTCGAGGGTTGATGTAATTTATTTAAGAAATATACGTCCTACTACAAAATACTAAAACTGAAATTAATGGTCGTAAAAAGACAAATGATGGCTAATTTATTTCACCTAACTATCAAAAATTAAATAAAATGTCAATCAAAGTTGTGTGATGTTCCGCTCATGAGATACGAATACAATAGGCCCTAAATCTTTATCAGTTTTATTGATTTTCCTGTTCAAAATTTGTAATGTTGATTTCCTTCTTTCCCGAAATTGTATTATTTTCTATTCAAATTCCCGACTTTTCCGTCAGCTAGACATCCTGAAATTTATTTGCAATCAGTTTCGGAAGATCGACACAATAAGTAACGTTATGAACACATGAGGAACTCTGACTTGTTCATCAATTTTATAAGTAAGCCAATATTTCTTATAATTACCTATGTATAATCTTTTTATAATCGTAATTACTCATTATATTTCTTTTATTTCAAAGTATGTAATATATTTATCTTTTTTACCATTTGTTGTGATTTCACCTATTACAAATATTTTTAACTATTCTTAACTCAAAAATTATACTAAGCCAGTAATTTTATGCTCTGTTTTAATAATTTAATAATTAAAAAAATTTACAAAATTATAACTTATAAATGCAGTGTTTAGTATTTACACACAATTCCTTATATTTTGAAAATTACTCATTAGGTCCGAACAGACCTAATAAATTATACTGTAAATATTTTCTTCTACTTTGAGTCGACAGTTTGCAGCCCTGGTTGAAGCAACGAACCAAACCAATGAACGGCCAGTAGGCGTGGTCTATCTAGTATGCTGGAAGTTCAATGTTTTGCTGCTAGGTTGCTCTGGTGACTAACTTGAACCAGTTTAGTAAAACATAGCATTTGCAACTTCTGAGGTCCGAATGGACCTAAGTGTCACTCGAAACGTACCCCATGTTTAAGGTCTGATCGGACCTACATGACAGCTAACGTGTTCAAACTTGTTAAATGCTTACATAAGCGAACTTCAAAAGAAAACAAATGATTTTGAATTGAATCTACGAGTTCTAACGGTTTCGGGTGAAGAAGCTTTATCTCAGGAATCTTTATCTATCGATCAAGATAAAATTCATGATTTATACATTCACATCTCGAGCCATATTGAATCTTTGATTCCAGTCAATGAATCGCAAACTAACGGTGATAGCAGCAGCGTCGCAAACTAACGGTGATAGCAGCAGCGTCAATAACGGATCATTATCCACTGCGCATTCACAAGTACGGTTACCTAAGTTTGAACTCCCTAAGTTTGTCGGTGAATTGACGTCTTGGACTTCATTTATCAACTTATTCGATGCGACAATACATCACAACGACTCACTATCCGACGTGATGGAATTTGAATACCTTTCAAGCGCATTGGGTGAAGAACCACTTACAGTAGAACTCCAATCATCCGAATTAATTGGGGATCGGGCCAATTCGGATATGCAGAAATTCGGATAATGATTATTCGGTATACCCCGGGAATTGAGCAAAAAACATCACCATACATAAAAAATCAGAATTTTATCAACAAAGTTATTATAAATGTAGTGAACAGAAAGTGAGCGAACTGTATCAAGAAATTAAAAAAATATACATCATAAAAATTAAATTACAGGAGTTAAATTGAATATAGTATATACAGTTGCTCTTTTCAATAGGCCTACATACTGTACGTGTTTCACTGTTCAATTTTGGTTATTTCACTTGAACATCTCGAGCAAAGTGAGTTTATCACTTAGCGAAAGGACAACACGTTTACGTTTTGTACCCATTTCGAACGATAATCTCGGTGAAAGAACAGTAGCGACTGATGATGAGCAGGGCGGGAAGGGGGTATGACTCATTGTTCCCTGCGAAAATATCGTCCGGAAGGTAACAGCGCAGGCTTTTATTTTAGCGCTCACGGCGCATTATCGGTACACGCGCTCCCGCTGTTATTTTCTTGATTTTTATATTTCTATTCTTTCATTCAAAATCGATTCGGATAATTGGATATTCGGATAATTGGGGTTCGGATAATTGGATTTCTACTGTAACTTGATACGTTAAGAACAGTTTCCGACATTAGAATAATTTTCTCTTCTATGAGTCGTATCCACATTGAAATGTAACAAAGTGTGATGGCATTTGTTACAAAGTTTGCATGATGATTGTGATTTACATTATTTAACGTCATGAGTTCCTAGACATGAAACACATTTTCGGTGCTGTTTGACCAATTGAAAACGTTCTTGTGGTGTTTTAGTTTTGAAGGCAGGGCAAGCATAGATCTTATGGGAAATCTGGTTACACACGAAACAAGGCGTGTGTGAGAGATCATTATGATCAATTTGCGGAGAGAAATGAGTGACTACCATATGTTACCAGGTTTCTTTGAATCAAATTTATTGTGATTAATAGATTTGGAGTAGCTAGAAGATGAACAAGTTGTCATTGTCTGAATACCTTGTCGCATACAACGTTGCATCTTCAAGGTGAGTGCATTCAGTAGTCAAGAAATCAATTATTTTTTAGTCGTAGGCAACGTGTGCTTAGGTAACGATAAAGTTGCACGAAAATATTCTAATCTAGTGCAAAGTTCTACATCCATTTTCCGTAATAACGTCGCTACCATCAAAGGGTCTGAATTTAATACTTCACATTTGAGAGCAACCAAAGCTTGAGTGTTTTCATGAAAGGTATTGACAAACTGACGAATGCCAGATATGTGCGAGCTAGTAATTCGAGGTAAATCCAACAAATTGTTAAGATGGATCAGTTCTAAACGACGATCATTATGATACCGATCTCTGAGTAAATTGTATGCAACTGTATACTTAGGTGTGGTGAGATTAAGGCTACGTATTAAGTTAAGTGGTTCTTCACCCAATGCGCTTAAAAGGTATTGAAATTTCATCACGTCGGATAGTGAGTCGTTGTGATGTATTGTCGCAACAAATAAGTTGATAAATGAAGTCCAAGACGTCAATTCACCGACAAACTTAGGGAGTTCAAACTTGGGTAACCATACTTGTGAATGCGCAGTGGATAATCCGTTATTGATGCTGCTGCCAGGGACGGATTTCCGAAACTGCCGCCTCTGACAGCCGCCCCTCTCCCCCACACGTAGGCTGCCCAGGGTTGGCATCTGAGAGTGATCCTTTTACCACTTTTACTCAAGCACGCTCATCAATGTAGCCGACCGGCTGATTTATGATTCATCTCACGGGTATAGGAAACATCTTGCATGTAATTTTAATTTTATACAGTATTTGCAGATAGATTTATAACAAACGTAATCTGAATTTTGGGGTTGATGTTGATAAAAACTAATAGTTAATGTTCTAAAATGTTTTTAACTACCTAAGAATTAAGAATATTCTTACAAATTGACAGATATCCAATAGTCTAAATTTACGTAATAGGCCTACAAAAGTTTCCTTTACCCTTTGATAAAATTTTAAAGTGATTGTTAAATCTTTCTAAAAACGAGGAAAACAGCTTTACATCAATAATACATAAATTCTATTGAGGATTTTACAATTTGTAAAAACATAATTCAATGTTTTTAATTAAGAAAATAATTGATGTTTTAAACGTAGACAGTCATCGGTTTTACATAGGTTTTCTCCTGGATTTCATAATTGAGAACCCCCTCTATTTCCTACTAAAGATTTGTTTATTTAAGTTTCTGGCGTAGTTGCCAGAATCCCTTCTAGAGTTTTTAAACTCACAATCCGTATTTTGATTAATTACTCTGTGTAATAATACTTAGATCGAGGTGTCATTTATTTCCCACCCAATGGAGTCGTCACTATCAGTAAGATTTATATCAGTTTGTAGTGAAACAGAACTTGTTTGAGTATTAAGGGAAGTTCGATATCATCACTCAAAATAGAATTACCCGTTTCAGGGGCACTTGTTGCTTGATCATTATTTTATTGATTGCACCCCTGTCAGTGATTTTGTACTGTTCCCAAGATGAACAGCCTTTTCCGTAGTCTACTCTCGTTGGATTTTTCAAGAGGTTTAAAAAACTGTCTACCTTCTTAATACTTTTTAAAAGGATAGCTTCTTTTTCACATTTTTCACTTGCAATTTTGCGGTAATCTGAACGTACTAAGCTTCCGACGTTTGACAATCATTGTCATTGGTATTTTTTAGGTCAGCATTCTAACAAAATAAAATTATAACGCACTTACTATATCTTAGCAAAATGAACAACGTGGTGACGATAACAACTGAACGTGAATATGTTAAGCGAACGACTAAACCAAGTGAGTGAAGTTTGACAGTCTGCTGTAACCCCACTATGATGCCAATACAAACAACCCTTGTTGCGAACAGTTGAATTACCGGCATAACCCAAGTTAAATAATACAAAACTTTCACACTTGATTTCTAAAAGATAACTTTTAGCTGTGAATTGTAATATTTCAAATATAAGTGAGAAAATGCAAAGTAAGCTCCCTTTCACTACCTTTCCCAGTTACGGCGCCCAGCGCCAGAAATTCGCCTGATACCACGGCGCCCATCAACCATCAACTAACTTTTTGAGGTGGCTGCTATTGTTTTAACAAATTATCACACAGTTCTTGTTTGTATATATCGAACTCCTCAGTCTAATGTTAACTCTTTTTTTATTAGGTTAGACAGTTTTTTAAGCCATATTACAAGAAAATACGTCCCAGAATATGATTTTATTATAACAGGTGATTTTAATATAAATATTTTGGACAACTCACAAGAATCTCAAAATTGTTTAAATCTTTTGAGGGCATACGATTTATATTGTTTGAACAAAAATCCTACAAGAGGATTAGCTTGCATTGACAACATTATTACTAATATGAAACAAAATGTAATTAAATGTGAAGTTTTTAAACCTCATATATCTGACCATGATGGGTTTACTATGCAAGATATTAAAGGAAAAATGGCAGGGCAATCAGAAAGATTTGTTGTCTTTTAAATATAGAATTCTTTCTGTAGAGGCTATTAATTCTCTTAAATGCCTTTTAATTAATACAGACTGGAGCTTTGTGTATAGTGACAATAACATTGAATTGCTTTTCTCAAACGTGATAGACTATCTAAGAATTTCCATAGAGCAATGTTGTCCAGTGAAAACAAAAAAAATAAGGCAGGGTAAAACTAAGAAAACAAAAAAGTGGTATAATGATGAGTTGAGATTGTTTAAAGATAGAGTAATCATGTGGTATAATTTATATGTGCATTGTAGTGATGATGTTTTAAATGGGAAATTATATTTAAGAGAACGGTATAAGGCAGAGAAAAAACACTATAGGTTTAAAATTAATGAGGCCAAAAAACTGTACAATAATAGATTTATTGAAAACTCTAAGAATAAGTGCAAAGCAGCTTGGAAGGTGGTCAAAGAGCAATCTGGTAAAGTCAATAAAAGTTGGGAATGTGTAATCAAATCGGATGATTTTAATAACTATTTCATTAATGCACCAGCGGAAATCAATACAAATTCACCTGTTGATGAATTAGGAGCACTGAATTATGTCCATAGATTCTTAAATAAAAGCATCGTAAATGTACAAAGAAAAATATTAAACTGGAATACAATAACAGAACAACAAGTTAAAAAGATTGTAAGTGGTTTGAGTACTTCTAGTAGTGAGGATCTGTATGGGCTTTCGAACAGGTTAATCAAAGAAATTATTGACATAATAATTAAACCTTTGGTATGTTTGTTTAATAGGGCTCTAGCTGAGGGTGTTTTTCCACAAGTGCTTAAATTTACAAAAGTTATCCCAATCTATAAAAAAGGTAATAAGTCTGATCCATCAAGCTATAGGCCAGTATCTCTAATTCCGGTAGTAAGTAAGATTTTTGAAGCATGTATAAAAGATCAATTATATAATTTCTTTGTGGAAAATAGGTTACTATGTACTGAACAATATGGCTTTATTCCTGGATTAAGTACAATTAAGGCTGTTGAAAATATTGTTAGCTACATTTTAAATGGTTTTGAAGGCAAAGAGGTAACATGTGCTACACTAATTGATCTGACAAAGGCATTTGATTGTGTTTCGCATACGATATTGCTAAAAAAACTTCAATGTTATGGTTTGGAGGGCAAGGAAATTAGTTTACTGACATCCTATGTGTGTAACAGGAAACAGAAGGTAGTCCAAAATAATGACAGTTCTATTTTTCAGTTAATCAAATCTGGTGTTCCTCAAGGATCAGTTTTGGGCCCTTTTTTGTTTTTAATTGCCATTAATGATTTTCCGAGTAATATACCATGCAGAACAGTATTGTATGCGGATGATACAACCTTGGTCCAGTCTGGTAAAGAAACTGTTAAATTACAAATAGATCAAAGTGTAGCATTGAATAGTGCGGAAAGTTGGTTTAAAATTAATCAGTTAAGTATAAATAAAAAAAAGACAGAATCTATTATTTTCTCTTTAACTGAACCATTTGAAATAGAATCGATTAAACTTCTTGGCCTACACTTAGACAGAACCTTAAAATGGGACGTGCATATAAAGAATCTGTGTACAAAGTTATCTAGAATTACTTACTTGTTGAGAAAACTTAAACTTAGTGTTAGTGATGATATGTTAATTAATGCATATTATGCATTTTTTCATTCCCAGATGGTATATGGGGTAACGTTATGGGGAAACAGTATGAATGCTGACCAAATTTTCAAGTGGCAAAAGTATGCTTTAAGAATAATAAAGGGTTTAAATAACTGTGAATCTTGTTTCCCTGTTTTTAAAGAACTGAATATAATGACATTTCCTTGCCTGTATATTTATTTCTGTTTGGTAAATGTCAAGGAGAATCTGCAAGACTATAGAATTAGATCGGATATTCATAACTATAACACCAGGAAAAAACATACCTTAGATATAAACACAGTTAATCTTTCAAAATCAAACAATAGCACATTTTGCATGAAAATAAGACTATTTAATAAATTGCCACAATCAGCATACACTGTTAGTATTAATAGATTTAAAATATGCCTGAATAAATGGTTAAAAGAACAAATATTCTATAAGATTGATGATTATCTAAAAACGGAAGATTCCAAGTTCAACAGAATTTTTGACGGCTGAAAGCAGATTAAAGGAAATGTAAATGTAATAGCTTTATTTATTTATTTATTTATGTGGTCACTATATGTCTATAATCAACCTATTTATTAATGAATGTCATAAATTGTATTCCTATTTATTAAATATTATTTATTATTTCTCTCTTACTGCGCATGTTTATTTTGTCTGTCTTTATCTTGTGGTATATTGTTATTTCATAGGTATAGTACATTTTAAGAATGATAAAACTGTAATCAGATAATGTAGTAAGTGTTTTAGTTTGTGATAAGTGGACGAAATCTATTGCATCAATGTATTTCGCAAGATTGAATCTTGAAAATCTTGAATCTTGAATCTTGAATCTTGAATCATGCCGTGCCGCCCCCAGACTGTGCCACCCCTAGGCACGTGCCTAGTGTGCCTAGTGGGAAATACGTCCCTGGCTAATGCTATCATCGTTAGTTTGCGATTCATTAACTAGAATCAAAGATTCAATATGGCTCGAGATGTGAATGTATAGATCGTTAATTTCATCTTGATCGATAGATAAAGATTCATGAGATAAAGCATCTTCACCCGAAATCGTTAGAACTCGTTGTAAATTCAATTCAAAATCATTCTTTTTCTTTTAAAGATCGCTCATGTAAGCATTTAGGGTTTTAAGCTGGACAACGGATAGTGGTTCAGTTTGCGCAGATTGTCAATTGAAACCTTAATATTAGACAACCGAGTTTTTGTAAGACTATTAGACATAAGACTATAAGACTATAAGACTTTTGTAGACTATAAGACTATTAGACTATTAGACAACCAAGGCAGTAAGCCGTTGGTATGTCTCGGCTTTGAAATCAGTATTTCTTGGAGGCGCCATAGTGAATAATAATACAAATAAATATAGTTGAATAGAACTTATGGTCTATCAATCAAATATCAGTTTCCACAAGTTCTTTAGTATGTTTTGGATGCGTAACAGAGAGCAGCAAAAATACATAGGAAAATTGAAATAAAGGATTCTATATAGTGAACTATTGTATTTCCAAATTGCTCTGATACTATCCGGCCCGGGGGACCAAAAATGGGGAATTCGGGTAGCTTAGGGAAAAGAATTAAAATTATAGCAAATTTAAATAAATGGAGGACCAGGAAATTTAGATGAATTCGCAAAAGGAAAAAAAACATTGCGTTGACTGGAAGGCGATTTCTTTATTAAAATAAATGCGGTTAATAGAGAAACAAGAGAGAATTATTTAGTAACAGGATATTCAAAACAAAACAGATATCAATATTATACAAAACTTGTTGGTGTGCACACAATTTGCTCTAGATTTAACTTCAATGTTTTGAGAGTGAAAGTTATCACTGGTTCTTGCCACTTTTTATTTTTTTATGTTTTAAATTGAATCAAATTAGTTTTATCTAAGTTGAACAGTAAATTTTGTTACTTAAGTAGTTCCCAATGTAAGCTAATTCCACATAACATTGTGTTGTTCAATCTTCAAACGTATCTGATGTAATCTTCAGGTTTGAATCATCAGCGTACAAACAAAGTTTTGAATTTGGCTTGTATGACAAAATGCTATCTATATTTTTCATAAAGTATAGGAAAAGCATTGGCCCTAAAATAGACCCTTGTGGAACTCCACATTTGACAGGATGAATTTCTGTTATTGCTTTTACAACTTTATTACTAGAATTTAAGGAGATTATTTATACATATTGAAAACGATTACAGAGGAAAAAGCCAAACCAATTCAAAGAATTTTTAGAAACCCCAAGAGGTTGCAACTTTTATAATAATATTGAGTGTTTTACACTATCAAAGGCTTTAGAATCTTTTACCCAGTCCCCTAATTGTCTTGTGGAAGCCCTCACGATCACTCAGAAGATTCTCGTACCTCAATACGTACCTCTCGTACCTCGTTCTCTTCTCGTACGGCAAAGGGAAAAAGTATTTTCTAATTCCAGTACATCGTTTTTTTTTTGTTTATCTTTAGGTTGTTATAACAAAAGCTTGCCCATCAAAGAAGTAAAAGTCATACAGGCTCATATTGTTTAACACCATTTTCAGTTTTCACATAAATAACACAAAAAAACTCCAAATTTCATGGCACTATAAGACCATACACAGACAAAAAAACTGCTGGTTGGTTCAGATGTATTGTCAGACCTACAAATTGACAATATTGTATTAACAGCTGCAATTATAATACAAATACTACCATATTTGTCTAAGTCACTGGGAGACCAAGCTTCGCTCGGTTCATGTCAGACAGTTTGTTTATATGAATGGACGAGCAAATTTGCTTAGCTTATATGTGTCTCTTTTAATTATGTTTAAGGTAACTCCAGTTGTTTTTATAGCTCAATATCCCTTTGATTCATTTCGTACATTACCACTTTACATGTATTCTTCATTCAATGGTTTTTACAATACACTGATTGATTACAAACAGCTGTTATGATTCTTTGGTTTGATTTTAAAATTTACGAGTTCGCACGCAGCACGCTGACGTTAGGGAAGTGAATTTCCCCAATAAAAACTTTAAAAAATCAAATAACGGGTTTAAACAAAGATTTGTGACATTTATAGCAAAATGGAAAATGTTCAGTTTTTTTGGCTGTTCTGATGCACCTTTCATTTTCTTTAATAATTCGATAAATATTAGTGCTAGAATGATGAGAGAGGGCTTAAACTTTTCGCCTTTTTACGTTCTATAACCTTTTATCCATTAATCTTACATTTAGGGCTTTTATAACCCTTTTTGGGCCCAAAAACCCAAATTTCAAAATTTAAAATCCACAAAAAAGGGGGTTAGAGTTTTCCGATTGTTTTGCCCAACGAACATGTCCAACTGATTACAAAAAGGAATGTCCCTACCAAATTTTAAGTAAATCGGACAAAAAATGTGACCGCTAGAGTGCAAACACACACACACATATATATATATATAAAATTTTGAACGACCGCCCAAAACGTGTTCAGGGGGTCACGTTAGGAACTTCTATGGCGGTCCCGGGCTTAAGTTTCACCTTGCGGGTCATGCTAATAGTTCCAAAGGCATTTTCCAAAGGCACTTTCCAAAGGAAACTCACTAATAATGTAAATTTGCATATTTAGTTTTCATACCATCATTACATTAAAAGAATAAGGCGATTTTTGTGCAGCAGATTATGGCCAAACTACTGGGTCGATTTTGATGATTTACTTGTCGTTTGAAAGCCCTTAACGTAGATGTGTATAGTATAAATATGAGTTATAAATACATTTTATATTTTATATTTTTTCTTTGTATATACGATACTTATTTTATTTAATTTACCAATAGTTGTATTAACTTTACATCTAACAATTCAGCCAATATGCGTTATTTATCTATTTTTTATTGTGTATTGTAAAAATAAAGTGGGAGTTTCTTCCTCAAACAACTGTTGTTTAATTTTTTTCAACACTCAGATGTTATATTTCAACAAAGTGTTCCGCCAATAAATTTTGTACACATAAAACTAAGTACCAAACATTTTTAAAGAAGGGGTTAAAAAAGGCAAAGTTGTTTCCCATAATATGCTGTTTTATATTATGTGTCCTTATCGTATTTGTTGATAAACTCGCATCGCGTAGAACGAACGGTCTGCGCCGTCCGTCAATGAACTCTAATTTTTCCGTTCAAATACCTTAACGTCAAATACTAAACCAGATGTCGTAGAGAAACGTTCTCTTCACCAATATTAAATTTGGAATCTCATCCCCAACTTTACGACAGACACTTATCACGGACCAAGAAATACAAAAAACCCTAGCCGACTAACAATTTTAAGTAATTTTGCAATTTCATTTAGAAATGCAAAAATTTAATGATAATTTAAAATATGATAAACATACTATAAAATTATAATTATTTCACCGACATGGTCTATAAACTACAAGAAAAATTCTACATGTAGGAAAATTTCAAAATTTGTTTACCACTTTAACAGGGTGAAAACTTCGTTGGAGTGAAGCACTAACTATTAAATTCTAACGCTAGCCGCGTCTTGTTTTCCAATGTAGCCCCTACAGCAAGATGGCGGATATAGCTTCACTTGCTTGATGCTATCCGAATACACGTGGCCACTCTAGTTTATTCTGTGCTCGCTGGTCTCAAGTCAGTGTGTGGAACCAGAAACCCTTGGGAAGCCCTCAAAGTACGGTTTTGGCCCATTTAAATAACATTGGACAGCAAATCAAAACAAAAGAAGCATAACAGCTGGGATTAAAGATACAAACATATGGTTTACTAGTTACTTCTATTATATTATTCGAGTTTACCTAGAGAATTACACCGGCCTGGAACTTATTTTTAACCCAAAATATTTTCCAACATTTCAGGACATGACTCGAGCCGTTTTTTAAAAACCAGATTTGCAAGCAAGCTAACCTTACTCATATTAGAGTATAGGATAAATAGATATTGAACTTTAGGGGCGGCTAGTACCCTTCAGAACGTAACTGACGAAACCCTTTATGCCCAGCTACGTTCCGAGCCAGATTTAGGGTCTGATGTAGACCCCTAGGCTCAACGTGTGGTGCCGTCCACCGTCAAGGTAAACTACATTTTTTTGAATATGGTTTTAGGTTTTTATGGTTTATGAATAGTGTGGGCCACCTTGTGGTTCGGGCCCCTAAGCAATTGTCTATGTAGCCTATGCCTAAATCCGGCCATGGCTACGAATCAGGGCAAACATTTTGATAGCTCAATCGTTATAATATATTCATAAATAACGGAGGAATTGTCTATCAAAGTACTCCTTAACGTATATATAAGATATATATATTTTATCTATATATATTATCTATATATACAGTATATGTATATAATATTTTATACAATTATAACATATTATGGGAATGAAATCATATTTAACCATTTCGTTCTTATTTTTAATTAGTGTCATATAACTACAGTCACATTAACGGGTAAATTATTATCATACGGGAAATTTTGGTTGTAAGTGTTGGTATCTCTGCTCAGTGACAATCAGCTCCACGCTACATTACTCCATTACTAGGACACGCCTACAGCTATAATGGAAGTGGACTGTTTCTATAATCCCGCATGTATATCTGCCTCTCTCCTCTCTTTGAGACAAGGAATGGGGGGCACGAGCAACTGGTACATCGAGCAAGTAGCCCATTTATTTATTTAAAATGTCAACCAACTCTCCGTGCAAGCAACTAACATGTAAATCAATGGGTTTCACGCAGCGAGCACATAATAGAATCGAGAAGCTACTCGGAGCGGAGAGTGCGGCCAGCCTGCCGGACGGATGAGACAGTCCAAGATGGTGGCGCCGCCCTACTCCGAGCGTCTACCGCTACGCACTATTTCAGTTAGTCGCAGTGAGGGTGGATACGACTTTTGTTGTAGACCTAAGATGTCGAATTACATGAGATGGTAAATTGATTGAAATAACTGGAAACCTATTTAAAACGGGGTATCAATCACCCGCTAGGATTACATTTCACAAGAGCACATTGATTTAATTTAATTTAATTTTCATATTAAGTGGTTAAAAAATATGCTTGCTTAGTCATAAATTGTATTGATTATTCTTATAATTTCTCTATGAAATCTAGTCGCTCTACACCTATTAATGATTCTTTTTGTGTTGGCCACAAAAAACTAAAATTAAAGTACCAGTTATCTTATATATAATAAACAATATTTTTATTTACGGACTAAAAGACACTTGAAATAAATAATATAATAAAATACACATTTGTACTATCGTTTACATTTTAAAATCATTACTTTTTCATTCGTAAAAGAAGGGCTTGTACAACCTTCTAAAAGTGTGCCGACTTTGGGAAAGATGTTTTTTAGAAGTACCTAACTATAATTGTCTAAGTGAAAATTCTCAGTAAAATGTAAAACCATGTACTTGGGCAATCTGTAGGTATGGTATGGATTTATTCCCCAACGTTTTAAATTTTTCTGATAATGAGTAGGACGATAATAATTGTTGTTTAATGATCGAAATAATAGCTCATAAGTACTTTTCTGTATAATGATCCATCATTACAGTAATATTATTAATTAAGGTCTGAATTCATACAAGGTGAGACAACAACTGAATAAAACTGTAATTTCTTTGAGTAAATGAACATTGATTAATTAACTATTTGGACTAAGTTATTTAATACCCATAATCAGCTATAGCAGTAGTAGTAAAGAGCCGATTGACGGACTATGACGAAGCACAAGGAAGTACGAGTTCATAGTTCAAGGCCATGAACGATGTACGAGGGAAGTACGAGTGAATCACACAATTTGCAAAAATGCTCTATCATAATCACACGATTTACAAAAATGCTCATGAAAATATGTTTTTCATCATATAATATTATTAGAACAGAACTTTTCCACTTAAGCAATTCGTTTTTACTTGTACGAGTGACGTCAGAGCGATGTACAAGGTAAAACAACCTTGAAACAGCATTTTGTTCTTATTGAAACCCCATTTTTACCATAAAATAAATTCAAATAGTGTATTTTACCACAAAACAAAATTTCATATATCATAATCACACGATTTGCAAAAATGCTGGTGACTTCTGCTCAAATAGTAGGAGTTTACCTTAAAATAAATTAAAATAGTGTATTTTACCTAAAGACAAAATTTTATATATATCAGAATCACACGATTTCCAAAAATGCTCATGAAAAACATATTTTCATCATATAAAAGGCCGATTTGAGCGCTACGAGGATGTATGAGATGTATGAGTGACGTCACAAGTGATGTACGAGTGCAAAGGTCAAACTGTGAAAACGACCTCGAAACTGCGTTTTATTCTTATTTAAACGCCACTTTCGACTTGAACAATTCGATTTGTATATTTTAAAACTTAATTTTACAACTTTAATCGCTTTTATCTCGAAAACGGTAATAGATATGTCAAAAATAACGAAATTTTTAAGAGAAAATACAAGAGAACTGTTTACCCATAAGGCCTATATGATGAGGTAACTTTCATATGCTATGGGATGCGTTTACAGCCGGACTTAACTATTGACCTTTGCCCGATGCTTAATATCTCCGTTATTATTTGAGCTATCGATTTGAGATTTGGTATGCAGGTTCGCAGTGACTTCTAATACACGTTAATATGAGAAAATCCCGGATTAGTGGAAAACCTGCGTGCTACATGCGTTAATCCAGACTTTACAAAGTGACCTCGCGTTTGGCTATTTATCAGCGGATTTGTATGAAATTTGGGGGGGTGGAATCAAAATATAGGGTTTTATATGCAAATCGATGTGAATCGATATGAAATATGGTGTGACCCAATTTGGTATAGACCAAGATCTGACGTAAGTTGAAGGGGGGTGGAATCAAAATATAGGGTTTTATATGCAAATTCCCTTTTCATAAAAGGAACTGCACAAGACTGTTTTTTAGATTCATAAAGGTAGTACCGGTTTTAGGTATCACCATTTATATTGACAAAGGTAGTACCGGTTTTAGGTATCACCATTTATATTGACAAAGGTAGTACCGGTTTTAGGTATCACCATTTATATTGACAAAGGTAGTACATGACAACATGGAGAATCGCCAGAGTGCCCGCGACTGTCAACAGGCCGAATATATCTTACCAATTCGAAGCGTCGTTAGGTATTTTGTAAGCGAAAACTCAATTTCACCGCCGTAATACAGTAAATATTTTTTGTTGACACTAGGAGTCTGTTATCTCGCGGCACGCACGCTGTCAGACGAATCATACGGTACAACGATTGTGGTTACCGAGTGTCTCAAGATGGTGATGTGCGTCGACGATGGTCGGTATACCGTGACGCTCGGTAACCGTGATTGTTGTATGGTGTGATCTGACCTGACGACGTGCATGACGTGCGTTGATGAGGGTTATTATACATTTCTAGGTGAGAGACCTTAAACACCCCACGAAAGACCAAGTTAAGCAAGTGATTCAAGCTTCACACTTTGATCTTCAAAGCTTCATTATTGGCCTAATTTAATAGTCCTAAAATAGGACGCTTCAATATTTAATATTATAGTCCTGATTTAGGATGCTCTTGACGACTCTTTAAAAATCAGTCTTGTGCTGTTCCTTTTCATAAAAGCCCCCAATTATATCTTCACCGTTTTCATCCGCAATTTTATATGAACAGGTCTAGTGTTTAATACCTAAACCTGCGGCTTCCGATGAGCCTTCAACTGTGAGCGATCCAAATAGAACCTCACCCCTTTGTTATTTAATCGCTTTTTTAATCTGTTTTTCCTGATCACTGTCGAGCAACACTTCAACATCACCGTTTTTTAACTGATCTCTTTTTAACGTTAAAACAGCACGTTTCAGTCTTCTATGAGCGATTCTCAACCTATTCAGCTGATTCTTTGTAAAGTTTATTTTTCGCCTATGTTGAGCCATTATTACCATACTATATTACAATTCCCGAAATTTCAAGTTTTAGAAATTCCACGTTTTTCTTTAAGAATTTGAATTTTTTCCTTTGAAGGATAGCATCAGTTTTTCTTACGGTATAGAAACACTTCTGTGGGGGCATTATAAAATACCAATGGAGGAAATAATAAATATTGAAATCAACACAGCTTTGGACTTAGATTAGAGAGATTTTTGAAAAAATATTATTTTTGTTTATTGCAAATTGAAAAATATGGTTTTATATGCAAATTGACGAGAATTGATATGAAATTTAGTGGGACCCAATTCGGGTCCCACCAGAATATGATGTAATTTGAAGGGGGTGGAATCAATACATTACAAAAACGCATGTACAAAAGGGGGCCGCGATTCACGTCCCCCCTTTGAAAAGCTCGTGATAGCTAAACGACATAAAAATCATCCTGTGAGGTCAATCATACTCATACAATATGTGAATGTTGAAAGTGAAATTGACATTAGAAGTCGGGCCTCAAATAGGGGTCCCATCTTCTGATACCTGTGTTGTATCATGAAGGCAAAATAGTCTATACAAAAAATAAAAATTTGTAATCAAACTTGTCTTTTAATCAGACTTGGAAAATAGCCGGTTCGTGAATTTGGGCCTTTTATAGGGTGCTAAGGACTTTCACCTACAATTGTATAATGGTTATTGACAACGCACGTCACGCACATCGTCAGGTAGATCGCACCATACAACGATCGCGGTTACCGAGCGTCGACGATGGTTGTTATACCGTGACGTCCGTAACTTGCGTGAGTTTCGTACGGACGCACTTTATAACGAATCGTTTGACGCACGTCTAGACACTCATTGTAATTTTTTATTAAGCTTGTAATTTCCAATGATATTTATTAAAAGTGAAGTATAATTTTGTTAAAAATATACAAATAAAAACTTTCAAAATCTATATTTAGACACGGTGAAAAGAAGTATTAGTGATAGCGATATAGTCAATACTTTAGTTAAAAAACACAAAATGGCTGATGAAATTTGGCCTGTCGTAATGACACCCGAAGCGGCTAAAAGAATTGAAAAAATGCAAGAGCGGTGGCGTGAGGATAGTAAGAGAATTCAAAGACAACAAGCGGAGGAGAGGGCAGAGTTTCGTAGAAAACACCCAGTTGTATTACCGGTAAAATTTAAAAATCAAATGATACTTTTGCCAAAACGTGATATCACACCTTTATCAGTGGAAGAAGCAAACCGAATAGATAAATTGCAAGACAAGCTAATTTCCGAAGCGGAAGAATATCGCATTCGAGAATTCAATGAGAATCGAGAGATCGAAAGGCAACACGAACCAGTTGTCAATGCGTTGGAAAAACTGACAAATGAATTAAAAAATAAAGACGAAGAGATAAAAGAACTGCGAAGTAAACAGAACAGACCCATTTTATTTAGACCGTGTGCGATGAGTACACCCACTCGTAAAGTGTTGGAAAAAAGTACAATGATACTGGGAAATGATGCAAATTTACAAGAACAAGACGTTTTCGAAAAAGAAACAATGATTCTGGAACAGGATTTACCACAACAAAAGGGCATTTTTGAAGAGGAAACGATAGTAGAGGCCGCTAGCACGCCGTTGGCCGACAAGGATGACGATATACGTTTTGATAAATCGATTCAAGATATCGTTGAAAGAAGCGGTACTGAGGTGGGCCCCTTGGCGAGACAATATTTATCTAGAGCTAACAATGGAACATTTGGTCTTAACTATGATATCCGAGGGCGAAAACTTAAAGTAGGAAATTCCGGTGTCACTATTACAAATGATGATATGATTATCGACAAGACAAACCGGTCTTGTCGATAAAATTTAAAAATTTTTAAATTTTACCGGTAATACAGGGTTTCCGAAAAAGAATGACGGGATTTCGAACGGCCGTTGCTTGGGGACTGTTCAAGATAACTAAACGATTTAAACGTCAAATAGAAGAGAAAAGAACTCAGTTTTTTGTCATCCCTTAATATGTTTCGATGTGAGCTCCATTTGTTGCTCTGCATACATCGAAGCGATATTCGATTTCTCGCCAAGTGTTGTGAAGCATCTCTGGTGTCACAGTTGCGATCGCTTCCGAAATTCGCCCACGCAGATGTGTCAAATCACAAATTTTCTCAGCATAAACAATGTTCTTTACGTAATCCCACAAAAAAAAGTCCAAAGGGGTGAAATCAGGACTCCTGGGAGGCCAGGGAATAGGCGCACCCCTGCCTATCCGACCATTTGGAAACTTGTTGTTAAGTGTGTCGCGCACTTCCCGAAGGTAATGAGGGGGGGCGCCGTCCTGCATCAAAATGACCCGTTCACCGGCTTGTTCTTCAATTTCTTCAATCTGAGGAAACAAAAATTGTTCTAGTATATCTAAATAAATTATGCCATTAATTGTTTTTTCGGCGAAAAAGAAAGGCCCTATCACCCTACGTGCGCGACACACTTAACAACAAGTTTCCAAATGGTTGGATAGGCAGGGGTGCGCCTATTCCCTGGCCTCCCAGGAGTCCTGATTTGACCCCTTTGGACTTTTTTTGTGGGGTTACGTAAAGAACATTGTTTATGCTGAGAAAATTTGTGATTTGACACATCTGCGTGGGCGAATTTCGGAAGCGATCGCAACTGTGACACCAGAGATGCTTCACAACACTTGGCGAGAAATCGAAAATCGCTTCGATGTATGCTGAGCAACAAATGGAGCTCACATCGAAACATATTAAGGTATGTCAAAAAACTGAGTTCTTTTCTCTTCTATTTGACGTTTAAATCGTTTAGTTATCTTGAATAGTCCCCAAGCAACGGCCGTTCGAAATCCCGTCATTCTTTTTCGGAGACCCTGTATATCAAACCAAAAATATACCGGTACTCCAGGCCTATGGAGACTTTTAACACAGTCTGGAGATGTCGGGAGTGAACAATATACGAAAAGTGATAGAGATGCTTATAAAACGATTTTAATCGACTCTGGTGCGATATTTCAAAGCAACGATCCATCGTCCGGACATCCCAAATCCAGTCAAGGGTACAAGTGTAAAAAAGTGATTAAACCTATGTAGAAGGAGCTTCGATTGGAGAATTTACACGGAAAACCAACAGGAAGCGGCTTAACAAATAGCAGAACACTTGAATTAGTGAGAGCTATGGGATCCGATTTGCTGAAAGAAACAAACAATCCAGTTTAACAATATGCGGACCTTATCAAAAGGCTCTATTTCCTACAAGCAGAATAGCGAGCTGGCAATCACAACTTCCACAATGAAAAGTTGGGTATGGCTCAATTTATTTACGATCGACTGGTAGAATTAATAGCAAAACCAAAAGGACACAAGTATATTATGCGATGTGTGCTTGCTCTACCGAAACCTTCTGCGAAATACGTGATTGATTTAATAAAAGACAAAAATGACACCAAAGAATACGTAAATCATATTATTGATTTCATCTTGGACACTCTCAAACAACAGATCGACCTTCCAGACGGTCCGATGTATTTGGCACGATGTTTGGCTGCTTTACCCGAGAAAATAATAGAAGGATCTGGAATTTTAAATAATATTATCAACAAATTGCCTTTGAACTTCACGCGCCGGGTATGAATTTTCTAGGACCTGAGACGAAACTCCAAGAACGCTTAGCTAGAGGTGATAAAGGTGTAAATCCTCTTGATGAAGCAGCAAAAGAACTCGATATATGGTATAGTAAACACAAGAGAGCAGAGGATAGATGGGAAGGATAAAATACTAGAGGATAAGGCATTTGATCGCGTTTTTGCACCTGATGCCAGTCTTTACGAGAGACCTTTAGCTTTGGCTACAGGGACAGCGATGTGGGCAAAACAGAAATTAGGCATGGGGTTGCCTGTAAGATCGCCAGACTAAGATGTTGAGAGTAATGAGGTCACGACAGAAAAGGCACCTGAGGTCAAACCTTGGTTCCATAGAACTAATTTGGGACTGGCATCAGATAGGAAGAAAAATATAGGTGAACATCTCTTATTTAGTCGAAAATAGTGCGTACAAGACTGATTTTTTAAAGGTACAATTTCAATTTATTTTTATTCCTATAAACAGCAACAATGGAATTATGTAACGCTGGCAACAATGAAGCTTTGATATCGCCATGGCAAACCTCTGACCGCTGACCGCCATGGCAAATCATGACTGACCTCTGACCGCAAGCAATTGATAAAGGCGCGTGCCGCATGATAACAGACTCCTAGGCCGATTTGAGAGGTCAAAGGCCAATTTCGAGCGAAAAATCAAGTGTCTTAGACAAATTGAGATAAAAAATCAAAGCCACAAATAAATTTTATTTCGAAAATCCCTACACGTGGGTCGATAGCGTTTAGTGCCCTTAACGTACATACCAAATTTCATACAAATCCGCCGATAAATAACCAAACGCGAGGAGCATTTTTGCAAATCGTGTGACTATGATATACAAAATTTTGTTTTTTGGTAAAATACGCTATTTTAATTTATTTTAAGGTAAACTCCTACTATTTGCACAGAAGTCACCAGCATTTTTTCAAATCGTGTGATTATGATACATGAAATTTTGTTTTTTGGTAAAATACGCTATTTTAATTTATTTTAAGGTAAAAATGGGGTTTGAATAAGAACAAAATGCTGTTTCAAGGTTGTTTGACCTTGTACATCGCTCTGACGTCTCTCGTACAAGTAAAAACGAATTGCTTAAGTGGAAAAGTTCTGTTTTAATAATATTATATGATGAAAAACGTATTTTCATGAGCATTTTTGCAAATCGTGTGATTATGATAGAGCATTTTTGCAAATTGTGTGATTCACTCGTACTTCCCTCGTACATCGCTCATGGCCTTGAACTATGAACTCGTACTTCCTTGTGCTTCGTCATAGTCCGTCAATCGGCTCTTTACTAATACTTATAGCGAGTGAAACTTCGAGGATATTACAAACATATAAATAAGTAAATAAAACTAGTTATTACCCAAATTATTTTTCTTTTACTAGTCCTTAAATGAATACGATATCATTACTAATCCTAGCTAACATAAAATAACAAATAAAAACAAAAACAACAAGGTAGCCGGAAAACAAACACACTGTACTGCCCATGCGGCAGCAGGCTACGCGAAAGACAGTTTTGCCGCTTTCTTATACTTCGATTTCTGAGGAAACCAAACACTTTAGAAAGAAAAAGTTGGAATATAAAATGAAATTTGTTTATTTATCTAAAGATTTGCTGCAGAGAAAATGTCTCTGAGCAAAAAATAAAAAAACTTTCCCACAGAACAACTTTTTCAAGTCTGGTTTTGAAAAACAGAGCTACAAGTGTGTATTAAATTATTTATATATTATACCATTTAATAATATTATTATTAACTTTAAATTATTACCATCGTTATCCTCAGACTCTATACTATAAGCATGCAAAATTTCAACCATATTCTTCAATTATTACTGTTGATATTGGCCGTGTATTGGTCGCGAAGTTTTACCACGCATTGAGCTCTTGGATCGTAGATTTCAGGCCGTAAGCCAGACCAACATGGCAGATCTTGCCTCACTTAATGCATGTGGTATAGGCATTTGTCTTCTCTATTCTATTATGTGCTCGCTGGTTTCAAGACTTATTTATACTTATTTTCTAAAACGCTACCAACTGTCACTGCGAGCAACTAACATGTCGATCAGTGAGTTTCAGTACTTTATTTAATTAGTAGTGGCTGGAAGGGGCCATAGCCCCTAACCTTGCTCCAAGTAGGAACACATGTCACTTCGTAAACAAAGTAGACACTTAATCACATGTTTTGATGTAAACAAAGAGACGTTTTGAAATCCCCGTGCTTTTCTTATGGGGGATGTTTTAAGTTATTTCTCGTTTGCTAGTTACTTTTTGGAAATACTGCTATTTTTCTGGAGTCCCTGGGATCAAGACCTTTAATTTGAGCTGTCTCCCATCATCAGCAATTTGTCAAACTCCCACAATTTTGACTTAAAAATTTCGCTTACAGAGTTATATATAAACTAGTGGCTTGAAGGGACCATAGCCCCTAACCTTTCTCCAATACTCTACCTAAGGTAATCTAATTTGAACACATGTCAGTTCATAAATAAAGTAGATACGTAATCACATGTTTTAATGTAAACAAAGCAGACGTTTTTAATTTCCTATGCTTTTCTTATGGGGGATGGTTACGTTATTTCTCGTTTGCTGGTAACTTTTTTAGAAACACTACTATTTTTCCCGAGTCCCTAGAATGGAGACCTTTAATTTGAGTACCTTCCCATCATCTTGCGTTTTGCCAAACTCCACAATTTTGACTTAAAAATTTCGCTTACAGAATTATATATAAAGATATTAATTTTTTTTTTAAAGTCGACCAACTGTCCATGCGACCAATTAACTTGTCAATCAACTGGTAAGCACCCATTAATACAGGTTCATTATTAAGCAAAATATAACATTTTACTTATTCACCATAAGATTAACAATGGACAACATACTGTGTTTAGTGTACCCAATTGACGTAGAGCAATATTTCAAAATACTAAATTGTTTGTTTTTTAAAGCTAAATTCAGTAGTGCAAACTAAACTTGGGTTTAAAAAAGTATATGTAAAAAATTACGAAACTCCATTTTTGGTGTACCGTACAAAACCCCACCTTTAAATGTTGTGATCTCTCTGGTTTTATAACTCATGAAAATAGGATGCAGCCTTACAAGTTTATACAGAATTTCAACAAGATTAGATTTTGTTTACAAAAGTTATATATATTACTGTATATATATAAAACGGCTGTCCCATAAAGGTCCACCCCTCTTAATTTTTGAACGACTGTAAATTTAAAAACAATCTTTTATAAATGTTACTAGCATAAGTCAAAGTATTTTTTTAAAAGTGGTAATGGGTTTTAATCCTCACCCCTAAACAGGGGTTGCTGGGGGTAGATTTTGTTTTGTAAATAACAACCCCTAACGAGTTGCATATAATTTTAAAGAGGATAAAAAATAAAATTAATGCTGCAAATTAGACCTCTCTATGTTTATTTAATCTAATGTTATGGCCAGGAAAAAAGTATTAATTTCGTTATTCAAACCATAAATCAGATAATTTTCTTAGTAGTTAATTTCCTTACCAGAAATCAGATACAGAGTGGGAAAATTTAACTTTCCCTTGACCAGACCTTTGAACAAACACCATTTAAAGTGCAAAAAAGTAATTTTAAAACATTCTTTATTTTTGCCAAGAGGTGAATGGAGACCTTGGCAAAAATAAAGAATGTTTTAAAATGACTTTCTTGCACTTTTTTTCATAAAACTTGAAAAGCCAGTTTACAGAATCAAGTTACGAGCAAAGAAATTTATGCAACTTTATTATTTACTCTAATAAGGATATAGTAAGGACCTTACTCTCAATATTGTTGTCCTTAAGCTGCTTTATCACTGACTCTATATTATATCTGTTCATCTGTTCTTCCGTAAGCTTTCCTTCTATGAAATCTTTACATTCTTGATCAGGTTCATGCAACGTAGTTATTGATTTTTTTTCTCCAAAAGACCTGAATGATTACAACATACAGTCACGGTTTTAAATTAATCAGGTATTTTATTTATAGTATTTAAAACCATTAACATTATATAAGTTTCTTTAAGTATTCCTGTAAATTTCAAAATTACCACGATTTAACGATTTAAACACAATGAAAGACCATATAAATGGTATGAACACAAACATAAAAGGTATGTTGGAGCTCGAGAAAGATGGCACATTGCCAATTCTTGATGTCTTGGTGTCAAAAGAGGGGGATAAGCTTCACATTACAGTTTTCAGTAAACCTACAAACGCGGGAAAACACTTATATTTTACCTCGGACCACCCAGAGAGTGTAAAATACGAATTGGCTGTGGGGCTGGTACACAGAGCAAAACTCGTCTGCTTTGATCAGGCAACGCTAAAAAATTAACTGAACCAATAAAATCTGGGTTAAAAATAGTGGATTTCCGGAAAGAATAATAAATAAGGCTACCGCTGAATAAAAATAAAACAGTAAACTGGGTATGGGCTGAGTATCGCATATGTCTCAGGATTTTCAGAAAATATATGTAGGTTAACTTAAAGTTTGTAATACGCATGACTTTCAGAAGTGGTAAAACAATAAAAATAAGCTCAGTAAAGTGAAACCGTAAAATTAAAATGTGGCAATAAAAAATGTTGTTAACAGAATTCCCTGTTCCTGTGGTCGAAACTATGTTGGCCAAACATAAAGGCCTTTAAAGGTGCACCTAAAAGAACATAGTAAGAATATAGAGAAAAAAGAGGTGGCAAAATCGAGGCTGTGAGGAAAATCACGCAGTTAATTGGAATGAAGCTGGAGTGAGTTTTAAAGAAAATAAATGGAAAAACCGGTGTCTGTTAGACTCTACTACAATTGCTCAAGAAAAGGTTACAACAAATTGATCTCTCATTAATAAAAGAGAATACAGATTTAAAGCAAACCCTGTGATGTGGATAGGAGGGGAACACTGATAAGAGAGATAACATCAGGTAAATAGATAGCGGAATACTTCCTGCACGCCAGTCAGTCGAGCAAGTCACCGTCAGTCGAAGCGCATCGCAGCCCAAACATCCCGCAAATCTGAGGAAGCATGATGTTTTTTGCTATCGCACAAAACATCATTTGTTAAGGTTGTGTGTATGTCCATATTAGTGTTTTATGTGTGTGACTGTGCTGAAACGTGTCTTATTAAAGGTGACCAGGATATTCAACAACTTCAAAAAATCAAAATGGAGGTGGGTGAGTCTGACAATTGAAAAATAACTGAATAGTTACCCCAACTATCAACATCAATGTCATTCAGAACAAAAATTCACTTAACTATAAAGCAAACATAATAACTTGTATGAATCTATAATAATAATGGAAGCATGCAGTTTGTCGCAAGACAAACATTCTGTCAAATTACAGGACTTTCATTTAGTTTGTCTATCTCAAGTCGAAGACACCAAAATTGGGAAAGATGTTGTCGGGTCCATTGTGCGACCAGTCTAAGACCACAATACTATCCCAGTGATAATTTTGATTCTGATATCGCTTTGACTCCAAATTTGTGTATTACCAGGACAATGCTCTACTTGTGGGGCCAATTAGCACAGTATAACATCAAATATAAAAAGTACAACACAATTTAAAACAAAATACATACACTGATTTTCCTCTTTCTTGTACAGTTTTCAATCTGTACTGCCCCTTGACACATTTACCATTGCGGGGGTTGAGGAGGACCGTAGCTTCTGCCTTGTCCACAGGCGACAATCGGGCGATTATGTTTTTTCCAAAGTACAGCCCTTTTTCTGTCACCACAATGTTTCTAAACAGCGGATCTCCACAAAATATCCCCGTCCCAGTAAGAGGATGTCCATTTAAATATACAATCATTTTCCAGTGACAAAATGGTTTGACATACTTCCAGAATTTAATCCCAAGATAAGGTTCATTTTGGATAACAATACTAAAAATGTCTTGTTCACTTTGTTGTCCACGTTCATTACCTAGTACACTTGAAACTGGAAAAGCTGAAATTAAAACAAAATTGTCGGATAATCAAGCACAAATTTCCTTTGTTTGTTTAAAAGACAAACTTAAGGAATAAACTAAAAAAAATTTTACTTTACTGAAAACCATTTGCATAGAACAGTGATTTTTATACTAGACTCTCAAGGCAACTGCCCTATCCACTATGCTTTCAACATTTACAACAGAAATACACAAACGCACACACACAATCACAGTTCGCTTACAACTATGTTGTATTATTAATGATGATGGAAGGAAGTGAAGGAATCCATGTATTAGCAGAGACAATAATTCGTTGTTTGTCAGTGTATGGTTGTGTGTGTGTGGGCATGTGTGTGGTCGTATGGTCGTTGTGTGTGTTCATAATGCAATAACGTGAAAACAGCTGCAAGTATCGTTTTCAGATTTTACACAAACGTTTTTCAGCATACTTCACGCTTCCAGTTAAAAAATAGAACACATTCTTTAAATAAAGTTGTATTAATTAACATTTAAAAGTTGTAACATTTCCATAAGGTAAAGCAATGGATAAAAATTACTGGTTTCAAAGTATGAAATACTAATAAAATATTGTTTCGTAATTACAAGAATCTACTAAAATATGGTTTTATTCATAAGTGTTTTATGATTAATTAAATAAAGCACTCTCCGTTTAACACCATTTAATTCAATTAATTAAAGATTTTTAAAATTGTTATATTAAGAAACTAATACAAGTTTTTTAACAAAAAGGTAACGTTCTCCTATAATGTGAGTGAGTTAATAGTTTATCCGCTAGATTGCAGCAGCCATTTATTTTGTATTTACTTCTGCCAGCTGTGTTCTTTTGTCAGTTTATTATATTAAATACCCCGTCATAGCAAACCTGCATACTCAGCTAATTTCCAATGTACCTCACTGCATAGACAACTTACCGTGTTATTTTTGTTGAAGAATTTGCACCTCTAATATAATATAATTTAAATTAAGAGCGATTTATCCTATGACCTAAAATTAACCAAAAGAAAAGTATATATTTTCCTACAGAGTCCCCAGGGCTATTTATTTAATATTTTTAGAACTTACGTTAACAGCAGAAACTTTTATCTCCCATTTTTGAGATATTTGAGCGTTATCCTAGTTATTATAGTATCCAGAGCACCAAATTATGCAGGTGAGGGATTTTGGAATGTTGCCATCTTGTGCAAGCTAACAATTTAGTAAAACAGAGTGTGGATTTCCTGGAAACATATGTTTACATAAACCTGATTTTTTTAACAGATCAGCTGGTCTGTAATCAAATGCTTTTGGCAAGTCTAGAAAAATACCAACGGAAAAGGTTTGGTTTTCTAGACCTTCAACGATACAATTTATCAGATGTACAATTGCATCAATTGTAGATTTCCTTGACCAAAACCCACTTGTTTGCTTAATAACACATTTTGCAATTTATAAATTCAATTAATCCGTTAAGGAATAATTTTCCATAACTATGGAGAATCGATACGTTATCGTTTCTCATATCCTTGTATTCCCAGAGAATACCATACCATACTCCAAGAACCATATAATGCTTTTAAAAATGTTTTAAGATCTTATAATTTGGAATATAAATTAGAATTCCTCACTAGAGTGACATCAGAATCAGAAACCGCTATCGATAATTTTATTACCAATATCAAATATAAAAACATAAACATATCTGGTGTTATAACATGTATTTCTGACCATGACGGACAGTTATTTGAAATTTGTAGTCTAACAAATAAGTGTGACGGCCCAAATATCCCTAGACTAATAAAAGCCATTATTACAACACTGTAATTAAGTAATTACAGTTTGCCGTTCCTATTTAATTAAATTTCTACCATCACTAAAATCTATAACTGGAAGATGGAACAGCACTCTAACATTATTTTCATTATTTCATTTTGAGGAGTTGGCTGGTACAAAATATAAAATTAACTACCAGATGCCAGAATATTTCATTCCGAGCTAATCTCAATTCCGCCACGCCTAGGAGCCAGGCCGGCCGTAACAACAGCAAAGAATGCACGGCGTCAGCAATTCGATGCTCGACGCTGGCCTAAGTGCACCTTCTCAGTGCCTCTTAGTTTGAATAATGACAGCTTAAATCGTCGGGGACAGCACTGGACGATAATGATTCCCGTGACGTCACATGCTGAACCCACATCTGATTGGTCGGGCTGGAATCAGCATCGGGAAGGAAGGAGGATGCCTCCCCCCAGTCCCTTAGAAGTTGCGCTGTAATTAACACGCGTCGTGTCTGTCTCTCCCTGTTCAATTATTAATTGGCGTTTTCCAAATTTTAACCGTTGTATTTTAATAACTTAACTTATTTTTTAACACTTGTAATTTGTGAATTAAATTTATTGTGTTGAATAAAAGTATGTTTATGGTAAAAATGTTGTCTATTTATTGAGAAATAGTACCCACGCGGTAGGCAGCGTTACACAAGGTCAACTATGTCAATAACGTGTTTAGGAGGAGTTTTTCAGAGACTAATATAAGTTTATTTTTAACACTATTGGCTAAAGAGGATTAGTCAGAATTAAGTCTACCAAGCCACTGTAGAAACTAAGTATGATACCTTCTTTTCTGTTAGCGAATTTCCCCTCTAGGTAAGAAGCTATTACTGTAGGTCTCATGGTAAGACTTAAGCACGAGACCATAATAACTTTTTTTTGAGGTCCCCAGATGCCAAAAACACTATTTGTTCAAATATATATATATGTATATCTATACATATATATATATATATATATATATATATATATATATATATATATATATATGTGTGTGTGTGTGTGTGTGTGTGTATCCGTTTACACGATAACTTGAGTAAAAAACTTCCAATTTCGATGAAATTTGGCTCAAATGTGTAAAGTGACATTCATGGTTTTAAGTTTGAAAACCAGAAAAGTCGGACCATGTGAAGAGGGGTTTATGGGGGTTTTAAATTTTCCAAAAATCAGTTTTTTGCCCTTTTCACCCTAAAATTTTTAAAACACTCAATTTTGGTTTTGAGCATTTTATAGAGCTTAAAAAAACAAATAATGTACTATTTTAAATTATTAACCTAGGTTAATTGGTTGCGGAGAAAATCCAAAAACACCTGCTCATAAAATCTCCCATGTTAATCTTATAAGGAAAAGGTTTTTGGCTTTTCCTCAGTTAATTTTAACGTAAACTTCATATTTGCTTTTACCTATCAATTCATCTCTACAAAACAATAATTTTGGTGTTTAAATTGTGATTCTACGTCCAACCGTTTATAACAACGGAGATATTCAGAGTGCTAATAAACACAGTACGTTGTCCAATGTTATCCTTACGGAGAATAAATCAAATTTGATATCTCGATTATTTATGAATGTAGATTGATGGAACTTGGTATGTGGCTCCACGTAGTACTGGTATATTGATATTTGCACAAACAATTGATTTTTTGTTGATTACCTCGAGCAGCAAACCTGCATACTCAGCCCTAATGTTGTTCTTATGGAGAATAAGTAAATTATGAACATAATTTAATAAAACTTAGTATGTAGCTTCACCAGGTTAAGTTATGTTGATAAATGGATAAAAATCATATTTTGTGTTCCTTGTTGCAGCAAACCTGCGTACTCAGCACCATGTTATTTTTATGGAGAATAAATAAAATGCTATACATCACTTATTTATTTATGTATTTTTATGAAACTTGGTAAGTGGCTTTATGTGGTAGTGAGAAACATATGCATGCATTGGAAATTCGCTGAGTACGCAGGTTTGCTGCAAACGGAGGTATTTGTACATGCCTTCAAAAGTAGTTTTCCTAAACTTCCCCAAGTAGAAAAAATATTAGTTTTAATTCATAGGACCCCCGTCGCAGCAAACCTGCGTACTCAGCGAATTTCCAATGCATATATATGTGACTCACTACTACATAGAGCTACTTACCAAGTTTCACAAAAATACATACATAAATAAGTGATATCATAGATTAAGCATACTCCTAAGGAGTATGCTTAATCTATGGTGATATATAGCATTTTATTTATTCTCCATAAGAATAACATTAGGGTTGAGGATGCAGGTTTGCTGCAACGAGAAAGATAGCTAATGTGTTTTTCATTACTCTACAAACGAAAGTACACTTTCTAAACGTAAAATGAGCTAAGAAAATAGGTTATTTCCGCTACTGCACGGCAAAATTACATAACGTTAACTTTCTGTGCATTTGTGGTGCACGGAAAGTAACCGTTATGGGATTTTGCGGTGCAGACCGATCAGCTGTTGCATTAGGCCGATCAGCTGTTGCATTATTTGCTTGATACTAAGTTGAATAAACAAAATATTCATGTTGTTTACAAGTTTTTCGTTATCGTAATTAAAAATAATGCTCAATACTCGTCTCAAAAGTGCCATTGCGGGGCTCGATAGCTTTTTCCACGCTCGGCTTCGCCTCGTGTGTAAATGCAATCTCTCCCCGCAATAAGTCACTTTCGAGACTAGTAATGAAAACTACTATTTTTTGCAATTATCAATATAACTGAACCAGGTGAAGTTACATACCAAGTTCTCTTAATTTAGGTTCATAGTTAAGGGAGATATACAACTTTACTTATTCTCCATATGAATAACATGGGGGATGCGTACACAGGTTTGCTGCTACAGGGACTATCAACCAAAAACTTGTTTTTTGTGCTAATATCAATATACCACAACTAGTTGAAGCCACATACCAAGTTTCATCAATATACATTCATAAATAATCGAGATATAGAATTTTATTTATTCTCCATAAGGATAACATTGGACAACGTACTGTGTTTAGCACTTTGAATATCTCTACAACGGTTGGACGTAGAACAACGATTAAAACACCAAAATGTTTGTTTTGTTGAGCTAAACATATTAATAAACAGAAATGTGAAGTTTTTAGTAAAGCTATCTGAGAAAAATCTAAAAACCTTTTTCCCATAAGATTAAAAGGGACACTTTTTTTAATTTTATCCGCAACCACTTAACCTAGATTAATGATTCAAAATACTAAATTATTTGTTTTTTAAGTTCTATAAAATGGCTATAACCAAAATTGAGTGTTTTTAACATTTTGGGGTCAAATTTACAAAAAAAGATTTTTGGAAAATTGTAAACCCCCATAAAACCCCCTTCCCATAGTGCGATCGATCTGGTTTTCGAACTTAAAGTCATAAATGCTACTCTCCACATTTGTGCCAAATTTCATCAAAATCGGGTGTTTCTTTTTTAAAGTTATCGCGGTAACGGACACATATATTATATATATATATATCAAAACATTAAATTCACAGATTAGGGCTATTGATAAATATAATAAAAAGTAAATAAACTTGAGTACCCTGGTAAAATCATTTTAATTACACTTACACGCGTTTCAGCTCTTAGGCCATGCTCACAGTGTTAGTTATAATACCTAACCTTATTTTAAAACTAATCCTTATCAACAAGAATAAAGATTTTCACATGTGACTATAAGTCATATGATGAATTTTTATCAGTGCAGGTAGTTAGGAGCACTTCTAATGTGTATTATTTGGTCAAAAATTGTGTTTTTGTCTGGACTTGCATCGAGTTTAAAACGTTATCTTTGTCAATTTGATAATTTTGATATATATAAAACTTTTCCTTGATATCCATTTTGTACCCTTTATTTTGGATGTCAAGAACTGTCATATCCTCAATATTTTTGTAATTATGATCAGTTGTTAGTATATGGTCAGCAAATGCAGACTTTTGACTTGTCCTATTATTTGATTTTATGGCCTGGATATGCTCACTGTATCTTTTTTTAAAGTTTCTGCCTGTCTGACGTATGTAATAGTTATTGCAGTCGCTGCAGTTAATTCTATAAACTCCTGAACTTTCATAAATATTGGATGTTTCTTTCTTATCACAGGAAAACTTGTTTATGAGTTGAAATGAGTTATTCCTTGTTCTGAAGCTTATTTTATAATTTGATTTCTCAAACGTCTTTCTGATGGGTTTATTAAGTGTTGCACTATAAGGAACACACATATACAGTACTCACTTTTTTGTTCTAAAATATTTTTTTTTTCAGCTTTTTCTCCGCTTGATCTTATCATTTTGTCAATCAATTTTGTGTCATAACAATTTGCGGTGGCAGTGGACTTTATAGTTCTTACTTCTTTATTGTAGTTTTCTTCATTCATCGGTATTTTTAATAATCTGTTGATTAATGAATGGAAGGATGGCATTTTTTGTTGCCACGGGTGATTTGAGTTAGCTGGTATTACAAGCATTGTTTGAGATGGTTTTCTAAATATGTCAAATTCATGCTTTCCGTTCTCTTTCGTTATTGTAACATCAAGAAAGTTTATTGATGTGTTATTGGTTTCCATAGCGAATTTGATTGATTTTGATATAGAATTTAAATATTCCAAAAGTTCGTCTGGTGAGTTTTGGTCATTTTTGTATAAACAAAGAATGTCATCGACATACCTGTACCAATATACAATGTTTTTGCTTTGAGGGTTTGAAGTTCTTGATATGATATGGCAGTTCTTGACATCCAAAATAAAGGGTACAAAATGGATATCAAAGAAGAGTTTCATATATATCAAAATTATCAAATTGACAAAGATAACATTTTAAACTCGATGCAAGTCCAGACAAAAAACCCAATTTTCGACCAAATAGACCTCGTGCGGATCTTCGTGAAGCCTGGGTGTTATTGGTTAAAGTGGTTTAAACCGGTTTTTTTTAGGGTGGGGGTGAGTGATTGTCATCTGTTCTTAGTCTGTTGATTAAAAATCGCTTGTGAGAATCATCTGTTAGTGCCAAACCAAAAACATTGCATTCTGAACATTCCGTCCCATGTACTTTCTACCAGTACACTATGGCCCAACAAAGGCGAACTAAGGCGTGCGAGATAGTGTACTCAGTGTGCGCGTGTATTTTCGGAATATTTCGCCTCGCCATGATTCGTGTTCGCCGTGCTCCGTTTTTTGTCGGGTTTTTGGCACGAATCAAAAGAGACGAACGGAAAAGAATGGGCGAGCATGGTATTCGGTGAGCAAGTACTTGGTTAGTTCGCTGTGCACATTCGGTTGATTTGGTGCAAGACTCGTTGTCACGACTCGTTCCGAACATTCGGCAGGACATTCAAGTGAATCATTTGGCGATAGTGTACTGGTACCAAAAAGTTTGTGCAGCACCCACATTTCTCGCGACTACTCTGAACATTCGGGGTTCGGCCGAATGTTCGGGCGTATTCGCGAGAAGTGCGGGGCAGCCTCTATTTATAAGGCCTAACACAAATAAACTTTTTTGAGAGAAAAAACAGCTGATCGTACAAGAACAAACATTCCAAATACTAGCCAAATGTATCCCGCAGGAATAGTATTATGACACATGGTATTGTGAACTTCTCCTCCAACGCTGATCCCCCCCCCCACTCTTCTGCTGGCACCCCTACTCAAGCTTCACGAAGATCCGCACGAGATCTAATACACATTAGAAGTGCTCCTAACTACCTGCACTGATAAAAATTCATCAAATGATTTATAGTCACTTGTGAAAATCTTTATTCTTGTTGATAAGGATTAGTTTTAAAATAAGGTTAGGTATTATAACTAAAACTGTGAGCATGGCCTAAGAGCTGAAACACGTGTAAGTGTAATTAAAATTATTTTACCAGGATACTCAAGTTTATTTACTTTTTGTTTATTATATATATATATATATATATATACACACACAGGGTGACTGAAAAGTAACTTGCACCCCCCCTTAAATTTTTAACTATTTGAGATATTTGAAATCGGTTTGCGGCAACCTTCTTGGATATGAGGGGCTACAATAACTATGGTTAGTTTTAAAATTTTTACCCTTAGGGGTAGTGGGGGTAGGGGGTAGCTCAAAATTTTCAAATGGGAAGTATGGTCGACTTTCATATCATTTTATAGGTCTTGATGAAACAAAAACATTGACATAAAGGAAATAAAAATCGGACCACTAATAACAAAATGGTGCCCTTAAATGATTCAAATCTAATCAACCAGGACAACAATAAATACCCCCGTCGCAGCAAACCTGCATACTCAGCGAATTTCCAATGAATTATAACATAACACACTAAGCCACTTAACAGGATTCATAAGAAATATATTCACAAACAAGCGATATTTAAAATATTAATTATTCTCCATAAGAATAACATTGGGGATGAGTATGCAGGTTTGCTGCAACAAGGAACACAAAATAATGGGGTTTTATGCAAAATATCAATAGAACTCAGCTAAGTGAAGTCACATACCAAATTTCATCCATATACATTCATAAATAAGCGATATATAACACTTTAATTATTTTCCATAAGAGTAACATATGGGGACCGAGTACCTAGGTTTGCTGCTACGGGAACCATAGGTGAAAATTTTTTTTGTGTGCAAACAACAATAAACCACAACCAGATGAAGCTATATACCAAATTTCGTCAGTTTATGTTCATAAATAAGCGAGATACACAATTTTTCTTTTTCTCCATAAGAATAACATTAGACAACGTACTGTGTTTAGCACTTTCAATATCTCAGTAACCAATTGACGTAGAGCAATGATCAAGATACCAAATTGTTTGTTTTTTAATGCTGAATTCAATGGTGAAAATTAAAATTTGATTTTAATAAAAATTACATGTGGAAACCTCAAAAAACCCATTTTTGGGGTACAAAACCCCCCCAAAACCCCCCTTCGGATGGTGCGATTCGTCTGGTTTTCGAACTCGTTCAAATAAATGGTACTTTACACGTTTGTACCAAATTTCATTAAGATCGGACCTTTTTTACGAGAGTTATCGTGCTTACGGACACATATATATATATATATATATAAATATATATATAAATATATATATATAAATATATATATATATATATATATACATATATAAAAATTTGAACGAATGGTGTTTTTTGCATCTGGGGACCTCAAAATGAAAAGTTATCATGGTCTCGGGCTTAAGTCTTACCATGAGACCTACGGTAATAGCTTCTTCCCTATAGGGGAAATTCGCTAAAAACCATGACAACATTAATTAACAAATCTTAACCAACACACAACAATCAAAAAGTAACTAGGTGTACAGTATGGTCATAGCTATCTTTAAAATCAGCTGTTATTCTCAGCTGGGAAAATCCAAACAGCTGTTCCAAGTACTGCTGAACTTTCACCCAGAGATAAGAACTGATTACAAGGAAAAAGTCAGAGATTACTGATAACAATATGGAGAGTTGGGGATTTTCCAGGCACTATTTACTAACCATTCAGATCTTATTAGCAATGATCTGAACTAAAAAAAAGTTGCATTGATACAAATTAAAAATTAATAAAATAATAATTATTATTTTTTTGACTACCACAATAAATGCTGTTTAAGATGCGGGTTATTAAAGGTAATTTTTAGTTGCCATTTCGTTATTAGTGGTCCAATTTTTATTTTCTTTATGTCAATTGTTTAGTTTCATCAAGACCTATAAAATGATATGAAAGTCGACCATACTTCCCATTTGAAAATTTTGAGCTACCCCCTACCCCCACTACCCCTAAGGGTAAATATTTTAAAAATAACCATAACTATTGTAGCCCCTCATATCCAAGAAGGTTGCCGCAAACCGATTTCAAATATCTCAAATAGTTAAAAGGTTAAGGGGGGGTGCAAGTTACTTTTCAGGCACCCTGTATATACATATAAATTTTAACAAATATTGTTTTTGGAATCTGGGGACCTCAAAACGAAAAGTTATCGTGGTCTCGGGCTTAACCCTCTAGGTGTCACATCAAAAAACCTGAAATGTTACGCCATTTTTTTAACTTTTGCAAAATTTTATATAAAATGCTATAAAAAAATAAAATTTTGATATATTGGTAAACAAGTATACATTTTCTTGGAGAGCAGAAAATGGGCTATCTTTTAATATAAAATTTGTTGGCATAAATGTATGGTATAACAGTCCGGCTTGGGTTCAAATCTAAACAACCCCAAAAAAAACTTATTTTTTATGTTACGAGACCCGTAGAATATATTTAGACAGCCATAATCAAAAATCCAAGATATACATTTTGTTCAAAATTTAATAAGGAAAAAGAAAATATACATATATATATATATATGTATATATATATAATACATAACAACGTAACCTCACATTACAGCATTCCTATTGAAAACATAACTAAACAGCTGATTAAAAACGGCTGCAAAATTATTAGTTCGCAAAAGGGCAAACATTATTAGTTGCCATGAAGCCCAGATGTTGCCGATCACTTTGGTATAATGGATGGTTCGAAACGACCGATCGTCAACGAGATATACACGCTAAACTGGATGTCTGCAAAGTCGACTGAAATCAGTCGATTAACACTCGAGCGTCAAAAAAAGTCGACTGAAATCAGTCGATTGACACTTAGAGGGTTAAGTCTTACCATGCCACCTACGGTAATAGCTTCCTCCCTATAGGGGAATTTCGCTAAAAATTAAAAAAGAAAATTTAGCAAACTTGGAAAAACAATACAGGGCACTTAAAACTGAATCTCTAAAACATACAATTAAACAGTTAAAAAGTTAATTGAAGCTGCAAGTAATAAATGAGAAAAAACAATACTTAAACAAAAAATCACAAAATCTACAAATAAATTAAAATTGACATGGAAAAACATTAGCTCTGAGATGAACAATAAAACAAAATCTAATAACAACTTAAAGATACTTTTGAATGGAAAATTAGAACCAAACCCGAGTTGTGTTGGTAATACTTTTTAACGATTGTATTATCAATGTGGTTGAAGACCTCATTCTTCCAGACATTAACAAAAATATAATAGTTCAATCTAATTTTGAAAAACTACCTCAACAGAAAAGTAGCTGTAAATCCAATAAAGTTGATGATAGGGAAATTGAAAAGATAGTGAAGTCTTTTGACAACAAATTTTCAACAGGAATTGATGACATTCCAATCATAGAAACCCACTTTCACACTTACCAAATTTCATCGAAACATATTCATAAATATGCGAGATATGACATGTTATTTATTCTCCATAAGAAAAACATTAGAACTGAGTATGCAGGTTTGCTGCATCAAGGACCAAACAAATAGTGTTTCTATTTAAATACCAATGGATCACCACTAGATGAAGCAACACTCCAAGTTTTACCAATTTATTTTCATAAACAAGCAAGATATCGAACGAATCTTATTCTCTACAAGAGTAACATTATAGCTGCTGAGTACTCAGGTTTGCTGCCATGGGGACCACAAAAAAACGGGTTTTGTATGCAAATATCATTAAACCTCAACCATTTAAAGCCATTTAATAAGTGAGACATAAAATTGTTCCTATTCTCCTAAGATTAACATTGGACAACTTACTTTGTTTAGCACTTTCAATATCTCGGTAACCAATTGACATAGAGCGATGATAAAAATACCAAATTGTTTTTTAGCTGTATTTAATGGTGTAAGCCAAAAATTGGGTTTAAAAATAATTATATGTAAAAAGTTTAAAAAAATTTTTGGGTACAACCCCCCCCCCAAAAAAAAAAACTCCTCTTAAAATAGAGCGACCTGTCTGGTTCTCGAAATCATGAAAATAGATGCGCTGCCTTACACGTTTATACCAAATTTCATCAAAATTAGACCATTTTTAAGAAAATGTTGGTGCCTACAGACACATATATACATATTTACTAGCTGCTATCGTACCCGGTTTCACCCAGGAATACAACAGTTATGTGTGCTTCATTCTGTGGTTAACCCGGAACAAAACATGATCGCCCCAGCTGTTTGAATTCTCATCAGCTCAAACTAAAGTGAATGCCCATAAAAATAACACAGGATTAAAATTTTGACCCTCTGTGGGGCAGAGCCCGTGGGAATTTCTTTTAAAACCCTTTCTTAGTGGATACCTACATTATGGAAAGAGTATACACATGCCAAATTTCGTGGTTGTATGTGAAGGGGTTTAGCCTGGGGGATGATCGGTTTTTGGTATGTATAAATTGTCCATAAGAATAAAATGGAGTTAGAAGTTCGAAGCCCCATGGGATGGAGCCCTATGGGAATTTCTTAAAACCCTTTCATAGTGGATACCTACATTATGGGAAGAGTATACACATGCCAAATTTTGTGGTTGTATGTGTAGGGGTTTATCCTGGGGGATGATCAGTTTTTCGTATATATAAATTGTCCATAAGAATAAAATGGAGTTAGAAGCTCGAAGCCCCATGGGGTGGAGCGCTATGGGAATTTCTTAAAATCCTTTCTTTGTGGTTACTTACGCTGTGGAAAGAGTAGACGTGCCGAATTTCGTGGCTGTAGGTATAGAGGTTTGGCCTGGGGGATGATCGGGTTTTTGTATTTATATATATATATACACACATACAGGGTGGTCATTAAAGAATGTCACAAACTTTGTGGGCCAATAGTACTCATCAATTTGAACAAAAAATGTCCTCCTAACATATGTCGAAAAATCCTTCGTTTAGTCGCTAGCCGCCATTTTGTATTTTTTACAAAAAAAATTATATCTAAAAAACTACTTTAGCTAAAATAACCAAACCTTGCACGGACGTTTATTAAACATCAAAAAAAATGTAGAAAATTTTTTGTTTGATTTGCATTTTTATTTTCACAATGGCGGCCATTTAAAGTTTTTAAAGTCAAATAATAAAAAAACTGTACATTTTTCAAAACTTTACCTTAAACAACAAAAAAAATTTTAATACTAAATCCAACGGTATTTTGTTTATCAAAATCGGACCACAAATAAGCGAGAAAATTCACTTTTTCGGTTAGCCCGCAGAAGCTCCAGTATCACTATCAGCTGACAGTCGCGCGGCGCGACTTTTTATTGTTTACTTCATGGCACAGCGGCGATGTCCGGCCGGCGCAGCGAGGCGCACTGTGCAACAATGGGAAATGTACCGGAAACGGTAAAACTGTAAACCAGCTGATGTTTCTTCAACCTAAATTGCATGTCAACAATCAATTGAAGTAAGAAAGTTTTGGTTTGGTTGTGCAGTTGCCACATTTATAGTTTCAAAACGATTTTTGTTATTATTGCTTTGATAAAAGGAGACTATGGTTGAATACTCAAACAGGGACCTTACTGACATGCATTTTTTCTACGGTAGAGCAAATGGGAATGGTAGGGAAGCTCAGCGTCTTTATCAGGAGGCATTTCCTAACCGACCACAGCCCAGTTTTAAAATATTTGGGAGATTGCATGCTCGTTTAAGTGAAAATGGGAGGTTTAAACCTAATTTAAATGGCCAAGGTAGGCCTTCTGTTGTTGCAACTCCACAATTAGAAGAAAGAGTTTTAAACTTGGTCGAAGAAAATCCTACAGTCTCTTCTAGAAGAATCGCGAGACAAGTAGGAGTAAGATCGCATGCAACGGTTTTGAGAATATTGCATTCCCAACAACTTTACCCCTATCACATCCAAAGGGTACAGGCCCTACTGCCAGGGGATAATGAAAGAAGAGTTGAAATGTGTGCTTGGTTCCAGAACAAAATGCGAAACAACCAGGATTTTCTTCCAAAGGTTTTGTTCACGGACGAAGCATCATTTACCAGGGATGGAATTAACAATTCCCACAATAACCATGTTTGGGCGGATGAAAACCCTCAAGCAACGTTTGACAGGCCTTAACCAACAACGATTTTCTGTGAATGTTTGGGCGGGAATTTTCGCTAACAGACTGATTGGGCCTTATGTTCCTCCAAATAGACTCTCTGGAGCCAGTTATCTTCAGTTCATTAGGGAAACGTTGCCGGAGTTTTTGGAGGAAATCCCACTTGAAGACCGAACGAGCATGTGGTTCATGCACGACGGTGCTCCTGCGCATTTTGAACTAAATGTAAGGGCCGAACTGACCAGAAAATTCCAAGAAAATTGGATCGGCCGTGGGGACCGTGGCCTGCTCGGTCCCCAGATTTAAATCCTTTGGGGACATCTTAAAAGCAAAGTCTTCAGTGTTCCAATCGAGAGTGTTGATCAGCTACGTGAAAGAGTTTTTAATTGTTGCCAAGAAATAAGAGAACTGCCTGGGATTTTTGAGCGAGTGCGCTCGTCTTTTGTAAGATGCCTGGGATGTTGTAGTCGGATGAATGGGGGGCACGTAGAGCACATGTTGTAAACCTAAAAAGGGGATATTTGTTTATGCTCTTATGCTTTTTTAGTCATGTCATGTTAGGATCTATTTTTAATAAATTTAAAAGCCAGTTATTGTGAATGTTTGGTATAAGGTCTGTCTTTTAATCTGAAAAAATTTGTTAATTAAATTAATTAAATAATACAATTTTTCTGATTGTGCAAAGTTCTAGTTTGTATCTTGTAAATAATAATTACCTTTTATCCTTTCAATTTTGTATTTTATTAAACGTTTTCATTGTAATTCACGTACTGTCTGCGAGAGTAACAAAGTCTCCTGAAAAAAGAAGTCTCGAAATACAGCAAAGAACGCACGTTGCCGCGCGGTAATTGTAGGCGCTCCCAGCTGTGCAAGGGGGAAGTGGCATTCAGCAGCGTATCGAATAGCGCCTTCATTTCTAGACTAGGCCAGAAAACCAGGAGACATCTTTCCTCTCGCGGACAGTAGTGCTCTTAAAACGATTTTCATTGTTGCGCCGGACCGCGCGCCGCCGCCCACGCTACTTGGGGCTGCTGGTGGGACCGGAGCTTCTGCGGGCTAACCGAAAAAGTGAATTTTCTCGCTTATTTGTGGTCCGATTTTGATAAACAAAATACCGTTGGATTTAGTATTAAAATGTTTTTTTTTTGTTAAAAGGTAAAGTTTTGAAAAATGTACAGTTTTTTATTATTTGACTTTAAAAAATTTAAATGGCCGCCATTGTGAAAATAAAAATGCAAATCAAACAAAAAATTTTCTAAATTTTCTTTGATGTTTAATAAACGTCCGTGCAAGGTTTGGTTATTTTAGCTAAAGTAGTTTTTTATATATAATTTTTTTGTAAAAAATACAAAATGGTGGCTAGCGGCTAAACGAAGGATTTTTCGACATATGTTGTTCAAATTGATGAGTACTATTGGCCCACGAAGTTTGTGACATTCTTTAATGACCACCCTGTATATATGAATTTGACCGGATGGTGTTTTTGGCATCTGGGGGCCTCAAAAAAAAAGTTATCATGGTCCCGGGCCTGGGTCTTACCATGCCGACTACGGTAATAACTTCTTCCCTAAAGGGGAAATTCGCTAAAAAAGCATCCCTAGACACTTTTCACATGAATCACACACAACGAAACATTGTTCCTCAGCTCTTCTTGGCTGAAACTTGAATTACGGGGCAATACACATATTATGTAACACATTTTTTTTTTCATTTCAGACCCCCCCTCCTCCATGTAATGCACCATAACACTTGACCATACCCCCCACAACCCAAAGCGTTACGTAACTCAATCGTAGTAGGATTTAAAACAGCTTACACCTTTTAAACATCGTTGTCTTAGCAATTTAGAACATGGATTTCAATGAATCGTTAATATTTAAATGACTTTCCTTTAACCAAATTTTGTAATAACTTATTTCAAAGCAATATATAGGCTACAAACAAACAAGGCTGATACTATAATTATAAACAACAAAATAAACTATCTCAGATAAAACGTAACAAATTTAATTTCTACCTAATACAAATTCAAAACAACTTAAAAAATTAAAGATGTGAGTGGCATTGCGAAATAGGCTACTATATTAAGTCTTGATATTATTCCCTAAAACAACATTAAACATAGGTGTAAAGCAAAACAGAACTTACTCAAAACATGTTATGTATTTATTTTTATTTTAACTGTCATTAAAATAGTGTGACGGAAGTATTTTTTATATAACTAACTAACTGTAACCTTGATTTAGATATCAATTTGATTATTTTTTAATTTTGAAAGATTTATAACAGTATCAATAGATATGTTACCCTAGTGCGCCAGCTCTTAGGGTTAATATGTGTGAGTTACGTAACGTTGGTCCAAAACCCCCTCTCACCCACATAACACAGCATAACGCTACGCCATACCCCCTTCCCCCCCTTAATTGCATTACGTAATATGTGTATGGCCCCTACAATATACCGTTTTGTAGCACTGTAAGAATAAAAAAACTTACATCCTGTTTCTCCTAACATTAAGGCCTTACAGTCTTCGTCAGTCGTCGTTTGCGGCTCCACTGTTTCTGTTTGCTTATCACTGCTGGAATCACAATCTTTAGTCAGTGTTGATAGGTAAATTTTGTGTTTGTGTGTTAATTTGAATACAATTTATCGTGCTCGCCTCGTAATCCGAGGTTCGCCAGATCAATCCTGATCAAAATCGCAAAATTTTGAGAAGGTTTGAAACTGGACCTAGCTGCCATTTGTCATTGGGCTATTAATTAATGATGCTTTCTAAGAACAGGTCGACCTTAGATAGTAATAAGACCAGGATTTGGACCGTTCCCTATCAAAGCGTAAAAAGATGCTACTGACGTAGATATACACACCAAAAAAAATTAAGTGTGTTAAAGTTCTTGACTTTTACACTATGATTAGTTAATGATTTTTGAAATTGTTAAGTGTTATAACAGGCGTCACATAATACCAATATGGATGGAGCATATGACTTGAAAAGTGAATTTAGTTTTTGAGTGAGGTATCCAAAACAAGATGGCGGCAGCCGGAGATGATTTATCATGGGAAAAATGTAACACATGCTCAGTTAAATTATAATTTTCACCAAGATAATTTGTTAAAGTGACAAAAAAGCCTTTTGATTCGTCATATTCCTAAATAACTTTTAGGGATTTAAATTCCAAATATTACTATATTTGTTCAGTTTGCTTGGTTGCAGTTTTTAATAGTGAAATAAGTTCTATAAAGAATCAAAAGGCCATATTTGGCTACAAACCAATTATCTTGGCAAAAATTATAATTGATCTGAGTACGTGTCACGTTATTCCCTATCTTTTCTAAGTTAAACAGGAGCGCCACATGATGAATCATCTCTGGCCACTGCTGCCATCTTGATGTGGGTCTGTTGCTTAAAAACACGCTTCATCGCCCAATATGCATTCATTTCATTTCATTTATTGATTCAAAAATGCTACAAAACAGGTTATGTAACATTCATACCGGATGAGCTCCATCTATTGGTCTTATTGTGTTCACGGGATAAAACCATCAGTAACAACCTAAACTATGAATATGAGGTGGCTTTAAGTCACCTGCTGTAACTAATATAACCTTCTATAAGTAAACTAGAATTTCCTGGGCACAGCTTGCGCATTCCTTTTTGAGAAGCAAGAATAGTAAATAGTTAAATAAATACCAATGGCAGTCTCAAAATATTAAAACCCATAAACTGATTCTTAAATATAACCATTAGTTGATGATTTTTGAAAATTTTTCAGGAATAACTTAAGTTTACTTAATATATTGTTGCTTCATTGAATTAGATGGCATGTAACATGTTTTGGCTCTACTATAATATTATACCCAATGTTTTATGAGTATTAGGAACTAAATCAGTATTTGCTGAGAAAAAAATAGTGAACAGGTGACCATTAAAATGTTGATAGGTACCTCAACTTCGCTGCAATATTCCCTAAATATTAAAAAATACTCACCTTTTATCTTGTTTAAAGTCTATGTATCTCTTCTGGCACATTTGGTTCCCATTATTTCCACTTATCAGTTTGACTAAAACAATTTGTTTACCACTGGCGTCAGACTTGATCCTCATATCCGGATAGTGCCAAAGAACATTGTCTAGGTACATGATCTGTGGAGTAAGATTAGAATCCCGACAGTCATCTCTCTTCACAATATCCTTCAACAATACCAACCCTCGAACAGAAAACACTAAGACTCTCTTACATCCGGCCGTCTTTCTACGTGACTCTGAGAGATAACGATTTGATGCTATTTGCTTTTGCTGTTCAGTTTGACTGAAATATTCGCCTACACTTACTGTCATATCGCCAAAAAAGAAATGTCGCCACATCTGTTTTGGTTTGTAAGGTTTCTCCTTTGGGGTATTTTTGGAGGTCGATTTAGCACTCTCACTCTCCGGCACTAGTATTTTGAATGGATCAAAATCATCAAGGTAAGGCTCTGAAACAAGCAAGTCAGTTTGATTATTTTGGATTACCAACAGTACAGCCCTTGCAGTACAGATTTTGTGTTTTGTAGTGTGTAATGAACCGTATAGTAAACTGTAAGACCTTCGTTCGAGTGTTTGTGTGTACCTTCTTTTTGTAAGACTAAATTACTTACATACTGTCAGTAAGCTCAAATAGGAGAAAAAATACATTTTTCGATGCAATAAAATTACATCATCAATATCTTGTTATTTACATTGAAGTTTTCTGACCAGATGGTGGTGTCAGGATGAATTAAAAACACAATACTGTATTACAATTTATACCTACACGACAACACACACTTTCAGTCACAATGCAGAAAACAAACAGTAAATACTTGACAGGCCTGTCAACATGGATATTATCATAAGGCGAACTGGGAACAGAAATGTACTGTTTTGTGTACTGTATTTGTTGTAATTTGTATGTACTAAAATCTACTGTACTGGGTTTTTAATTCAACTAGAAAATCCAGATGCTCGAATTCGAGCAGTTTATACTCTGACGCCATTCATGAATTTAGCTTAAAACAGCTGATCTTGCTTCCATAAGATCTGTGTTTTGTTATCTTAAACAGCTGTAAAATGCTCAATTTCAATTACTACTGATATGACATAAATAGATTAGAATAGAATAGAATTTTTTATTTAGCCAAGCAATATTACATACTAATACATTGGCACGTCAACAAGAAAGAACTGGATAGGTTTTAAATTTCAAAGTCCAAAGCAGTCCATTTTCCTAGTAGGTACTATTCCAAGGTATAAAAGGCCTTTCTCTGGAGGATCCCTTCAAGTTTTAACTTGAAAATCTTGTCACTTAGTTGTCTGAGGGCTTCAGGAGTCTTGTTGTACATTTTGGATGCCATCACCAATGGGCCCTTTGTTGATTTGCTTAACATAACCTGAGGCAGGTTAACATTGTGGCTAAACCTGGTATCATGGCTATGGATAGCTTCTCGGTAGTGAAACTGGTTCTGATTCGAACGCAAAAACATTATGCACTGCAATATATACATTGAATACAAAGTAAAGATTTTAAGATTAATCAAAATATCCCTGCAGTGCTCGAATTTTGAAACAGAAATGATTCTAATTGCTTTTTTTAGAGCAGGAATAAATCACGTGAGTGAGAAGAGCTACCCCAAGCAATCAAGCCATAAGCCAGGTGGGACTGAAACAGCCCAAAGTATGCCTGCCGGGCTCCCTCCATATCGACTACCCCACTTAAGGTGGCTCTAAAGGTCCGTGGCCACAGTGGAGTACAACGATCTGTGTCCCACAAAGCTCCACGTAGTTTCAATTTTCACAAGTGGCCGCGCTAGGCGAGCCACCCTCTAAACCGGTTTTTCGCATTACTGCCAACCGAAAGGGAACCCATCGATTCGTAGGGAAGTTGAACGAACAACGGTAACTCCCGATGCCGCCAGTGGCAGGGCAGGAGGCAGGCTGATGTCTTGGCTGTCACCCCACTGCTTCTATATTCCTTTAAAATTCTCTTTCAGAATCTCACTTTGGATTTTGCCCCGAACTCAAAATGTTTGTCACGACCGTTTTGCATGGATAGCAAATGTATAAACAATTAATATATATTATTAAAATGTATGAATGCATAGAAAATTTATGTAGTTCTTACGTAGTTGTCAATAAAAATGTCCGTATGATATAAAATGTACCCTCTATAATAAAACATGTGAGATTATTAGTGAATTTCCTTTGGAAAGTGAACTATTAGCATGACCCGCACGGTGAAACTTAAGCCCGGGACCACCACAGAAGTTCCTAACGTGACCCCCTGAACACATTTTGGGGGGTCGTTCAAAATTTTTTATATATATATATATATATATATATATATATATATATATATATATATGTGTGTGTGTGTGTGTGTGTGTTTTCACTCTAGCGGTCGCATTTTTTGTCCGATTTACTTCAAATTTGGTAAGGACGTTCCTTTATGTAATCAGTTGGACAAGTTCGTTGGGCAAAACAATCGGAAAACTCTAAACTCCTTTTTTTGGGGATTAATCTTTCAAATTTTGAGTTTTTGGGCCCAAAAAGGGCCAGAAAAGCCCCGTATGTAAAATGAATGCATGTAAAAAGATGGGAATTAGAGAGGCGAACGTTTTAAGTCCTCTCTCGTCACTCTCATATTTACCGAGTTATTAAAGAAAATGTGTATTGATCAAACACAGTACGTTGTCTTATGGGGGTTTTACGCTAGAAATACCTGTTATTCCTTTGTTAGAGTATTTTTTTCATCCACAGCAACCTCACGCCTACTTTCAAGCCTTTCTGGATCTTCTCCTAACCTTATAATGCGCAAAATTGTATTCACAGCTCTGCAAGTAAATTTTAAACCAGGAGTATCAGAACAGCCAAAAATCAATGTTTTCAGTTTCAATAAAAATTGTACTAAATGTATGATACACTGATTTTGAGTTTTAAAAGATTTTATGTGGAAATTCACTTTCCTCACGTCAGCGTGCTGCATGCGATCTCGTTTAAAGATTAAGAATATATCCAAGAACAAATAATAATTTGTTCTTGGATAACACAACATTTAAAAGTTGTAATTGTGTAGTCTAATATTATGGAATCATTACTCAGATAAATAGTTATCAATCATGTTGTATAAGGGATGAAGAAAAACAAGTTGTAAACTAAAAACCCGACTGTATTGCACATAGGTTTTGTATACAGTGTACTGTAATATGATACAGAATTTCTGGGATTACGTTAGACTGCAACATTTTAACTGTTAATAAAAAACAAGAAAAGTAGCCCGATGTAACAATCACTAATAAACATTGAATTGGTTATAGTTTATGGTTTTAAAGATAAAAATTGACACTATAAGATACAAAATACTTCGTTTGGAATTAAATACATTTCAGTAATAAAAAGGAAAATTATATCAACTAATATCAATTAAAATAAAATGGTAATAATCAGTACCGGCTTTAGGGCAGTGCGAGCCGTGCTCCAGAACGTGGGGGGTGGGGGGAAACGCTAGGCGCTCATGACGGGTCGCGGGGTGCGGGTGGAGTGCGTAATCCGTAGTTGTAAAATAAATAAATTGTAAATATGTAATATTAACCCGGCTGATTTTGTTAATTTTTTGTATATTGGTATTTTTAAGTTGTTGAAAGGCATTATTGGGAAGAAAGTTGTGTATTCACCATGTCGCACCTTCATTATACTTAAACACTAAATTTACACATCAGATAACAAATCCTCCGCTCCCCTCAATTCCAAATTGAAAATTTGTTTTGACCTTTATCGATTTGTGACAGCTTCAAGGCATTCTGATTGGTACCGTATTGAAAGTGTGCTGGATAAAACTTGCAATACTTTGAAAGAAAATTACAATGTTAAAATATCAAGTTACATGATGCAACAAATTGTTTTGATCCGCTCTCTTCGATTATTTTAACGTACTTCCTAGATGAGGAAAAATATGGTTTGGGGATTGGAGAGTATTCAACTGGGGTTTCATCTTTAATTGAAGTTGTAATGAGTCGAGTTTAATATTGTTATTATATGTAATAAGGGAGAAAATATGATGCGCCCCCATCCGATTTTGGCACCCCTTTCGATCGTTTTCGAAGGTTTTGCGTGAATGAAAAAACATTCTTCTGACCAGACAAAATTATTTAGTATTTTTGGTCCAGGGACTCTTTTTAGCGAATTTCCCCTATAGGCAAGAAGCTATTATCGTAGGTCTCATGGTAAGACCTAAGCCCGAGACCATGATCATTTTTTGTTTTGAGGTCCCCAGATGACAAAAACACTATTCGTTCAAATTTATATGTATGTATATATATATATATATATATATATATATATATATGTGTGTGTGTGTCCGTGAATGCGATAACTTGAGTAAGAAACGTCCGATTTTGATGAAATTTTGCTCAAATGTGTAAAATGACATTCATGACTAAGTTCGAAAACCAGAAAAATCAGACCTTGGGAAGGGGAGTTTATGGGGGTTTTAAATTTTCCAAAAATCTTTTTTTGCATTTTTCACCCTACAATTTTTTAAAAACTTAATTTTGGTTTTCACCATGTTATAGAGCTTAAAAAACAAATAATATAGTGTTTTGAATTATTAACCTAGGTTAAGTGGTTGCGGATAAAATAAAAAAAAAACTACTCATACCAAACGTTTGGTTTTCCTGCCTAGCGGGAAATTATCTTGAATAACTAATAAGGGTTTTAAAACAGAAAAACTTTCTAATTTGATCTTAACTGTTTGACATTTACGTAATAGAAAATGGTCAATTTTCACTGAGTTTAACCCTGAATAAAATATGTATAACAATAACTTAAAACCTTAAAATAACTTTGATAACCTAGTTAATTTCATGAGAAACATTTTATCGTTCACTGGAGGTCGCTAGGTGCTTTAATAACCTTAGAATTTGAGTAATACGGAGGTGTGTTTTTCAGCCGTTTGGCGAAGGTTTAGAGCCCTCTTAAGCACTTTAGAGCAAATATACTACTGCTAAGTTTTATTTTTAAACCAACAGCATGATCGTGCCAATTTAAAGAACAGTCAAAACTCAAACCTGAAAATTTAGGAGACTGATCATCAGTGCCAATAGGATCCCTGAGACTAAAAACAACAGTGTTTGTCTTATCTTGATTTAAGACCAATTGCTTAGCAGTCAGCCAGTTTTTGATTTGTTTTTGGTTGCTTTTGGCATTAACTAATACATGACTGCGATCTTTGTGTCTGTTTATGACAGTGGTGTCATCAGCGTAGAGAATAACCCCAGCAGGTATATTAACACTCAGGTCATTAATAACTATCAAAAAACAGCAAAGGACCAAGGATCGAGCCCTATATGGAACTCCGCTTGTAACTGGAAGACAGCTTGATAGGCCCTTATTTGTAACAACACACTGTTCTCTATTTTTAAGGTAAGAACTAATTAAATCTAAAGATTTTCCTGTAACATTATAAAATTATAATTTCTTAAAAAGAATAATATGTGAAACTCTGTCGAAAGCTTTGCTGAGATCACAGAAGGTGATCGCAGCGAAGTCTTTCATCTCAAAGCCATCAAGAATCTCTTCTACAAGCCTAACTATCGCATCAGTTGTAGGAAGCCCTCTCCGAGAACCAAATTGTTCCTTAAAAAGCAGATTCATAGTTTCCAAGTACACACTCAACTGTTTTACGATAACTATTTCAATTACCTTGGACAGGGTGGGAACAATTGCAACAGGCCTAAAGTTATTCAAAATTTCTCTCTTTCTTTCCTTAAAAATAGGATGTATCTTGGAGACCTTCAACTCATCCCTTGACTTAAACATAAGTTAACTAAGATCGTTGGAGGAGAGACATAGTACTCAATTGTTACTTTGACCAGCTTGTTACTGAAACCAAAGTGATCCCTACTAGTCTTAGGGGCTAGCCCTTTCACAACCTTAATCAGCTCATTTTCAGTTATTTGTCTTGAACTAAAAACTTTCAGACTCTGAACATTTTAAGTTTGCTAAAAATACATCACTATCTAAAATATGTACATTATTTACAGCCGTATCCGAAGCCACATTTACAAAGAAATTGTTAAACTCTTCGGGTAAAAATAAATTACAACCATGCTTATTACTAATTCCACCTTTCTGATTGTTTACAATTGACCATAGAGTTATTGTTTTATTACTTGAGTTATTAATAAACTGAACATTTGCCTTTTTTTTGCTACTATGATTTTAGAACGATAAACATATTTTTTCCGTTCTATAAACCTCAAAGTAACAAGGATCACCAGTTGATTTGAAATGATTATACAGTACATCTAACCTATCTTTAAGAATTTCTAGCTCAGAATCATACCATTTTAATGAAATGCTGTTTAAGCGAATTTCCCCTATAGGGAAGAAACTATTACTGTAGTCGGCATGGTAAGACCTATGCCCGGAACCATGATAACTTTTCGTTTTTAGGTCCCCAGACCCCAAACACACCATTCGTTCGAAACTGTATATATGTATGTGTCCGTGAGCACGATAACTCTCGTAAAAATTATCCGATTTTTATGAAACTTGGTATAAACGTGCGAAGAAACATTTATGACTCTAAGTTTGAAAATCAGCCAGATCGCTCCATCCGAAGGGGTATTTTGGAGGGATTTTGTACCCCAAAAATGAGTTTTTTGAATTTTTACATATAATTTTTGAGATAGTAAAATCTTAGATTTCACCATTGGATTCAGCTTAAAAAAACACACAATTTGGTATTTTGATCATTCCGCTACGTAATTGGTTACTGAGATATTGAAAGTGCTAAACACAGTATGTTGTCTAATGTTATTCTCACGGAGGAAAATAAAAATTGTATATCTCCCTTATTTATCAAAGTATACAGACGAAACTTGGTATACGGCTTCATCTCGTTGTGGTCTATTGATATATGCTCAAAAAAAAACAATTTTTTACCAAAGAGTCCCATAGCAGCAAACCTGCGTACTCAGCCCCCATGTTATTCTTATGGAGAATAATTTAATGCTCTGTCTCTGTAATTATGAACATAAATGAGTAAAAACCGGTATACAACTTCACCTAGTTGAGTTATATTGATATTATCATAACAAGCCATTTTTGTGTTCCTTGTTGCAGCAAACCTGCGTACTCAGCCCCAATGTTATTCTTATGAAGAATAATTAAAATTGTATAAATCGCTTATTTGTGAACATATTTTTATGAAACTTGGAAAGGGCCTTTATGTAGTATTAAGACATTTATATCTCCATTGGAAATTCGCTGAGTATGCAGGTTTGCTGCGACGGGGGTATTTATTATTTCCTTTGTGAACTTGATTTGTATTACACTTAGGAAAACTTATGCTAAAGTAAAACGTAAGTATTTCCAAAAAGGCAGAAAATTGGGTTTGAACATTATCACCATTATAAACATCAGACCAAGATTCTTTACATAAATAATATTTAAATTCTCTAAGACCTGCCTCAGTGATTTTATGAACTAGGTTTGTACTAGGCCTTGTTGGAAGTTAAAAAAATACAACTACTCCAGTAAATATTATATTAGCATATGACAATGCTAATCATATGTTTATATTTACTATGAAAGGATTTAAGTTTAGATAAAAATTGCTTCATTGTTTTATCTTGATTATGTTTTGTATTAATAAAAAATAGAACCACTGCACTGCTTCTAATGATTTATTTAGGTTATGGGCCCAAATAATGTAATTTATATCTATTTGTGATTTTTTTTGTTTAATGTTTGATTAAAATGACAACATCAACAAATCTTCCCCAACCAACTGATTCAAATTTTTCTAACTGGAAATTCAGATTGGAATGTATTCTTGATGGAAAAGGTGTCAAGGAAGTCACACAAAAGGAATACACCACTGAAGATTTAGATAAACTTCCAGAAAACAGAAGAAAGAAACTTTGGCACAGGATGCAAAAGCTAGGTCAATCATTGTTCAATGCATCACGGATCACAGATGATGGATTTTGGAAGCCAAAAGACAGGGAAACTGGTTGTGAGTTGTAATCAAGGGATTAACAAAGTACCAAAACAAATCAGTATTGAAGCACTAATTGTAGATGGATTACCATTTAATTTGTTCTCTGTTAAAAAAATCAATAAAGCCGGTTTCAGTGTAACATTTGATCATGGTTGTGCTCAAATAACAAAGAGAAACAACCTACTTTTCAAGTGCAATCTTGAAAATAATTTTTTTGTCGCAAGATTTAGCTTAGGGAAACCAAAAGCAAGCACTGGCTTATCACTGTCTTCTGATGAAGATCCTATGGCATCTACGTCTTGGTCACCTGAATAGAAGAGGGTTACAATTACTTTGTCTGCCATATTCAAAGACTCCTTGTGACTCCTGCATGGAAGGTAAAGCAACCAGAAATGTTTTTAAAAAGGCACAGGGACCTCATTCAACACGTATCGGGGAACTTGTTCACACTGACGTCTGGGGACCTGTAGATGTTCCAACTCTAAATGGTGAGCGATATTATATAACAATTACAGATGATTTTTCTCATTTTCAGATGTATATATTCTTAAACATAAGTCTGAAGCCGAAAGTAAACTGATTCAATATGTAGAGCAACTAAAATCACAGAACATTAGAGTAGATAGATTAAGATCAGATAAAGGAGGAGAGTTCACATCAAATAACTTTATATATTTTTGTGCAAACAGTGGTATTCAGTTAGAGTATACTGCTAGTTATACGCCTCAACAAAATGGCCTTGCTGAAAGGCTGAACAGAACAATCCTGGATAAAGTAAGATCTATGTTTGTGGATACTAACTTGCCCAAATATCCGTGGGGAGAAGCAGTCTGTTGTGTGATATATCAGTTAAACAGATCACCATCACTTGCTCTTAATGGGAGAGTACCTGCCCATATTTACTTTGGTAAATCAAATAGAACTTTAGACAAATTGAGAGTTTTTGGATCTAAAGTTTGGGTATACAATCTTCCAAAGAAAGGTAAGCTTGAACCAAGAGCAACAGAAATGCGGATGGTTGGGTATGGTGGTCCTGGTTACCGTTTATGGAATCCAGTAAACAACAAAATTGTAATGTCTCGCAATGTCAAATTCAACGAAAATGATTACAGACACCAATCTGTTTCAAAAGTAACAGAATCGAAAGTTGTCCCACAGCTTAGTAACAAAAATGAAGAACTGAACAGTTCTGATGAAATTCCAGAACACACTCAATTACATGGAAATCAACATGACGAACCCCATGAGGAGCAGAATCATCGAAGGAGTAAAAGGAAAACAACGTTTTCAAAAAAGTATGAGGATTACGATATCTGTAGTGCTTATTATTGTTTAATATCAACCGAAAACGATCCTTCAACTTATAAAGAAGCTATACAATCTGGTAGTGAGTGGCAAAAAGCTATTCAAAATGAACTGGATAGTAATAACAAATTTCAAACTTGGTCAGTAGCAGATTTACCTGAAGGAAAAGTTGCAATAGACACCAAATGGGTTTTCAGGACCAAGCAGGATAATGTAAAAAAAAACAGATTAGTAGCAAAAGGATTTAAAGAACAGTTTAGTTTCAATGTCTATGCTCCTGTTGCTAAAATGACTACTGTTCGAATGACAATTTCTCATGCACTTCAGAATGGACATTTTTGTTCCCACTGCTTTCTTAAATGGTAGATTGGAAGAGGATGTTTTCATTTAAATACCTGAGGGAGTAACCGCATCAAAAGGAAAGGTTTTAAAGCTCAATAGAGCTTTGTACGGACTAAAGGAGTCGCCTCGTTGCCAGGACAATTGTTTCAATGAATTCATTCAAAAGAACGGATTGAAACGTTCAATGCATGATGTGTGTTTATACATAGGAGATGATGTCTGGTTAACACTTTGGGTGCTGTAAAAATGTCAGTAGACTTACCCTAGGGCCTGAAAATTTGTTTACATTTAAATCTTACCTTTTGTATCCAGAAGCCAGGATCATGGTCGCAAACTGAGTTTCTAATACTATTTCCAAAAAAAAGTGGCGTCCAAAGTCGCCGGTCACCAGTGACCGGGCCGGCCCGCGCAGTGAAGTCCGTAGGCGCCGCGACAACAATACTCCACTTTTGGTCTCACAAACACGGGTTTTCACACTAAAAATGTTAAATGGCACTATAACTAATATTTACAATTATATACAGCCCCTTCCTCCCTCCCAACCAGTGTCTATTTCATTCACAGTGCATTATGGAACTGCTCAAAGCAATTACCAATACACAATCCCGGTTTGTCTGGGCAAGTGTCACAAAAATATGGGGTCTTCAGGTCCTTTCCATTTTTCCAAAAGACTCTGCAATTCTTCCGCTTTATTCGGTTGTTCTTGTCACGTTGCTCATTCTTTGTTATCTTGTGGGCGTCCTGTCTTGCTCTCTTTTGCGCTGGTGACTCGACAATATCGGGAGGCAGAAGCGCTCTGATGACCTGTAGCCTGAAGTCGTACAAAGATAGCTTTGGCTCCATGTGCTTATTGTAGAGGATGAATGAGTTCAGTAGAATCATATGTAAGACATGTATCAATATCTTTTTGTACCAGCGGATGGTCTTCCTATCTAGAGGGTAATATGACATCATCTGGTCCGCTCTGTCAACCCCGCTCATATGAGCGTTATATTTAACGATGGGCAGTGGTTTCTCTTTGACAGCCTTCCTTTTGTTGGTAAACTGAACCATAGTGTTCTCGAATTCGGTAGAAAGATATGTCACCACACGCTTATCTTTCCATTTTCCTATCATAACGCTATTTCCATAGCGCGCGATAGTTTCACCTTTTTTTATCTTAGCTGACTTTATTTCAACCGGGATATGCTTGCGGTCCGACCGCAAAGTGCCACTGCAGTAAGTGTTTTTGGCGAAAAGTTTGGAGGCTAGGGAGTAACTATTGTAAATATTGTCCATATATACACTATGGCCAACCCCGGTCTTTTCCTTCATTAGATATAACACAACTTTTTCCGTGTGTCCTTTCCCACCAAGTTTATCGTCGGCTTTTCCGGCATAAAGGGCAAATTTCATTACAAATCCCTGATGTTCACAGAGTGTGTACAATTTCAGACCATACTTATGGCGTTTGCCCTTTATGTACTGTCTAAATTGAAGACGGCCACACCACAGTATCATTTCCTCGTCTAGGCTCGTCTAGGCTCAATTACTTTTGAGGGTAGTACGTGTTCAACATCTTATTGTTGAAATAATCGATTACTGGTCGAACCTTTTGAAGAGGATCATCATTAGGATCTTCAGAGTTTACTTTGCTACAGTACAGACATCTCAGTATGAGAAAAAATCTATCTCTAGTCATGGAAGACCTGAAAATCTGAAAATTAAAAAGCTTATCAGTTTTCCAGTAATCCTTGAGTCTATTGAGCCTGATTGTGCCGGTGTGAAATAACAGACCGATGAAAACCTTTAGCTCGGGCACAGTAAGTTCCTTCCACTGACATATTCTAGATTTAGGTGTAAGATTAGGTTTAGCAAAAACTACTTCGAAAGCATATTTGTTAGTGTGTTTTACAATTTCTTCAAGGAAAACTTCATCAAGTAGTAAACTAAAAAAATCAAATGCGGTTCCTGTACCTGGGATGGGCAACAACAGCTTCTCCTCCCGTACATACTCAATCGGTCTCATCCCTGAAGTTGTAATGCTCCATACCGGCGCTTCTGTGCCTATGTCTGGATCGTCGTCACTGTCAATAGTGTCATAATCACCATCATCAACTTCATCATCCGATGGTTCTTGGTCAACTAACTGTTGAATAGGGTCATTGTCATTATTGGTGTTATCCAGGATGTCTTGTGAATTTCCGGCACCGTTTGATGATGTTCCTGGTATTGGCGAGTCCATTTTGAATAAACGTCACTAAAACTAAAATAATAAACTATAAAATGTGTCGCTGTGTCATATAACACGCAAAAACACGATAGTAATCCGTCAATAAACACAAAAACTAAGTAACAATTTCCGGTCACAGGGGACCGGCACGGGCCCGCGGGAACGGCGGCCGACACACGCACAGTACTAGGCGGGTTACCCTGGCAACGGACATGCAACAACTCGGAACTTCTCCACAAGGTCGCGCCATGGTGACTGATTCATTTCACTGCGGCTTGCCCGGGCACACGTGACCAGGGCGGCCGGCGTGCGCATGTCACCACCGGTCCTCGGTGACCGGCCCGCACCCAAATTGTTAGTACTATTCATTGATAATTGTCTTGTAATAGGAAAACAAGAGAAAATTGAAGAGTTGGTGAGTAAATTAAAAAGTGAATTTAATGTAAAAGATCTAGGCAGTATAGAAACATTGCTCGGAACTGAAGTAACAAGAAATGGTGATACAATATCTCTAAGACAAATTAAAATGATTGACAAAGTACAATAGAAGTTCAATATGATTTATTGTAAAGGAAAAGAAATTCCAATGGAAGTAAATTTTCAAGTTAATCTTGATGAAGATATTATAACCAATGTTCCATATCGTGAGCTAAATTGGAAGTCTAAACTACTTAGCAATGATTTCAAGACCTGACATTTCATTTGCAACATCGTTTCTTGGAAGATTTCTCGAAAGACCAACACAGACTACATGGAAAGCTGCAAAAAAGATTTTGCAATACATAAGTAATACCAAACATTCAACACTGAAATTCAAGAAAAGTTAAAACGAAGAATGTGTTGAGGGTTATGCTGATGCAGATTGGGGAAATGATATTTCTAACAGAAAAAGCATAACTGGCATTGCAATTTATCATTTTGGAAATCTAGTGTCCTGGACTTCAAAGAAACAACAAGTTGTTGCTTTGTAGACTGCCAAAGCTGAATATTTGGCTGCAGCACACTGTGCAACCGAAATTATGTATGTCAGCAGATCGGCTAATGACTTTAAACAAGTAGAAACAACTCCAGTCTTAAATGTCGACAACCAGAGTGCGATTGCAATATGATGAAAAACTATGAGAACACCAAGAGATCCAAACATATTGACATTAAAGCTCATTTCATCAAAGATATTGTCGCTAAGGGTATTGTGAAAGTTCAATATGTATCTTCAGATAAGAACATAGCATACATTTTTACCAAGTCGTTGTGTAAAGAGAAGTTTGTTAAATTCTCAAGAGCCTTAAGTTTGTTGTAATTTTGTGATGAGCAATTTTAAGTTGTATTATTCAATAACGGACTTAAAATTGAACGGGGGTTGGAAGTTAAAATACAACTACTCCAGTAAATATTATATTATCATATGACAATGCTAATCATATGTTTATATTTACTATGAAAGGATTTAAGTTTAGATAAAAATGGCTTCATTGTTTTATCTTGATTATGTTTTGTATTAATAAAAAATAGAATCACCGCACTGCTTTTAATAATTTCTTCAGGCCTAACACCAAAACACAATTCAGAAGGCAAGTCACTGACTGGGAGTTCAGTTGAAAAATACTGACCACTATGATCTCCAATGTGATTGACTTTAACGTCAGCTTGATGTTCAGTTTGTAGTGAGGTGAAAATATTGTCGATACAATTGTCTCCCCGAGTCGGTTCATGAATTGTCATAAACATTCCATGCATCCTACAAAGGTTGACAAAATTGTCTGCGTTCTTGTCCTGGGTTAAAAAATGCAAATTGCATAAGATTAACATTGCAACTTTTGAAGGAATGTGGGGTGTGGCCCTAAGAACAAAAGGGAATTCTGAGGATATTCAGCAAATCTACGCATTATCCCCTTTAATTTGACACATAAATCGTCTAAATCAGTTCAGTAGTCACTGAGAATTAAGCGTTTCAACTGAGTAATAATATATACTATCTGACGAAGCCAGTTGATCAATCAGTGGTCAGTTTATGTAACTTAAACAAGGTGATCATGAAGCAATCACATCAAAATATATACTAATCATGTTTTCTCCAATGTGAGCTACTAACGGTATACAAGTAATTTAGTTTTGCATAATACCTAAAGCTCAGGGGCTAAAACCATGGATGATCTTAGTTAATTTTTTTCTTATAACTGCAGAATACTTTTTATTTTCTCATTAAATTAATCTAACAACAGTGTGAATTTCTATATGAAAATTCTTTGGCCCTGTATTTAAACAAACAAATTTCAAATTCCATATAATTTATTTTTTTTAAATCTATTTAGAATAAGTCACTACTGTTTACATTATCATCTGATCAAATAAATTTAATGTTTGTAAGAAAAATAAACTTAATGACCAGTGGAGAGGAGCCATAGAGTAAAATTTGTAGCAAAACCATTTGCTTTTCCTATTTTAGACATAAAAAATCAGAGTACCAAATTTGACTTCTCCAGCATATCAGAAAGTCGGAGAATTTTTATGAACAACCCATTGCTTTTGTTTTTACACATTATAAATAAGAAGACTGATTTAATTATTAATATATACTTAATATTAAATACAACATCGAGCCATTCAGTCAATGTTAAGAACACAAAATTTAAATGAAAGAATAGATCTAAAAATAAACCACTTATAACAAATTTGGGGAGAGAGGAATATCAGAAAGGAAAATTTAGGAGGAATTGCAGTGAATTTGCCTGCCATATTGACAACAAACTACGTGGGTAGACTCTTGGCGAAATGCAGGCAAGGATTTATGGGGGAAATAAGAAAAACTATAACACCGATCAAAGATTTGATTTTAAGAGACTTATTATAATTTGTATTAATATTTGTATTCATTTTAAGCATTTATTTTAATGTAAATCAAATTCTCAAACAACAAAGTATTGCAACCTGGGAAAAGTTGATTTTCCAAGTACTCAAACCCATAAGTTAAAAATTATTTTCATTATTTTCATTAAATGCCCACATGTGCTAAATATTTCAACATTTTTCCAGGGGCTTTTATGCAGCTTTAATGTTGGTTTTTAATGGTCTGGTCATAGATCTTGCCCAACAATACATGATTAAACTAAAATTGAAGTAGAGATCAAGCGTTGAAACTTCAGAAAAGATTTCAAATCCTCAAGTATAGAAGGCATGAAGGGCTAGAGAGTAAGGATTCCTTTTACATCTTGCCATATGTTACAAAGATACACTGAACAATACTGAACTGTGTGTGTTTTGAACTGTGTTTAATAGATGGCAAGTCGGCAAGCCAAATTAATAAGTTGACGAACCATATGGTAGAAAAAGCGCTAAACCATTATTAAATTATGATGAAGAAAAATCAACAACCATATGAATACTGATTTCTATGGTAAATAAACGGTATCAGCAGGGGCGGCCCGTCAGTTTTTCAGCGCCCGTGCAGAGACCAAATTTGCCGCCCCCCCATCAACCATAACCTCCCTATCCAATAGTTCTGAGATAGACTGTCACTTGCGCGCCTCGCTCCCTCGCTTGTTGTTGCGTTCGCGATGTTTCTGGTTCCGTGCTATGCTGATCACCTGAAATGACAAGCTATGGAACACATTTAGATAAGAGACTTGTGTAGGGCAAAATCTTGATTTCATATATTATCGTCCTGGAAATGTATCCCGTTTTCAATCTTCCGCGCCACTAAACTTTTTGCCATAAAAAAAATCAAAACCTCAAATAATTAAAAAATCTAAATTTTTAAAACAACAAATTTGCACACTTTTAGTCAACGTATCACAATAAACTGTGTATCATAAAACAATTATGGGTTACTTTATGAAAAATAATAATTAAAACAAACCCTTAAAACTGAGTAAGAACGGTAAAGTGCATACTGATAACAGTACATCTGTTCTGAGCGTGGGAAAGATTTCGTCCAGGGTAACCAAAACAATAATCAAAACGCTGATCAAAACCGACCGCGATTCTGACGGTTCCTATGGAATCTGTGAGGCTGAAGTTTGCGATGGATACAGCAAAGTTTGTTTAGAGTTATTTTCATTTTTGAAAAAACTAATGTTTTCTGAATATAATATTTGTTTATTGATTCTAATGTATAACACGTTTTTCAGTTATACGGACTCTATCTTCAAGTATTTAATCTTTAAGGTTTTGTGTAGCTATAAAGCTCATTTTAATTTTTTTTACCTTGTGATGTATTGAATCTTATCTTCTAAAAGTGTTTGGATCAATTAAGTTAATACCAGTGACTCTAAAAACTCAAGTTGGGTGCAAACATGTTTTTTTCGTTATTACTATACTGTGATATACTGTCGTAACTTATTTAAAGTATTGCCAGTTTGTTAAGAAATACAGATGATTAGTCAATTAACCACGACCAGAGCTCAAATAATCTTAATCTGTAGTGAGGAGAAGTATATGTTCAATTCTTAACATTTCCCACTCCATCTCCAATTCTCCGAAATGTCTCAGTTGATAAATAACAACTTAGTTGAAATGGTTAGTAAACAGACGGAACGATAAACTATAATTTTCAAGGTAAGCTAAACAAGTGGACGTTACAAGTAACGACGCAAGGGGGCGCCAAAATTTGAGGAGGGTGCATCATATTTCCCCCTTATTTCATATAATACTAAACTCTCAAAAAATACTAAATAATACTATAATACTAAATTTATTCAAACTCTCAATACCAATCAGAATGCCCTGAAGTTGTCACAAACCGATAGAGGTCAAAACAACTGCTCGTTTTGGAATAGAGGGGAGCAGAAGTTGTATTATGTGATATGTAAATTTAATGTTAAGTATGGTGAAGGTACAAAATATGGTGAATACTCATAACTTTCCATCAAATATTGCTTTTCAACAACTTATAATACTAATATACAACAATTTACAAAATCAGTTTGGTTTTTATATATTTACAAAATACTTTATGTTAGCGCTATGGCCTATGCCGCCCACCCCGCACCAGGTGGCGTACCGACAGGGAGGTGTGGGGCGCGGTCCGCGCCAGGCCCCGCTTTGTCATAGGCCCCCAAATTTTGAAAAATTTTCGAAAGTCTGAGCGAGTATTTCCCGTCGATCTCCGGAGAATCGCTACCGATCTACTGTCGTATTTTCGGCTGTTATTACGTAGTAAATTCGTCATTTTTGGACAGTATTTTGTTTTCCGTCGACATTTATAGCCGATATTACGCGGCAAGGACGTTAATTCCAAATCAAATCAAAAATATATTTATTTGTCTCTTGCACAAAGGTACAATAAATAGTGTCAAAACATAAATATGATTAGTCTAAATAATACTTAATTACTATTTCTTTACAAAATTGTCCATGCAAAATTCTTCTAGTGAGTACAGAGCTTTCTGCATCAGGAACTCCTTTAATGACTTCTTGAATTTACCATTGTCTTTAATATCTTTTATTTCCTTTGGGACATATTTAAAAAGAATTATTCCAGCATAGGAGGTTTTTTTGGTGAAACATTCTAGTCTATGCTGTGGTAATATTTTATCATGTTTGTTTCTTGTATTATATGAATGAAAATCATTGTTACTCTTGAATTGGCCAATGTGTGTCTTGCAATGCATAATACACTCAAGTATGTAGAGACTATGAACGGTTAAAATATTTAGTTCAACAAAGTGATGTTTCACGGATACATCAGTTTTAAGATTTAACATTGTTCTTATAGCTTTCTTTTGCAGGACAAGAATTTTTTTCAAATTTTGGCTCGAAGTCCCTCCATATATACTTATTCCATATGCAATATGGGACTGTATGTGAGCATAAAAAATAGTTTTTAAAACAGATAAATTACAAAGAAAGGACATTTTATTTAAAGCAAAAATACCAGAATTGATCCTTTTAATGATTCTTTCAACATGCATATCCCAACTGAGATTTTTATCTACCGTTAACCCAAGGAATTTAGTATGATTCACTTTATCCAACTCTTTAGCATCAGCCAAAATAAGAGGATTTGGGTGGTTTCTGTTTTGTTTAGTATGAAAAGACATAACATTTGTTTTTTCTGTATTCAGGATCAATTTATTTTCAATAAAAAAGTGTTGTAATTTTGAAAGTTGAATAAAAGCTGCAACTTCTAAATCAGTTTCACTTTTAGCTGATACAATTAAATTTGAATCATCTGCATATAAATAAAGCTGGGTTTTTATGTTTTGAAGGTCACTTAAACATTTAGGCATCTCTTTTACGTAACAAATAAACAAAAGTGGGCCTAAAATGGAACCTTGTGGTACTCCATTTCTTATTACTTGAGTATTTGATTGATATTTATGGATTTTATTGTTTTTTATCTGAGAAATCTCAACATATTGCTTCCTTTCAGAAAGGTAAGAGGCAAACCATTTTAAATTAAAATTGTGGATCCCCAAATTTTGCAATTTTTGAAGAAGTATTTCATGAGATATGCTGTCAAAAGCCTTTTATAAATCCATAAAAATTCCAACTGTTTTGTTTTTTTTTTGTCAATTGATTCCAATAGCAGTTCTGTGAAGTCAACTAAAGCAGTGGTGGTAGATTTATTTTTCCGAAAGCCATGTTGTTCATTATCAAAAAGGTTGTTTATTTCCAGATGTGTATAAAGTCGGTTGTACATTGCTTTTTCAAAAAATTTGTGAGATTGATGGTAAAACTGAAACTGGGCGGTAATTTTGAACTTCAGTCCTGCTTGCCTTTTTATAAATGGGGATCACTTTGGTTACCTTCAACTTTCCTGGAAATACACCAGTGATAAAAGAGGAATTTATAAGATGTAACAATGGTTTTACAAGCTGATATTTTATAATTTTTATAATTCGAATCGGTACTTCATCATAACCACTTGACCATTTATTTTTTAGTGAATCAATAATTTGGACTATTTCAATTTCATTTACAGGTGGACATTTAAATTTTTGTATGGTTTGATGGTCATGAGTGTTTTTACATTTTGGCTGTATCTGAGGAAGCTGTTTTAGTATTTGATCTATTTCATTAACAAAATAGTCATTAAAAAAATTACTGATACTTGATGGATCTTTTACAACTGAGTCACCAACTTCCAAAATAACATTATCTTTACAATTTTTATAATCGTTTTTTGTTTCACTATTTACAATATCCCATGTTGTTTTACATATATTATCAGATTCTATAATTTTTGTGTCAAAGTATTCTTTCTTGGCTTCTACTAATTTTACATTATACAACTTGTTTTTATTTTTAACTTCTATTCTAAGATCATTACATTTTATTTTTCTGGCTAACTGATTTAATCTTATGATATTTTCTTTTTCCTGTTTCAACTCCTGGGTTATCCAGGTTTGTTTTTTATAGCATTTCTTTTTAATAACGGAAGGGAAACAAAGATCAAAATAATATTTAAATATACTGTCAAAACAGTCATACTTATCATTTACTGGCGAACAATACACCGATAGCCAGTCTTCTCTGTCCAACATACTTTTAAAAAGTTCTATATTGTCAGATGAAAAGTTTCTTCCTTTAAATGTCAAATTATTGATATTTGCTAATTTACATTTTAAAAGTTCTAACATTTGTTTCTAACAATGTTATCAAACCAGAAATTTTTAGTTCATTTTTATTGATGTTAGTAAAAAGATTATCAAGGCAGGACTCACAAGTCTGTGTGACACGGGTTGGAAAATCAACCATGGTATTCATTCCATACCTATTAAGTATGTTTTTTAAATCTTTTGAATAAATTGAATCTTCCAATAAATTAATGTTAAAATCGCCAGTAATTATTATAAACTTTGCTTTACTTAAAAGGAATTCTATTAAAAAACTTAACCTATCCAAGAACTCTCTATTTTTAAACTGTGGTTTTCTATACACTCCTGCCAATAAAAAACTAAAATTTTGTATCTTAAATTTTGCTACACAACATTCAAACAATTTATCCTCACACAATGCATCAATATCAGGAGAAACCAGTTGCCTCCCATGTAATCCCTCTCTTACAAGAATTAATACACCTCCTCCTGAAGTGATGGTGCGAGAGAAATTAGAAACACTTGAAAAATTTTTTATTTTTAATTTGTCTAATTCAATTTTGGTCATGTTGTGCTCTGTCAAAACTAAAATATCTGGATACAGTTCAGACAAAGTTATTTCCAAGGCTTCAATTCGTGTTTTTAAATCCATGATATTTTGATACAATATTTTCGTACTTTTGAGTGATTTTGTTGGCTTAGTTACTTGGGGGGTGGAGGGAGTGTTAAAGGGTAGTTTAAATGTGAGGCATCTGGCTGTACATTAGTGTTAACTTGGGTGCTGATTGGTTCAAGCTGAGATAAACAGTCCTGTAGAGAACTTCGCACATTTCCGTTGGCATGCAATATTCCATTGACAGTTGATATATTGGTTCTGGCAGCCGTAGTTCGAGGCAGAAGCAGAGGAGGGTATTCTTCTAAAGAATTAAGTGTAATTTTTTTATCATTTTTATCATTTTGGTCTTGACTATTGCTGCAGTGGTTTGTGACTTGATTGCTATGACGAAGGGTTTCAATATGTAAGAGTTACTTAATTCTTCGAAGGAAGACTTGGTGTGGCAGTCCCTTTCTTATCACTCGAAAAGATTTTTCATTGTACACTATCATAATAACTTTAGCTCCTGTGATACTCTGAAATTTAACTAAATTGGCAGCTAACTGTGATAAGTCAATATTGTCCCTCAAACACCCCATTGGAGGACATATTAAACGTTTTAACCCCTTCTTTTTGAAATATTCGGTGAGGTGTTTATAAAGGCTGTGTCATAATCTTGTGGTGTGGGTTTAGCATAGAAATTTTGTTTGGTAATTAAACTATAAATTGAGGCTTCGTTCCCTTTTAGCGAATTTCCCCTATAGGGAAGAAGCTATTACCGTAGGTCTCATGGTAAGACTTAAGCCCGAGACCATGACAAATTTTTTTTTTAAGGTCCCAAGATGACTAAAACACTATTCGTTCAAATTTATATATATGTATATATATATCTATATATATATATATATATATATATATATATATATATATATATATATATATATGTGTCCGTGAATGCGATAACTTGAGTAAAAAACGTCCGATTTTGATGAAATTTGGCTCAAATGTGTAAAGTGACATTTATGACTTTAAGTTCGAAAACCAGAAATATCGGACTATGGGAAGGGGGGTTTATGGGGGTTTTAAATTTTACAAAAATCAGTTTTTTGTATTTTTCACCCTATAATTTTTGAAAGGCTTCATTTTGGTTTTGACCATGTTATAGAGCTTAAAAAACAAATAATATGGTATTTTGAATTATTAATCTAGGTTAAGTGGTTGCGGAAAAAATCCAAAAAAACATGCTCATAAAATCTTCCATGTTAATCTTATGGGAAAAAGGTTTTTGGCTTTTCCTCAGTTAATTTTACTTTAAACTTCACATTTGCTTTTACCAATCACTTCAGCTCCACAAAACAATCATTTTGGTGTTTAAATTGTGATTCTACGTCCAACCGTTGCAGAGATATTCAAAGTACTAAACACAATGTTGTCCGTTGTTCAATGTTATCCTTATGGAGAATAAAGAAAATTTGATATCTCGATTATTTATGAATGTATATTGATGAAACTTGGTATGTGGCTTCATGTTGTACTGGTATATTGATATTTGAACAAAAAACGAATATTTTGTTGGTTGTCCCCATAGCAGCTAACCTGCATACTCAGCCCTAATGTTATTCTTATGGAGAATAAGTAAAGTTTTATATCTCCCTTAATTATTAACATAAATTAATAAAACTTAGTATGTAGCTTCACCTGGTTGAGTTAAATTGATAATTGCATAAAAACACATATTTTGTGCTCCTTGTTGCAGCAAACCTGCATACTCAGTCCTATGTTATTCTTATGAAGAATAAATAAAATGCTATAGATCATTTATTTATTAATTTATTTTTATAAAACTTGGTAAGTGCCTTTATGTGGTAGTGAGAAACATATACATTCATTGGAAATTCGCTGAGTACGCAGGTTTGCTGCGACGGGGGTATTTCTTGGTATGACAGATGTTGACTCAGGCATTCTGAGACTGAGGGTTTACCAAACTCCGCCTTGAACACGACCGCAACACCGGCACTCATGTGTCTGTCATTCTCAAAATCAGCGGATATGCAATGTGCAAACGCAGTTAGTTTGTCCTTGCGATATTCTTTTATTGCTTTCCACATATTGCCTTCTTCAACCAAAATACTGTTGCCCTTGTCATAGCTCGGTGTTTCCAAGGTGGGATTTTTCGCCGGACAAGTTGTTAGGTCACAATTCAAAAATGCCACTTTACTTATTATTTGGCTCAAGATGTTTGTACCTTTCCAATTTAGGTGTAAACCATCCTTTGCGAGGCAAGAGTCATTTATGTGTTTACTCAAATCAATAAAAATTGCTCCATTCTGATGACATAACCATCTGATGTTTTTAGCGAATTTCCCCTATAGGGAAGAAGCTATTACCGTAGGTCTCATGGTAAGACTTAAGCCCGAGACCATGATAACTTTTTGTTTTGATGTCCCCAGATGTCCAAAACACTATTCGTTCAAATTTATATATATGTATATATATATATCTATATAGATAGATGAAAAATAAGTAACATGAGTACCCTGGAGAAAACATTTTAATTAATTAACACAACATGTTTCGACTTATAAAAGCCATGATCACGTGCTGATTTGCTAAATACATAACCTTCGTTTCACTTAATAAATAAATTCTCAAATACTAATCAAAATCAAACAAACAAATTTGAAAAATGCGGTATCTATAAGATCAAATGTAGCGATTGCCCAAAATATTATATAGGCCAAACTGGAAGAAGTTTTAAACGTAGGTTCAACGAACACATCCAAGCAGTTAGGTCAAACAATAAAACCTCGCAAAAATCTGCCTTCGCTGACCACATACTAAAAACAGATCATAAATATAAGAACTGTGATGAAAATATGTCTATTCTAGAAATAATGAAGAAAGGCCAAAAATTAAATGTAAAAGAAGAATTCCATATATATCAGAGCCATAAAAATGACAGTCACAATATTTTAAACACCATGCAGATACAATCAAGTAATCCAGTTTTTAACAAAATTATAAATATAAAGACAAATATATAACACTTACACCAGTAGAGATCGCAATCAGCTGTCTGTTATCAAATTTTATTTATTTACATTTTGTGATTGATTATGAAAATAAGGTTATGTATTTAGCAAATCAGCACGTGATCATGGCTTTTATAAGTCGAAACATGTTGTGTTAATTAATTAAAATGTTTTCTCCAGGGTACTCATGTTACTTATTTTTCATCTATCATATAGTAGCCCTTCTATGTGAATTTAATTGTTTAAATTATATTATATATTATATATATTATATATATTATATATTATATATATATATATATATATATATATATATATATATGTGTCCGTGAATGCGATAACTTGAGTAAAAAACGTCCGATTTCGATGAAATTTGGCTCAAATGTGTAAACTGACATTTATGACTTTAAGTTCGAAAACCAGAAAAATCGGACCATGGGAAGGGGGGTTTATGGGGGTTTTAAATTTTCCAAAAATAAGTTTTTTGCATTTTTTACCCTAAAATTTTTAAAACACTTAATTTTGGTTTAGACCATGTTATAGAGCTTAAAAAAACAAATAATATGGTATTTTGAATTATTAACCTAGGTTAAGTGGTTGCGGAAAAAATCCAAAAAACATGCTCATAAAATCTCCCATGTTAATCTTATGGGAAAAAGGTTTTTGGCTTTTCCTCAGTTAATTTTACTTTAAACTTCACATTTTCTTTTACCAATCACTTCAGCTCCACAAAACAATCATTTTGGTGTTTAAATTGTGATTCTACGTCAAACCGTTGCAGAGATATTCAAAGTGCTAAACCAGTACGTTGTCCAATGTTATCCTTATGGAGAATAAATAAAATTGGATATCTTGATTATTTATTAATGTATATTGATGAAATTTGGTATGTGGCTTCATGTTGTACTGGTATATTGATAATTGCACAAAAAATAAATGTTTTGTTGATTGTCCCCGTAGCAGCTAACCTGCATACTCAGCCCTAATGTTATTCTTATGGAGAATAAGTAAAGTTTTATATCTCCTTTAATTATGAACATAAATTAATAAAACATGGTAAGTAGCTTCACCTGGTTCAGTTATATTGATAATTGCATAAAAAATCATTTCTTATCTTCCTCGTTGCAGCAAACCTGCGTACTCAGTCTTAATGTTATTCTTATGGGGAATAAATAAAATGTAATAAATAACTTATTTATGAATGTATTTTTGTCAAAATTGGTGAGTGGCTTTATGTACTAGTGAGAAACATATCAATGCATTGGAAATTCGCTGAGTACGCAGGTTTGCTGCGACGGGGGGTATTATTTGTTTGTTGAAGGATTTTATGTTGCATATCTCTCCTTAATAATATACTAATAGTATTTTGGTTTGCTTTAATACTTCTTTTACAGATCCCATTACATCATCTGGACTTTGACCATTACCCAAGTCATTGGTTCCAACATGTAAGAAAACCGATTTAGGTTGCTCTGTAGGCTCCTTTTCCTTGATAAGTTTTTTCACTCAGTTGCATAGCCATTACTCCTCTATATGATTTTACGACACAATTAGTTAATGACACATACTTTACCATTGAATCTCCAAGTACAACAGTCAGGTTTTTATTAACTGCTTTTCCAATGTGTCTGAAATTTGGATTTACCCACCTGTACTTTGACTTAATTTTATTCTGTTTATTTTCATGTTTGCTCTGTTTCTTACTGTCATTCTTCATTTTACCTCTTCTGTAGCTGTACATCAATTCATCTTCATTTTGTATGGAATTATTATAAGAATGCTTTTCTTGAATTTCATCTACAGAATTCAGAGGGCTGAATCTGTTAGTCAGAGTTATATGGTCGCACACCTGGAAATTATTTTTGTTTCCCACTTTTACTTGTTTCCAGTTTGTGTTATCATTCATCTTTCTTTCACAATCTTCTACCCTTTGAGTTGGGGATGGTGGTTTGAGATTGTGACATGGCCTGCTATTCTGTATAGCTCCATCAGGCAATGAGGGAGACTTTTGAGTGGTTAGTGTACCCTCAAGAGCTCTAGGTTCATTTCCTAGCTGGAGTGAACTCAGAAGCTTTGATACCAGATTACTCATTGTGTGATAACTTTGGTTAAAATTATAGATAACTGAGGCTAACTGAGCCCTTTTGGTCCATACTACTAGATCATCAATATTCTTCATTTCACTACATACGTCTTCAGTTCTCTGATTTATGATGCATGCTACTATCTCTTCTACCATCAGTATCACAAATATACCACAGTCAGATGTATTGTTCTGCTGTGAGGCTTGGCAGATTTTAAATGGCATTGCCTTTTCTGGAGATATGTAACTCGCCAGCTTATTTGCTACTATTTTTGCTGCAGCAATCCCATTGAATCAAAATAATGCCATGTGTTTTGATCTCTGTGATATAGAAGTAAACTCCAATGGGATCCACTTCCACCTTTTTGAAAATCTTGAGTACTTATAATTGCCTCAGCATCATTTATTGGAATGAGAATAAATGCTTTATCCTTTATGTTCAATGGAGACAATATATTTAAAGGGTCTTCAAGGCATTTAACAGCCTGGCCAATCACTGGATTTAGTAGTAGAATAGAGTGTTTACTGTCTATAACTGAACCAAGAAGATCGAGATATACTCGAAGAGTGTCATCTGTCAACCAGTCTCCTTCCAAAAGTGACAAACACAACGTTGAATTATTCATTGTATTAGTTTCAGCATCTGTATAACTAGTATTTAAAATATTCCTTTGATCATTGAAGGTTAAATTTACTATACTATTATATGCCTCCTGCAGGGTCTGTGTACTAGAAGTGGAGTCCCCAGATCCAGGGGATAAATTTTCAGAATTACAGACAGACAAACCTTTTAACTTATTTTTAGCAGTACTGAAACCAAAATCTTCAATTTGTAATTTAGTGTTATTTTCATTTAAATAGGCTAACAATTCCTTTTTTGAGCGAAAAACCTTCCCTCGAGGAGAAGTAATGTATACATCTGTTTTGCCAACCCTGACACCGCTTTTCCTAACTACCTCAGTTTGTTTCCATCCAGGAGGGACAAGTTTGTCATCAGTTGTTGTCATATTGTTTGTATCTCAATACTTGATATTCAATATTTCAAAAATAAATCAATAACAATATTAACAAATGTATTTCACATAAATATGCGTGTTCAAATTAAAAGTTTTAAAAGAGTCCCAGAAATTACTAAACAAAGCTTATATTCTGTAGAAGTAAATCTATACTTTTTTATTTGCCACACAATAAATCATAATTACATATTATAATGTCATGAAGGATATTTTTTACAAAAAGCTCATGTGAAGGTGAATAAATGAGATCATAGGTGGTCAATGATATGATAAGGATTGTGAGTAGTCCACTGCTGATAAGAGATGGTGAGTGGTTACTACTAGTCCACTACTGATTAGAGTTGGTTGTTGATGTAGGTTGCTGCAACTGATGAGTTCACGTATATGTAGTTAGCCGTGGGTGGTGGGTTATGAATCCTCAAACAGGAAATACTGCACTGTTCAAAACCTGTCAACTTGGTTATATTTGTGCAAATTTCTACTTGCTATATCGCAGCAGAGTAAATTCTTTAAGTCTTTAACTTTATACAAAATGGAATACCATTTTAATTTTTCATAAGTGTTTATAAAGTGTTATGCCATTATTAGTTATGTTATCAATGTTTAAGTATAGAACAAAACCATGTGCTTTTCTTCATGCTGAGATGTGAGTACTTTATTATCTGAAAACTAATCTTAATATACAGAATCAAATTAAACTTGATTACTCAGTCATAAGATTTACACTTTACCAATGTTTCCACTATGTGTCTGGCACATTAAACTTTCGAATTCACTAAAAAATTTAAAGTTTTGCTTGTCATCACTGAATGTAAACACTCCAACCTGTTCAACCTGTTCCACCTTATATAATCTGCAACGTCTTCAATTACGGCCGATAAAACGTGTTTCGGTCGCCATTTACACAGTTAGGTTGTTTTTTATGTCCGATTCATGTGTAATACATAATGTTATGTCTCGTAATTTTCGGCCGATTTTACCTGGTCCGATCGTCTTTGATGGCCATTTACTACGTGATTTGGCAGGTCACGATCGTCCAAAGATTGTTTGGGGAATACTCGCTCGAACTTTGGAGTATTTTTCAAAACTTTGAGTTCATTTGACTATTTAAATACTGACATTTTGAGTACTCGCACGCCCCTAATACATCGTATTATATATGAATAGGCAGTCCTCTTCAACTCCTAATGTATATATAGGCCCCTACAAATACATCCGCCGCCCCAGGCCCCCAACTACGACGGTACGCCACCGATCCCATGACCCGTTATGAGCGCCGAGCACCGCCCCCCAAAAGCGCCGCGCCCCGTGCTGGAGCACGGCTCGCACTGCCCTAGAGCCGGTACTGGGTATCAGGAAACTGACATATACTTTCTCCCTTTTAGCCAAACTTTAATGAAAAAATTATCTTTTATTTACTAAATATAGAATATGAAGTACAGATAAATGTACAGAAAATTGTCTGAAATAGTTGTTTCAGAAATATCCACCCAAATCCCTTTTTGGGAGGCACTATATAATCCATTGCTACACACAGTGGTTTTGAGAGGGGAAATGCCCCCTTGTCCCCCCCCCCCCTCAGGCTTAAATGGTAACATATTTCGAACATCCTCTGTAGGTCAATGCTAACTTGACCTGCATGTCAAGTTTTAATGAAATTGATCAGTAAATAAGAGAGAAATAGTTTTTTTTGTATTCCCCATAAGAATAACATTGGACAACGTACTGCGTTTACTGCTAAATGAAAATTTCAATTCTCTCCGCAACTAGCAATCATAGAATAGTAATTCAAATTACTAATTTATTTAGTTTTTTGAGCTCTTTTGAATGGTGAATAGTAATATTTTTTAACATTCATGTTTTTTTATGAAAAATCCAAAATCTTAATTTTTTATGTTTTAAGTCCTGTAATTTCTGAACCCGAATTTTTCCAGAAATGCGGATGGTGTTATTTTGTTGGAAACCTAAAGCTCTACAAACCACTAAAGTTTAATCAAAATTGTTAGAGCCGTTTTTGAGAAATTTGGATTTTTCATGTTTTTTGGCGATTTTTGGGGGATAATTACCCTTAAAAATCAAAAATTCAAAAAATGAAAAAACGCCAGGAGATATCGAGGATTAGTACCTACATACCAAATTTCATCAAAATCGGTCCATTGGTTAGGGCTCTAGCTCTGTACACATCCACACAGGCACACACACACACACACACACACACACACACACACACACACACACACACACACACACACACACACACACACACACACACACACACACACACACACACACACACACACACACACACACACAGACATCACGAAAAAACACTTTTTTGGGTTCAGGGAGCACCAAAACTAATATTTCCACTAACAACTCAAATTCAAAAATTTGGACGAAAACAATACTTTCTCCATATACAGTAAAGGGGAGAAAGTAAAATGTATTCATGAGAAATGTATTAAATCAAATGGAACTGTTCAAAAATAATATTGAGGATAAAAAACAAAGGCATTTACTTACTGTAAGACACACGAAAAGGGAAATTTGAGTAAATTAAAAACCATTTTCTAAATTCTAGATTGACGATATTACAACTCTTTTCGAATACTACTGAAAATATTTGGTTTTAGGATGTTAATTAAGCACTGTTATGTTAATGGAAACTATCGCAAAATATAAATTAAAGTTAAACATTAATTTCACTCTTGTTTTAGCTAATTTAATACCTACATAGAATTTTATTCATCACTCATGAATATGTTTCAACCATAAAAACAATTAACGAATTTGGTAATCATATGATTTTAAATTTATCTTCACAGTTTTTTTACCACAGCTTGCCATCTATTAATTGTGGCTCCCGATTTTTGATTCAAGGCTCGCTGATTTTGTTGTACGCCTCACCGACAAGTGAGCAAGTTGAATTTGCCTTGAACTCACCCTCCTTAGACAAGATGGAAAGTAATCTAAGGTGTAAAAGCAGTGTGTAGCTAAGGAAGTTGAGAGTATGGTTTTCATTAAACAAACCCACAGCTATATTGGTTACTGTAGGGGTTTGTTTGGGAGAACTGCCGGTAGTCCTCACGATCCTAGTTATGCCTGGAACATTCATGGAGAGCGAAAGATATTTTTTTTGTCCTGCATCCTGTGGAGAAACTAGTGAACTTTAAGACTAACATAGATGCTTGTATTTAATCATGTGACCAAATCAAATCATCATCTACAATATATAACCATTGAGTGGGAAGGACAATAGAGTGAAGCCTTTAGGTAATTTTTTTTAATTTTACACATGTAGGAATCCTAATGCAAATTTTTATATGCATTATACTGGGGTTTTCTCATGAATCTCCTTCAAAATTTGGCACAAAAGATTTACTATTTTGATTCCATGCATTTCTAAATTAGCTTTTAGCGAATTTCCCCTATAGGGAAGAAGCTATTACCGTAGTCGGCATGGTAAGACCTAGGCCCGGGACCACTAGGGAGATAACTTTTTGTTTTGAGGTCCCCAGACCCCAAAAACACCATTCGTTCAAAACTGTATATATATATATATATATATATATATATATATATATATATATATATATATATATATATACAGTTTTCTATATATTTTCTATATATATATGTGTGTGTGTGTGTCCGTGGGTGCGATAACTCTCGTAAAAATGGTCCAATCTTGATAAAATTTGGTACAAACATGTAAAGCATTATTTATGACTTTAAGTTCGAAAACCAGACAGATCGACTCATTCGAAGTGGTATTTTGGGGGGGTTTTGTACCCCAAACATGGGTTTTTTGAAGTTTTTACATGTAATATTTTAAAAAGTCAAATTTTAGTTTTGACCATTGGATTCAGCTTAAAAAACACACAATTTGGTGTTTTGATCATTTCTCTACGTCAATTGGTTACAGAGATATTGAAAGTGCTAAACACAGTACGTTGTCCAATGCTATTCTTATGGAGAATAAGAAAATTTTATAGCTCGCTTATTTATGAACTTATACTAACGAAACTTGGTATACGGCTTCATCTGGTTGTAGTCTATTGTTATTTGCACGAAAAACACAATTTTTACCGATAATTCCCGTGGCAGCAAACCTGCGTCCTCAGGCCCCATGTTATTCTTATGGAGAATAAGTAAAATGCTATGTATCCCTTAATTATGAACATAAATTAATACAACTTGGTATGTTGGTTCACCTAGTTGATTTCTATTGATATTTTCATAAAAACCCATTTTTTGTGTTCCTTGTTGCAGCAAACCTGCGTACTCATCCCCAATGTTATTGTTATAGAGAACTAGCTGATGTACCCGTCCTTCGTACGGGTTGTACATAAATGGCAGATTAACTAAAAATATTAACAACCCACATAATTTTACAATATTAAAATTACATTTTACACTTTTAAAGTAGAATTAAAGTTAACGAAATATACTATGGCAGATAGTTCGGGTACTGCTGCCAAGTCGAGGAACTCTGTCGGGTAGTGAACGGTGTGGTTTTTGCTACTCCAAATCGGTACACGTAACACTTTGGATTCGATTTTAGAAATAAAAGAACTCAAGTACCTACAACAAAATATTAACCCTGTTTAATTTAACATTTTAAATACTTTGATACATTAATCTTTACATTCCAATAAATTAATAGTAATGTAACGAAACATTAAACTTTAAAAACATTGACAAACCACTTTTAAAATCACCATTCTTGCCAGGTCCTGTTTTCAATATAATTGTAAATAAACAATTTAAACTTGGAAAAATCATATGTTTTAAAAACATATGACTACTTGATTTTATTTAAATAAATGTAAATCAATATATACGAACTGTTCTAACAGTGGTCATGGTTAAATGAACGGTATTAAATATTGTATATGATCGTTCCTCCCTTTGGAATAGACCTACATTTGTGTTTATCTCCGTTTCTTGTTCATTGGTGGACGTGAGGATGGCACAATCACAGAGCCAGTCACTTTCCAGATTAAACTGTTTATGAACCTCGGTTTAACAAACTGTTAATCAATAAATCCTGTGATTCATCGATAGTGCCGAGTGAAGGATAGATGTTTCTGAGACCTTAATTTGTTTTTCAATGTCCCAATCTCAACTTTTAAAAGCGCATAAGAAAACTGATCAACCCCTTAATCTTCTCAAAAATACATTTTCATATTTACTGTTAAGTTCAGATGCTCAGTGGTCGGCTACATAAAATATATTTTTAGAGAGGCGTAGACTCGTCCACTCATGTCTCACTTACGACAAAGGGTCTGTATGAGATCTCCAGAGAACAACACCGTGACTCCCCATGATGTTGTTTCTTATTTCCTTTAAGGCATCAAATTTCAGCTCTACTGGTTGATTAGTTTGTGTGTTATGACTAACGTGCTTATATTAAAGGCCATTGGGCCAGAGTCCTTGAGTATATTTGTGTCTGGAGTAGGTAAATGTCTGCACTGACCTATCAGCTACATTCCTACCAAATTTCAGATCCATCAGTCCAAGAGTATGTGCAAGATTGTTAAAATATTGTATTTTGAAATTCCGGGGGGCGAAGCACATAAACATTTTCGTAACAGGAATAGGATGCGTTTTTTCTGATGAATTAGTTATGTTCCTACCGAAATGTAACTTACAAAGGTCCAGAAAGTACTAATACTCATACAATTGCCATAAAAGTAAATTAGCAAAGAACCCTATAGGACTTTTTTAAACGTATTCTTATTGTGAATCTGCAGCATAAGGGGAACCACCATACAAAATTTTATCTTCAATAGACATTGTCGTTTCTTAGATAAAGTGATCACTATGTCAGTGAGTGCATGAGTCTGACAAATATAGATTTAGATCATATATCCACTTATGTTATTTATTACCAATCTTCACTCAACGTTTTAAAAAAGAACTAATAAACCTATTTATAGAATAACTATGCCATCATCTGGTTCAATATAAATAAATGCTTTGTCCATAAGAATAGCATAGGATCTTAAAAACCCTATGGGGCAGTGTCCTAAGGTAATTTAAAACAATCCAATTAGCCTAAAACCTTCTAACGCACATATAGAACATAGAAAAAAGTTGCATAAAAGTCGGTGCACCCGTTTTCCTGTGAAAAGCGAACAAAACATGACCAAAACCGCACAAAATCACGTTTTTGAGCGGCCGCCATTATTTTTTAAAAAGGCGTATGCCAGTTTATAGTGCCCTAAAACCTTCTCACGCATATATAGAACAAAGAAACAAAGTTTCATTAATGTCACTGCACCCGTTTTCCAGTGAAAAGCGAACAAAAACCCGTCCTTGAGCGTTACCGGCAGACAGACAGACATAAATTGAGATAAGATTTCTTTTGGTTTCCCTAGGGTGTAAAACGTGAAAATATGCAACAATTTCATAATTCCAAGCAATGTACAGACAAAACTCTAATTTTATTTATATAGATTAATTATACGGTATATTGAAATAAATATATATATACTTGATGTACACGTTCTTCACACAGGGGTTTTCCTTACCCGTTCTATAGTCAATGCAAATTTCATTTTAGTTAGCTTGAAACAGCTGTTGTTCTTGCTTCTGCTCTTTAAGCTGTCAAATGTAAGTGCCCTCAGCTGTTCGCATTACAGTTTGTGAATGTTTACTTTCTTCTGAAATGTAAACATTGAAACTTGGGACGTTCATGGGGCGTAGCCCGAGGGGATTTTAAGGAAGTGAATAGGCCTATGTGTTGCGTGGGTTCAAGATCTACCTATGTGTAAAGTTTCAGCCCAGTCGGTTCAGTAGTTTTTGTGTTCACCCGGAACATCAGACAGACAGACAGACAGACAGACAGACAGACAGACAGACAGACAGACAGAAACCACCTCTTCTTTATAATATTATAGATAATTCAAATTTGATAAATCACTTATTTGTGAATATATTTTTATGAAACTTGGTACCTTTGCGGCTTTATGTGGTTTTAAGACATATATTTTGCATTGGAAATTCGCTGAGAATGCAGGTTTGCTGCGATGGGGGTATTTAAATATAGATGACGATCCAATGGAATAGAGCCCTAAATCATTTTTGAAATGGGAAAAGGCCAATTAGTTACCTTGAAACAAAATCTCAAATCAACGTTTACTCAAAGGTGTATGTGATGGAGATATACAAATCCATCCAAGTTTTTCACACGGTGGAAAAACTTTGGTTAGTGAAAAATATCTTTGTACATTATTATATCACTTTATTGAGCAAGTTGTGGCTCAAAAAGAATTTTGTAGTTTTTACTGAGTCCTACATTAAAGAACTATAACTTCAAAATACACTAGGTGTACGCTCATTCTTCCCGTAAGAGGATGAACGAAGACTGGATTTGTAAAGATATATTTAAATAGACATGTCACATGTTTAGCTTTTGTTAACTTACACCTTGTTTAGCCAAACACTTTAACAATAGGTCAACAAATATCTAGACCATATGCAACATATCTAAATAATTATAATTTCTTTATATTGTAATCTGACAGAGAAAGATTACAAATGTGTGAATGTACCAGTAAAAATACAACAGTTCACTTGTATTTAAAAATACTTAGAGAAAATTTGAATTGATATATTATAAAGCTAAGGAGCTTTGCAACGGTCCGAAAGCATACGTTAACGTGTCTACTAAAATATGTTACAGATTTAAGAGATAAGAGACAACCAACAAAATTTGAAGTGCCAGCTATCATACTAATAATTCTAGTATTAGTATTATAAAGCTGAAAGTTTGTGAGTTAGTTTGTTTGTTTGTTTATTAGTTTATGGCTCAATCACGCTCTAACTACTAAACCGATTGAGCTGATTTGGTAGGAAGATTGCTAATATCCTAAAGTAACATATAGGACACGTTTTAAAATTCCTTTATGGTTTAGCCCCAATGGCTACTAAACTTCCCATGTTAATATTATGGGCATTGGCATTTACTGGATCAGATTATAACTAAAACAGGTGTTCTGCATTTTATATTTTGAGTTCATTTATTTGTTTATATTTTGGTTAAAATTTTTTTGCAACTTTAACCACGAAGGTACCTGTATCACAGTAATGCCGGGGAAACATAAATAAAGTTTGTCCCAAAGATTGGAAAAGCCCGATTTATTAAAGTGGTTAGAAGTCAAGTAACTTAAAACACAAAAGGAAAGCTTTGCGGTAGGCAGCACACACAGAGCAAAAGAAACACCAGAAGAACAGCAACATCAACGTGAAGAGCAAGCTCAGCAGCAGGCTCAATTAGAAAGTAACTGAAATGGCACTATGGCAGAGCAGTGATCTACAGAAACCTTCAAAATACATTAAACGAAAAGTTTGATATTGCTGGATAAAATTTGAATGGAATTTGTTGACATAACACATAACATTATATTATTATAGTTTACTAGTGGCTTGAAGGGACCAAAGCCCCTAACTTTACTCCAATTTTCTGCCCCATATGATTTTAACACATTCCATTTCGTAAACAAAGTAGACACTTAATCACATGATTTAATGTAAATACCCCCGTCGCAGCAAACCTGCATACTCAGCGAATTTCCAATGCAAAATACATGTCTTAATACCACATAAAGCCGCGTAGCATGTTTCATAAACATATATTCACAAATAAGCGATATATACAATTTTAATTATTCTCCATAAGAATAACATTGAGTACATAAGTTTGCTGCAACAAGAATCACAAAATATGGATTTTCATGCAAATACCAATATAAATCACCTAAGTGAAACCACATACCAAGTTTCATCAATATACATTCACAAAAATAAGCGATATATACCATTTTGATTTTTTTCCATAAGAATAACGTGGGGGATGCAGGTTTGCTGTAAGAAAGAACACAACAATTTTAATGCAAATATTATACACAACAAGGTGAAGCCACATACCAAGTTTTAGTGAATTTCCCCCATAGGGAAGAAGCTATTACCGTAGTCGGCATGGTAAGACCTAGGCCCGGGAGCACTAGGGAGATAACTTTTCTTTTTGAGGTCCCAAGACCCCAAAAACACCATTCTTTTAAAACTGTATATATATAAATGAGTCCGTGAGCACGATAACTCTCGTAAAAATGATCCGATTTTGTTGAATTTGGTATAAACAAGTAAAGCAACATTTATGATTTTTAAGTTCGAAAACCAGCCAGATCGCTCCATCCAAAGGGGTATTTTGGGGGTTTTGTACCCCAAAAAAGGGTTTTTTGAATTTTTTACATATTATTTTTGAAATAGTCAAATTTTAATTTTCACCATTGGATTTAACTTAAAAAAACGCACAATTTGGTATTTTGATCATTTCTCTACGTCAGTTGGTTACCGAGATATTGAAAATGCTGAACACTGTACGTTGTCTAATGTAATTCTTATGGAGGAAAAGGAAAATTGTATATCTTGCTTATTTATGAACGTGTATTGACATATATTGGTATATGGCTTCATCTGGTTGTGGTCTATTGATATTTGCTAAAAAAAATTGTTTGCTAAAGGCTCCCGTAGCAGCAAACCTGCGTACTCAGCCCCATGTTATTCTTATAGATAATAATTAAATGCTATGTCTCCCTTAATTATGAAAATAAACGAATAAAAACTGGGATATGACTTCACCTAGTTGGGTTATACTGATAATAGCATAAAAACCCATTTTTTATGTTTGTTGATGCAGCAAACCTGCGTACTCAGCCCCAATGTTACTCTTATGGAGAATAATTAAAATTGTATAAAATAATAACGCTTATTTATGAATATATTTTTATGAAACTTTGGTAAGTGGCTTTATTTAGTATTCCATAAGAATAAGATGGGGGCTGAGTACGCAGGTTTGTTGCTACGGAAATAATCGGTAAAAATTGCTTTTTTTGTGCAAATAACAGTAGACCACAACCAGATGAAGCCGCGTATACCAAATTTCATTAGTATCCGTTCATAAATAAGCCAGATATAAAATTGTTCTTATTCTCCATAAGAATAACATTGGACAACGTATTGTGTTTAGCACTTTCAATATCTCTGTAACTATTTGGTGTAGAGAAATGATCAAAACACCAAGTTGTGTGTTTTTTTAAGTTGAATCTAATGGTGAAAACTAAAATTAGACTTTCTAAAATATTACATGTAAAAACTTTAAAAAACCCATTTTTGGGGTACAATAGCTCCCTGAAATACCACTTCGGATAGGGCGATCTGTCTGGTTTTTGAACTCAAAGTCACAAATGCTTCGTTACACGTTTGTACTAAATTTCATCAAAATCGGACCATTTTTATGAGAGTTATCGCACCCATGGACACATATATATAAAACACTGTATATATATATATATATATATATATACAGTGTATATTTATACGGTATACTGTATGTATGTATGTGTGTACTGTATGTATGTATACTGTATATGTATATATATATATATATACAGTTTCGAACGAAAGTTGTTTTTGGGGTCTGGGGACCTCAAAACAAAAAGTTATCATGGTCCCGGGCCTAGGTCTTACCATACCGACTACGGTAATAGCTTCTTTCCTATATGGGGAAAATTCACTAACAAAGCAGACCTTTTTCTTTTTTTTGTGGGATGTTATACGTTATGTCTCGTTTGCTGGTATTTTTTTTTAAATACTGCTACTTTTCCCGAGTCCTTGGAATCGAGACCTTTCAAATCAAATCAAATCAAATCAAATCATCTTTATTCATTGCAATACAATAGTACAGAATGGCGTCAATCATAGCGTAAAAAATACAAGCTTTTTAACTTAATACTAAGGTACATAATTTAATAACATTGTTATTTATTGCACAGTTTCTTATAATTATATGAACTATTCAAAAAACTCCTCCAAAGAATATAAAGATTTACAAATCATAAATTTCTTTAACTTGTTTTTGAATTGATCAAAATCCAAAATATTTTTTAAATCAGCAGGCAAGGCATTAAAATACCTGATACCCGCATAACATGGCTTTTTCTCATAGAATTTTAATTTGTGTCTGTTGTAACTAAAATTATTCCTATACCTGGTGTTATGGTTGTGATAAGACCCCAATAAGCATAGGTCATTTGAGTTCCTTTTAACTACCATAATCAGTTCAAAAATGTATAAGGTAAAAACATGATTCCTAATGCTGGAAAATGTTCTTTGGCTGATTCGAGCCAATTTAATTTCAAAATTATCCGTAGAGCTTTTTTTTGAAAAACTAAAATTTTGTTTAAATTTTCATTGGAGGTACTGCCATACATAACCAATCCAAAAGAGATGTGAGAATGGATGAATGCGAAATATACAGATTTCATAGTTGCCAAATCGCACACTGGTGATATTTTTCTTAGTACAAAAATTCCAGAGGAAATTTTAATTTGAGTCATCCACCATCCTGTGATTTGACAAACTCCCACAATTTTGATTTACAGAATTATATATAAAGATATTACACTAAACAAATAAAATAGGTACTTACCATCAATGAAAGCAGAGACCCCAACCTGAAAAAGTAAAGGTTTAAAAAACATTTACTTACTTATTTTAAGTAATATACAACATTAACATGTTATGTCTTTAATGAAAAACTAGCAGCCAGCGTCACTTCGTGACTTCAAAATAAGAACGGTAATGATATTTATTGTTTCACACTGCAGAATTTATAATACCACATCTTGTATACATATTTAACCTATGTATAAACAAAGGAATATTTCCAGACTACTTGAAATTATCAATTGTAAAGCCTATACCTAAAAAGGCTGGATTTGTTACTAAAGAAAACGTTCGTCCTATTTCAATCTTACCAACTTTTTCAAAAATATTAGGAAAAATTATTTTTTCCAGAATTAAAACTTTTCTTACAAAATATGAAATTTTTTAAATCCTGAAAAATTTGGTTTTGTTGAACACAAATCAACTTTAAATACTATTTCAAGATATGTGAAAACTGAAAATGATTTTATTGAACAAAAATGCCATATTGCCTCCATACAATGTGACTTAACTAAAGCTTTTGATTGCTTGAATCATAAAATATTACTAGAAAAAATGGAATGTATGCGAGGATTAGCCAAACAGTTTATTGAATCTTATTTCCAAAATAGATTTCAACGAGTTGAATGTAAATCTGAAAAAAATAACGATGTTTCATCCTGGAAAAAATTAATATAGGCATTCCACAAGGATCTGTTCTGAGACCACTTATATTTATAATTTATGTGGCAGACCTTCCCTCAAATATTATAAATGGAAATCAACAACTCAATTTGCACATCTGTGGTGGTTGCCAATAAATCAACCCAATCTCTAATATTATCATTAAAATTGATTTTAAATTAGTTAAATTCTTGGTATATAGTGCAAATAGTCTATTATTGAATAAATTCAAGACGAATATTCTTCACTTCCATTTAAAAAAATCTAAAGACAAATTATTAAATATCGAATTAGAAAATGAAAAAATTTCTGAGGTCTCTGAAATAAATTTATTAGGAATAACTTTAGATAACCACTTAAACTGGAATACTCAAATAAATCAAATCATCTAAAAATTAAACTCTGTCTGCTTTTATGTGAGAGTATTAGCAAATTGCTTCAATTTTGAAAACCTAAAAATTGTTTATTACTCTTATTTTCAAAGTATATTACTATACTGCCTCCCTGTATGGTTCGGCACATCTAAAGAGAACCAAAAGAAAATTTGTAAATTACAAAAACGAGCAATAAGAATTATTATGCGTGCCAAACACGATGAGCCAAGTCGGAAACTCTTTGAAAAGACTCAAACAATTTTTGGAATTTATATTATAGAAATTTTGAAATTATATGTAAATGAACGAAGCAAAATAAAAGAACTACAACATAATCATAATTATCACACTAGAAAACAATTCATCGTTCAAAATAAAATCCACGGAACTACTACATATGAAAATTCACCACAATACATTATGGGAAGAGTCATAAATCAAATTTAAAAAATTCACAAAATTGAAGTAATTGGAAGAACAGAATTAAGAAAAGTAAAAGAAATTATGATGAACAATCCTTTATTTTCATTGGATGAATTTTTTAAAGAAGAACCAAAAAATAAAAAAATAAGATAACATGAAAAAATAGAAAATTTAAGCTGCAGTATTTTTTATACTTACAAAAATGTAAGATATTTTTTGTAAAAGCCTACACAATTTATAATTGTTTTTCGGCAAATAAATATTATTATTATTATTAAACGGTGTCACTAAGTTCTGTTTTACTAATAATACTGATATTTATTGTAGGTCAACTCTATAGACCTTTGCAAATTCTCGAAAGGCTTATGTCTTGAACATTAAAAAACCATTTATCCAATACAAATTGATAGTTTATTTAGGCCTGCTTATTTATGATGTTTTTAAACCTAATAGGACGCTTTCATCATTAGGCTACTAAGGTTTGGGCCTAAGTAAACAATTAAATTGTTATGTTTATATAAATAAATAATTATTTTCATTACCGTATATTATTTTGTTATATACATTTAGAAGCTATTAATATTTATGAAGGAAAATACACTGTTTTTCATGGTAGTTGGCAACTGGTTTACTTATGCAAGGTAATGTTTTTTTCTCCTTTCTTTCCTATCTGTACTGATATCCCAAAAAATTAGATTATGTGTATAAAATATTAGTTAGTTTCACTGATTGTTGAATCCATTTTTTTCTTCTTAAATTTGCTACAAGAAAATTAATTGGAAGGAATTAGCAGTTTTAACAGGACATTTTATACAAGTTTCGCACCATCTGCCTAGCGCTCCATTCACCACAAATGGAGCTGTATCCGTCGAGTATCGACGAGCAACAACTAGTACATACTGATAACAGTACACCTGTTATGAGCGTGGGAAAGATTTTGTCCGGGAGAACCAAAACAATCATCAAAACCGACCAAGACTCTGACGGTCCGGGAATCTATGAGGCTGAAGTTTACAATGAAAACAGCAAAGTTTGCTAGAGCTATTTTTGTTTTTGACAAAACTAATGTTTTATGAATAATATTTATATTTATTGTTTCTAATGTATAATCCGTTTTCAGTTATACGGGCTCTATCTTCGAGTACTAAATCTTTAAGGTTTTGTGTAGCTATAAAGCTTTATTTTTTTAAAATTTTGTTGATTCTCTGATATCATGAACCTTATACCTTACCTAAAAGTGTTTGGATCACTTAAGTTGAATACCAGTGACCCTAACAACTCAAGTTGGGCGTAAACATGTTTTTACCCGTTAATACAAAACTGTGATATACTGTCGCAACCCATTTAAAGTTCTGCCACTTATAAATACAGAGGATTAGTCGATTAACCATGACCAGAGCGCAAATAATCCGTTATGATGAGAAGAATCTGTTAATTAATATTTAACATTTCCCACTCCAACTCCATTGCTACAAAATGATTCAGTTAACAAATAAGAGTTGGTTGAAACGGTACTAATTTGACAGAACTCTAAACTATATTTTTCAAAGTAATCTAAAGGAGTGGACCTTACAAGTAACGATCGAAGGGGACGACAAAATCTGAGGAGGCGCATCATATTTCTCCTTAATACATAGGAACATAATACATATTGTGTTAATACACTCTCAGAGGTCAAAACAATTTCTTGATTTGGAATGGAGGGGAGCGGAAGTTGTGTTATCTGATATGATATGTAAATTTAATGTTTAGGCCTAAGTATAATCGAGGTGCGAAACATGGTGAATACACAACTTTCTTCCCAACAATGCGTTTCAACAACTTATAATACTAATATGCAAAAATCACAAAATCAGTCGTGTTTATGTATACTTTATTTTAGTGCTATGGATTACGCATTCCGCCCCGCACCCCATGACCCGTGGTGAGCGCCGACCGCTGCCCCCCCAAAAGCGCCGCATGCTCGAGCACGGCTCGCACTGCCCTAGAGATTATGTAATATATAGATTATTAGTTAATTTCCTATGGAAAAGTGAACTATTAGCATGACCCGCTTAGTGAAACTTAAGCCCGAGACCACCAAACATGACCCCCTTTCTAACATGAAACTTCCTAACATGACCCCCTGAACACGTTTTGGGGGGTCGCTAACAACGTGTGTGTGTGTGTGTGTGTGTGTGTGTGTGTGTGTGTGTGTGTGTGTGTGTGTGTGTGTGTGTGTGTGTGTGTGTGTGTGTGTGGCGTGTGGCGTGTGGCGTGTGGCGTGTGGCGTGTGTGGTGCGTGTGGCGCGTGGCGCGTGGCGCGTGTGGCGCGTGTGGCGAATGTGGCGCGTGTGGCGCGTGTGGCGCGTGTAGCGCGGTGTGTGGTGTTTGGTGTGTGTGTGTGTGTGTGTGTGTGTGTTTGTGTGTGTGTGTGTGTGTGTGTGTGTGTGTGTGTGTGTGTGTGTGTGTGTGTGTGTGTGTGTGTGTGTGTGTGTGTGTGTGTTTGTGTGTTCACATTCTAGCGGTCGCAATTTTTGTCAGATTTACTTGATATTTGTAGTCAGTTTGACAAGTTCGTTGGCAAAACAATCTGACAATTCTAACTCCCTTTTTTGGGATTTTAATTTTTAAAATTTTGAGTTTTTGGGCTCAAAATGATCAGAAAAGCCCTGAATGTAAAATTATTGCATATTAAATTATTGTACAAAAAATGCCAAAAATGTTAAGTTCTCTCTCATCATTCTAGCACAAGTATTTATACAGAGTTATTAAAGAAAATGTTAATTGTCTTAACACAGCACGTTGTCTTATGGGGATTTTACACTGGAAAGGGCTGTTTTTCATATCTTGATGTAGTTTTATCACCCCCAGTACCCCTATACCAACTTTTTATCCTGACTATACCTCCTCCTAATCTTATAATTACAACATTGGTTTCGACTGTGGAAATAAATAAATAAAACATTGCCATCCTATTAGTGAATTTAAATATAACCAGGAGCATCAAAATTTAAAAGTCATGCTTCCAGTGGACACAGTAAAGGTTAGATAAAAAGTAGCAAAACACCTGATCAGATGTGCAACTCACAAAGAATCCACCCATCCCGTCAGCATGGACCCAAGCCGTCCACCATTTGCTTAAGGTCCCTCCCCTTCAACTATGCCACAGACAGGTGAACTCTCCATGAGTTGCATATAAAAACCACCGACTGTGACAGGATTCGAACCCTGGATCCAAGTGTTACCCCCAGCTGGGAAAGTAGCGCCTTTGACCGCACAGCCAATTATCAGTCTAGCAGCTGTAGTGCACCCAGGGGGTATTAGAGACTAGGCGCTGGACAAGGTAGTTCAGTTTGTGTCTACCAGGTTACACCATACGTCACACACACAAATAATAGTTGTTTGTGAGAATGTTTTGCCACGTCATGCATGAACAGTTTAACAAAATTACATTTGATCCAGTGTCATTATACTGAACTTCACGAATAACCTCTTTCTCTTTCTCCCTCTCCCCCTCCCTATCTCTCTTCCATTTATTTCCTCACTACCCAGGTTTATTTGTTTTTAATGTGGATTTAAAATGGATATAACAGAAAGGTGTTACCATTCCAGTAGTCAGTAGTAATTTGTATTTTTCATTAGTCCTGAAACATCTGTTCTTGCTGTTGTACTAGCATTTGTTATAATATCGACTGTGAAATATCACAGTTCAATTAATTACTGTTCTTCCATAAGATTAACATTGAAACTTTGAAAGCTTTTGGGGCATAGCCCTGAGGGCCGATGCAAATTAATGGGATTCTGCTCATCTACAGGGCAATACCTTTCTAACTATGAATGCATGAATGCATGTATGCATGTATGTATGCATGAATTTCTCCTACAATGCATACAAGCTGAGAAAAAAGGAGGGACAATTTTGCGCTTGCCTATTAATATAAAGATATTCTTAAGCAAATTTGATTAGCGAATTTAGATTTTTTTTATATAAATTACCCTTTGTACCATGATTAAAAATATTTTTATTCTTTAATTTTAAAACAATTAAATAAAGCTCGAGCAAAAAAATAATTAGCTGGAAGATAGCAAGTTTGATATGGAAAATGTTGACCAATAGTTTGCTCAAGGATGAGTCACCATATCAGAAAGTAATTAGGCGGGTTTAAACGGTTCAAATGTGATTCAATGATTTAGGACATTAGATAAGCAAATAACAGTATTAATTTGTATTACCCGTACAAGCAATAACATAAATGCTTATTCGGGTAAAATGACAAGATAAGGTTGGAGGGGGTCGAGAGGGACCAAGGACACTGTCTATCCACAGCAGGGAACGGAGGCAGGAGGTTTGTTCAGAATGCATCAAAATCAAGTGTTTCCATTTGCAATAATAATTCAAATTTAAACATTTTGAGTAATTTCTCTTTGTGTATAGGAGGGGTAAATGAAAGTAAGGATTTAAATTAACCCATTAAGGTAGTAATTTTATTTTATTCACAATAGCCTATAACAGGATGCTGCACTCTAGTAGCAAAATATGTAACTAATGACCGCGGGCGACTACGGTTCTATCCGCTAGGGGCGCGGACTGACTGAAAAACTTTAATATCGCCGCTAGGCCCTTGGTCGTGTTAGCTGAGTTGGCTATGTCATGGAAAAACCTTGGCCAAGTGTGGATACGATGTTCTTGGGTTCGATTCCCGCACACGACCAAAACTGACCAGCCGTGCAACTCACAACGAATTAACTGGTCCTTGGCAACGTTGGTGGGAGGGCCCAAGTAAAACAAACGGTGGCAGGCTTGCTTGGAAGTTGTCGGGATCGGTTAATTCTTTGAGAGTTGCACATGGTCAACACTGATTTTGCTAATTTTTACTTATGTCTACTGTGTGTATGCCAATGTGACTCTAAAAACTGAATGAAACCAGTATTTTAATGAAAATAAATCATTAATTCATTTAAAAACACAAATTTATATTACAATTCATAGGTTTAAAAAATTACAAGTAAGGAACGATACTAGCTCGTATGTCTACGCCAGCGGGTTAAATACAACCCATATTTGTTAATTACATCTAGAATGATAGCTTATAACTATTTTATGCAAAAGGAGTCCTATTAGTTTTATGAAGTACTATTAACCCCGTAGTAAAACAAATATAAAAGTATAACTTACAAATGAGAGTATTGCTAATGAAATAACACAAAAATTATGCATCTCAAAATTTAGTGTGAAATGCAATCGGCAATGTTGAAACATTTCATTGTCTCTGCAGCAACAATGACAATGGTTGTCCGGGGTTTGTTTGCAAAACTATTAGAAAACACTTGTGCAAGTAAGCATTTAATTACGGTACCTACATATTTCATCATGAAAGTATAAAAACAATTTCCATGTAACGTGCTGTTAAATAAGATATAAAGTTTAAGTTTGTTTATAAAAATAGACCCTTATATTATAGGATGTGCATTAGATAAGGCATTTTTCATTTGATTTAAACTATACAAATATTTATCCCCCTCCCTTGTATTTATTTTTCCTTGCCAACATTTGAAATTTTGTATGAATTTGTAAACCATTCTAAACATATTATTCATTCATACATTTGCCTTAAAATACACTCTAGTTGTGTCGGCGTTCTACAGAAAGATTAAGAGGGGGCTCCAGTCCTCTGCATATACCTACTTCTCTCATAAGACCAATGTTAACTTTCAAAGTCGGTCCCTCCTCAACGGTTATCCGAAATCGATTATTTATGGTTCATTTTAAAGATAAAAAATATGTCTAGCGATTTCAGTGAGCAGAATTTAATTATCATAAATAGTTAACAATAACACATAAATAAATAATAATAAATAGCAAATAATAATCGATCAATAACATTTTAAAATTGGATTGATCGATTATTATTTGAGATATTGAAATTTTGCTCAATGAAAACCCTAGGTATACTTTTGCTCTTTAAAATGAGCCATAAAACAACTATATCGAATAATCCGTTGAGGAAGAACGGGTTTTGAAAGTTAACATTGGCCTTATGGGTGAAGCAGATAGAAACCCGAGAAGTTTTGTGACTAGAGCGCCCTCTCAAGATTGATTTTATGGATAAATCTTTTAATCTGAGTCCTATCGCTCTTGCCTTGGCGATGATGGCATAAAACCATATTTGGAAACTATTCCAGAACTTGCTTTGGTATATGATGAGAAATCGTAAAAACTTAACTCAGTGTAGCCCAGATAGATTTAAACCCCGGACTTCCTGAATGTAACGTGAAAGTATCTGAAACTTTGCTACTTTGCTCAATGTAAATTTTATGTTTGCATTGTTATTACATTGATCAAATTGTCTTAATATACTTTTTTTTTGTTAAAATTTTTCTCAACATGATACTCATGACTATATATTATCAGTTTCTTTAGCATAGCAAACATTTGATAAAATCCTAATTTTTAAAATTCCTTTGAACTTGATCTTATAATAATGAATCGAGAAGAACACCTTGCCTTCTTCTAAGGCGAAAATGGTACATATTAACCCTCAGTAATCGATAACCACCTGGGGACCTCGGTCATTGGGAAGATGATCCATTGCCTGCTATTTACAAAGAGGGACCAAGCAGAAAGGGAAGGTTGCCTTAATAGATTAGCTAAGGAACTTCCCACAGCTGACATACTTAATATCTATACCTATTGCCCACCGTCAAGCTGGTAGACCAGTCTGAAAGTCACCCTAGTATGACATTTGGTGTATTGTAGTATGATGGGTCGGATGGGAGAGGATTTAAGTGGAAGGGTTTTTGTTAAATATAACATGAAAAACAGCGACAAGAATAAATCGGCCCCACAAGTTAACACAGAGGTTGTAATACGCCCTTAATTGTGTCGGTGTCTCAAACAGTGATTTATTTGTGGGTAGCTTCATCTGTGTAGCTAGCACAATGGTTGAGTTATTTAACTGCTAGTACTTTTTTGTTTAAGTTACAACATCTATTAATCTTACATAGCAGCAGATTTGAAGTAAAACCAATATCAAAATGTGGCCTTTCAAATATAAAAAAAATACCCCCGTAGCAGCAAACCTGCGTACTCAGCGAATTTCCAATGAATATATATGTATCTTAATACCACATAAAGCCACATACCAAGTTTCATCAATATACATTCATAAATAAACGATTTATGACATTTTAATTATTCTCCATAAGAATAACATGGCAGCTGAGTATGCAGGTTTGCTGAAGCAAGGAACACAAAAAATTGGGTTTTATACAAATATAAATATAACTCATGTAGGTAAAGCCACATACCAAATTTCATTAATTTATTTTCATAATGAAGGCAGATAACACGTTACTTATTCTCCATAAGAATAACATGGGGCTGAGTACGCAGGTTTGCTGCTACGGGAGCCTTGGGTAAAAAATTGTCTTTTTGAGCAAATATCAATGGTCCACAACCAGATGAAGCCGTATACCAAGTTTCGTCAGTATACGTTCATAAATAAGCGAGATATAAAATTTTTATTTTTCTCCATAAGAATAACATTAGACAACGTACTGTGTTTAGCACTTTCAATATCTCGGTAACCAGTTGACGTAGAGAAATGATCAAGATACCAAATTGTGTGTTTTTTTTAAGCTGAATCCAATGGGAAAAAATAAAATTTGACCATTTCCAAAATTATATGTAAAAAATTCGAAAAACCCATTTTTGGGGTACAAAACCCCCCCCAAAATACCCCTTCGGATGGAGCGATCTGGCTGGTTTTCGAACTTAAAGTCATAAACGTTGCTTTACACGTTTATACCAAATTTCATCAAAATCGGATAATTTTTACGAGAGTTATCGTGCTCACGGACACATATATATATATATATATATATATATATACAGTTTCGAACGAATGGTATTTTTGGGGTCTGGGGACCTCAAAACGAAAAGTTATCATGGTCCCGGACCTAGGTCTTACCATGCCGACTACGGTAATAGCTTCTTCCCTATAGGGGAAATTCACTAATTCCCTATAGGGGAAATTCGCTAATAAAGTTTGCAAATATTTAACGTCAAACACTGATGTTCAAATAATGTTTAAAGGTCACCAAATTTTATTTTTACTGAATATTCAAGTTTTATCATTTTAATTTATAAATAATCTAAATGTTAAACTTTTCTCATAAAAATATTAAAAAATTATCAAAAAAAACTGTTTATTGATGAAAAAACCCAAATGTAAACTTATCATCCAAAGGAAAAAGAACATTTTCAAAATAAAATCCAATATTCAGGGCAGTTTTTATGAAAAGTCCCGGAACACATACTGTATATACACAGGGTGAGTCAGACCACCCATCCGGCATGTATAGTGGGAGAACGGTTTAATGCATGTTAATTTGCACAACACTTGCATGAACTCTGTGGTCTCTCTTATTTAATATTATTATATATTAATAAATAGGATTCAAATTAACATGCATTTCTTATAGAAAAATAATGTTTTTTGCTGATTTAAAGTAACGAAAAGAGATACAAGATTAGTTTGGATTTTAATTTTGCTAGGGTTTACAAGACCTTTTCAATAGTATGCTTTTTCACATGTGCTACTGTTTTACTTTTTCAAATTTTGGACATATAAGCATTTTCAATGTTACATATCACCATTCACTTATTTATGAATGCCTACGGATAAAACTCGTGTGTGGCTACGACTACCTCTAGTTAAGTTCTATTGATATTTCTATAAAAACTGATAATTTTGTGTTCCTTGTTGCAGCAAACCTGCTAAATCACCCCCAATGTTACAATATTGTATTCTTATGGAGAATAATTATATATTAATTATATCGCTTATTTTAGAATATAGTTTATGAATCTTGGTAAGTGGCTTTATGTGTTATTAACACACACACACACACACACACACACACACACACACACACACACACACACACACACACACACACACACACATATATATGTATATGCATGGAAAATTCACTGAGTACGCAGGTTTGCTACGACGGAGGTATTTTGTAAATTTGGAAGGGGGCCATGCATAAATTACATAACGCTACATTCAGCCCTTTTTGACCTCCTCCCCCCTGTGTCATGCTGCTCTTCACTCCCCACCTCCCCCCTGCCATGTCTCACTTATTAATTATTAAGTATTAGATTGTGGCGTACGGTATTTCGTCGCTGTAACTGATGATTTCGCAGGATTTACCTCCATTAATCGTGACGCATCACGCAGACCTTAACCCCCCCTCCCCGTGTCACGATGTGCCGCACCCCCTCCCCCCCCAGGGGAGGCGTGATGTACTGTATTCACGGCTCCAAGGACCATGATGTAAATACGTTCGGGGCACAGTGGTTGGCGTCTGGTTAGCGTATGGTTTGGAATGGCTTTTCGTCTCTATTTGGCTTTGTACCGTTAGTGTTACAGTATCCTTTTGTCAACAGAAAGAAAAATTAATTTATTTTAAAACACTTGTTTAGGTTATTTTCGTTCTTGTCTGCTTTTATTTACAGATATTTCAGTTGTTTCTCCCCTTTCCCAGACGTCAAGCACCATGCCCCGAACTTTTTGTTCGTGCCAGTCATATCCTTGATGGTTCATGATGTATTGTATTTACATCTTGGTTGAAGGATAAATTATTCTGATTTCTGATTCCTTACGTCACATTCGCTCAATAAGTAATCTTCATTTAACGTTATAACTATCTTCACTTAACGGTATTATTGTTTTGTTAAGTTGGAAATAAGCAAGGAGGTTTATTGTATAACTGGAGGTAACACCGGTGCGGCACATGGGAGACATTTCGGGAGCCATGTGACGTCACTAAAACGCGTCATCGGTGAGGTTCCCTCATCGCCCGCCTCTAGCGCCAGACCAGCTTTTGCCGACATCTTAAGTTATCCAAGATTGACTCACTGCTTTATTATTTTGTCGAAAAAGCGAGCCGGTGATTTTGTCAGGTTTGTACACTGGTGAGGCAAATTTCTCGTTCATTGAACTATCCTAATTGGTTGTATCATTCCTATAAGTGAATCTACTACGTGCAAATCACTTGAATAAAAGTAATACAAGTTGGAACAAATTCATTTTTTTGTTTGATTTATGCATCTACTCTTGTCGTGAAGCATAAAAAATTATGAGCAAATACATAAATACAAGTTTAATAATGTTAAAATCATGAGTAGGTATTTGTTTGAGTCACTTTCTCTCCTCGTTCGATTTCAGCAAGTAGTTCTTTGCCTCACCAAAATTTGGCAAAGAACGGCTCGCAATTTTGTTCATTAGTGTTGTCTCCAGTATTACCAATAGAACCCCTTGCTTATAGCCAAGGAGTTCTATTGGTAATATTGGAGACGACACTAATGAATAAAATTGCGAGCCATTCTTTGCCAAATTTTGGTAAGGCAAGAAACTACTCGCTGAAATGCTTACAATACTCGTACAAATGCTTTGACAAAGGATTCCCTAATAAAGGTAATGGATAACTTTAAAACTGAAATGTGTAATGAACTACAGGGTGTTAAATACCCCCGTAGCAGCAAACCTGCGTACTCAGCGAATTTCCAATGCATATGTATCTTAATACCACATAAAGCCACATACCAAGTTTCATCAATATATTCATAAATAAACGATTTATGACATTTTAATTATTCTCTATAAGAATAACATGGCGGCTGAGTATGCAGGTTTGCTGAAGGAAGGAATACAAAAAATGGGGTTTTTACAAATATCAATATAACTCATTTAGGTAAAGCCACATACCAAATTTCATTAATTTATTTTCATAATTAAGGGAGATAACACGTTACTTATTCTCCATAAGAATAACATGGGGCTGAGTACGCAGGTTTGCTGCTATGGGAGCCTTTGGAAAAAAATTGTTTTTTTGAGCAAATATCAATGGTCCACAACCAGATGAAGCCGTATACCAAGTTTCGTCAGTATACGTTCATAAATAAGCGAGATATAAAATTGTTATTTTCCTCCATAAGAATAACTTTAGACAACGTACTGTGTTTAGCACTTTCAATATCTCGGTAACCAATTGACGTAGAGAAATGATCAAAATACCAAATTGTGTGTTTTTTAAGCTGAATCCAGTGGTAAAAACTAAAATTTGACCATTTCCAAAATTATATGTAAAAAATTCGAAAAACCCATTTTTGGGGTACAAAACCCCCCCAAAATACCCCTTCGGATAGAGCGATCTGGCTGGTTTTCGAACTTAAAGTCATAAATGTTGCTTTACACGTTTATACCAAATTTCATCAAAATCGGATAATTTTTACAAGAGTTATCGTGCTCACGGACACACATATATATACAGTTTCGAACGAATGGTGTTTTTGGGGTCTGGGGACCTCAAAACGAAAAGTTATCATGGTCCCGGGCCTAGGTCTTACCATGCCGACTACGGTAATAGCTTCTTCCCCATAGGGGAAATTCACTAATTCCCTATAGGGGAAATTCGCTAAAAAGAAGTTACTGAGCCAAAAACATCGGTTGAGTATTTGTCAAACTCCGTTGATACTGTGAATGAGATCATGAATAATATTCAAGAAGAACTTAGACAAGTTAAATACCCTCGAAGCAGCAAACCTGCGTACTCAGCAAATTTCCAATGCATGTATATGTTTCTCACTACCACATAAAACCACTCACCAAGTTTCATAAAAATACATGAATAAATAAGTTATATGTAGCATTTTATTTATTCTGCATAAGAATAACATTGAAAGCTGAGTACGCAGGTTTGCTGCAACAAGGAACACAAAATATGTGTTTTTATGCAATTATCAATATAAATTAACAAGTCGAGGATGCATACCAAGTTTTATTAATTTATGTTCATAATTAAGGGAGACATTACATTTTACTTATTCTCAATAAGAATAACATGGGGGCTGAGCATGCAAATCAAATCAAATATCTTTATTGCAGAAACTTCTGAGAACATCGGTAGCATTACGAGCGTCAGACAAAAGATTTCTTAATATAAAAAACAATAATATATAAGACAATATAATATATCACAGCCTTAACCCTACATCACTCACCCAGCAGTGCAGGTTTGCTGCTGCGGGGAAAATCGGCAAACAATTTGTTTTTGTGCAAATATCAACATACCAGTGCTAGGTGAAGCCACATGCCAAGTTTAATCAATATACATTCATAAATAATCGAGATATCAAATTTTATTTATTCATCATAAGGATAATATTGGGCAACGTACTGTGTTTAGCACTTTTTTTCTGCAACAGTTGGACGTAGAATCACAATTTTCACACCAAAATGATTGTTTTGTAGAGCTGAACTGATTGGTAAAAGCAAGTGTGAGGTTTACATTAAAATTAACTGAGGAAAAGCAAAAAACCTTTTTCCCATAAGATTAACTTGGGAGATTACATGAGCACGTTTTTTGGATTTTCTCCGCAACCACTTAACCTAGGTTAATGATTCAAAATACTATAGTATTTGTTTTTTTAAGCTCTATAAAATGGTTGAAACCAAAATTAAGTGCTTTAAACATTGTAGGGTGAAAAATGCAAAAAAACTGATTTTTGGAAAATTTAAAACCTCCTTCCAATCGTCCGATTTTTCTGGTTTTCGAACTTAAAGTCATGAATGTCACTTTACACATTTGAGCCAAATTCCATCAAAATCAGACGATTTTTACTCAAGTTATCGTGTTAATGGACACATATATATATACTATTATTTTTAAAAACATTATTATCAAGTACCCTTTTATTGAAAAATTTATATATATATATACATATGTAAATTTGAACGAATAGTGTTTTTGACATCTGGGGACCTCAAAATAAAAAGTTAACATGGTCTTGGGCTTAACTTTTACCATGCCACCTATGGTAATAGCTACTTCCCAATAGGGGAAATTCGCTAAAAGGAAAATGAGCAGCTAAAAAAACAAAAATTCAGAACTGAAAAAGGTTACCAACGACCTAAGAGAACGTCTAAGGGCCTTAGAACAATACACCCGGAAAAATAATGTTGAGGTAAGTGGAATCCCAGAAACTTCCAGCGAAAATGTGATGGATTTCCTCAGGGATGTCGGTACTGCGCTGGGAGTTGAGCTCGAGGAATCCCAAGTTGCAGCAGCCCACAGGATCCCATCGGCCTTCCACAGCGCGACCGGCCTTCCTCTCTTGTCATACAGTTCAGGGACAGAACTACACGAGACACCTGGCTCACCAAGTACAAGGTTGAGAAGAATTTCACAGCAAAAGACGTCAACACAGCCTACAAAATCCACAAAGTATATATCAACGAACATCTCACACCTCTGGTCTCACACAGACCATTGCCTCTTAGGATTAAAAATACAGCAGAACTTCGATAGTTCGACACTCGATAGTTCGACAGTCCGTATACTTCGACACAGGCCGTGTCGACATGACATGACTAGCGGCGACCGATAGTGTCCTTGACGAGTTCGCCGGTCAGTGATGAAAGCCCGCTTATTGGTTTCACGAAGTGCACTACTGCCTTTTCTATAAATAACTCATCCTTCCTACCCCGTCCTATCAACACCCTTCCCAGCACTTCCAAGTAGGTCTAGTCAGTTCGCTCGGACGCTGCGGGAGTTAGACACGTTTTTGATTCTTTCGTGATACGCTATTGTTTTTCTGCTCATAATACTCCCTGTGTTAAAATGTTCCATATATTCCCTATAGTTCGACATTTTGATAATTCGACACCCCTTTGGTCCACAAAGTGTCGAACTATCGAGGTTCTACTGTAGTAGATAACACTCTTCTGTGCAAACTGAGAAATCTACTCCTACCTTGTATAAACAAATTGTAGATTATAATTTAGTTAAACAAAAGCTGTGTTCTGTGAACTGGGAAGATTGCTATGCAATGTCAGATGTGAATCAATGTTATAAAAAAATGTATGATGTTTTGAGTGAAGTAGTAAATAGCTGTGCTCAAAGTGTAATGCTGAAAAACAGATTGGATAATTCTAAGCAAAAAAGTCCTTGGATTACAGCCGGATATTAAGAAAAATAATTAAAAGAAACAAACTGTTTAGAATTTCAAATACCCCCGTCCCATCAAACCTGCGTACTCAGCGAATTTCCAATGCATATATATGGGTATTACTACTACCTAGAGCCACTTACCAAGTTTCACAAAAATACACTCACAAATAAATGATATATAGCATTTTATTTATTCTCCATAAGAATAACATTACAATTGAGTATGCAGATTTGCTGCAACAAGGAAGATAAGAAATGTGTTTTAGCGAATTTCCCCTATAGGGAAGAAGCTATTACCGTAGGTCTCATGGTAAGATTTAAGACCGAGACCATGACAAATTTTTTTTTTAGGTCCCCAGATGACTAAAACACTTCATTCAAATTTATATACAGGGTGTCACAAAAACGTGTGATGGGCTATACAGGACCTAATTCTACATGCAAAAATAAGTCCAAATTGAAGAATAACATTTTTTGGATTTCGGCTTAGTTTAGCCGTAATCCGCCATTTTGTTTTTTTGGGAAAATATTTATTATTTCAAAAACACAATGAGATATTTTTACGAAACTTGGCAAAAGTGTTAACACTAAAGTAAGTAACATTTGTAAAAAAAAAACATTTTTTTACCTTTCCAAATTTCAAAATGGCGGCCATTTGAATTTTTTTATGCCAAATTTCATGAAAACCGGTACCTAAATCAAAATCTTTCAAGACACAAAATGTTTTGTATTTATTATAACAAATCCAACAAAACAAAAATGAATAAAATCGGTTCATAAATAAAGAAGCTGTGTTTATTTTAGTAATTTAGACTGAAATTTATGTAATAATAATTTATATAATGTAATTAAGTAATTTCAGTCAAAATTATTAAAATAAACACAGCTTCTTTATTTATGAACCGATTTTATTCATTTTTGTTTTGTTGGATTTGTTATAAATAAATAAAACAAATTTTGTGTCTTGAAAAATTTTGATTTAGGTACCGGTTTTCATGAAATTTGGCATAAAAAAATTCAAATGGCCGCCATTTTGAAATTTGGAAAGGTAAAAAAATATTTTTGTTACAAATCTTACTTACTTTAGTGTAAATACTTTTGCCAAGTTTCGTAAAAATATCTCATTGGGTTTTTGAAATAATAAATATTTTCCCAAAAAAACAAAATGGCGGATTACGGCTAAACTAAGCCGAAATCCAAAAAATGTTATTCTTCATTTTTGACTTATTTTTGCATGTAGAATTAGGTACTGTATAGCCCATCACACTTTTTTGTGACACCCTGTATATGTATATATATACAGGGTGAGTTTCTACTAAGTGCGTTATTTTTTACCAATTATTCTACTCACTAAAAGGAACAAAAAATGTCAAACAAAACTTTTTCTAACCCCACCCGTTAAGCTGTAATGGCCGATTTTGTATATTTTTAAAATTACCTGTAGTAGCTTCACTAAACCAAGCATAGAAATCAAACCAATCTCCGTACAGCATTTTAACTTACACCAATGAAAAGAACGTTAAATTTCCTACAAAAGTATTGTAACACCGTTAGCATACAATCCTATGTCTACCGTTTTAAAACTCACATAACATAAACAAAGTAGTTTGTAAATAAATTCTTTAAAAATTCAAAGTGGTGTTTCAATTATTAACACTAATGTTATGTTGTGTCTAATTACGTAAAAAACTTTCGAATTTAATAACCTTTAAAATGATGTAACCAATAAGGTAAGTCTGCATTAAAATTTTGAAAAATTAGGTCCAAACTGCGTCAAGGTCAGAGTTTTGGGAATCAAAACATTGAATCAAATTTAATATCTGTCTTTATTTTATAATTCTATGACAAAACTACAGACTCAATTTGATAAAAAATCAAGGTTTAATACATTCTTACAGATAAAAAATTACATTTAGAAAAATAATCCTGTAGGGTCTGGTTTCTGGATTTCGAATCAAAGTAAATTTTCGATATGTCCACCATTCGCTCTAATACATGTGCGGATTCTTTTCCGAAAGTTTCTCACTGTTGCATTTAAGTTTAACTCATCTTTAAGAAGTTCGGAAGCTCTTAAAATCCGATTTCATAGCTCATCCGCTGTTTGAACTGGTGTTCGGTAAACTTCCTGTTTGAGGTAACCCCATACGTAGTAGTCCATAGGAGTTAGGTCTGGCGACCGTGGTGGCCAAGCGATTGTTCCACCCCTTCCAATCCACATTGGGAAACTATTTCCTATGTACGCACGCACACCATTATCGAAGTGGGGAGGTGCACCATCCGCTTGGTACACTATTCGCTGACGCACATCCAGTGGGACGTCTTCAAGGAGCCTTGGTAGAGTATTAGTAAGGAAGTTGAGGTACTGACGGCCATTTAATGATGGTGGAAGATCAATGTAAGGGCCGATTAACTGGTTTCCAATTAGTCCAGCCCATACATTCACTTTAAACCTTGTTTGGTTTCGACACTGGTGTATCACATGTGGGTTTTCTGTAGCATAATGATGTTCATTATGGATGTTGAAAATACCATCCCGAGTAAACGTGGATTCGTCAGTCCACAAAATCGTCTTGAGAAAGTCACGATGATCAAGTTGACTAACAGAGCGACAAAACTGAAGTCGCTGAGGAGGGTCTCTTGGTTCAAGAGTTTGTACTCTAGTGAAATGGTAGGGATGCAATTTTTCCTTTCTTAGTAGCTTGGAGACGTAAGTTTGAGAAACACCAAAATCACGAGAAACTGTCCTTGTGCTTGTCTGTGGATCTTCCTCAAACCTCCCCAACACAGCTTCTTCAACACCCACATCTTGTATCACGTTCCCAACTGAACGATGTTTGGTAGGAAATTTACCATCTTCACGCAAACTCCTATGAACACTGATGAATGATCGTTCATGCGGAAGTCGCCTATTAGGAAACCGACGGCTGTATTCACGCCGGCTTTCAGCCGCATTTTGAGAACAGAACCCGTAAACTAAAATAATATCAACATATTCTTCGTTAGTGAACACCGACAAAGCACTTAACAATTATGATATTTTTCTAATTTGTCCATGAAATAGTTAATAATTTGAATGTTTACAATGCAACAATCAAAATCAGCTGGTTTTGTAAACATAGTTTAAAACCCAGCTGATCAGATGTCAGCTGATTAAAAGATAACAACGAAAATAATGACAGATATTAAATTTGATTCAATGTTTTGATTCCCAAAACTCTGACCTTGACGCAGTTTGGACCTAATTTTTCAAAATTTTAATGCAGTACTTACCTTATTGGTTACATCATTTTAAAGGTTATTAAATTCGAAAGTTTTTTACGTAATTAGACACAACATAACATTAGTGTTAATAATTGAAACACCACTTTGAATTTTTAAAGAATCTATTTACAAACTACTTTGTTTATGTTATGTGAGTTTTAAAACGGTAGACATAGGATTGTATGCTAACGGTGTTACAATACTTTTGTAGGAAATTTAACGTTCTTTTCATTGGTGTAAATTAAAATGCTGTACGGAGATTGGTTTGATTTCTATGCTTGGTTTAGTGAAGCTACTACAGGTAATTTTAAAAATATACAAAATCGGCCATTACAGCTTAACGGGTGGGGTTAGAAAAATTTTTGTTTGACATTTTTTGTTCCTTTTAGTGAGTAGAATAATTGGTAAAAATTAACGCACTTAGTAGAAACTCACCCTGTATATCTATATATATATATACATCAATATATCTATATATATATATATATATATATATATATATGAATATATATATATTCATCAATATATATATATATGTGTCCGTGAATGCGATAACTTGAGTAAAAAACGTCCGATTTCGATGAAATTTGGCTCAAATGTGTAAAGTGACATTTATGACTTTAAGTTCTAAAACCAGAAAAATCGGGCCATGGAAAGGGGGGTTTATGGGGGTTTTAAATTGTCCAAAAATCAGTTTTTTGCATTTTTTACCCTAAAATTTTTAAAACACTTAATTTTGGTTTAGACCATGTTATAGAGCTTAAAAAACAAATAATATGGTATTTTGAATTATTAAGCTAGGTTAAGTGGTTGCGGAGAAAATCCAAAAAAACCTGCTCATAAAATCTCCTTTGTTAATCTTATGGGAAAAAGGTTTTTGGCTTTTCCTAAGTTAATTTTAATGTAAACTTCACATTTGCTTTTACCAATCAACTCAGCTCCACAAAACAATCATTTTAGTGTTTAAATTGTGATTCTACGTCCAACCGTTGCAGAGATATTCAAAGTGCTAAACACAGTACGTTGTCCAATGTTATCCTTATGGAGAATAAATAAAATTTGATATCTTCATTATTAATGAATGTATATTGATGAAACTTGGCACGTGGGGTCATGTAGTACTGGTATATTGATATTTGCACAAATAATTGATTTTTTGTTGATTGTCCCCATAGCAGCGAACCTGCATACTCAGCCCCATGTTATTCTTATGGAGAATAAGTAAAATGTAATGACTCCCTTAATTATGAACATAAATTAATAAAACTTGGTACGTGGCTTCACCTTGTTGAGTTATATTTATATTTGCATAAAAACCCATTTTTTAGTTTCTTTTTGCAGCAAACCTGCTTACTCATCTCCCATGGTATTCTTATAGAGAATAATTCAAATGTTATATAGTGCTTACTTATGATTGAATATTGATTAAACTTGGTATGTGGCTTCACCTAGTTAAATTATATCTATATTTGCATAAAAACCAATTGTTTGTGTTCCTTGTTTCAGCAAACCTATGTACTCATCACCAATGCTATTCTTATGGAGAATAATTAAAATTGTATATATCGCTTATATATGAATATATTTTTATGAAACTTGGTATGCGGCTTTATATGGTATTAAGACATATATTATGCATTGGAAATTTGCTGAGTACGCAGGTTTGCTGTGACGGGGGTATTTTGCAATTATCAATATAACTCAACCAGGTTAAGCTGCATACCAAGTTTTATTAATTTAGGTTCATAACTAAGAGAGATATAAATCTTTACTTATTCTCCATATGAATAACATGGGGGCCGAGTATGCAGGTTCGCTGCTACCGGTAAAAATCAACAAAAACCATTTTGTTGTGCTAATATAAATATACCACAACTAGTTGAAGCCACATACCAAGTTTCATCAATATACATACATAAATAATCAAAATATAATATTTCATTTATCCTCTATAAGGATAACATCGGACAACGTACTATGTTTAGCACTTTGAATATCACTGCAACGGTTGGATGTAAAACAACAATTAAAACGCCAAAATGATTGTTTTGTAGAGCTAAACTGATTGGTAGATAGAAATGTGGAGTTTTTAGTGAAATTATCTGAGGAAAATCTAAAAACCGTATTCCCATAAGATTAACATGGACAATTTTATGGACACATTTTTTGACTTTTCTCCACAACAACTAAACCAAGTTTATTGATTCAAGATACTAAATTGTTTGTTTTTTTAGCTCTATAAAATGGCTATAACAAAAATCTAGTGTTTTTCAATTTTTAGGGTAAAAAGTTCAAAAAACTGAATTTTGGAAAATTTTAAACCCCCATAAAACCCCCTTCCCATAGACCAATTGATCTGGTTTTCGATCTAAGTGTTTAGCACTTGCAATATCTCAGTAACCAATTTACATAGAGCAATGATCAAAATACCAAATTATTTGTTTTTTTAAGCTGAAATCAATGGTATAAATTAAAATTTGATTTAAATCAAAATTACATGTGAAACCCCCAAAAAAACTCATTGTTGGAGTACAAAACCCTTCGCCAAACCCCCCTTCGAATGGTGCAATTTGTCTGGTTTTCGAACTCGTTCAAATAAATGGTACTTTACACATTTGTACCAAATTTCATTAAGATCGGACCTTTTGTAGGAGAGTTATCGTTCCTATGGCCATATAAATATATATATATATATATATATATATATATACAAATTTTAGCAAATGGTGTTTTTGGCATCTGGGGACCACAAAAAAAAGTTATCATAGTCTCGGGCTTAAGTCTTACCATGAGACCTAAGGTAATAGCTTCTTCCTTATAGGAGAAATTCGCTAAAACCATGAAAATCAGACTAATCCAATATCTTAAAAATATATCATTTTTGAGTGTTAACCAATTTTGTTTTACAAAAGGAAAATGCACAGAAGACGCCTTAATAAAAGTCACTGATTACATTTACAGCAATTTCATGGAAAGAAAAAAGTTATTGGTCTTTTTATTGATTTTAAAAAAGCTTCTGACACCGTGAACCACAACATTTTGTTAATGAAAATGGAATCAATTGGAATCAGAGGCGTGGCGTTAGATTGGTTCCGCAGCTATCTGACGGGCCGCCGACAGCGAGTCAGGGTGGCCGGTTGCCTCAGTGACGCACTGCCCGTGATCCTCGGAGTCCCACAAGGAGCCATCCTCTCTGCAAATCTATTTTTAATCTTTATAAATTACCTCTTGACACAAAATTGTCATGGAACGGTTAACGTTTTCGCCGATGACGATGCAATCTTTTATTCTCATTTAAATATTCAAAATTGATGGGAGGATATTAATAAAGACTTAAAAATTTTAAGAAATTGGTGTAAAGTAAATTATATAGAAATTAATGTAAGAAAACAAAATTTGTTAATTTTGATCTGAGAGGTTTTAATCAACCACACCCCATAATTTTTTCATGAATATAAGTGTCCCAGTTTAGACTGTAACTGTCAAATAGTAGAAAAAAGAGATGACTTCAAATATCTCGGTGTAATCTTGGATGAAAAGCTTAGTTGGGCAAACATATAATCGAAGGGAATAAACAAATGAATCTTAGCATTAGAAAGTTCTACTTTTAGCGAATTTCCCCCACAGGGAAGAAGCTATTACCGTAGGTCTCATGGTAAGGCTTAAGCCCGAGACCATGATAACTTTTCATTTTGAGGTCCCCAGATGCCAAAAACACCATTCGTTCAAATTGTTATATATATATATATATATATTAGTGATGGTCAAAACCAGAAATTTCATATCTCGAAACCGAAACCAAAACTTAAAAAATCGAATCTCGAAACTCGAAAGTCAAATTCCAAAATCTTATTTACTTGCCTGGTTATGGTTATGAAAAATAAATCCAGTTACTCCAAATAAACCAGTTAACTTACTGTCATTCTCGAAGAATCCTAGAAAAATATTAGTTTCAGAACTACTAGTGAACCAATTATTTGTAGCTTAATTATAAACTTTGGTTAGAGTTGTTCTTTCACAAATAAAAAATCAAAAATCCACTAAAGGTGAAGGTAGACGTCCGATGACAGTAGGCTTTTGACCTTCACATTATTAATCAACACTCGGGCGAGATTTCTGTTAAAAAAACAACAATGACACAAAAAATCTCGGCAGTTTTGAGTTTTGATTCTCGAAACTCGCCGATCGAATCTCGAAACCGAAACTTTTCCAAAGTTTTGGTGGTTTTGAGGTTCGAGTTTTGGTTTTCACACATCACTAATATATATATATGTGTGTGTGTGTGTGTGTCCGTAAGCACAATGAGATCTGATCTTAATTAAATTTGGTTCAAATGTGTAAAGTACCATTTATTTGAACAAGTTCGTAAAGCAGACGAATCGCACCAACCGAAGGGGGTTTTTGGGAGGTTTTGTACCCCAAAAATGGGTTTTTTGGGGTTTCCACATGTAATTTTTATTTAAATAAAATTTTGATTGTTACCATTGAATTCAGCTTGAAAAACAAACAATTTGGTATTTTGATCATTGGTTTACGTCAATTGCTTACTGAGATATTGAAAGTGCTAACACACAGTACGTTATCTAATGTTATTCTTATGGAGAAAAAGAAAAATTGTATATCTCGCTTATTTATGAACATAAACTGACGAAATTTGGTATATGGCTTCTTCTGGTTATGGTTTTTTGTTATTTGCACAAAAAACAATTTTTCACCTATGGTTCCCGTAGCAGCAAACCTAGGTACTTGGTCCCCATGTTATTCTTATGGAAAATATTTCAAATGTTATATATCGCTTATTTATGAATGTATATGGATGAAACTTGGTATGTGACTTCACTAAGATGAGTTCTATTGATATTTGCTTAAAAACCCATTATTTTGTGTTCCTTGTTGTACCAAACCTGCGTACTCATCCCCAATGATATTCTTACGGAGAATAATTAATATTTTAAATATCGCTTGTTTGTGAATATATTTCTTATGAATACTGTTAAGTGTTTTAATGTGGTATGTTATGTATTCATTGGAAATTCACTGAGCATGCAGGTTTGCTGCGACAGGGGTATTTAAGGAATATATGTGATGTGCAGTTTATGTTTATGTTTATGTGTTGTTGAAGGGACGGATTCAGAGGTCCGAAGATTCAAAGATCCTCACACGTCAACAGAAGCTTATTGTGTGTCCCTAGTACGTTAGTTTGGCAAACCAATGCCCGTACCCTTTACGAGATTCAGGAGTTTTTTACCAATACTAAGGTCCCTTTCATCACCTGGTTCCTTACAACCAAACAGAGCCCTTCTCCTTGCCCCGAGTCTCTCGCAATCCAGTATGATGTGCTTAGCAGTCTCTTCAGACTGATTGCAAAGCCTACACACCTGAATTTCATTTCTGAGTCCGAGAGTGTGGAGATGTTTCCTGAAGTGGCCGTGTCCAGTTATCAAAGCAATCAACTGCTTAACCCGACCTCTGCCCAACCTCACCAACCAGGTAGTGAAGTAAGAGCTAGTGTCTGCTAGCAGCCTTTTGTCAAGTGCTTGACCAGTGTAACCTTGCCATTGCTGGCGATGTAAGTCCCTGGACCATTTGTTTATTGTGTGAAAAGCAGTTGTTTTGCTTATGCCACAGCTTGGCTCTGGACCAAAGAATGACATACCGGAACTCTTTTAGCAAGCTTATCTGCACACTCATTGCCACCTATGCCTACATGGTCAGGTACCCGACCAAGATGCACCGAGTTGCGTGTTGCGAGTTTGCTGAGTGTGTTGTAACATTCCCACACTAATTTTGACTTGATTTCGTTGGAGTCAAGAGCCTTGAGGGCAGCCTGACAATCTGACAAGATTACTATATGCTTGTCGCAATAGCGTCTAGCAATGCCTAGATTGGTACAAACCATGATCTCACAAATTTCTGCTTGAAAAATAGTACAGAGTTGTCCCAGACTTGCACAGAGTTCTGTTCTAGGTGATTCACTGTACACCCCGTATTCAGATTTTCCTTCAATGAGAGAGCCGTCCGTGTACCAGACAAGGCTGCCTTTCCTGTAATAGGGCCCTTCCTCAGATTTCCACTCTTCTCTGGAGCAGAATCCAACAGAAAAAGGTTTAGTGAAAACCATCTCCGTACTCATGACATCTGATGTCATATCAAGCACAGGGCTTTGAGCAACAGCTTTGGTGATGGTGCAATGGCCTGTTTCACACAGGCCTTCCCTCCATTGGCCTGCGAATTTTAATCGATAGGCTGATTTCCGTGCTTCTGCCTTGATGAAGATATCCAAAGGCAGTAATCCAAGAGCAACTTCGAGAGCTGCTGACGGGCTACTCCTGAAAGCTCCAGTGACTAGAAGCGTGCCCAACCTTTGTAAAATTGTGAGTTTGGCTATAGCTGTAGTCTGGTTCACCTTTGTCCACCAGACTAGTGATCCATATGTGACTTGAGGCCTTATTACTGCCTTGTACAGCCACAGCGCTATGTGAGGCTTGATCCCCCACGTGAAGCCTGCAAATCTTCTGGACGTCATGAGCGCCCATTTCGCCTTATGCAGTGTATTATTCAAATGATCATTCCAAGTCAGCTTAGAATCAATTGTCAGCCCTAGGTATTTGACTGTACCTGATACTTCAAGCCGTGTTGGTCCAAGTCTCAGCCGGGAAAGAGACTCCAGGTTCTTTTTCCTTGTGAACGGAACAACTACTGTCTTTGAGGGGTTTATGCTTAGACCCTCTCCAAGACACCAGACATTGACATATTGAAGATTGACATTCATGACATCAGCAACAATATTCGTGAACCTTCCCTGTACCATTAGGACTATGTCGTCTGCATAGCCCTAATTTGGTATATGACTTCATCTGGTTGTGGTTTTTGTTGTTTGCACAAAAATAAAATTACCTATGGTTCCCGTAGCAGCAAACCTAGGTACTTGGTCCCCATGTTATTCTAATGGAAAATATTTCAAATGTTATATATCGCTTATTTATGAATGTATATGGATAAAACTTGGTACGTGACTTCACTAAGATTAGTTCTATTGATATTTGCATAAAATCCCATTATTTTGTGTTCCTTGTTGTAGCAAACCTGCGTATTCATCCCCAATATTATTCTTATGGAGAATAATTAATATTTTAAATATCGCTTGTTTGTGAATATATTTCTTATGAATCCTGTTAAGTGTTTTAATGTGGTAAGTTATGTATTCATTGGAAATTTGCTGAGCATGCAGGTTTGCTGTGACAGGGGTACTTAAGGAATATCTGTGATGTGCAGTTACTAAGAAGTCTGTATTTTGTTGCATTGATCCATTCCAGAATACAATATGGGTTAATTGCTTTGGGCAGGACTTATAAATATTTTATTGAAAAAAGTAGAGTGACTCAAAATTATTTTATACGTATCATAATAAGTAAACATATAAGAGAAAGTTCATTTCCCCTCTCTGTTGACTTAAAAATATTGCCAATTCAACATAACTACATCTTTAAGGAATTGAGATTGATTTATAGTAGAAGTGGAAACCAAGGAACGAATGAATTATATAATAACACTAGAAATGTAGAGAAAAACATGTTTAGAATTGCAAAAGTAAATAAATCTGTCTTTAAACATTCTTTCATAAATAGTGCTCCAAAATATTTCAATAAATTACCAATTGAAATAAGATCTTCACACAATCTCAAAGAATTTAGTACAAATATAAACAAATGGTTCTTTGGGCAAGTAGATGTAGATTTATTAAGTAGAACAAATATGTAGTTAGGACATGGAACACAAGAATTTTATTTTTATTTTTAAGTTATGTTTTTTATGCTTTATACTATAAATGAATTAAAACTGTGTTTTATGTTATTAGCAATAAGAGTTTTAAATAGATAAGCTGTGGGTGCCTGTGTAGACTCTGCGGGGAACTGCTCTAATATCAAGTGTACATTATTGTGTAGCTAAACTCATCTTATCAGGACATTGAACTGTTATTTTTGAATGAGTATTTTCATGCTAGCCATATACTGGTAACAGGCTAGCATTAATTCCTGAGACTGAATATTTTGTTTTGTATTTTTATTTGTTTTTGTTTGAAGGAATAAATCATTATTTAATTATTTCAAATCAAACGAGTCGACGAAGTGACTCAAAAAAATACCTACTCATGATTTGAACATCAGTAAACTGTTATTTGTTTGTTTGCTTATAATTTATCATATTTCTCAACAAGAGTAGATACAAAAATCAAACAAAAAAATGAATTTGTTTCAACTTTTACTACTTTTTTCCATGATTTTCATGAGTAGATTCACTTATAGAAATAATACCCCGTCGCAGCAAACCTGCATACTCAGCGAATTTCCAATGGAGATATAAATGTCTTAATACTACATGAAGCCACTTACCAAGTTTCATAAAAATATATTCACAAATAAGCGATATATACAATTCGAATTATTCTATATAAGAATAACATTGGGGCTGAGTACGCAGGTTTGCTGCAACAAGGAACACAAAAAATGGGTTTTTATGCTAATATCAATATAACTCAACTAGGTGAAGTCGTATACCAGTTTTTATTAATTTATGTTCATAATTAAGGGAGACAGAGCATTTAATTATTCCCCATAAGAATAACATGGGGGCTGAGTACCCAGGTTTGCTGCTACGGGAGAATTTGGCAAAACAATTTTTTGAGCAAATATCAAAGACCACATCGAGATGAAGCTGTATACCAAGTTTCGTCAGTATACGTTCATAAATAAGCGAGATATAAAAATGTTCTTTTCCTCCATAAGAATAACTTTAGACTACGTACTGTGTTTAGCACTTTCACTTTCGGTAACCAATTGACGTAGAGGAATGATCAAAACACTAAATTGTGTTTTTTAGGCTGGATAAAATGGTGAAAACTAACATTTGACTATTTCAAAAATTAGATGTAAAAATTTCAAAAAACCCATTTTTGGAGTACAAAACCCCCCCAAAATACCCCTTTGGATATAGTGATCTGGCTGGTTTTCGAATTTTAAGTCATAAATCTTTCTTTACACGTTTATACCAAATTTCATCAAAATCAGATTATTTTTACAAGAGTTATCGTGCTCACTGACACATATGTATATATTCAGTTTCGAACGAATGGTGTTTTTGGGGTCTGGGGCTTCAAAACGAAAAGTTATCATGGTCCCGGGCCTACGTTTTCTCATGCCGACTACGGTAATAGCTTCTTCCCTATAGGGGAAATTCGCTAAAACAACCAATCAGGCTAGCTCAAAGAACGAGAAATTTGCCTCACCAGTGTACCAACCTGACAAAATCACCAGCTCGTTTTTTCAACAAAAATAGTGAAGCAGTGAAGCAGTGTTACCTCCAGTTATACAATAAACCTCCTTGACTACAAGTATAAACTATGATGGCTGTTTGTGTTAATTTGTTTTAATTACAAAGGATTGGAAGCAACTGACCCAAAAACAGGTGCCCATGCCCACGAACAAGCCAATCACCCCGCCGGGGCTCTCTAGGGGTTCCTTTGCCTCTGTTGCAGGTAGTTCCGTGACAGTGACCACCGATCACGCCTACGCAAAGATCATGCCCCCTCCTCTATCAGCGAGTTCCGTGCCCTCACTGACGCCCACCGAAACTCAGCAGCGACACAGGAAGCGGAAGCCGAGGTGCGGCAGACGACAGGCTTCACGGTACGTTATAGGATCTGACGTGGATGGTGACGTCAGTGACACAGAGATTAACACGGGCCACCGCAAGGGGGTGAGAGCCCCCTTGCCTTCTCATCGATTCCCCGCTGTAGCAGCCACCAATCCAATCCCCGCGCGGCAGCCCCTGACTCTTGAAAACACTGCCCACACATCGGAATCACCGGCTGCAGACAGCCAAAATTCAGCCCCGGGTAGGAGAGACACCATCTTTGGCAAGCAACTAATAGTCTGGCTGACGAAGGTCATTCCTGTATTGATTTCAGTGAGAGAGAGAAGCGCACCGGAGCTTCTTGCCGAGCTGATGAGCAGCCTCCTCATCCTTCTTGGTGATGCGTTGACACTTCCGATCCGTCGCGTGGAATGCCAATGGGCTTAAGTATCGCAGGAATGAATTGTATTTCTTCCTTACAGACCTGGATGCTGACATTGCGTTCATCAGTGAGACACACCTGACACCGCGTGACATCTTCAGGATTCCCTCCTACGAAGTCTACAGAATGGACCACGCAGCGAGGCCACATGGGCGCAACCCTGGAGGAGGAACGGCCATCCTTGTTCACCAACTAGTGGTTCACAGGCAACAGCGCAATGGCTACAGGCACGCTGGAAACCACCGGCATCATCACCCATGTGGGCGGCTTGGAGCTCCTCCTGGTTGCTGCTTACCACCCTCCTGACCATGTGCCATCATGGTTGTCTAATCCTGGAATTATTCTTATGAAGAAGCTTAAAAATACCTCAAAGTATGATCCTGTAGTAGAAGTATGTCTCTTAGAAGTGAATCCCAAGTATGCTTCCGTCAGATTACCTAATGGTAATGAAGCAACAGGTTCACTCCGTCATTTAGCTCCAAATGGAAGTATTGATTTAAATTAAAAAACTATTGAGCCACAATTAAATGAGGTTCCTCAAACACCACAAATACATGAAGTTGAGCATCCGATAACACAAGGTTCAGAATCTCTTGAAAACATAGAGTTGGCAACTCGGTCGTTGACAACGGCAGGCGATCCTGCAGTCTCAACTCCTCATAGGAACAATAAATTACCCTTATATTTAAAGGACAATGAAGTTTCTTTTCTGAGGCGGGAAAAATGATATGATATACTCAATGGATGTTATTCCACATGTTTAGTTATATCACATGTTAGCAGTTTATTTACATTTTTTATATTTTGTCTTTGCTAGTCTGCTCTTTAAATACAAAACTACTACGTGTTATTTTGTCGAATAAAGCCAGATATTCCTGGTATTCACTAGTATTTATTTCAATAGTGGGAATCCTTCAAGAGAAGACTACACACTAAACCCACCACCCATCTCCCCCCTCCAATGATGAATGACCTCCCTTATCCAAAATAGATGAGATAGGAGGGCGACCCACAGCATGAGCGGATGACCCGCCGTGACTGCCGAATTGACGATCAGGTATTGGCTAATTTAGAAAAAAACATGGCTCTTAGTTATAAATGATGTGACAGTCCCCTGTCAACAGTGCTGATGCTCACTGTCAAAGTTCTTCTATGGTGGGTCATCCAGGATGGCGAGTGGGCGGGGCCTTTAGTTTTCTGCGATTCTAAACCGCCTGCCGAGCTCGACAGACAAACCCTGAGTTCTGTCCTGACTGGCCCAGGGCCAATTGTTGTTGCAGGTGACTTGAATGCAAACATCCATCCTGGAATTCTCATCCGGACAAATACGAGAGGAACAGCTCTTTGAAACTTCCTGGACCAACACGGAGACATTGACGTTGCTGCCCTGCTGGATCCGACGTTCTTTTTGTCAAATCTTCTATGTCTGCCTGTCGTGCTTGACTTTGCCATTCAAAGAAACGTTCTTTTCCCGGTTGTCGCCAGCAATGTGAATGATCTGCCATCGGACCACACGCCTGTGCTTCTGACCTTCGATGCAGCCGTTACCTCCATACTCCCACCAAACGCAGCGGCCTTCAGAACAGACTTGGGAAAATTCCACCAACTGGTCGCAGAACAACAACCCCCGCTACTGGAACCCACGAATGTTGTGGAACTTGATGACTGTGTCTCTGAACTGCACGCACTCCGGTCCTCTTCTTCCCTTGTAGATGCCTCCAGCCCAGCGCCACCACGGCCACCCAGGCCAGGGCTACCAGAGAACATCCGCCATGAGGTGAGATGCAGAAACCAGCTGCGAAACCAGTGGAGGAGGGCCAGACACCCTGAAGCCAAACGCCGGCTAACCACCAGAACAGGCTGATCAAATCACTCGTTGATGATTACAGGACTGAGTCCTGGGATCGATTCCTCCTGTCTCTTGCCTACCGAGGCGGCAGTGTTTGGCGAGCTGCGAAGCAGATCAGAGGAGTCAAGGCAACAACACATCCTCTCCATGTACAGCAGAAACATTTGCCAACACAATGCGTGACCAATTTCAGGTAAACCACGAAATCAATGACGAGCGCCACAAGGAGATGGTTGATCGCTTCATGGAGCCCCCGGAGGACAGCATTGAGCCCTTCACCCTGCCGGAGGTGCGGGATGTGGTCCGGAGGCTAAGGCCTCGGAAAGCCCCAGGGCTTGATGGAATTACCTCGAAGGCTCTGCAATCTGCTCCACCTGTCATTGTCAACTGATTGCTGATAATCTTCAATGTTGTTCTTAGGTTCTGTCACTTTCCGGCCTCTTGGAAGTCCGCCAAACTCATGATACCCAAACCCGGAAAAGATCACCTCTTTCCACAAAACCATCGCCCTATATCCCTCCTTCCAGTAATCTCCAAACTTGCATCATGAGAAAACTGTCTACAGTACGACCGGTGGGAGTTGGGGTACCCCAAAGCAGCGTCCTGGAACCGGTCCTCTATCTTGTGTACATAAATGACATGCCCCCTGTTCCACGTGTGACTATATTACTCTACGCAGACGATGCAATCCTGCATTGCAGGAGCGCGGAGCTAGCCCAGGCAGCGAGGGTGATGCAATCCCAAATGGACATATGTCCCCTTGGCTCGAGAAATGGCGTGTCAAAGTCAACGCGGACAAAAGCAACGCGATTTCTTTCAGGAAGAGACGGGGGATGCCACGAGCAGCCCCTCCTGAGGTGCAGCTGGGAGACGAGCCGGTCCATTGGAGGCCCACAGTGAAAAACCTGGGTGTCATGCTATAGATTACAAACTACACTTCAAGCAACACGTTGAAAAGAAGGTTGCCAAAGAACTTCTATCCTCGGACTAATGTGGCTGCTCCTTGCAGCACAAAGCTCGTTGCCGATCAAGGCAAAAGTCACATTGTTCCTGTTGATTGTTCGTGCTTACATGATGTATGCTTCAGAAGCATGGTGGATCCTGGCCAGCAGGACAAACAGGAAACGCCCGGAAGTCGTCCAATCAAGGACGCTCAGGAGGATCACCTGCCAGCCCTGCTTCATCCGGAATTCTACCATCCAGAACTCGACTGGAGTCCCAACCCTTGAGGAGTTCACGTAAGTTAAAACTTGCTGCCTTTCTCAGAGAGCGGATTACTCACACCACGACCACGTAAGGGAGCTCGGCAGGCGATTTGGAATCGCAGAAAACTAAAGGCCCCGCCCACTCGCCATCCTGGATGACCCACCATAGAAGAACTTTGACAGTGAGCATCAGCACTGTTGACGGGGGACTGTCACGTCAATTATAACTAAGAGCCATGTTTTTTTCTAAATTAGCCAATACCTGATCGTCAATTCGGCAGTCACGGCGGGTCATCCGCTCATGCTGTGGGTCGCCCTCCTATCTCATCTATTTTGGAGAAGGGAGGTCATTCATCATTGGAGGGGGGAGATGGGTGGTGGGTTTAGTGTGTAGTCTTCTCTTGAAGGAGTCCCACTATTGAAATAAATACTAGTGAATACCAGGAATATCTGGCTTTATTCGACAAAATAACACATAGTAGTTTTGTATTTAAAGAGCAGACTAGCAAAGACAAAATATAAAAAATGTAAATAAACTGCTAACATGTGATATAACTAAACATGTGGAATAACATCCATTGAGTATATCATATCATTTTTCCCGCCTCAGAAAAGAAACTTCATTGTCCTTTAAATATAAGGGTAATTTATTGTTCCTATGAGGAGTTGAGACTGCAGGATCGCCTGCCGTTGTCAACGACCGAGTTGCCAACTCTATGTTTTCAAGAGATTCTGAACCTTGTGTTATCGGATGCTCAACTTCATGTATTTGTGGTGTTTGAGGAACCTCATTTAATTGTGGCTCAATAGTTTTTTAATTTAAATCAATACTTCCATTTGGAGCTAAATGACGGAGTGAACCCGTTGCTTCATTACCATTAGGTAATCTGACGGAAGCATACTTGGGATTCACTTCTAAGAGACATACTTCTACTACAGGATCATACTTTGAGGTATTTTTAAGCTTCTTCATAAGAATAATTCCAGGATTAGACAACCATGATGGCAATGATGAACCACAGGAACCTCTTCGCTGATGTTTGAACATACGCTCATGAGGTGTCTCATTAGTCGCCACTGATTTACTTGTAGATCTTTCGACTTCAAAGCTAACATTATTGTCTTCCAAATTACCCCATTAAACTTCTCTGTTTGACCATTTCCTTGAGGATTGTAAGCGGTTGTCCTACTTGTGGCTATTCCATTTGATGTGAAAAAATGTTTCACCTCTGCAGACATAAAGGATGGTCCACGATCTGAATGAATGTAACTGGGAGTTCCAAACAAACAAAACAATTGTTTTAAACTATTTATAACAGTTGTTGAAGACAATTTTGAGCATGGAAAAACAAATGAAAATCTTGAATATTCATCAATGACTGTTAGGAAATACCAATTTCTAGTAGTTGACGAAATAGGTCCCTTAAAATCAGGGTTTAAGCTGCGGTCGCATTTGTCGCAAAATGCGATATGCACCACGAGAATGCGACAATATTTGGGCAGGCTGTCGCTTTTTTGCTACAAAGGAAAGTATTTTAAAATTATATTGCAGAAAATCTGGTTTTAACAATACAAATAATCGTATTAAAAGTTCGTAATCAAGATCCACAACAACAAAATATTAGAAGAGTAGTTGGGATATTGCATAGAGGCTTAACGTTGCGTTGGTTACTACGCTTTACCGATCGCCTCTGAGCGAGTGGTAGAGGAGACGAGCCTACATTACGTTAACAGTTGCTGTCGATTTCAACGTGTTTCAACTGCGTACCGTGTAAACGGATCGGGCGAGTTACTGATATGACAGTTGTAGTGACAGTAGCTAACCCCCTAGCAGACGTCATGCGCCGTGACTCGGTTTGGCGCACACTTTGTAGTGGCCGAGTCTAGCCGAGCGAATCGGCGAATGCGAGAATGGTGAGGCCTGTTCGCCACCGAAAGGATGACTGCGCTCGCCTCGCAATCACACCGATTCTTGTCGGTTTTTGTTTAGTCAAAAGAGACGAGCGGCAGGTCCTCCATACATAGATTAAGCATACTCCTTAGGAGTATGCTTAATCTATGTCCATACTTAGTGCCGCTCACGGTCTCGACTCGCTGCAGAATGTGGACGGTTACACGAGCACGAGTCGCTCGAAATTGCAACGATCGGGCGAAAGTGTAGCTTAGCGCTTTGAGGTTATGTTTCAGAATGTGTAATGTTTGGGGTGTGTGTGTTTTAGTTGTTCTGGTGCCATATTAGACCTATTGTATTAGAATGTTTAGTATATTTCCATTACAGACTTCAATGGTAAAAATGGATGTTACCAGATTATTTAAATGTTAAACCTTAAAAACAAATGCAAGCAAAAAACAACCTAAGACCAAAAAATAGTATAATGACACGCGATAAAAATGCGAAGAGGAAAATATTTTTGCTACAAGTCTCTAAGAGCTTGTAGCATTTTTGCTCAAAGATTTTTTTTTCCAGCTGAATCCCTGCTTAAAATCAATATTGAGTCTTTCAAAGGGTCTTGTAGCTTTTACCAGTTTTCCTTCAAATTTAAAAAACGAGGGCTTTATTTCACAGCATATTTTAAAGTTCTTCGTTACTTCACGTACTTCATTTACAGAGAATGGCAGATTTTTGGAACGTACCCAGTGGTACATGCGAGTAACTCCAGGATGACACATCTTTGTATGTAGTTCACCAAGAAAAGGTATATTAGACCCAAGAGATGTTGCACAAATCCGTGAAAATGCATCAGCAACGGTGTTGTTTTTCCGAGGTCTGTATACAATATCAAAGTGAAAATTAGAGATCTCAAGTCTCCACCTTAGAAATTTGTCGTTCTTTATTCTGCTAGAGTGTTTACTTACTGTCAAACGTAAATGAGACCGAATGCTGATCAGTGATTAGTGTGAAATGTCTTCCCATCAGGAAGTGTTTCCATTTTCTGATAGATTCAACGATAGCACATGGTTCACGTTCAACAGTAGAATGGCGTTGTTCAGTTTGTGACAGTGTCCTAGAAAAAAATGTAACAGGGCAGCCCGACTGGGAAAGAGTAGCTGCTATTGCATGATCAGATGTGTCAGTCTCAACAACAAATGCATCAGTTTCATCAATGGAATATGGAATGCACCGCAGAGTTAGCAATTAGCTTTTTGATGTCCTCAGAAGCCGAAGTAGCGGTTTTGTCAAGAGGGAAAAGTTTACTGTCGACAAGAGGTTTTATTTTGTCTGAAAAGTTGGGGATCCACCATAAATAGTGTGCAAACATTCCCATCAGTGCCCTGTGCAAAGCTGCAGTGCCCTTTGGGACTGGAAACTCAATTAGAGGTTTTAGCCTTTCTGGGTCAGGACGAATGATGTGATCAGAGATAGTATAACCTAGAACACTTATGGAAGGAGTAGAAAACTTACTTTTAGATAGATTAGTAGTTTAAGTTTTACTTTTCAACGCTCTATGGAAACACTGGAAATTCTTATCGTGATCAGCCTGGTTTTTACCATAAATTGTGATATCGTCTAAATAGGGGAAAGTCCTTTCAAGTTTCTCTGTTGTTATTAGATCATCGATGAATCTTTGGAAACATGGAACCCCGTTAGTAACACCAAAAGGGATGCAGCAAAACTGATACAGCTTTCCATTTGCTTCAAAAGCAGTAAAGGGCTTGTCATTTCTACTTATTGGAATTTGGTGATATGCACTACTTAGATCAATGGTGCTGAATACAGAATACTGAGCGACTTTGTTAACAATGTCTTCAATTCAAGGAAAAGGGTATGCATCGAGAAGAGTATACTTGTTAATCGTTTGAGAATAATCAATACACATGTGTTTCTTATGATTCATTACTAATTTAATTTTTTTTATTCATTACTTACCACAACTATTTGTGCTCGCCATGGGGAACTACTCTCTTCAATAATGTTTTCTTTCAAAAGACGCTGAATTTCCGAATCAGTGAATTTTCTATCAGAAGTAGAAAAACGCCTCCTTTAGGTTGCAATTGGTTTACAATCAGGGGATGAGTTTTGAAACAACCTTGTTTCAGGAAAATTTGTGGTAGTGATATTACAGATTTATAGTGATGGTTTGGTTCTACGGAATTCTATTAGAACCTTCTCGTATTCTTGCAAAACATCATGCCCAATTATGGAATCAACACATGAATTAGGAAGTGCAGATACGGTGATATTTTTGAAAAGGTTATCTCCTATTTTTAAGTCAAGATTGAAACTGTATCTAAGTACACAAAAGAAAGAGATTTTAGCCATAGCAATTGTATTAGAAGTTGGTAATAAATTCAAGTTTTTGTTTCTTGCAAATTGTTCATCAATGTAGCTTTGAAGAGCTTCCACTATCAACCAGTGCTTTTGTATCGACCCCGTTAATAGTTACATCAGTGAGTGACTTTGAAAGACACAAAGGAGCTACAACAGAGAAAACCAGTGTATTTAATTGCTGACCCAGTTCTGTTGATACTACTGCTAAGCTTTGTTTTTTTTGAACGACGTAAGCTAGAAAAATGTCCTAACTTCCCGCAAAATTTACAAACTGAATCTTTTGCAGGACATATTTTTCTCGGGTGTCTTGATTTTCCACAAAAATAAAATTTTTGGGCGGAAGAAGCATCTAAAATTTCAACTGCATGATTGCCTGTTTGAAGAAATTCATTGCTGTTGTATGAAGGTGTAACAGGTGGACTATAATACGGTAAAGCATTGACAGGAACACTACTGTTGGTATATGAATCTGAATGAATTTGAGCCATTTAAAGAGCTAAGGTTTGATATCATACGCCTGTTTAAGAGTTAGAGAACTATTTTATAATAAGCGTCTGCGGGATTCTTGGGAATATAATCCCCTGATAAAGGTGTCTCGAATGTGTGTGCCTTTATTTTCTTGAGCAGAAACTGCTTTAAAGTTACAGTCATGACTAAGCTGCTGTAATACTCTAAAGTACTGATCAACCTAAAGAGTTTTGACAAGTTCAAGATTGAAAAGGTTGCCTGTAAATTGGAGTCGAATGATCTTATTACCTTTTTCCGCTTAGGTGAAACTGTTGGATCTACCCCTTGTCCTTTAAAGATTGTGCTCAGCAACAAAGAAACCGCAATAAAGCTACTCAAAAACTTGAAAAAAGAGGAAATTGTGCAAGTGGATCCTTCCCTTTCCGAAATATCCATCTCATCTGATAAAACTGCAGCCGAGCGTAAATATCTGTCTGATCTGCGTGCTGAACTAAATGAACGCCAAGGGAAAGGTGAAGCTGATGGGCTCACAATAAAATTCTTCAACAGTACCCTTAAGATAATTCAGGTGAAAAAAAAACAATAAACATCAATGGGAAACCCAATATGTCTATCTATTATCAAAATGTAAACGGCTCAGAACCAAGTTAAATGATCTTCGGATTTTATTATCTACCTGCACTTAGCTGTGATGTGTGGGTGTGTTTAGCTGTGATAGGTCAATTGACACTATAGTACCAAGTTAAGTGGTGGTGGTTTCCTGGAGGCGGAGGATAAGGATATTCCACCTCAGCAAGTTATTACTCCTTTGTATAGTTCTCATGAATCGTTGTTTATCTCTATTACTAATTCAGAGATCTAAAAACTATTATTGAATTGTGTTTATATACCGCCCAGCAAGCCGCTTGATGTGTACACCGATTATTGCCTTTCTGTTGAGGATGTGGTAATTGCTGAGTCAGTGCTCTCCCAGGAGATTATTCTTATTGGAGATTTCAACATGCCCAATATAGATTGGAGTCTTCAGGACCCAGACTGCCACATAGCCTCTGCTAGAACTGTCCAGAATCTTTGCAGCATGAACCATGCTCGAGCATGGTGACTCGAGCAACAGAACCATGTATCTAACTGCTCTGGACCTGCTCCTTGACCTGGCGTTTGCTTCCAATGGCTTGAATATTCAGGAGGAAACATCCCCCTTGATACCAATTGATGTGCAGCATCAAGCATTGATTGTAATCTTTCAAGCCTGCAATACTTATACAAATTCTAGATCTACCTATGCATGTGCCTAATTTTAAAAGATGCCGTATGGATAAAATATTTAACTGCATTCTGAAGGAAAAACTATTTCTCTTTAATCCTAATGTTGATATCAACACGCTATTTGAGCATTTCTGCGAGACCTTAAAGAAAACTGTAATAGAGCATACTCCATTAAAAAGAATTGGTACTTCTAGGTTTCTGTGTTGGTTTTCCACTGATCTTATTAATCTTGTCATCGAAAAGAAACGATTACATCGTATTTATAAGAATGCACTTGATGAGCAGTCCTATATGGAGTTCTCGAGAGTTAGAGATTAGTGTCGTAGAATGTCTAGAGCCTGCTATCATGATTATCTCAACTATGTCGAGGAAAGTATATCCACGGACCCTAGAGAATTTTGGAGTTTTGTCAGGAATACAAAACAGCAGGATATATCTCCTACTACACTGGCTAATGGGGAAATCTCTGCTTCTGAAGCCAGCAAAATGTGTGAATTGTTTGCAGGCTATTAGCGAATTTCCCCTATAGGGAAGAAGCTATTACCGTAGGTCTCATGGTAAGATTTAAACCCGAGACCATGACAAATTTTTTTTTAGGTCCCCAGATGACTAAAACACTATTCGTTCAAATTTATATATATGTATATATATATATATATATATATATATATATATATATATATATGTGTCCGTGAATGCGATAACTTGAGTAAAAAACGTCCGATTTTGATGAAATTTGGCTCAAATGTGTAAAGTGACATTTATGACTTTAAGTTCGAAAACCAGAAAAATCGGGCCATGGAAAGGGGGGTTTATGGGGGTTTTAAATTTTCCAAAAATCAGTTTTTTGCATTTTTTACCCTAACATTTTTAAAACACTTAATTTTGGTTTAGACCATGGTATAGAGCTTAAAAAAACAAATAATATGGTATTTTGAATTATTAAGCTAGGTTAAGTGGTTGCGGAGAAAATCCAAAAAAACCTGCTCATAAAATCTCCTATGTTAATCTTATGGGAAAAAGGTTTTTGGGTTTTCCTAAGTTAATTTTAATGTAAACTTCACATTTGCTTTTACCAATCAACTCAGCTCCACAAAACAATCATTTTGGTGTTTAAATTGTGATTCTACGTCCAACCGTTGCAGAGATATTTAAAGTGCTAAACACAGTACGTTGTCCAATGTTATCCTTATGGAGAATAAATAAAATTTGATATCTCCATTATTAATGAATGTATATTGATGAAACTTGGCACGTGGGGTCACGTAGTACTGGTATATTGATATTTGCACAAAAAATTGTTTTTTTTTTGTTGATTATCCCCGTAGCAGCGAACCTGCGTACTCAGCCCCCATGTTATTCTTATGGAGAATAAGTAAAATGTAATGACTCCCTTAATTATGAACATAAATTAATAAAACTTGGTATGTGGCTTCACCTTGTTGAGTTATATTGATATTTGCATAAAAACCCATTTTTTTAGTTTCTTGTTGCAGCAAACCTGCTTACTCATCTCCCATGTTATTCTTATGGAGAATAATTAAAATGTTATATAGTGCTTACTTATGATTGATTGATTGATTGATTAAACTTGGTATGTGGTTTCACCTAGTTCAATTATATTTATATTTGCATAAAAACCAATTGTTTGTGTTCCTTGTTTCAGCAAACCTATGTACTCATCACCAATGCTATTCTTATGGAGAATAATTAAAATTGTATATATCGCTTATATATGAATATATTTTTATGAAACTTGGTATGCGGCTTTATATGGTATTAAGACATATATTATGCATTAGAAATTCGCTGAGTACGCAGGTTTGCTGCGACGGGGGTATTTTTCTTCTGCCTTCCCACCACCGCCGCAACCAAATTGTAATATCAATTTTGACACCACTTTCTGTCTTAGCAAGATTACCATCACAGTCATGGAGGTTTTCAATACACTGGGTGAGCATATTTCCAAGGGTTGTGGCCCTGACCTCATTCCCTCGAGTGTTTGCTGGTATTACAGATCATTGTTGTGTGATCCTCTACAGGTCCTTTTCAACGAATCTATTCGAGATGGAGTTTTTCCTTAAGTCCTCAAGCTGGGTTACGTGGTCCAAATACATAAGGCTGGAGCCAGAGAGGACGTAGCTAACTATCGTCCAATAGTTATCCAATCAGCTGTGGTCAAAGTTTTTGAAAAACTGATTGTGACAAAAATAAACCCCCTAATCCGCAATATCATCTCTTCTAAGCAACATGGTTTCTCTTGAGGGAAGTCTACAACTAAAAATTTAGTGGTAATGGAGACTGAGAGTGTCGATGCTTTTAGAAGGCATATACAACTGGATGCCATATATCTTGATTTCTCAAAGGCTTTTGACAGGGTCATTCATTGTAATCTTGTGGCCAAACTGGAGGCTTATGGCATCATCGGTGGACTTTTAAATTGGTTTCAAAGCTATCTGACTGGTCGAAGACTGATGGTGAAGTGTTTTTGACTCATGTCGACTTTTTCACCAACTCTATGGCTGCCTTCAAGACGAGGATTTCTGATGTTCTGACGTTCTTGTGTATTATTCTCTTGCATTGTTATTATTGTTGTTGTTGTTGTTGTTGTTATTATTATTGATCATCTAGCATTGGTTTTTATAATATTTATTGTTAACGTTATATATATAGTTTTTATTGTTATGTTATGATAATTGTGGTGTACTATTATTCATTATTTTATTATTATCAGTCAATTAATTGTTATAGTTCAAAATCCTACATGTATCAATATTGTGCAAAGCTGTAACCCATGCCTAGAAAAGATAGAATAATGTATAAACAAAAACTAAAGAGCAAAAGAATGATAGTGGTAAAAAAGAAGGAAATACCCCCGTCGCAGCAAACCTGCGAACTCAGCGAATTTCCAATGAATATATATGGGTATCACTACTACCTAGAGCCACTTACCAAGTTTCATAAAAATACATTCATTAATAAGTGATATATAGCATTTTATTTATTATCTATAAGAATAACATTATAATTGAGTACGCAGATTTGCTGCAACAAGGAAGATAAGAAATGTGTTTTTTTGCAATTATCAATATAACTCAACCAGGTGAAGCTACATACCAAGTTTTATTAATTTAGGTTCACAACTAAGGGAGATATAAAACTTTACTTATTCTCCATATGAATAACATGGGGGCCGAGTATGAAAAAAAAACTTTTTTGTGCTAATATCAATATACCACAGCTAGATGAAGCCACATACCACGTTTCATCTATATGCATACATGAAAAATCGAAATATAACATTTTATTTATTCTCCATAAGGATAACATTGTACAACGTAGTGTGTTTAGCACTTTGAATATCACTGCAACGATTGGACGTAAAACAATAATTAAAACGCCAAAATGATTGTTTTGTAGAGCTAAACTGATAGGTAGAAAGAAATGTGGAGTTTTTAGTGAAATCATCCGAGGAAAATCTAAAAACCGTATTCCCATAAGATTAACATGGGAAATTTTAAGGAAATATTTTTTGACTTTTCTCCACAACCACTAAACCTATCTTAATGATTCAAAATACTAAATTGTTTGTTTTTTTAAGCTCTATAAAATGGCTATAACCAAAATCTAGTGTTTTTAAAATTTTAGGGTAAATGTTCAAAAAACAGATTTTTCGAAAATTTTAAACCCCCATAAAACCCCCTTTCCATAGACCGATCGATCTGGATTTCGAACTTAAAGTCATAAATGTTACTCTCCACATTTGAGCCAAATTTCTTCAAAATCGGGTGTTTCTTTCAAAAGTTATCGCGGTAACAGACACACACATATATATATATATATATATATATATATATATATATATATATATATATATATACATATACCGGGTGTCCCACGTAAGGTGTCTCAAATTGATTACGGGAAAACGGCTTAACGTACAAGGATGAAATAAAATTATTTCCTGCTAAATCGACCCCAAGGAATAACGTAAAATTATTTTTAACTTTTTTCCCATACAGGGTGTGCCAAAAACTGAGGGTCACTAGTTCGAATCTCGGAATTTTCAAATGTAAACATATGACATGTTATACATCATTTTAAAGGTATTTAATAGACAAACATGTTGGTGAAAACAGAAATTAATTATCTTTTTCCGTTTCAAAATGGCGGCAGTTGTTTTGGGAAAAATCAATATGTTTTTAATACTCTGTGTTTCCTATACCAATGCACATAGCCCTTCTCCGGTTGAATTTTCTTACTCGTTATGAAATTAGCTGTACTGTGATATGCTACAAGTAACGGTTTTTTGAAATAATAAAAATTCCCAAAAAATTGATTTTTGAAAATTTGCAAATGCCCATTGTTCAAAATTTCCAAATAGCAACATATGTCAAGTGGCACATCATTTTATAGGTTTTTTAATTCTTAACAACTTTCTAATTTACACTTACTTTGTATCTCTTTTAGTTTTTGTGTAAATAACAAAAAACCTAATTTTCCTATATCAAATGCATGTTATTTGGGTTTAACACTAAACAGCTGATCATGGCCCCATTTCATTTAGTGTTAAACCCAAGTAACATGCATTTGATATAGGAAAATTAGGTTTTTTGTTATTTACACAAAAACTAAAAGAGATACGAAGTAAGTGTAAATTAGAAAGTTGTTAAGATTTAAAAAAACCTATAAAATGATGTGCCACTTGACATATGTTGCTATTTGGAAATTTTGAACAATGGGCATTTGCAAATGTTCAAAAATCAATTTTTTTGGAATTTTCATTATTTCAAAAAACCGTTACTTTTAGCATATCACAGTAAAGCTAATTTCATAACGAGTAAGAAAATTCAACCGGGGAAGGACTATGTGCATTGGTATAGGAAACACAGAGTATTAAAAACATATTGATTTTTCCCAAAAAAACTGCCGCCATTTTGAAACGGAAAAAGATAATTAATTTCTGTTTTCACCAAAATGTTTGTCTATTAAATACCTTTAAAATGATGGATAATATGACATATGTTTACATTTGAAAATTCCGAGATTCAAACTAGTGACCCTCAGTTTTTGGCACACCCTGTATGGGAAAAAAGTTAAAAATATTTTTACGTTATTCCTTGGGGTCGATTTAGCAGGAAATAATTTTATTTCATCCTTGTACGTTAAGCCGTTTTTCCGTAATCAATTTGAGACACCTTACGTGGGACACCCGGTATATAAATTTGAACGAATAGTGTTTTTGGCATCTAGGGACCTCAAAACAAAAAGTTATCATGGTTTCGGGCTTAAGTCTTACCATGCCACTTACGGTAATAGCTTTTTCCCTACAGGGGAAATTCGCTAAAAGAGGACTATTGAAATAATGAAAAAAAATGATACCCCCATCTCAGCAAACCTGCATACTCAGCGAATTTCCAATGCATATATATGTGACTCACTACTACATAGAGCTATTTACCAAGTTTCACAAAAATACATACATAAATAAGTGATATATAGCATTTTAGCGAATTTACCCTATAGGGAAGAAGCTATTACCGTAGGTGGCACGGTAAGACTTAAGCCCGAGACCATGATAACTTTTCGTTTTGAGGTCCCCAGATGCCAAAAACACTATTCGTTCAAATTTATATATATATGTGTGTGACCGTTACCGCGATAACTTTTGAAAGAAACACCTGATTTTGATGAAATTTGGCATAAATATGGAGAGTAGCATTTATGACTTTAAGTTCGAAAACCAGATCGATCACACTATGGGAAGGGGGTTTTATATGGGGGTTTACAATTTACCAAAAATCGGTTTTTTGCAAATTTGACCCCAAGATGTTAAAAACACTCAATTTTGGTTATAGCCATTTTAAAGAGCTTAAAGAAACAAATAATTTAGTATTTTCAATCATTAACCTAGGTTAAGAGGTTGCGGATAAAATCCAAAAAAACGTGCCCCATATGTTAATCTTATGGGAAAAAGGTTTTTAGATTTTTCTCAGATAGTTTTACTAAAAACTTCAAATTTCTGTTTATTAATGTGTTTAGCTCAACAAAACAAACATTTTGGTGTTTTAATCGTTGTTCTACGTCCAACCGTTGCAGAGATATTCAAAGTGCTAAACACAGTACGTTGTCCAATGTTATCCTTATGGAGAATAAATAAAATTCTATATCTCGATTATTTATGAATGTATATTGATGAAACATGGTATGTGGCTTCAACTAGTTGTGGTATATTGATATTATCACAAAAAAACAAGTTTTTTGTTGATAGTCCCCGTAGCAGCAAACCTGCATACTCGGCCCCCATGTTATTCATATGAAGAATAAGTAAAGTTGTTTATCTCCCTTAATTTTATGAACCTACATTAAGAGTACTTGGTATGCAGCTTCACCTGTTTCAGTTGTATTGATAATTGCAAAAGAACACATTACTTATTTTCCTCGTTGCAGCAAACCTGCGTCCTCAACCCTAATGTTATTCTTATGGAGAATAAATAAAATGCTATGTATCACTTATTTATGGATGTATTTTTGTGAAACTTGGTAAATAGCTCTATGTAGTAGTGAGTCACAGATATGTGCATTGGAAATTCGCTGAGTACGCAGGTTTGTTGCGACGGGGGTATTTATTATATATATTCTCCATAAGAATAACATTAGGGTTGAGGATGCAGGTTTGCTGCAATGAGGAAGATAAGTAATGTGGTTTTTTTGCAATTATCAATACAACTGAACCAGGTGAAGCTACATACCAAGTTCTCTTAATGTAGGTTCATAATTAAGGGAGATATACAACTTTACTTATTCTCCATATGAATAACATGGGGGCCGAGTATGCAGGTTTGCTGCTACGGGGACTATCAACAAAAAACTTGTTTTTTGTGCTAATATCAATATACCACAACTAGTTGAAGCCACATACCAAGTTTCATCAATATACATTCATAAATAATCGAGATATAGAATTTTATTTATTCTCCATAAGGATAACATAGGACAACGTACTGTGTTTAGCACTTTGAATATCTCTGCAACGGTTGGACGTAGAACAACGATTAAAACACCAAAATGTTTGTTTTGTTGAGCTAAACACATTAATAAACATAAATGTGAAGTTTTTAGAAAAACAATCTGAGAAAAATCTAAAAACCTTTTTCCCATAAGATTAACATGGGACACGTTTTTTTGGATTTTCTCCGCAACCACTTAACCTAGGTTAATGATTGAAATACTAAATTATTTGTTTTTTTAAGCTCTATAAAATGGCTATAACCAAAATTGAATGTTTTTAACATTTTGGGGTCAACTTTGCAAAAAACCGATTTTGTTTTTAGGTTTGACAAATGCAGTTTCTAGGATTTGTATTGCTTCTGGAAATGTTTTGCATTCACTAAATATCGTGAATACTGAAAGAGAAAAGTGATTGATTGAGCGAAGCTCTTTTTCCTTCACTTTGTCACTTCTTTGTAACGGCATCACAATCACAGTGTAATGTCTTTACCGATTGATATGAAATTTGGCCAGTAGCTAGATGATACCGAGGAGGTTTTTCTTTAGAGATTTGCAAAATTCCTCCTCCTAGATTACGTCCCACTGGGTCTTAAAGTTCACATTTAATTGTATTGGAAGAAATATTTTATTGGGTTTATATCACATGTTTTTATAACTGACTTCATTTAAATTAAATAAACCGCTGTTAAAAACTGTCACTGTTTTGTTTATATTATTTAAGTTTGTTTACTAAATGTAGCGTTCTTGCTCGTAGATCTTCTTTGTTCGCGCTTTAACGTGTTGTAACTGTTGCTTCTTGCTTCGCTCATGTCTAAAGTGTAACGGCAGACCATTCTAGTTAATAAGTTAAGTTTATCTTTGTTATCAGTGTCCGAAAGGTCAGAAATAAAGTTTTTAAATGTAGTGTGCCAATGAGTCCTCTATGTTGATGAATTTGGTGAGTTAGGATCACTATTTAGTTTCTCAGGTTGAAGAAGTCGGTCCAATCTGAGATGTGGAATAAATTGTTGAAATAAATACTAGTGAATACCAGGAATAATATTAGACAAAATGGCTTTATTAGACAAAATAGTAGTTTTGTATTTCAAGAGCAGACTGAGCAGATTAGCAAAGACAAAATATTAAAAATGTAGATAAACTACTAACATGTGGAATAACATCCATTGAATAGTTGGAAATATCATATCATCCACACTACCCCGCGGGAGCGGGGGTGTGGGAAAAGCATTCCCACTTATCGGCCAAGGTTCGTAGAGCTTTCAGACCAGGTGTGCTTAATGTTCGCAGCAAAGATGTCTTACGAGGGCGTCCAGCTGATTCATAAATCAACAACATACCATAAAGTATTGCCAACCTTAAGGGTATAATAATGATACAGCTTTTTTAAAATTGTCACTGGACATGCAGAAAGAAAATTTAAACCCTTAATCCATTAATCTAATAATACAAATAAATCAAAGTTTCATAAAATAACATCTTATCATAGAATGTAAGCGGTTAAACAATGTTAATTCTAATTACACTGATAGGGAAAAACTCATACGATAAATATCGTGTTTCCAGCAACACTGCAGGTTGGATTGGTGATCACGTGACCTTCCAGCTGTTTTTACGAGATCTCTTCTTGTTAAGTAGAAAACCTTAAATAGATCGACTCAGCACACCTGGCCTGAAAGCTCTACGAACCTTGACTTTCGGCACCTAATGTCCATACATACTTTGTAAAGGTTGCTGAGTCGATCTATTTAAGGTTTTCTACTTAACCGGAAGAGACCTCATAAAACAGCTGTAAGGTAACGTGATCACCAATCCAATCTGCAGTGTTGCTGGATACACTATATTTATCGTACGTGTGCCATATTTTCTACATCATTCTAATTAAAATTAACATCGTTTAACTGCTTACAATTTATGATCAGCTGTTATTTTATGATACTAATATATTGTTTTGATTTATTTGTATTATTAGATTAATGGATTAAGGGTTTAAATTTTCTTTCTGCATGTCTTGTGACAATTTAAAAATAGCTATACCATTATTATACCCTTAAGGTTGGCAGCACTTTAGTATGTTGTTGATTTATGCATCAGCTGGACGCAGGGAGGTTTATTGTATAACTGGAGGTAGAGTAAGAGGCACGTTAGTTGGCACAAACAGAAATAAACAAACTACAGTATTACCTTTTTACGAACGTTTGCATAAAATTCAGTCTTAAAAACATATTTTTCATATGTTTTGTTTCTTAATCGTGTTTTGTTGCAGTTGTACCTGCAATGTAAATTGCGACAGTTTTAAAGGCAATTACTTGCATTAAAACTTAGCAATTTGATTGCTGGTAACAATTTGTTTTGCAATTTATTTGTAAACAAACACCATCTGACAGCTTGAGGAAACTGTAAACAAGTAGCACATGTGGTTCAACCACGTTTGTCATGTGACTAGTATACAGAAAGTGGTTGAAATGAATAGTACACTCCTGAGCCAACTTAGTGCCTCTTACCATAGATTAAGAATACCACAACGAATTAGACTAAACATACCTGGAGTATGTTTAATCTATGCTCTTACTCTAACACTGATGAACAAAACTGAGAGCCGTAGTAGTGGTGAATTACCGGTTTAACATCACTTCCGGCGCTTTTTCCCCATGTTATTCTTATGGGGAGCCGTTTTTGCGCCGACGCCAGCTCCCGCCCTACACAAGTTTCCTTGTTAGCCTATACTATTGTCCAACCCTTGCCTATATTAAATATATTGTCCCCATCCCTCCTCTATATTTTTTAAAATTAATTTTCAAATTCAGGCTAAAAAACTATCTTTGGTGTTTATGGTCCGATTTGTCTGCAATTTGGATATGTTATTGTCCTAGGCAAGTGTTTTAATAAATTTCACTTACATTTCCCAAATTCACTATTACGGTCAAATTAAAAAATATTTTTGAAAAATACTACCGCCACCTTCTTTATTTACTGTCCGATTTGTCTTCAATTTGGATATGTTATTGGTGTTTTAATAAATTCCCCCAAATTCCAAACTGCCAATTTTGACCCTAAAATTTATTTTAATACATCCTTTGCAGAAATCCACGAGTTCTGGCTACTTGGGAACCCGAGCCATTTGACATATAATAAATCACCCTTCCTCCTAATTACCTTCTCTACCAAATACATGTCTTTATATTTAGTCTTTAACAATTCTTCTGTATAAAATCCTCCTTTGATTATATTGCCATTCTCATCTTTCAAAATATAAGTCACAGGCTTTGTTTTCTTAACTTCTGCTATTGTAAAAAGCTCTCCCGTCCAGTTAGGGGTATATCCTTTACTAAATACATGTTTATATTTAGATATCCTTACACTATCCCCCACCTTATATTTTGGCTTTTTAACTTGTACTTTAGATGCTAACCTTTCATGTACATCTTTAGAGTTCTTAGCACTTACTTGGTTAGGTTTCATGCCTATGGATCTATGTACTTTATTATTATATATCCTTATTAACTTTGGAAGTAAATCCAACCACTTGTAACTCCCTTGTGCACTAAACTCTCTATACAACCAATTCTTTAAAGTTCTCTGGAACCTTTCCACAATAGCCGCCTTAGTTGTAGAGTAAGTGTGGTAGTGATTAATATTTAGAATTTTCATTAGTTTGGTAAAATCTTCATTAAAAAATTCTTTTCCGTTATCAGATTGAATATTTTTAACTCCCTTTGGGAGAATAGTTTTTATAGCTTCTGTGACTACTAATCCAGTTTTATTCTTTAGTGGAGCAGCATAAGCTTTTTTAGAAAATGTGTCTATTAAAGTTAAAATATATTTATTCCCAGAATTCTCTCTAGCATAATTCCGCATATCTATTAAATCGATTTGAACAGTTTCGTTTATACCCAACACCTTAAAAGACCTTCTAACAAAGTTCTTTCTCGCGGGCTTATGCAATTCGTAAGCAATTTTTTCCATTTTTTATTCTTTATTTTTAATGTTAACGTATCTGCCAGTCTCTGTCGTTTCAAAAACACCTCCATTGCTACCAACTAACATACCATCACTCATTCTTTGATATACATAGTTTTTTGGCAAATATGCCCCTCCATCTAAAGTCTTAAATCCGCTTAAAGATGTAGGGTCTGCAACCAACAATTTAGGATTGTACATCATCAAATCGATTTCATTATTGTCTTGCATAAATTTATTAGTTTTATTGTTAAACCTTAATGCGTGTGATTTTAAACAAATATCAAATTTAATATTGTCTTGTCTAAAAGTTTTAATATTATCGTCATACCTCAAAACCTGCGACATTAAACAAACATCACTCCTATCTTTGCCTTCAGGTATATTCTTTATTAATTTGTCCTCTGCATCCCACACATCGCCATCTAATGTTAATACATTATAATATTTATCCCCCTGTTTTATTATGCTTTTCTCACCTTTTGTTAATATTTGATTAACAACAGCCACATCATTTGGCAATGTCCCAGGTAAAATGTTTGTTAATTGCTTATTTTTACCATCAAATTTAAGACCGTCTAAAGTCACAGTCTGATGTTTTGTAACACAATCGTTCTCATCAACAGCGGGTTTAACACGAACTAGCCTTTTATTATTAAAATCCCAAAAGTTTAGATCCATTTTTGGTACTTGAGAGACGTTTACAACATCATCGCTTTCTTTACCAGCCAACAAATTACTTATTTTTCGCTTTTTGGCATTCCAAACATTTCCCTCCGATTCCAAAAATTCATAATTATTTTTGTCTTGTACAAAGACACCATCTTTTCTTATTAAAGTTTGCTCTAATGTGGGCACATCGGTTGAGCTTTCACCTCGTTTAACATTAGTAATTTTGCGTTTATTAGCGTTCCAATTATTATTCTTGGATTCTAAAAACTTATATTTAGTATTACCTTGTACAAAAACATCACCTTTCCTGGTTAACGTCTGCCCCAAAGTCGATACATCGTCAGTAAACTCCCCACCTTTAACACTACTAATTTTATAATTTAAAGCATTCCAACCATCATCTTTTAGATTTAAAGTAGTTTCTTTAAAACTTCTAGCTTCTGGTTTACTATATGGGTTATATACGCGATAAAATTTATCTATCATATTTTTATTTAATAAACAATTCCACTTTCCCTCAATTCTTCTATGATAGAATCTATCTCATTATCCACTCCAGAATTTCCCGCCAATCGGCTTAACCAAAGCAGTCTTAACCTATCTACAAGCTCATTAGGATCGTCCCAATAAACATAGTCTATTTTATTACCAGTTACCTGCCTTAAACCTTCACCAACAGTCTTAAACAGGGGTTTAATTATATTAAGATATTTAGTGTGTTTATTGCTTGACATCGCCGCACCTGTTTTATAACCCTTTAAATGTGCATTTGTAGCTTCCAAAATCTCTTTATAATTTTGCAAATCAGCCTGACTATAGTTTACGGGTTCTTTTAAAGTTAACAATTCCCACAATCCCTTTGTCCCTTTATAAATTTTTTCTCCAACTGTAACATCATCATTGGCAATTTGAACTTCCTGATTCCCAATAAAAAATTTATTTCCTTCTCGCCTAATACCATATGTGGTGTCTGTCATACTACTTCTACTAAGGTAATTTCCTAAATAGTCTGATGCTAAAAGACCAAAATCTAATTTGTGTGGTGTTATTTGTGTTATTCTTGGTATTCTAGACGGGGTCTTTTCTAAAATCATTGGGAGAACTGGCCTCTCTGTTTTTGTGGCTAAATTTTTTAATTCTTGCAAAGGCTCTATTAACGGTTGGAATGTTTGGAACCTCTCTTCAGCCTCTAGAAATTTACCACGTTTTAACGCCCTATATTTTTCTCTTATTTGTTTTGCAGACTCTACCAATTCTTGTTGAATATTTGTTTTCATTTTATTTACATTTTATTTATCTCATTTGTCAATGGATTATACTCAAACACTTTATCGTGTATTATTAGGCAATATGCAGATGTGTTTGAAGGGACATTTTCTGCAGTTTCAATTTCTAATTTAATATCTACAACCCCCTCTTTCACTGATTCATTCTGTCTAGAACAATCTATTACAATTAGAGGATATTTATTTATAAAGTCAGCTCTGTTAAACATAGGATCGGGGACGGTGTTGTAGTAACTCTCCCTAAACCTCACAAACATCTCATAAGCTTTAGAGGCATCTCCATTTTCAAAGTCGAGATTTAAATCACTATAAGGATAATATTCAGAGTTTAAAAACACTTTGAGATTTTTCAATTTACAGTGATCAAATTCATCAGTTCTTTTTCGTGCACTGTTGTCCCTACCCGTTTGGAAACCAAATATAACATACCTGGGCTTCTCCAAACTCGATGACGTCTTAACTGACCATGTGTGTCTCTTGGTTTCGGGGTATGATGGAAGTTCGTGTAGCTCCAAACTTCTAAATGCAATTTGCAAATTTTTATTTTGCAATAACATCTTTTGTAATTGAAGCTTCTCCCCATCAGATGGCACCACATGCGGCATCACCCACTGAATCGATTTAAGTGTAATTTTAGGAATAGGATCGACACCAGTTGGAGCATTAGATGTTGTTAATATACAATTTAAGTCGTTTTTGGATCTTTTCAACACCAATTCTTGTTTAACATTTACTAAAACCTTATTAAAATCCTCAAACACACCCATTAACAGCTCTAACGGGACACAAGTACTAAACTTGCCGCTTTTATGGAACTCCTTTAAATTTTCATCAGAATCAAATGCTACATTTGACAATTTAGTTGTTTTATTGTAAGAGCACAATATTTTCATAAGACTGGAAATTCCCGGATTTCTTACAATATCTATTTCTTTACCAGCAACTTCGTATCTAATTTCGTCAAATAAGAATGCAAATGCATTATTTATAAAATGTCCTTTATCATGATTCTCTATTTCTCCTTTAATATACAGATAACTCCTACATGGGAGTGTTAGTAAATCTTGATTATTTATGCATATTCGAATTTCATCGGAATTATTTATTGCTAAAGTGTTGTGTGGAACATAGGAGTGATTTGTAATTTTAACCAGGCTATCATCATATTGGAATTTTCCTGCAACGTCTAGAAAATCTTCCATTTTTATTAATAGAAAATTTTAACTTCAACCCAATTGATCGCAGAAACCTGGCATTTTGCACACTCAGCCCGTTCTTGTAAATTCTCATATCTTTTTTATATGACAAGTAATTGTAGTTTCTTCTTTATTAAAGTCAATTGGCTTGTCGTGTTGATCTGCAAATGTAATGCTAACAACATCTAAACTTCTCTTATTTACAGGGAAGTATATAATATTTCTGGGGACCTCAATAATTTTGTAGCCCGGAGGAGCTTCTGGGTAAAAACTGTGTATGGTGTGTGATTTGTCACCATTTAAATAAGACCCATTCGCAATATTACATTTTACTCTAATCACATTTACATTATTTATGTTGATTTTATTTACGGATTTAAACGCAATATCTGGAGTAGAAAATCCTTTAAATCCCAATAATTCAGACCCTAAACACGGTTTTGTAAAATCAAACACATGGCCAGAATGTAATGTGGCTTTCATAGTTTTATTATCGGCTATAAGTACAAAATCTGGGAGTTGCTTTTGAATTTCCTTCGCAAGCTCAAACACCTCGTATGTACCTTCAGCAATTTCAATTACATTTGGAGCTTTGTGATCGTAATAATACACATCCTCACCCTCGTCTATAGTTAATTTTGTGTCTTTAAGTTTATTTAATTTTGGAACTAGCCCTTTGTAAAATATAAGTTTGACTTTTGTATTAATTAATGCTACTTTATTTTGTATAATAACTTCAACTTTACCATCTAATGCTCGGTTTAATTCGTCAATTGTAACCTCCCCTTTTGGGGTTGTAATTTTGTGCATTTTGTAATATGTCAAAGTATTTAGAGGTTTTTTAACATTAAATATAGAATTATAACTTTGAAAATCTACCAGTCCAATTACATAATCACCATTTAATTCTATAGGAGGAAAGAACACCGACTTCAACTCTGGCTCTGTACCTGTGAATGTTATAGTAAATGAATCCATTTTTATAAACTAAAATTTTTCAGAAATGATAAACATAAAATTCCACAAATGGAACTGTTTAAATCTTGTATTTGATCAGTTGTATAGTAAATTTTAGATGGTACAAAATATTCAATTACCTCTTTTGGAGGCTGTATTCCGAAAGGGTCAAAATATATTACAATATCTTTATTTTTACGATATGCTGTCCAATGTGTGCCCCTGTCACTGTCTAAATTAATAATTCCACATTCTCTTACTTTTGGTCTCAGTTTTCTTAGCTCGTTTTTTAGGTACACTCCTCGAAAGTGAGGCACGTCTCTTGCGGCCTCTAACAGCTGAAAGTTGTCCATCTTTTTTATTAAATTTTAATCCCATTCCCATTTTTGCCTTGGCCTTCATCAAATTTGTCACTGCATAAGCTGCTGCTTTTTCGGCCAGATTGGCGTCCTTTGCCGAAACCCTAGTCCAAGCCTGGTCCGCTAATCTCATATCTGCCTTGTTCCGGGCGGCTGTATCAGGATTATTCATGTAGAATATGTCGTGCTCTTTACAATAAGAGTCTAGCTTATTTTTTGGAGGTACATTTCTGGCTAAATTTTCACGCACGTTAGTTCCGGGCCCGCACCATTTATAATTTCCAGGTAGGTGGAGAGGGAAAGGAAGGTTGTTTATAAGGGTATTTAACAAGCCACGGCCTCTATATGGCTTTAAGAATAATCCCTTACCCTTCTTACACTTTCTCTTTGCCATTTTTATTATATAAAAAAATTAACAAACATAGCACATAAAGAAAATACACCATTATATAAAAAAATGTCATTTATTCAACAAAAGAACAAATTTAAAATTGCACATAAAGAAAATACACCAAAGAAGTTGGGCCTATTTCCTAATAATATTCGCTGTCTTATAATAGGGCCCAGTGGTTCGGGGAAGACTGTTGTAATTTATAACTTAATTGTAAAAAAACAAGGATTAAAGTTTACAAATTTATATATAATATCCAAATCTTTAGAACAAGAAAAATATAAAAAAATAATTGAAATATTCCGTCTGTGTGATGAAGTTAAATTACACACATATTCAAACTGTGAAATCACACCAAATGATGTAGAATCACACTCAATAGTTGTGTTTGACGACATAAATAGTCCAAATATCACACAATTTTTCTCAATGGGCAGACACAAAAATGTTAACAGTTTTTACTTGTGTCAATCTTACAGTAAAGTAAACAAACATTTACGTGACAATGTTAATTTTCTAATATTATTTAAACAAGACGATTTAAATTTAAAACATGTGTATAACAATCATGTGGGAAATGATTTTTCATTTAACCAATTTAGAAATCTCTGCCATCAATGCTGGGATAGGTCTAAATATGGCTTTTTTGTAATAGACAAGGAAAGGCCAAAGAATAATGGCAAATACAGATTTATGTTTGACCAATTTTATAGTGACCAAGGGCAAGGGTGTTGATGCCATCCACAATAAACCTCTTGTCGTCATCAAAAGAGAGTACCTTTTTGTTCATCGTTAATGTTTGCAGATGGTGGTTTGTGGATTTAATTCTTGTAACATTCTCGTAGTAATCTTCTCCGGTTGCAAGACAGTGTAAGTAGTGTTGGTGTGTTAAGAGATGTTTAACTGTAGCGCCGTCAGCTCCTTTTGCCTTTTTAACCTCTAGCTGCTTTTCTTTTTCGTATAACCACTGTAGAGGAATGAAAGAGTATAATTTTGGCCTTAAACCACAATATTCATACATAATTTGACCATTTAATTCATCTTTAAACTTGCCCGTAACTTTTTTGTTTTTATCAGAGTATAAGAAATGATCTTTACTGTATGCAGAGGTGTCAAAACGGTCCAAGTCACTTTGTATTTCCTTGTAAAAGTCCTCTGTTACTATAGAATACATCAGAGAATCCGTGTCTGTCATTAAGAACTTTTTATTCTTAAATTTTGACATATAATTATAGTGGAAATCATACATGATTACTTTGCTGATATCCAAAATGGTCATTCCTAAATATATTGGTTTATCAAACTTTACAATTAATTTATTTAAATGCACAGCGTGCAAGTTGTTATCGAACTTTTTGCTGCAGTCAAATCTTGGCTTTGTAACATACTTTGTTAACTTAGACTCGTCTACAAGATGTATATCACGAAACTTGCGTTGGTTCATAATTGTTCGACCAAAGAGACTGTTATTTAACAGTTTGTAAAAGTCTTTTTCAAAATCATGTTCAGCTTTTTGTCGCTTTTCAATATTAAAATTAATATAGGGCGCGAGCCATTTTGATTGTCTGAATTTTAAGATTCTGTGGTATTTTGTAACTATCAAACCCAGTTCTTCGTATTTTTTTAGTGCTTTATAATGCAAAATATATTTGGTTTTGTCATTTAAATTTGGTATTAATTTTCCATTCATTTTTTCTGGTGCGAGCGGGTAGTCATTATGCAAGTCGTGTAAACTTTTATCGTATTTTAAATCAACTTCCAAAATAAATCCAAAGTTTTCATTTTGATTGTATTTATAATCTTTCTCATTTGTCCATCTAAAGCCATCAACGGGCAATGACTCGCACATTGCTGTAGAGTATAGCGAGTTGCAGTCTAAGTATACAAGATAGGTGCTTTCTTGATTTGGGTCATAATGTTCGCCCATGTACTTATTGTTGGCTTTAGCATAGCGCGTGGAAATCATGCTTACACCACCTCTAATGGCGTGTTCTATAAACAAATGCATGTCAATGTCACTAAATAACTGTAATTTTATGCCAGTCATTCTAAGGCACACCTCCCATGATAGCCCAGGCAATGAGTACTTGTGGACGGGGTCGAGTTTATAATCCTTTAAACTCAAGTCCCTAAATGTCTCAAACACATCAGCCAATAACAACACATCTGTTTTAAGGTATAAATCGTGATATTCTTTTAAATTCTTTATATTAAAATGATTCCATACGTTTTTAGCATGTTCATATTGTGCAGGAGATATACATTCTTTAGTTAGGCTGCTGTAAAATGCCTCTATGGGTGGTAGGGGCTCTAAAAACTTTTCTGGTCCTGTCATGTATTCGTACGGAAATTCGCCCTTGCGTTGTAGTAGTGGATTGTCTATAAATCTAAACGTATTTAAATTGGAAGCTAATTTGCTTAAGGGAAGAGACAGAAAGTTGTATGAATCCAAAAATACCAAATCATCAACAGAGAACGATATATATTTTTCCATGTCTTTGGCTATGCAATTCAATTTGCGATTGAATTTTCCCAAGTGTTGCATTATTAAATGACCGTCATAGTTTTTAAGATTGTGGAAGAATATTGGAATTTTCTTGGTTACTTTATAGTTTAAATTGCAAGCGTTGTGGGAGGGTCCTCGGAACTCGCCTGTTAGGTGGCAGTGGTCACGCACTTTATCACACAGTAACGGCTGGCTGCATATGTGGCAGCGTGTAGAGTTTTGGAAGGAAGCCTCTTGCTCTGCAGTCATTACAAGGGGAACATATACTTCCATCTGACTTTTAATAAAGTCATAAGTTTTAAATAACTTTTCGAAAAATACATCCATCACATTTTCACCGCTGTACAACTCTTCGTAAATAATTTTAGAGTCTCTCACCACAACATAAGCAAATCCAGAAGGAGTGTGTTTGCCGCAGTTTATAAAACATTCGAAATCTGCATAAATCACAAAGGGAGCTTTAAGTTGATATTTGTAATTCGTAAATTGTAGTGTATCTTTTTTAGACATTTGTACTCTTTGGGCATCAAAGGTTTTACAATATGTTGTGTGACGTTCCAATATATCTTTGGTGCCAAAATGTTGCAAACAGAACTTGCAAAAATATTTCTTACTATTGTATTTTGTAGACCGCAACATTAACTTGTCAAAATCACGAATTAAACAGTAATGTGATTTCTGACCGTGTTTTAGAAGCAGCAGATTGACGTGAGTATTGCCATTTAGTTTAGTTATTCTCAGTGGATATATTGTTTTTCCTTCAATTCCATATACATTAACACTTATGTTATTTTGTTTTTCAAATTTATCAATGTCAGATATTTTTACTGGATATTTTATATTTGTCATATTTAACTGGCCTTCATAGGGTTCGTAGTGAACTACTCGATTTGCATTTTCTTTACTATTCCTTGGTCTTAGGCTTGCTAAAACACTCCAGGTGAAACATTTATTATCGGTGTTTTTAATATTTAAAACAGCATGTTTTGATTTTATATTTTCTGGCGTGGGAATGTATGATTTGGGAGTTAGGGGCTTATATTTGTAAACATGCAACTGCCAGTATTTGGTGTGGTCATATATCCATCCACTGCCTTGAGCTTGATACTTGTGCATGGAGGTATCGATTTTTAAAAGTGAATTTTCAATTTGAGTCTTTAATTGTGCTTTCTCAATTGATAAATTAGTTAAACTTCGAAAGTTAGCGATAGTTTCTTTATCAATTAATAATTCACCATTCTTACTAACTGTGTGTTTGATAAATTTCACTCTCCTAATAAGAATCCATTTGATAGGTAAAGGACAAGATTGAAGTGTGTCTAATATATCCGCGGACTCGCCGTAAAACTTAAACACATTATAGGGCCGCTTGTCACATCGTAGGTGGTGGCGTTTCTTGTCACGGGTGATGACTCTCTTACACACATTACAAGTATAGTGGTTCTCTAGCATATGCATTTTAAAATGATTGTTATTATCAAATATTTGATGGCATTTTTTACAAATTTTAGGAATAACTTTGTGAACAAGTCGATAATGGCGTAATAAATTGCTTCTGTTGGAGTAAGACATAAAACAGACTGCACAGGTCAACATTTTGTGTTGAAATGACTGTAGAGATGTCATGCTCTGCTTTTTATAAACAAAAATTACCATTTTAAAAATTTAAATACGATCAAAATTCAAAATATGAAGATTTAAAAAAAAAAACACAAATTCAAAATTTTTATAAAAACTAAGCCCTTTATCAAAAATCTGAGAAACTACTTTTTAGATAATTGTATAAAGTACCTACAAACCTCCAGAGTAAAAAAATCATATTTTAGACGAAATTATTTTAACCACTAAATTGTTCTAAGTCCAGAGTAAAAAAAGCATATTTTAGCCGAAATTATTTTAATCACTAAATTTTTCTAAGTCCAGAGTAAAAAAAACATATTTTCGCCGAAATTATTTTAATCACTAAATTTTTCTAAGTCCAGAGTAAAAAAAACATATTTTCGCCGAAATTATTCTAACCACTAAATTTTTCTAAGTCCAGAGTAAAAAAATCATATTTTAGCCGAAATTATTCTAACCACTGAATTTTAAGTTAAAATCTGCAACAGGTCTTGTTGATGCTGGGGCTGTAGGATATGAAGTGAGGACCCTGGCCTGCAACAGCTCTTTATATAGCCGACAATTCACACAATTTGTAAAATTACGCATCGGTTACTATGCATCGGTCGCTGTGTCCTTGGTGCCGATCTTGCAGAATCTCCTTCAAGGTTGATTGTCGCGCTAGTGGCGATAACCGAGTGCACTTCTAAGTTGTTTACATGTGTTGTTTATTTAGTGTGGAGTTATTTTTGAACTCGTGGATTTCTGCAAAGGATGTGTTAAAATAAATTTTAAAATAGGGTCAAAATTGGCAGTTTGGAATTTGGGGAAATTTATTAAAACACCAATAACATATCCAAATTTTAAATAAATCGGACAGTAAATAAAGAAGGTGGCGGCGGTATTTTTCAAAAATATTTTTGACCGTAATAGTGAATTTGGGAAATGTGTGTGTAATTTATTAAAACACTTGCCTACGACAATAACATATCCAAGTTTTAAACAAATCGGACAGTAAATAAAGAAGGTGGCGGCAGTATTTTTCAAAAATATTTTTGACCGTAATAGTGAATTTGGGAAATGTGTGTGTAATTTATTAAAACACTTGCCTACGACAATAACATATCCAAGTTTTAAACAAATCGGACAGTAAATAAAGAAGTTGACAATTGGCAGTATTTTTCAAAAATATTTTTAATTTGACCGTAATAGTGAATTTGGGAAATGTGAATGGTGCATATACACTAGCCTACAACAATAACATATCTAAATTTTAAACAAATCGGACAGTAAATAAAGAAGTTGGCGGCAGTATTTTTCAAAAATATTTTTAATTCAACCGTAATAGTGAATTTGGGAAATGTAAGTGAAATTTATTAAAACACTTGCCTAGGACAATAACATATCCAAATTGCAGACAAATCGGACCATAAACACCAAAGATAGTTTTTTAGCCTGAATTTGAAAATTAATTTTAAAAAATATAGAGGAGGGATGGGGACAATATATTTAATATAGGCAAGGGTTGGACAATAGTATAGGCTAACAAGGAAACTTGTGTAGGGCGGGAGCTGGCGTTGGCGCAAAAACGGCTCCCCATAAGAATAACATGGGGAAAAAGCGCCGGAAGTGATGTTAAACCGGTAATTCACCACTACTAGCCGTTCTTTCCAAATGTTGGTGAGGCAAAGAACTACTCGCTGAAATCGAACGAGTCGCCAAAGTGAATCAAACAAGTCCGTGATTTGAAACTCAATAAACTTGTATTTGTTTATTTCCTAAAAATTTATCATGTTTCACGGAAAGATTAGACACATAAATCAAACGAAAATATTCCCTTCTTCAATGGTTAAATGAGAATGGTCTTTTTGTAAATACTGACAAGACAGGGATGATTGATTTTCAAATTCGTAATCGGACAGACAGCGTTTCGAATCTGCTAATTTCCGAAAATACTGTTTCATCTACTGATACAGTAAATTTTCTTGGTCTTTTGATTGATTCGAGATTAAGTTTTTCTGACCACATCAGTAAATTGGCTGGTAAACTCAGTTCGATAATTTATGGAATACGTAAATTATCATTTTACACTAATTCTGATGTACTGCTCACAGCTTACTATGGTTGCTTTTATCCTCATCTCGTTTACGCTGTACCCATTTGGGGATCGGAAAAGGCTAGTATGAGATACATCTTTACTCTCCAAAAGAAGATAATCAGAATTGTTTTTGGACTCAAGCGGCTTCAATCTTGTAAGGAGACTTTTCGTCAGTGTGGCCTGTTGACGTTTCCTTCCATATATATTTTTGAAACACTAATATTTTTTAGGAAAAACCGTGGGCTTTTTGAGTCCAGGATCTCTACGGTATATTCTCTTCGCCAAAGTTTAAATCTCCCTATTCCAAAACATAAAACTACATTTTTTTAAAACAATGTTTATTATTGCTAGTAGTGGCCACTTAGGAGTTTCAGCTCATTTGATTGACAGCTTCCGGTCATGCGACGTATGTATGACGTATCCGATGACGTATCTGATGACGTCATGGTGTGGGGGTAGGTCAAGGTCACCTGAATGAGTTTTTAAAAAGCTATCTTGCACAAGTTTGAATCGATAGCTTTGTTTAATAAAATTTATCAAAAGAAAACTAACGAATGAAACCTGTGCAAGATAGTATCTTTACATACAATATACAACATAAAATTATTGAGACATAGCTGTCTTGGCTCTTGCAGTTCAGTTTCTAAATCGTGAAGTTTAGACCAGGCATCGTTATACATTTCCCACACATCATCACATGTAGGCTGCGAGGAGAAACAATCGTCAACCATCTGGAGGTGTTCTAGATATTCCTTCAAGATAATATGATACGAACGGGGTTGGTGTGACGTCTCCTGCGACAATGATGACTCAAAATGATCATCTATTGCAGCGGTCTCTGATGATAATTCTAAATGATCATCTATTGCAGCGATCTCTGAAGCCTCAGCAATTGCATACAGCTCCTCATCAGTAAAGTCTGGTCCCCATGCGTTGTTGGTGGCACTCATTTTAGCGATGTGTACTGGGCGAGAGTTGAAAGTATAATGACATAGCATAACAGTGCATGATGGGAACCCACTGTTTCCCCCACCACACAACCATCCATATTCGTTAAATAAAAGAACCATTAGATCAAACCCCAACAATATCCACTGTACATGCTGTAGTTGAGTGTATACTGTTGTACTGTGAAGACCGTAGCTCCAATGTCACAGTTTTACAGAAATATGAGGAAGGTGTATTTCAGTAACCCAATTGACAACACCTTCCATTTCTCCAACGATGAAGACAGAAGAAATACGTTTTTACTGGATTGTATGCGGTTCCGTCAAAGAATAATCAACGCTGAACAACAACTGGCCAGTTGTCTGCTACACAAAGTACATCATATGAATACTTGCACGAGATTAAACCATCGTGAATGTATTATTGTTACACATCAAATAAACTTACAAACGTTACAACATCCAACAAAATTGCAAAACCAATGTTTGTCAACGTTGTAAAACTGTCTTGTATAACCGAAACACAAATAATCCGTATGATAGTTTTGTAAAACTTTATATCGCACAATATTTATATGGCTAATAACAACTATAAGTTCTTGTTTCGAAAGTTAGCAACATCATTTGAGGTAAAATTACAACCTTAAGTTACAACTTCCAACGAGTGAATCCTACCATCAGTTTGGTTAAAAATTACAAAAACACAGTCTTACAATATCTACCACGGCTTTTATTATTGACACGACTAAACATGTTTAAATATTACAGTTTAGGTTCAAAGTATATCTTTGCATTTAATAAGAAACAACCCTACAAAGTAGAGATCGAAACAAAAACTCATAGTTGTTAAACTAGCGTTATGAATATTGTACAATATAACTAACACAAATAACCTTTATAAAAGTTAGCAAAGTCATTTAAGATAAAATGAAAGTCGTTAAAACGGTTCAAATATTCCTTAAACTTCTTTGTAGATTTCAAAAATATGAACAGGATGTCTGCAGTCGTGATAAACCTTGAGTCAAGGTCTCCAGACGGTAGTCCGCGACTGCACCAGTTTTATTACTGCAATTAATGGGTGTGGTGCACTCCAAGGCGACCTTCCAGCCCGTCCACCTGAGTACAACTAAATAATCGGTGGGCGCGGTACAGCTCACATCCTTCTCAACCGTTGTTTATTTGTATTGCTATATATAATGCAAGCAAAACATGCACCGATACCAGTGTTCTCCAGATTATCTGACGACCTGGTCCTGACTTACCTCTGTGTTCCCTGTGTGTTTATATAATATTTTTAATCTTTCAGTCTTTAAAAATTACCTTTAATACTTTTCAGCAGTTATACTTTAGCGCCTGCGTGCAGTTTCATCCTTCAACAACTTGAGTATCTCTTCATACCTTTGCTTCAAACATTCTACTTTGTGATTTTTATTCTTAATTCTTTTAAAACTTGTGTTTATTTATACCAGCACTTTAATTTAAAACCTGTAACGTTATTTTCAAATTATAAACCAACATGTCTGTTGCTGCTTCGACTGAGCCTGCCTGTGAGAGGAAACCCACAAGACCTTCCATATTGTCGCCTATACCTCGTCCTGTCTCTAACCATGTTGCAGCTACGGGATCAAGAAAACTACCCGAATTACCGCAACTGTCTGCTTCTGTGGAACTTATGAAAAAAAGAGACCTCATGGCCGAAACAGGCCTTGAACTGGACTTAGCGCTTTCCGACGACTCTGACGAGGAAGTGGTTCAATCGTTACCACTTCCTCAGAAACCGCGACCAAACATTATTGTTATTCCTCCACAACAGGGACCATCTAGATGCAGGCATAAATTTGTCAAGGGTTTAAATAAAGGTTTATTCTGCGGGAAAAAGTGCGTGAAAAATCGTAATCTCTGCGCTGTACACTCGGGAGTGCAACAGAAGAAAGTTAACAATGTTGTACAATCCGATGAAATATCAATGAAACTTTCAGAAACAAATTCAAAATTAAAAACGCTAGAGTCAATAGTTCTACGGCTTATGAAAAACAAAGACGCAAAGACACCAACTGAAAACAAAGACACTTCCAATCCAATTGAAAATCAAGACACTTGCAAACCAAATGTGAACCAAGACACTTCCAAACCAGTTAAAATAACAAACACGATCTCCACACAAACGAACAAATATAAATGCAAACCAAAACGCTCGATTCAAAAAATCCGCATCTACAAACTTGATCCTGCCCAAAAATATCTGTTAGTATCATACCGAGACAAAATGGCAGTTTTTAAAAATAAATCTCGGTTGTATCAAGTCCCTCTTCCAAAGTACATGAGCCGTCCGAAACCAAACGGGAAATGGTCGCTAGTTTGTGATGAGGACACGCCTCAAATGGTTTGGAAAGAGGTGTAATCACAAGTTTAAGTGATGGTTCCACAAATGGTTTGAAATGAAATTTAAAACGTTTTAAACCATGGAACCGCACATTATAACTTGCAATTTGTTGGTTCAAAATTTCACTAAAACATTAATTTTCAAAACGAGTCTAATCCCAACCCTTCAATTATTAAATTCAGTCTTGTCTAAAGGGGGAGGGGGCGTTAAATGATAAATATATTACTTGGACTAAAGTAATATATTTATGGTTTAACGCTTAACCCCGGGGAATATTATCTATTAACTTACTCAAAATTGGTACCTTAATAGAGAGTATTTCAACAGTTCCCAAGCCACTGTAAAGACAAGTTCAGTGTTTACAATATTCGAAATTCAGAAAGTAATGCTGCGGATGCGACAATACTCAGCATAGCTTGTGCGCCTGCAAGTAGCAAAACACAATTCTGTAGCGTGCGCGTAGCTCTTGCAGGATTATACAATATACAGGCAACACTGCGCGTTAAATACTAGTTTGTAATCCTCCACATCCAAAATACCATCAGATGTTACCCCCACCCCTTAAACCCGCTCTATAAAAGCAGATCAGCATTGTAAGAGATTCACACTTGGTTTTGGTCATTCCTACTGACAGCATGGTAGCATTAGCTCTTAGTGTTTGCACGGCATGTTTGCATCATTTTAGTTACTAACCTAACACTTAATATTTAATATTACTCGTTTGAAACTCTATGGAAGTATATATAACAGAGGTTTGGTAACCGTGAAAGGTTTCGCCACCAACGCTTGAAACTGTAATCAAGTATATATATAGCGTATTTACTAAATTGTTTTGTTCAATGTTTAGTAAAACAAAAATCCTTGCTGCTAAACCGAGACAGGCACCAACTGCATCGCAGACCAAAACACAGATGTCATCATACGATTCCATCCTTTCGAGACTTGTGGACACGCTGTGGGGTTCGAGATGCAGTAAAAGATATTGCCAGAAACTCTTTGTGAAGTAATCATGGCAAAATCGTTTATTAACCAGATAACCGTTGAAGGTTTAATATCGTTAAGAGTTGTGTGAAACCAAAACGAGGTATAACCACAACTTAAACATTTCGTCTGAAACTCCTTGAGAAGTAATTGAGGACGAAATGTTAATTCTGTAAGGGATAACTGCTAAGGTTTTAGTCCCTGACTCGCATGAAACCATCATACCAGGTCTATATTGCGAGTCACCTGTTTATTATTGTGATTATTATTATGTTTAACTGTCTGTATGTTTTGCCCGCACAGACTACGGTCAGACTGCAACTCTCCAACCAATAGAGGAATGGGAAACCTTCCGAGCGCAGACCGAACACAGCTGTCATAATAAGATTCCATCCTACCAAGATGTGTGACCACGCTGAGGGATTCGAGATGCAGTAAACGATATTGCCAGAAACTCTTTGTGAAGTAATCATGGCAAAATCTGTTTATTATCGAGATAACCGTTGGAGGTTTAATCTCTTTAACAGTTGTGTGAAACCAAAACGAGGTATAACCACAACTTAAACATTTCGTCTGAAACTCCTTGAGAAGTAATTGAGGACGAAATGTTAAATTCTGTAAGGGATAACTGATAAAGGTTTTAAATCCCTGACTCGCGTGAAACCAACACACAAGGTCTATACCGCAAGTCTTTTTATTTGTTTTCTATTGTTTATTATTTACTATGCACAACAAATTGTTAAAAACATAAAATCTGTTTAAACATTATATGATCTTTTAGTATTACATATAGTGACCATAATATGTAATACTAGAAACATATATCTTGCTAAATATATAGATTAAAAAAAATAAAATTATATTGGAAAATATAAAAAAATAGTAGGGGGATTTGTGGGAACCTGTAACAGTTTACGTTTTATAAATAAAGTAATAACACTTAAGGGGGAGGGGGTGTTATTTGTTTATGCGTTTCTTTCCTTTAACGAGGACTTAAACTAGTGACGAATAACACTTAACCCCGGAGAATATGTTCAAAGATTGTTTAGTCAAATAACACGCTTTGAAGATATTTTAGCCATTCCCAAGCCATGGCAGAGTGTTAAAGCGATTGTGATTAAATATTTGAGTGATACACTAAAGACCGCATAATTATGTAATATTAAAAACAAGAAATACATTTACCTGCTCTTTACAAAAACATTTAGAAATATTAAATGGATTTTACTTAGACTTCTATCTATTATATTCTCTCTAAACTAAATATAAACCATGAAACCCTTGAGCTGATAAACCTTATTGTTTCTTATTATTGGGGATGAAGGGCGTCCTTGACCTAATTAAATATTTTTAACCATTTAATTAACAATAACTCTTTTTATTGCACCGTCATTACTATTTGGTGGAGGGGATTGACTATAAAAGCTGTGTGCATCGTGTTGCACGTATCACTCGCAGTCTTGCCCTTGCAAGAAACATGTCGGTTCAAGTTAATGAAATCTCGTCATCATCAAACACGTCTGTAATGTTTGACCAGGATGCAAGAACTAATGCTAACGGACCAATCCAGGAATGTGTTGTTACTGGTACCATTCCGTTTAAAGATCTTACTTTCCTAGAACTGTTAAATAGGTTATGTTCTCAGACAAATACGACAATAGAACATGTTGTCGTAGATGATCTTTTGGATGATTAATATCATTACAATTCTTCCTCTTTGTTTAGGAAAAATTTGATCCTCTTATTATTGTTAAGAACATAAGAGGATCAAATTTTCCGCTTTATTAAGTATGTCCTTGACCCAGTTAAATAATTAATTCACTCTAACCCTTCTTTTATTTTAGTACCTATTAAAACTTTACAGTATATGCTGTAGAATGTAAATAGGTTGCCCACACTTACCTAGATATTTTACCTTAAATATATTACACTAAGTCAATGATATGATTCAAATGGTAGGGGTAAGCGGGTATATAAGAGGCGCTTTGGAACATAGTTATTAGTCAGCTATGAATACTCCGGCAGACAAATCCAACTCGAGATCTCTTAAAACCGAGAAAAACACTGCTAAACAGCGGAAAACAAGGGCGAGACTCAATGAGGGTTATCAACAATTAAGAAGTATATTACCATCCATCCATCCAAAGGAATCAAAAATAGATATTATAAATATGAGCATAAAGTATATAAAAATACTTCAAACACAACTCCAAGAAGCGACACCTCAAAAATTTGAAGAACCGCAGGCTCCCTCAATTCTAAGACAACTCTTACACACCCATCCACCGTTTGAATCGGTCTTTCTGGAAGAGGACGACTTGGCGGTTCATCACTTCTTTGATGAAGAGCCCTCATCGTATAAACAACTGTTCCTTCTTGATGAGGATCAGGATGAATGAACAGTTTAACAAATTAAAGACCTTTGAATTACAGAGCGGGGAATAGATCAGTTTGCGGTCAAAGTGTGAATCGCTTACTGCTCTATTCCCCGTTTTGGGAGGTATTTCAGGCGTCCTTGACCCACCTACAAGACTTCTAAAAATTTTCGGATTGTATAGATTTGTTAAATAAAACACCCTTCCCTATCACTTGCACCCCCACCACTTATCTCCACCACCTGAATTGAGTATAAAAGGAGGTTTCCCATCAGTGGTGCATCCATTCTGCTAACATGGCGCCCACAAACAACGTCTTCCCGTCTAAAAATGATATCTTAGAAATTCTACACAACATTCCTATACAAATTAACGATGCCAATGAAGATAATTCAGTAAATGAAGATGATGATTCGTTTGGTGACCTTGAGTTACTAAGTGATATAGCTTCCAGTGAATCATACAGTGGAGAGATGGAGCAACTCGAGCTCTTGACGGACGATGACGATGATGCCACAGAGCATTATCAACAGTTGCTCTGTTTGGAGGACATGGACTTAGACTTTGATAATATTGAAACTCCTACAAGCGGTAGTAGCAATGGGTTGGTTTTTAGCGGGGAATTTAGTTGTCGGCGTCAATTATTCTATTGCGAAATGATCTCATCATCATCTTCATCATCAGATGAAACAGATTAATTTCTTTTTAAACACTGAACTTTAAACACAGAGGGGGGAATAGATCAGATTGTGGTCCAAGTGAGAATCACTTTCTGCTCTATTCCTCGTTCTGGTAATATGTTTAAATGACCTTGACCCACTGACAGGACTTGGAAAAATCTTATTGGCAAAATAATGGAGGATATATCATTTTATTACAACAATATTTCTTCCCTAACACTTACCCCCACCACTTTTATTTTACAGTGAGGGTAGAATCGCTGCTATATAAGCGCGATGCTGCAGATCAGAGTATCACTTTGGTTGCAAGCACCTACCATGGTATACATACATTCTATCACCTCAAACATTGAAGCGGATATCTTCCTCCAACGTGTGTACCAACTTCTCATGGAGTGTCATAATGTGCATGTAAAAGGACTGGGCGTTCGTGGAAAAGAAGAAATTAAAATAGAAGTGCACCAAATCCCTTTAGCAAACGAGGTGTATTCTTTATTAGGAAAAGGGTATATTCTCTGTCTCTATTACACCACACAATAAACATTATTAAAATAGAATAGTTTCTTTTTTACTTCAAAATACAGAGCAAGGAATAGATCGGTTTGTGATCCAAGTGAGAATCACTTACTGCTCTATTCCCCGTTTTGGCAACATGTCCACATGACCTTGACCCACTGACGAGACTTTGAAAACGTCGGTTAATATAAAATTGATATATACCCCTTCCCTACCAACTTCACCGCTACCTTTTTTTTTGTAATTGGGTATAAATAGAGGTGCATTAGCGGTGGTGTCATCTGTAGCAGGTTAACCTTTGAGGAAGACACCTTTACAACATGCACCGCTGTGATATTTGCGAAGATTCATTTAAAGACGAATGGCTTTTAAACATTCATAAAGAATTAAAACATAATTTCAATGAAATTGAACAAAACGAAGAAGAAGAATTAGAAACAATAGATCAAATGCTAGCTCAACACCAAATATCAAGACCAAGTGTTATTCACTATGCGCCTGGACCATCGGTGAATGTGGAATTGCACGCCCGAGCACTTCCAGGTAACGTGGTAACCCATTTCAAAATAGACAATGCAAAACTACAACTAGGCGAATTTGTAAACAAAGCAAAAGGATTGGTAAAAAAACCTTGGAAAATGAATTAAAAAGATTAAACTTTGTCAAATTTGGATTGTTACTGGATGCAGTGTTTGCTAATATTCAAAATGAAACATCACCAAGAGGATTTCTAACAAAAAACAGGACCATTATGTTTTCGTCAGATATTGAGTCAATCGTCAATGAATGTTTTGATGAACTTCTGACAAAATTACAAGAACATGAAGGAAGAGGTTCTGGATGGACTTTATTAAACATAACAGGGCTAGATGTAAGAGTGCATAAACATGGGTACGGAATTAGAGGAAGTAGCTACATCCCTCTACCACCAAAAATGATGAATACTATATCCTGTATCAACGTGCAAAATGAAGATAATGAATGTTTTAAATATGCTATGTTGGCCAAATATATAAAAAACAATGTGTGTAGACCTAGTAGAGAATATGAAGAGGTCCAACATAAGTATAACTTTCAGGGGATGAGTTACCCTGTTGCAATTAAAGATGTGTCTAAATTTGAAAAGCAAAATCCTGCAGCTTCTGTCAACATTTTTGGGTTGGATTCGTCAAACAATGTGTATCCCTTGCGCATAACACCGAATGAGCGCATAAATCATACAGATTTGTTATTGATTACTAAAGGAGATATATCACACTATGTATATATTAAAAAATTTGAAGCTCTTCTTTCGCAACAGTTATCCAAAATGCACGGAGAAAAAACAATTTGTAAAAGATGTTTTTGTCATGTAAGCAAACCATTAAGAAGGGGAGGTTCAGAATGGTTATTAGAACATCAAAGGTTATGTAGTGGAAACTTTGAGGTGAGAATTAAATTACCACCTCTTAGCAGAGCATATATAACATTTGATAAAGTAATTCAACAATACCGTATTCCAGTTGTTGTGTATGCTGATTTCGATTCAACTTTACGTCCACTTGAAGTCCAAGAAGAGCAAGTTACAAGAAGAAGTCGATATCAGCAACATACCCCAAACAGTTATTGTTTATTAATCAAATCCACACTGTCCGAACAACATCTTGAAGAATATGGACTGACATCTTCACCGAAAATGTACCGTGGTGAAGAAGCGGCACGATACTTTGTTAATGATTTGTATGAGATTGCTGGAAAGGTTGAAGAACTGTACCGGAACGTTTTACCGATGTTACCTATGGAAGAAGATGAATTACAACAATATGCTTCGGCAACAACGTGTTATTTGTGTAATAATACATTCACACTTGATAACGTAAAAGTCCGTGACCATAACCATCTTACAGGAGCTTACAGAGGTGCAGCCTGTAACGCTTGCAACCTAAACTATAAACTTCCATCTTTTATTCCAGTTGTTCTGCACAATCTTAGTGGTTACGACTCCCATTTTATAATCCCGGAGTTAGGAAGAGATGATGGAGCAATAGATGTTTTGGCTACAACTATGGAAAAATTTATAAGCTTCTCTAAAAAGGTTGGTAAAATAAAACTAAGATTTGTTGATTCTCTCAGATTTATGCCTTTTAGCCTTATGACATTAACTAAAAACTTAAGAAGAGAAGATTTGATTGAAACAAGTAAAATTGTACCTACTGATAAAATGGATTTAGCTCTTCGAAAAGGAGTCTTTCCCTATGATTACATTGATGGACTGCATAGATTTGACGAAACAACACTTCCCACACCAGACAAATTTAAAAACAAACTTAATGATACAGAAATAGAACCTGAAGACTATCAACACGCATGTCGAGTATGGAACGAGTTGGATATGAAGACCTTAGGAGATTACTCAGACTTTTATGTGAAACTTGACGTCACTCTTCTTTGCGATGTGATAGAAGAGTTTCGAAACACTTGTTTTGCTGCATATGGTTTGGACCCTTTACACTCGTATACTTCTCCAGGATTAGCTTGGCAAGCTATGTTAAAAGAAACAAAATGCAAACTACAGCTTTTAACAGATATCGACATGGTTTTAATGGTTGAATCCGGAGTTAGAGGCGGATTGACTCAAAGTGTTACAAGACATGTTAAAGCCAACAACAAATACCTTCCCGACTATGATGAAGGAAAACCATCGGTATACTTAGGATATTTCGATGCCAATAACTTGTATGGATGGGCTATGTCAAACCCACTTCCATTTGACAATTTTAAATGGGTTGATCCAGACTCTATTGGTGATGTTTTACAAATCCAAAAACATGGAAACACTGGTTACATTTTGGATTGCGATTTTGAATATCCCGAACACTTACACGATCTTTATTACGATCTTCCACTTCTTGCTAAAACAGAAGTTTCTCCAACTGGAAATCATCCTAAATTGATGATGACTTTAAACAACAAACAACGATACGTAGCTCACTTTTGGGTTGTTCAACAAGCTATCGAATTGGGATTAAGTATTACAAAGATTCATAGAGTTTTGGAATTTTCCCAATCATGCTGGCTGAAACCTTACATTGATTCAAATACTACCAGAAGAGCAACAGCTACATCAACCTTTCAAAAGGATTTCTTTAAATTAATGAACAATGCAATATTTGGTAAAACACTGGAAAACAAAAGAAAACACAAAAATGTTAAACTTGTTACTAACCCAAGCAAACTACAGAAACTCGTACAGCAGCCAAACTTTGGATCATCTATAATTATAAATGAAAACCTTGTAGCAGTATCTATGAAGAAAACAAGTGTGAAAATGGATCGTCCTTTGTATATTGGAATGTCAATCTTGGATATTTCTAAAACACATATGTACGACTTCCACTATAATAAAATGGTCGCGTTCTACGGAAGAGAAAATATCTGTATTACATATATGGACACTGACGCTTTTATATATCGCATACTAACACTGGACATGTATAAAGACTTACGTACATTTATTTACAAGAACGACTTTGATTTCTCCGACTACCCGAAAGATCATCCCAACTATGATAACGACAGAAACAAAAAAGTACTAGGCAAATTCAAGGATGAGTGTAATGGTGTTCTACTCGAAGAGATTGTTGCACTTATGTCTAAACTGTATTCTTTAAAACTATACAATGAAAAAGAGGAAAAAGAAAATAAGAATAGCTTTATTAAGAAAGCTAAAGGTGTAAAGAATTTGTATTTACAAAAGAAGGTACACTTTGAACACTACAAGCAATGTTTATTTGAAAATGAAGTTATGACAGCAACATTTAATACAATTAGAAGTTTTAACCATCAGTTGTACAGCCTAACAGAAGTTAAAAAAGCACTTTCCTCTAATGACGACAAACGTCACATTCTTCCAGACAACATAAAGACTTTACCATTTGGGCATTATTCTCTCAACCCTATTGACGAGTAACACTTTCATCGTCCTACATCCTTTTCCTTTCCGTAAAAATGGGGGAACACAGCAGTATTTTGCTGTGTTCCCCCTTTTTTACACTATTTTTAGATGACCTTGAACTATTAATAACGAGTATATACAATCAATATTTAATACTCCTCTAGAAGTGCTGGTAGAACCATCAACTAATATGAATCTAAAGAGTAAAATTGTTTCTGAGCTTCATAAATCTGCAAGGATACACTTTCCAAGAAGAAATACTGTTATAAAAGGTATAAATGATCTTTATCAAGCAGATCTAATTGAAATGAAACCTTACAGTAAGATAAACAAAGGATTTAAATATATACTAACAGTTATAAACTGTTTTACAAAAGTCGCAGATGCTATTCCACTAAAAGACAAAACAGGTCAGAGCGTGACAAAAGCAATGGAGATAGCTATACGTAGAGATAAAAACACTATAAAACATTTGCAAACTGACGACGGAAAAGAATATTTTAATAAAGATTTTTCAAAGCTGATGGAAAAATATAATATAAACCATTATTCTACGAAATCTGAAACGAAAGCAGCTATTATCGAAAGGTTTAACAGAACTTTAAAAGGAGCGATGTATAAAGCTTTTTCAAATAGAGGTTCCCACGTGTGGTATGACATACTTCCCGACTTAATACACGATTATAACAACAAGTTTCATAGAACTATCCGGATGAAACCGATTGAGGTGACTAAAAAGAACTCCAAACAAGTTTTGGAAAATATTAAAAAGAACACCAAACCAAAAGTGGAAAAGAGATTACCACGAAAATTCTACGTGGGGGATAAAGTTCGTATTAGCAAACATAAAGGAATATTTAGCAAGAAATACTTACCCAACTGGACTAATGAAGTTTTTACCGTATATAGAGTACAACCGACGTATCCAGAAACTTATATACTTAAGGATAATAAAGGATAACTTTTACAAGGTGGTTTTTACGGGCATGAAATGTTAAAGTCTAATGTTGGAGATGTTTATCTTGTGGAAAAGATATTAAAACGAAAGGGCGATCAAGTATTGGTGCGCTGGTTGGGTTTTGATAAAAGTGCTGACTCGTGGGTACCTAAACAAGATCTTTTATAGGATTTCACTAGTATCACGTTAACCGTCGAAGAGTGCTGACATGGAGATTATAAAACTCAAGGATTCTTTTAAAATTGCGAATATAGACGAATTAACTGTGGATAGTGTAAAACATAAAGAAGGGAAACATGGAAACTTATTACCAGACAGCGTAAGGTGTATAGTGAGTGGACCTTCAAATTGTGGGAAAACAAATGTAGTGTTTAATTTAATAACTAATCCTAACGGATTAAAGTTTAATAATCTATACATTTTTTCAAAGTCTCTGCTCCAACCAAAATATCAGTTATTAGATAAAATAATATCTGATGTAACGGAAGTAAATTTCTTCAAATTTAATGCAAGTGATAAAATTTTGCAGCCTAATGAAGCAAAGCCTTACTCAGTCTTTATTTTTGATGACGTCTCTTGTGAAAACCATGACACCATTAGAAACTATTTCGCGATGGGGAGACATCACAATATAGACTGTATCTACATTGGTCAAACATATAGCAAAATCCCAAAACAGTTAATTAGGGATAACGCAAATATTATCGTTATATTTAAACAAGACGATATGAATTTAAAACATATACACAACGATCATGTTGGTGCTGATATGTCGTTTGAAAGGTTAAAACAAATTTGTAGTAAAGCATGGGAAGATAAATACGGATTCCTGGTGATTAATAAGGAACAAAGTGTTAAAAATGGTAGATATAGATTGGGATTAGATCGAATCGTTTTAACTCAATAACATAAATACATATTCTTAGATAAAATTGCTAAATTTTCCTTTATTTTGTAACGTATATAAATAGTTTCAGAAACGATGATGCAGTCACTTGTAACATGAGTGTGGACAAGTTCGGACGTTATACCGAATCCGGTGCAAGATCAAGATTTTATGATAAAGAAGCTCACACCGGTTTGCCTCTTACACCGGAGGGTGACTATAACATTAGTAATAAACGTTTAAAGTATGTTAATGATCCTCAAGATAGTAGTGACGCTATAAATTTAAAAACTTTACAATCGGAAATATCAACAAGCTTAAAACTTAAGGGAGATGTGTACGATGCAAAAACTCATAGAATTTCAAATATCGGTAGTCCAGAAAATGAAAATGATTCAGTAACAAAAATATATTTAGACTCTAAATTGGAAAAGACTATAACTAGACAAGGAGATGCTTTTGTTCAAGGAAAAATGAATTATGAATGTTTAGAGTTGAAAGATAATATATGGAATGGTAAAAAACGTAAAGTAAATAATATACTACAAGCTGAACAACCAGACGAAGTACCTGTGATGGGGCAAACGCTAACTAGACTAGGAGACAGCTTTGTACAAGGTGGTAATAAATATAATTTCTTAGAATTGAAAGAAGACAAATGGAATGCTAATCACCATACAATTTGTAATCTAAAGGATGGTGAAGAAAGCGGTGATGCTGTAAATGTTTCTCAAATACCAACAAAGAGTAAAGGATATTGGGATTTTGAAAATAAAAGATTAGTTCGTGTTAAACCCGCTGTTAATGATAATGATTGTGTAATAAAACATCAAAGTATAACATTAAATGAACATAAGTTTGATGGAAAAAATAAGCAATTAACAAACATTTTAGCGGGAACCTCACCAAATGACGTAGCAATTGTAGATCAAATATTAAAATATGAGGATGGTTTGTTAAAACAGGGTGATAACAAATACGAGTTTTTAGAATCCAAAGAAAATAAGGAATCTAAAGTAAATGAGTGGGATAGTAAAAAGAGAAAAATTGTAAATTTACTATGTGGTACAAATACTTATGATGCTGTATGTGTCTCACAAATACCCAAATCAAATATCGGTGAATGGAATTTTAATTATAAAAAGTTGAGTAATGTTAAACATGGTGTAAGTGATAATGATTGTGTTACAAAAAGTCAGACTATTACATTAAAGGGGGATAAGTTTAATGCTAACAGTAAACAAATAACAAATACAAAAGAAGGTGAATTGCCAACAGATGTAGCAGTGGTGGGACAAATATTAACAAAGGGTGAGAAAAGCATAATTAAACAGGGGGATAAAGTGTACAATGTAATAAAGTTCGATAAAAAAGAAAAATGTTGGGATGCTGAAAATCAATTTATAAGGAATTTACCAAAGGGAGAATTTGGGGATGATATTTGTTTAATGTCACAGGCTTTATGGTATGATGATGAAGTTAAAAAGTTTAAATATGCTGGTGTAGAATTTGATTTGATGGAGTACAATCGTGATTTGTTGGTTGGTGATCCCACATCTGTTAACGGATTTAAATATATAGACAATAGACCATATATACCAAAAAATTATGTATTTAAAAGAATAACAGATGATGTATTAGTTGATGCTGATGGTAGCCCTTTTAGAACTACAGAAAGTGATCAAATGGTAACAAGGAAAGGCTAAAAATGTTATATATATTTTCATACATAAGGACTTAATCATTCATAAGATGAGTGTGGACAAGTTCGGACGCTATACCGAATTCGGTGTAAGATCAAGATCAAATGACAAAGAATTGTACACCGGTTTGTCCCTTACCCCAGAGGGTGACTATAATATTAGTAATAAGCGATTAAAATATGTTAATGATCCTCAAGATAAAAATGATGCTATAAATTTGCAAACTTTACAGTCTGAAATAATGTCAAATAAGAATTATTTTGTTCGAGTTTTAAGTGAAATGTTTTTTGATTTTTATAATAATTTTGCTAAAACTAAAATTAAAGAAAATAAGAAGAATGATTGGATTCAAACAAATATTGTAAACAAATATTTTATAAATCCTGCAACAAAAATCTTACGAAATGTTGAGTGAATACATAACTTTCATAGCCAAAAGACAGAGGGATAAAAATACATTTGCATTATGAACAAGGTTTCCGTTGGGTGAACATGGTTAACCAAGAAAAGTTGATAAAAGAGATAAAATCGCTAAGCGATTCTATTAGAAGGAAAAATAGAGCATTAAGACTAGGAATTAGTGAGAGAGATAAATTTCTTGAAACTACATTTAAACCAGTTATTGATCCTTTAAGAGAAGTATCTCAAAAACTTAAAAATGTTTCAGAAGGCGATTTAATTTTACCCTTTTTTAAATCTGATGATAAAACGGAAGGATTTGAAGAAACTGAAGAATAAATTGAAGAAACTGAAGATGAACCAGAAGAAATACAATATGAACAGGGTAAAAATATAAGTGAAGAGGAAGAAGAAGAAATACAAGAGGGTGCCCCGTCAGATATTAGCAGATTGGGATTAGATATTCAGTTTAAAGGTGATCTTGGTAGAAAATATGTATTAAAGATGTTACAGTCTACTATACCTAATATAAATTATCATGTATACGGAGCTAGACTGGAAGGGGGAGGTTTAATGATTGGTGATAGCAAGTTAGACGTGGATGAGGAGGATAATATAATAATAAATGGTAAAAAGTACAAAGGAACAAACGGATTGTTTGAATTAATATTTAAAAGCAAACCTGTCAAATATACTGCACGAGACTTGGAAACGTTTAAAGGTATATGTATAGATACAAATACTCATAGAAAGAATTATAAACCAACATCTTCAATACATAGAAATCAATCTATAAAGTATAGGAACATTATTTCAGAGTTATTTCCAACAAAACTGGAAAAAACCAAAAAAAGGTTTATGTCTACTGAAGAAGTTACTCCTTTTTATACTGAAAGGAAAAAAAGAAAGGTATATGACAAAACGGCTTCTGGAGAAGGATTATTAAAAAATACTTATAATACAAATATAATTTATTATAATGACGTTAATAAATTAGTAGATAGAATGCGGTTGATACATGAAGCAATAGAAGCGGGTCACACAGGTCTTCAAAACGAATGGGTTGCTTTAATTACTGAATTATTAAATAGAGGTATAATCGAACGATGAAGGTGTATATAATGGATGATAAAGTATAGAAAGGATCATTCTTTGTTAATCCGTCACCTGACAAAGGTATAAATATCAATGGGGAAAAGGAGCAGTGTTAGTTCTCATCGAGACTTTATAACGAAAGGAGGCGGTGTTGTCTCTTCAACACTAAACTTGCTCGGAAAACCGATTTCAGCTTTAGTTAATAAATCCATAGATTTGTTACCTATCGAACTTCATCTACCTGGCGGTTATCAATATTGTGGACCTGGAACTAAATTGAAAAAAGATTGACAAGAGGAGACCCGGGAATCAATAAATTAGATCAGGCTTGTAAATAGCACGATATAGCCTATTCAAAGTTTAGTGATTCTGCTCACAGATCAGTGGCCGATAGAATACTTGCAAAAAAAGCTTGGGAAAGAGTTAAAGCGAGTGACGTTAGTCTTGGCGAAAGAGCGGCAGCATTAGCAGTGGCAGCAGCAATGAAAACCAAAACAGCGATTGGTGGTGGAAGGAAAAAGAGAAGAGGGGGAAGGAGAAAAACAACTCGAAAACTAGGAGGAAGAATTAAACGAAACATTAGACGTTCTAATAAAAAAGTTAAACCATCAATATGGTCCATGATAAAAAAAGGACAAGGACTTTACCTAAGACCGTATCGTGCCTATTAAATACAAGAAAACAGTTAATAGTTCCTAATCGTGCATTAAGTAACCAAGATCTCTTTAGATATGTTTCTTGTTTAAAAATACCATTCTTCAGAGGAGTGTTTATGAAAGATAATTTACCATCAGAAATGTGGAAAAATGAAAGCGGTATAGTAAATCTAGATAATAGTGAGGGACCGGGTACACATTGGGTATGTTATAAAAAACTCGGTTCAACAGTTTACTATTTTGACAGTTTTGGTAATTTACCACCTCCAAAGGAACTTCAAAAGTATTTTCGTTCTGCTAAACAAGTTTTATACAATTATGAGAGGGTGCAACCTGACGATACATCTGTCTGTGGACATTTATGTTTGGAGTTTTTAGCAAAAAGTGTCAGTCAGCTTTAAGATGTCTTCATATACGGTCTCTTTGACTGGTACAACGTCAACCTTGCGGAGCACTTTATTCCCCGCATTAAGTTTACATAAAGAAAAACAATGGGAAGCAGCATTACTAGATTTTACAACTTATAATTCTATACCAAATATTACTGAAGGCATAAATAATAAACTTCACTACTATAAAGCAAAGGATGCAAAGGGACAGTTTCTTCAGCCTAACGAAGTTGATCTATCCACGGGGTCTTATGAAATAGATGATATATGCAAGGAAATACAGAAAAAGCTGGGAGAAGATAATATTACTATAGAAGGAAATAATAATACTCTAAAAACAGAAATTAAATCAAAGTATTATATAGATTTTACCAAACCACATTCAGTTGGAGGATTATTAGGATTTCCTTCTACAACACCGATATTAGAGAGAAATGTGAAACATACAAGTTCAAATACTGTAAGCATACTTACATTGAACACAATTGATATAACTTGTAACATTATACAAGGATCGTACAGACAGGGTGAAAATCTACACATATTGCATACATTTTACCCATCTGTGCCTCCAGGATTTAAAATAATTGAAAGACCACAAAACCTAGTGTATTTACCTTTAAACACCAGTTACATCTCAGACATTGTTCTGAACGTATTAGATCAAGACGGAAACATAGTTGACTTTAGAGGTGAAACTGTCACTATAAGAATACATATACGATCGATTTTATAAATAATGGGATTGACGTTTAAAAAGGATCGAGTGAGTGATAAAAAGCTCAGTAGCATATCAGCGTCAGAAGAGTTAACAAGTGAAAACATTCGATTTTTAAAAGAGATTGGTTTTAAAGTTATTAATAATGGATATTCTGGATATAGCGCACGGACCGACGTTCGACGAGACCTTATGGGAAAAGGAATATCACACACACAACCCTTACGCTTCATCGAAATTAAACAATAACGATGAAATCAGGATTCCTATTCAACAACAAGATATTTACACCTTACCTTCCGAAAGTTATTTATACATCGAAGGAAGAGTAACAAAGAAAGTTGGAAATGAAGGAACAACTATACCTTTTATTAATAATCCAATGGCTTTTCTTTTTGATGAAATAAGGTATGAAATTTCAGGTGTTACTGTGGATTCTACAAAAAAGGTTGGAATAGCCAGTACATTAAAAGGATTATGTTCCATAACACCAAACGAGAAAAACCTGTTAGCAGTCGCAGGATGGGTTACACCAGATTCATCCACTATAAAACCCGATGACAAGGGATATTTCGACTTCTACGTACCTTTAAAATTATTATTAGGTTTTGCAGAAGATTACAATAAAATATTAATTAATGTCAAACAAGAATTGGTTCTTCTAAGAGCTTCAAATGATAAAGATATAATATTAGCTCCAGGGACAACGACTGAAGCCAACCTGGACTGGAAGTTGGATTTAAAGAAGATTGTTTGGAGGGTGCCACACCTAAAACTTGCAGATGAACATAGGATTACTCTGTTGAGACAATTAAAGGCGGACCGCGATATAGTTTTAGCATTTAGAAGCTGGGAGTTACACGAATATCCTATTCTACCCGCAACGGAGCGACATACATGGACTATAAAGACTTCAACACACTTGGAACAACCTAGATATGTTATATTTGGATTACAAACAGATAGAAGAAGTAAAATAACAGCTGATCCGACATCGTTTGATAGTTGTAAACTTAAGAATTGTAAATTATACCTTAACTCCCAATTCTTTCCATATGACAATTTAAACATATCATTCGATAAAAACCGATATAGCATTCTATACGATATGTACGCTAGATTTCAAACATCTTACTACGGTAAAACGAACACACCGCTATTATCACCAACGCAGTTCAATTCAAAAGCTCCTATCGTGGTTATTGATTGTTCTAAACAAAATGAATCTGTAAAGTCATCAAGTGTAGATATTAAGTTGGAAATGGAGTTTGAATCTAACATACCCGATAATACAACTGCGTATTGCTTGATTCTTCACGATAAAATTGTAACGTACACACCTCTAACAGGTATTGTAAAGATGGTTCTATAGGTCTATGGAGGGGGAAGGGTATAAATAGCGCGCACTACAAGAGGGATTCAGTTGATCAGCGTTTGCGGTTGAAACAACATCTATTACAGTCGAGATGACCTCTGTAGTACAGGAGCATAACAATGCAGAAGTGGAAGGTTTGGTGCAAAACAAAGACTCTTACATCAAAGAGTATGAAGAAGAATTGGACGAGTTTCTCAAGTTTAAAAATGAGGGGGTAAAGTCAGACAACGTTTCAACATCTAAGTCGACATTAAAGAGGAAGAGAAGACCAGAAAACGACATCCCTTTAAACATACTGACAGATATTTTTCTTCGCATACTTTATCCAATCTCAAGATGTATGACTAAAGGCATAGCAATAGGTTTGGTAAAGGACTTGGGTTATACACCTAATGCAATTTTAAACCAAGGGCCTAAAATGCTATTTTTTTCAGATGCCGCATGGGATTCTTTTCTTAAACATTTACACCTCATCGAATGCTACTTGGCAAAGAACATGTTTGGAAAGAAGACAGCTATTCGTCTATTAGAATGTGACATTGAAATCGACATTTTAAAATGTCGCGGAGAACAGCAAGTACGGTTTAGAGACCTGACAAAACATGATGATAAAATTCAACTGACGCCAGAAGAATTCTACGTTTTGAGTTGTGCAGCTTCACCTATAACCAGGTATATGAAACAACTTGTATTTTCAAACATTGTAGTAAAAGACTATTTGGTAGAAGCGATGGAACAAAATCCCGAAGCTCAAATTCTTTACAGTCCAATAGATACATCTATTTTTAACCGAATACCGTATGAGGTTGAAATGTGGAGGTGTCTAAAGGAGTATGAACAAAGAGTTAATGAGCAAAAGATTAAAGAAGAAGAAAAGATTAAAGAAGAAGAAGAAATTGTTAAACAAAAAGAAGAAATTGTACAAAATGAAGAAACAGAAAACGTTTTAACTGAAACGGTTTAAAACACTAAAATAATTTCGTGGGGTAGGCCTACCGGGGATGGTGCCCACGTTAAATATACACCAACGCGCTGAGAACTGTACGACCTGAGCTATAAAAGCTCTATCGTGGTGTGGAAACAGTTCATTAGACATCATAGAGATGGAGAGTAAAGTAACATGTTCTAGTCAAGTAAAGGAGAGGTCAGGCATAATTGAATTTCAAGCTTTTCGTGGAAACAATGATAGATACATTGTTAAAGAACTAATCATCTTAGACCTGCAAACATATGTTATTTATAATTTTTTATTCAAACCTCCATTTCCCTTTAACAAATTAAACTCAAAATCAAAAAGGATCAATAAGTGGTTAACGAGGAACTTGCATCATATCGGTTGGACTGAAGGTCATACGGGTTATGAAGAAGTGGAAAGCATTATGAATCACTACTGCAGTAAATTTACAAGACTTTATACAAAAGGATTAGAAAAGCGCAATTGGATACAGCTTTATACTACGAAAAATGTAATAGATGTTGAAATGGATAAGTGTTTCAACTTTGAGATCGATAATATTTGTATTTTAACAAAGAACGACAAACACGCACAATTTCATTGTGCTGTCAAGAACGTTTATCGTTTAGCTGCTTTTCTACATTCTTGTGCAATAGAAAGTGGAGGGGGAACCGGAGGGTATAAAAGCGGGGAGAGCGAGGAGACCCACCATCAGTAGTACTCCAGACTCCAACGAGACAACACGTATCAAGATGGCATCACAGAAATTTCTGCAGACATTGGTGGATCAATTTAACACCCAATCTAAATCAAGTATACTGCCAACAAGAAAAACTTCAGAAATTAAAGAAAACAAACATTACATCGTGCACGACATGAGGAAGATTGAAACATCAGTGGGAGACGCTATTCTAGTATCTTTAAGCGATGCTCCATACACAGTAGGAGATGAAGCAAAATTTCAGATGTTTCTACCTAAGAGATTTGTTTACTTGCTGCAAAATGCAGATTTGCAAAATATCGAACCAGGATCCCTGTATATAGTATCACACGGAGTCAGCGGGAACAACTCTACCGAGCTACATCTGCATTTGACCTCAACGGGAACTTCACATTGTTAGATTAAGAAAATGTCATGTATAACTTGAAATGTATTTTATGTATTCCATGTAAAACTTGAAATGTAAATAAATGAAAAGATATCAGTATTAACTCCAAGTACTGATATTTTATCTTTTTTAAAAACATTTTTTGGTGACCTTGACCTAGATTCAGAACTTATAAATTGCGCTGTATTGGTTAAAACATTATCTCTTTTATAATTACTATCGATGGGTTGGAGGGAGGAGCGTTGTGGTGGGGGAACATTGTGGTGGGGGGAAGGGCGGGTACTTGTGCTACACGGTTGCGCCACGTTAGTATACCTCCGACTCTTGCCTTGATACGTCATACTTTATTAACCTACAAAAACAGAATGGAACATTTGATAGTCAAGAAGAGGATGGCATTTCCGAATAATGCACAGTTACAATCGAGATTGGAGACTTTTAACGCAGCATCAAAAGACTCGTTTCTGTACAAGTCTAGAAAGGAGTTTGCTGATGCTGGTTTCTTCTAAATGGGAGAAGATGATAAGACCATTTGTTACAATTGCGGAGGAGGACTGCAGGATTGGCAAGCGACGGATAACCCATGGGAAGAACATGCACGATGGTTTAGCAGATGTGCTTATCTGTTACTTAAAAAAGGAAGAGTGTTTGTACAAAAACATCAGAATAAGAATAAACCTCGTCCTGTTATAACTTCAGACACACCAACCGAAGAAAATAAAAGCAAAGAAAACGAATGTGTAGTATGTTTATCCTCTGAGAAAGATTTACTATTTTTACCTTGTAGACACTGTTGTACATGCAGTGATTGTGGACTGGTGCAAAGCAATTGCATTATATGTAGAGCTCGAATAGATTACGTGATGAAGATATTCATATCGTAGATGTGAGAAAAGGTGTAGGGGGGTGTGTATAAAAGGAAGCCGAGGAGGAGGGTAGCACACTCTGCGAGTAGCCGTACACGAGGTAACATCATGGTTCTCCAAATTAAATGTGTCCACTACAATACTGTCCATCTTTCTACAGTTCATGATTTGCAAATTTTTTCCGATGACTTAAAAGTTTTGATTTTAAACGGGTACAAACTAATAATGTATATTTCTGCAACAAACTCTTCACCTCAAGAATCCTGGGGAGGACGCACAACTACACTTCCACCTACACCAAAAACGAGCCATAGTTTTGGAGAATATGAACCTCTCGCCTCATTCAATGTAAGCAGCTCTACGGAATCAGAGACGTCATCGTGTCGACCATCATCACTTCCACCCGCACCGAGAATTAAGTATTATTATTATGGAGAACGTGAACCCTACACATCTACAGAAGCAACGGGCACAACAGAATCGGTGAATATCTAACCATAATTGGCGAGGTGTACAATATTGTAAATTAAGAAACATGTTTTATTTGATATATTTTATTGTAAATAAAGAATGAAAAGGAAAAAGAAGAAATCTTGCACAGGTTTTATTCGATAGTTTTTTTTTATAAATTTTATCAAACAAAGCTATCGATTCAAACTTGTTCAAGATAGCTTTTTAAAAACTCATTCAGGTGACCTTGACCTACCCCCACACCATGACGTCATCAGATACGTCATCGGATACGTCATACATACGTCGCATGACCGGAAGCTGTCAATCAAATGAGCTGAAACTCCTAAGTGGCCACTACTATTGCTCTGTCAAACTTTTTAATGCGTTGCCTGATTGCCTCAAGGTGGAGATGTCACATGATGAATTTAGGAAGAATCTTAAGACCTATTTGTTGGGAGGAGCGTTTTACAGTGTCCATGACTACATAAGGAATTTATAATTTAGAAGTGTTGACTATTTTGTTGTTGTAAGAGGTACATTTTTTAAATGACTCATGCCAATGCTTGTACAAGTTTTAAGGCAATAAAGGAATTATTGATTGATTGATTGATTAATTTACTCCAACTTTTACTACTTTTATTGGCAGAGGTTACGTACACGTCCGACGTGAGCCGTTACTGTTCACGTCCGTTCCAAATTATGCACCGTACGTTACTTATCCTGTGATTTTAAAAAAAATTGAGAGCCAGAAAACCTCCTAACGTAACGTAACCTAACCTATCCTAACCCAACCTAACGTAACGTAACGTAAACTAACCTAACCTAACCTAAGCGGTAGCGAAGTGAATTTGCCCTTACATTGGACGTGTACGTAGTCACTTTGACTTTTATTCCAGTTATTTATTTGCATGAGTAGATTCACTTATAGGAAAAAAAACAGCCAATCAGGATAGTACAAAGAACGATAAATTTGCCTCACCAGTAGTACCAACGTGACAAAATCACCGGCTCGCTTTTTTGACCAAAATCGTTAAGCAGTGTTACCTCCAGTTATACAGTAAACCCCCCTGGCTGGACGCCCTCATAAGACTAAGACCATAGACTAACTAAGACATCTTTGCTGCGATCCAGTGTTGCCACTTCTATTTGCACTTGTCGAGGGTAATAACTTGTTAAGGAAGAAAAAATTAAAAATGTACTGTATAAAATTAAATATTTAATAGAATTAAGAACAGGAGAGAACTAAAAATTCATTATGTCTTTAGCCGAGACATATTGCCACTTCTCACAGATATTTGTACATCTTCAAACACTGGCCTTAACCGCCAAGATGTAAATAAATATAGAGCTCTCGTCTCGTGTTAAAAAAGTTAAAAAGGCGAAGCCTCACTGGAGGATATTTTTGTAAACAAATCATCTGGTCAAAGAGTAATAAAGACTAACATAACCTGTAAAGAGAGGATTTGATTCCAAAGAAATGAGGTTTTACTCCAGAATTGGGAAAGGTCTGCCCTAAAACTACCTTAAAATAAAAATACTCCTAATTAATAAGTTGATTATATTTGATATTTCAATTTATTTTATTTAAGTTTGCGTAATTGTTACCTTTCTCTCGTATTTGAATTCTGCGAAAAAAATTACTATGCATGAAAGGTCTTGGTTTGTAGTAACATATACTGGTCTCCAATTCAGGTGCTCACTTGGAGTTAGCGAGTTATTGATAGTTACATGTTTCTCAAAGTGAGCCCCCAAATGGAAGTTATGTATATGTTACTAGCAACTAAGACCGATTATGAGATGTGACACATAAAATGTCTCATCACCTAATTTATGCACACCAAAAAATACCTGACCATCAAGACTGGAGGTCGCAGCGTTCCTGATCGCTCGGCTAGAGTTTACACTCCAGAAAAAACCTGTCGCCGTCAGGCGACAGTACGTCGCGCCGAAGGCGCGACCAAGAGCGGCGCTGATTACCCCAAAAAAAATTTATGCACAACAAAAGAACTGATAATGAACAATTTCAACACTTCAACCACTCTGTCGATGCGAACGGAGCAGCGCACGCGAGAGAACTGACGGGTGGCGGATTTCAAAGATGCGTGTAACGTAATTCTAGATTAAGGGAGAAAAAAGAATGAGTCAAGGATAAATTTTAGACGCATAACAGATGTTTCTGGATGACAGAAGAACAAACAATGACTGTCGGAGACATCTGATTGGTTAGGAACGAAGACAACAATGACTCATGAAATGACGCAACATATGCAAGCGACGTCTCTGGAAAGTAAACATTACTACAACAATCCAGAGAGTGACATTATCAATGGGTTGCGCAACTTCTGGAAATGTCATTCAACTGTCAGACGCCAGTAGCGCCACTACAGCAGAGGCAAATTGTCGTACAACTAATCACGGCTGCCAACATCAGAAAAATAAATTTCCCAAATTAAGATCGTTTTCCCCACCCAAAACCCCGAATTCCCACCGTGTCCCCTAGATTGAAAAGGGGTTAGGGGATAGGGCATTCCTCCTAGTTTCACTGGAAATTAAAATTCCAAGGAAAATTAAATACGAGAGAAAAGTAACAATTACCTAAGTTTGCTTGATTTCTCCTCAAAAATCGTATTACGAGTGATTAAATACAAATATTAGAGTTATTTTGCATTTAAGAAATTCTAGGGTAATGATGCTCGATTCTAGGGTAGAGCTGACCAAATTCTAGGGTAAAATCAAATTAACGTGGTGGCAACACTGCCGCTTATTCGGTACCACTGAGCTCTATGGCTCTATGTTTGGCGTTTGGCACGGCAGTTCGGCACCTTCCAATAAAAAAAGTGTCTGGTTATGTTTTAAGGTTAGGATTTGGATTTAGTGACTAGTGAGCTTTAGATGGTGAATTAATTATGGAAAACAAACCGTTAATTTGTGTTCCAGGTAGGTCCCTAATTTGTATTAGGATTATATTAATCCACGACTAAACAATGATTATTTATGATTAAACAATGCAATATTAAATATTGTAAAGGCCATTAACTATAATTGATTTGAGGTTAAGCTGCCTGGTAATTATTTACATTTCCCCTTCACCTCCTGATCCTTTTACTATTTTAATAGCCTTTGTTGTTCTTATGACATTAAACGTCATAAAAAAACAAAAAACATTTTTTGCAAATTTAATATACTCAGGAAACAACCTGTCTGAAAAGTACTAACCAAGTCAATCTAGTTGACACTTTGGGAATCCGAGATAAATCTTATCGGATGAAAATATCAAACTTACTAATATTGAGAAGTAATTATCGTTTTGATATTGCGATATAATATTCGTACCCCCCCGCTCATGCGGGAATAGTGTGGGTTCACTTTGAGTGCACATTACCTAGCACATCATGTGATATATTAGTGTATATTTATCATAACCTAACCTAACTCCGCAGAGCGCAGTAACTTATGGAAAATATTAAATTTTCCGAGAAGTTTTCCTTTTTTGGGAAATTTCTCCGGTAAAATCATAGTAGGCGTACAAGGGAAAATTACCCAGCCCATATAGCGCTCTGCGGAGTTGTTAGGTTATGATAATTAATTATACACTAATTATATGTATCTGATAAATATCATAACCTAACCTAACTCCGCAGAGCACTGCATAAAAGCAAAAATTTTCCGAAAAAAGTAAATATTCCCGAAAAAGGGAAAATTATCCATACAGCGCTCTGCAGGGTTAGGTTAGGTTAGGTTATGATATTTACCAGATACAGATCATTTGTGTATAATTATCATAACCTAACCTAACCTAACTCTGCAGAGCGCTGTATGGTAAATATTCTATTTTTCCGCGAATTTTTCCTTTTTTGGACAGGTAATTATTTACTATTTCCCCTTCACGTGCAATTCTTTTACTATTTTTATATGTTGTTCTTATGACATTAGGCCTAAACGTCATAAAAATGGAAAAAACATTTTTCGCAAATGTAATATACTCATGAAACAACCGTCTGAAGAGTACTAACCCAGTCAATCTAGTAGACACTTTGGGAATCTGAGATAAATCTATTGGATGAAAATATCAAATTTACTAATATCGAGAAGCAATTATTGTTTTGATATTGCGATATAATATTCACACACCCCCGCTCCTGCGGGGGTGGTGTGGGTCCACTTTGAGTGCACACTGCCGTAGCTAGCACGTCAACATGTGATATATTTATGTATATTTATCATAATCTAACCTAACCTAACTCTGCAGAGCGCTGTATGGGATTTTTACCTGTTCGGGAACATTTTCCAAGAAAGAAAAATTGTCCAAAGGTTATTGATTTACACTTTCCCAAAAGTCTTAGAACAAACTTTTTCTAACAAATTCGCTGCTGGAAAAAAATTTTGTGACTTAGCGGAGAATAGAAAGAGTTGAATTACTGGTTACACTTTCATAAGGGGAATGGTATAGAAAAAAAACGAATGAAATTGTTCAATACGGAAAATTGATTATTTTGGTTAGTCGGTTATGGTTTTGGTTATTTAGGTTTTGGTTATGTTCGGTCTCAAAGATGTAGAAGATATCATCTTGAAATTAGTCCAGATAACATAGGCTACAACTTATAGCCAAGAAAAAAATTACATGTGAAAACCCCAAAAAACCCGTTTGGATGGTGCGATTCTTTTGGTTTTCGAATTCGTTCAAATAAATGGTAGGCCTTACCTACTTTAACACATTTGTACCAAATTGTATTAAGATCGGACCTTTTTTACGAGCGAGTTATCGTGCTTACGGACACATATAGAGAGAGGTATATAAATACATCTATAAAAATTTGAACGAATGGTAATTTTTGGCATCTGAGGACCTCAAAACAAAAAGTTATCATGGTCCCAGGCCTAGGTCTTACCATGCCGACTACAGCTTCTTCCCTGCCTAGGGGAAATTCGCTAAAACAAACGTGACGTTATAATTTAACTAACATACAGACGATAAAATATTTTGCAATCGACCTAATCAATTTATTTCGAGCTATTTCATTCGGTTTTATATATCGTTCCGCTTATGAAACTGTACCAGAACTGCTTAGCATTGAACAATTTAAGATTGACTATTTGGTTTTCAAGCATTTCAATGCTTTAGTTTTGCTACTTATGACACCAAAATAAGGCGGTCGACAAGAAAAATCAGATTGCATCACATGCGAGAACTCGCGCCAAAATACTATAGGCCTACACTATTTATTTATCTAGAAAGATTCTGAAGTAGCATGAGAATACCCTTTAAAAAAATCCTTAAAAGACAGATCGGAAAACTGACACTAACCGATAACCTAAGGGATTCCCACTAGGCCCTACACGCTGACAAAAACAATCAGGTGCCTTCTCCAGGAGCTGGGTTCATGTAGTCCGCTTTGGTTTTAACGTAGGGGGAGGCCAATTGCAACCATGCAGCGTCCGCACGGAGCCCGGGCGGGTCGAAATCAATCTCTCAGCAGCCAATGTGTTAACGGGTTCTTATCATTCTTAGAGGGAAACAACATCAGTAAACTCCCTATTAGTTGGGGTTTACAAAAGGTAAATTTACTCTCGATGCTACAAACTCTGTGGTCTTCTTTGTGGCAAGAGGTTTCGATAACAAATATTATTGAGCTCTTCCATTCCTAAAACATAAGTTATAAGCGGATATAAGGCCAATCAATTGGTGCTATTGGACCAGACCTAGGTCATGTTATTAACAATATATTCCAGTTACAATCAACATTAAAGTATCTTAAATTTAGTTTTTCGTGAACCTGAAGATAGTTACTTTGTAATCGAAAGGCCTGAATTGAACACAAATTAAATTTATTGATTGATGGGTTTATTTATTATTAAAAACATGAATGTAGCCAACTAGCTATGTGGAGGCCTGTCTCGCTGCATTTTCTTTGATGTCCAATTTGGATATTTTTCTTTTCTTTAAATTTGCAATGGCTCAAGACAAAATTGTTGATTGGCCTACTAAAAACATCTTTATTACGATTTTTATTCCACTTTTAAATTTGTTAAAAAATACTTACTAAATCCTGATTTTAAATATTGACTTAACAATTTCAGGACAAAGATTGTGCCTGGCCAGTAAACATTCTGCTGGTCATGGGACGTACGAGAGGCAAGGCTATGTTTATTCATCCCTAGCTGGAGTTGTGCACATAAGTACTGAAGATAAGGTAAGTCGGGGCTCTTTAAACTAACTTAAAACAACCTGTATATCCTTCTTTAATCCTGATACATGTAGGTATAATGATATGAAACTTATTCTGACAGTTTCCTTTTAGCGAATTTCCCCTATAGGGAAGAAGCTATTACCGTAGGTCTCATGGTAAGACTTAAGCCCGCGACCATGATAAATTTTCATTTTATAAGTAAATAAGTCATAAGTCATCTTTATTGTCACATAACATTTTACAATTTCTGGCTATGCCAGACAAAACAGGTGACATTGTCATGATACAATATTACTTAAACTAAATTATAACAAAAGTACACGTTAAGACGGTCTATCATTCAAAAACTCATCTACACTGTAATAGTTTTTAATCAACAAAAATTCAGTCACTTTGTCTTTGAAAGATTTTGATTCTATCAGTGATTTATAGTACGGTACACCGGCAAATTGTTGAATAATTTTTTTCCTATATAAGAAGGTGTTTTTTCTGAGAGGTTAATTCTATGAATAGGATATTGAAAATCATTACAAAATCTAGTATTATACATGTGATGATTATTTTCTCTAAAAAGTTTCTGAAAATTGGATTTTACATATAACAAACATTTGAGTATAAATAGATTAGGGACAGTTAAAATTCACATTTTTGGATAAATCATTAATGTAGATTAAAAAAAGTAAGGGCCCCAATTTGGAGCCCTGGTGCACTCCCATTATAATTTGTTCCCATTCAGAAGTATATTTAATGTTGTCTTTTGTTATAACTGTTCTTTGATATCGGTCACTTAGATAAGATTTTAGCCAATAGACAGCTGCCTCCGACAAATTTTAAAAAGACAATTTACTTAGAAGAATTTTATGGTTTACACAATCAAAGGCCTTGGACAAGTCACAGAACACCCCAAGAGTGCTCTGCGACCCATCCAAGCCCCGTGTTATTGCATCTACAAATTGAGCCACAGCGGAAATGGTACTTTTCTTTCTAAAACCAAACTGTTCATCCACCAATACCTTATTTAATTCAAGAAAATAAGATATCTGATTAAAAGCCGCTTTTTCAAAGATTTTGGAAAACGAAGGGAGAACCGAAAGGTCCCCAGATGCCAAAAACACCATCCATTCAAAGTTTTATGTGTATGTTTTATATATATGTGTGTGTGTGTGTGTCCGTAAGCACGATAAATACAAATGTGTAAAGCACCATTTATTTTAACGAGTTTGAAAACCAGATGAATTTCACCATCCGAAGGGGGGTTTTGTACCCCAAAAATGGGTTTTTTGGGTTTTCCACGTAATTTTTATTTAAATTAAATTTTAATTTGTACCATTGAATTTAGCATAAAAAATCAAACAATTTGGTATTTTGATCATTACTCTATGTCAATTGGTTACTGAGATATTGAAAGTGCTAAACACAGTACGTTGTCTAATGTTACTCTTATGGGGAAAAATAAAAATTGTATATATCACTTATGTATGAACATAAACTGACATAATTTGGTATATGGCTTCATCTGGTTGTGGTTTATTGTTGTTTGCACAAAAAACAATTTTTCGCCAATGGTTCCCGTAGTAGCAAACCTAGGTACTTTGTCCCCATGTTATTCTTATAGAAAATAATTAAAATTTTATATATTGCGTATTTATGAATGTATATGGATGAAACTTGGTATGTGACTTCACTAAGATGAGTTCTATTGATATTTGCTTAAAAACCCATTATTTTGTGTTTGTTGTTGCAGCAAACCTGCGTACTCATCCCCAATGTTATTCTTATAGAGAACAATTAATGTTTAAAATCTCGCTTATTTTTGAATATATTTAAGCAGGATAAAAACCCCTGGTTCTTGTTTAGAATCAGGGTTGAATATATTTCTTTTGAATCCTGTTAAGTCTTTTAATGTGTTATGTTAAATATTCATTGGAAATTCGCTCAGTATGCAGGTTTGCTGCGACGGGGTATTTTTAAATACTGTGGGGGAGGGATGGAGATCGTGGCGAGGGAGGTGGCTACCCCACCTCCAGCAGTATTTGAAGGGGAAGTTAACCAATGACAGCCGTTGGATGCTTGCCATTGGCTAAAGCATTTTTGTTATAATATATTTTATATACAGGGTGTATTTGAAATTCACTGACAAACTTTGGGATATTGTTCCAGAGGACAAAACCAACAAAAAATGTAATATAAGCCTATCTAGCTTCGTTTTCCGTCTGTCAGTCTGTATGTGATTTTTACAAAGAAATTCATAATTTACGAACCGCTTAAGATATGTTTTTCAAACTTACAACGAATATTGATGGGTATAAGGTCTATTGCCCTATGAAGTTTTGGTTTTCTAACCTTAACTGTTTCAAGATGGCGGCAATTTGAATTATTCGTCAAACAATAACTCCGAAATCTGTAGGTTTTAAAAATATGTATAGCGATAACGCCAGTCACCTCAGGCGCAAGGCGCATGCGGGCAGTGCCGTGATCTGATAAACTTAAACAATCATAGCTCCCTTTTTTCAACTGATTTTAGCAAATTTCCCCTATAGGGAAGAAGCTATTACTGTAGTGGCGTGGTAAGACTTAAGCCCGAGACCATGATAACTTTTTGTTTTGAGGTCCCCAGATGCCAAAAACACTATTCGTTCAAATTTATATATATGATAATGTGTGTGTGTGTCTGTTACCGCGATAACTTTTGAAAGAAACGCCTGATTTTGATGAAATTTGGCAAAAATGTGTAGAGTAACATTTATGGCTTTAAGTTCGAAAACCAGATTGATTGGACTATGGGAAGGGGGTTTTATGGGGGTTTTAAATTTTCCAAAAATAAGTTTTTTAATTTTTCCCTATAAAATTTTAAAAACACTCAATTTTGGTTATAGCCATTTTATAGAGCTTAAAAAACAAATAACTTAGTATTTTGAATCATTAACCTAGGTTTAGTGGTTGTAGAGAAAAGTCAAAAAACGTGTCCATAAATTTGTCGATGTTAATCTTATGGGAAAAATGTTTTTGGATTTTCCTCTGATAATTTTACTGAAAACTTGACATTTGCTGATACCAATAAGTTCAGCTCTACAAATTTAAGTGTTGTTCTACGTCCAACCGTTGCAGAGAGATTCAAAGTGCTAAACACAGTACGTTGTCCAATGTTATCCTTATGGAGAATAAATAAAATGTTATATATCGATTATTTATGAATGTATATTGATAGAACTTGGTATGTGGCTTCGCGTAGTACTGGTATATTGATATTTGCACACTAAATGGATTTTTTGTTGATTATCCCCATTGCAGCAAACCTGCATACTCGGCCCCCATATTATCCATATGGAGAATAAGTCAAGTTTTATATCTCCCTTAGTTATGAACCTAAATTAATAAAACTTGGTATGTAGCTTCACCTGGTTGAGTTATATCGATAATTACAAAAATACACATTTTTATCTTCCTCGTTGCAGCAAACCTGCATACTCAGCTCTAATGTTATTCTTATGGAGAATAAATCAAATGCTATATATCACTTATTTATAAATGGATTTTTGTGAAACTTGGTAAGTAGCTCTATGTAGTAATGAGACACATATATATGCATTGGAAATTCGCTGAGTACTCAGGTTTGCTGCGACGGGTGTATTTAAAATTTAGGTGTCATTACATTTGTAATAACATTTACAATAAAGCGTTATCGCTATAAATATTTTTAAAATCTACAGATTTCGGAGTTATTGTTTAACGAATAATTCAAATGGCCGCCATCTTGAAACGGTTAAGGTTAGAAAACCAAAACTTCATAGGACAATAGACCTTATACCCATCAATATTCATTGTAAGTTTGAAAAACATTTCTTAAGCGGTTCGTAAATTATGAATTTCTTTGTAAAAATCACATACAGACTGACAGAAGGAAAACGAAGCTAGATACTTACCCAGGTCAACCGGCTGGATACTTATATTTCATTTTTTGTTTGTTTTGACCTCAGGAACAATATCATAAAGTTTGTCAGTGTATTTCAGATACACCCTGTATATGGAGATAACGGTTTCATCACAGCTGTTAATTATACAATATTATGTTTGGTTTGATAGTTATGGGTGCTTTAACCATATCATGGCAACGTTTCGGTGGCTATGTCACATTGGCAAAATTCTCTGTCATTCAATATTAATTTATAAATCTTCAGAGGGTATATATTTCCTCTTTATTGCTGTTTTATTACCGATCTAGTCATTGTTGAAATTTTGTTATTAAGTTATTCATGCATAGCTCTATGATTGTTTTTATTGCCACATATATTTGATTTATTAGTTATATTTTTTCACTGTTTTACAGATATATGTATGTATGTATGTATGTTTTAGTGATAGATGACTGGGATTTTCCTCATTCTGCCTGTTTTATGCACCGCCAGTTACTTATTTTCTAAAGATTGTTTGAACCATAGGCTAAGTTATTGTTATGTTATTTACTTGACCGTAGCCACTTGCATCAGCTAGTATGTAATTTAGACAATTGCTAATACATGTAAAATGTCAACGGCAAATAAATTATTTGATTCTTGCTTCTTGATTCTCATCATGATGTAGTGTATTATTTCTGTCAAAAATAGCTCCTGCTTTACTATCTCTTTTATGCTAATCTTAAAATTACGGCATTTAGGGTTTTCACAGAATTTCCTTAACACATTCGCTACCGCAATTATATGGAATTTGTTTATTCACATAGACCAGCGACACAGCTGTGCGTCGAGTGGTTTCTACTGATAGACCACCGACGCATATTTGCGTCGGCTGGTCACGTTGAAATAGACTGACGACGCGAATTTGCGTCAGTGACCTATTGTTATTCAAACGTGTATTTCTTAGCAACGGTCTATTTTAAAGCCCTGATCTCTTTGTATCAGTTTGTAGGGATATCTGACGCACATGCTGTGCACCTGTCATGAACATGCGTGTTGCTTGGTCTGTGGGTATGACGATTGGTGACGTCACATCGCAAGTGGCAGAACTTTTGTTTATATTGTCATTTTTCATGTATCACTGTACAACTGTCCTCGTGGATCACCTTAGAGTTTTTGGACGTCCTTGAGTGGTGGTTGTTTGTTTTTTGTGCAGAACATTAACAATGAAATTGAATAGGCCTACAAATTATCAAATTCAAAACAACGCAAATTTGTGTCGCTCGGTCTATTGAACAAAAATGCAATCTTTTTTACTATTTTCCATTGTATAGACTGACATGCATATATGCAGTGTTTTTAAAATATCTCAAAGTAAAATAAAATACCCCCGTTGCAGCAAACCTGCGTACTCAGCGAATTTCCAATGTCTTAATACCACATAAAGCCGCACACCAAGTTTCATAAAAATATATTCATAAATAAGCGATAAATACAATTTTAATTATTCTCTATAAGAATAACATTAGGGATGAGTACGCAGGTTTGCTGCAACAAGGAACACAAAATAATGGGTTATATGCAAATATCAATAGAACTCATCTAAGTAGAGTCACATACTAAGTTTCATATAATAATTTAAATAGTAATCAATTATTAAAAATAACAGTTAAACCCAATATACACTAAAGTGAACTGAACTAAGACAGGAAAGGCAGATCAGCGTTCATGAGCAGTGTAAGGGTATGATGACTAATAATATCACGTAGACACAGTGGATGCGTGGTCAAACTCCCGTTGCCATGGTAATGTGACGTACGCACCACTCTGCCTGCACCTCGCCGCGCCACTCACTCGAGCTACCGCTGTTGTATCTGAGATCTTCTGATAACTACACAACATTAATCTTGACGTTTGCCAGCACCCACACCCAAGTATGCTACAGTGGTTTAGCGGGTAAAACAGGAGGCAGGGTGTAAAGGGCAGTCACGTCGTTGCATCAGTGCAGCCAACTGTCAGGCGTCAACGAAACGAAATGGGTTGAAATGAACAGAACTAACTGTTTACGCTTAGTTTGACAACTTTAGTATGCATAGAAACTTTAGTATGCATATGCCGTTTAGAAAAATAAGCTATGGTAGACAATGCATAAATTGGATTGGCGATAAAGAATTAATCACAACACATTTAACCAGATGCAAATTACACAACTGCACTATTTTTATACAGTATATATCAAACATATCTGAGCTTGAGGGGGGAGGGGGCGATCGCCCCCCTCCCTTGGATCCGCCACTGATTCATATACATTTATAAATAAGCGATATATAACATTTTAATTATTCTCCTTAAGAATAACATGGGGACCGAGTACCTAGGTTTGCTGCTACGGGAACCATAAGTGAAATTTTTGTTTTTTGTGCAAACAACAACAAACCACAACCAGATGAAGCCATGTACCAAGTTTTGTCAGTTTATATTCATAAATAAGCGAGATATAAAATTTATTTTTCTCCATAAGAATAGCATTAGTCAACGTACTGTATTTAGCAGTTGCAATATCTCAGTAACCAATTGACATAGAGCAATGATCAAAATACCAAATTACTTGTTTTTTTAAGCTGAATTCAATGGTATAGCTAAATATTTGATTTAATTACAAATTACATGTGAAACCCAACAACAAATATTTTTGGGGTACAAAACCCTCCTTCGGATGGCGCGATTAGTCTGGTTTTCGAACTCGTTCAAATAAATGCTACTTTACACCTCTGTATCAAATTTCATCAAGATCGGACCTTTTTTACGAGAGGTATCGTGCTTATGGACAAATAAATAAATATATATATATATATACATATACATATATATAAAATTTGAACGAATGGTGTTTTTGGCATCTGGGGGCCTCAAAATGAAAAGTTATCATGATCTCGGGTTTAAGAGTTACCATGCCACCTACGGTAATAGCTTCTTCCCTAAAGGGAAAATTCGCTAAAACAATTGTTATTGTTTAAAAATGCATTTTCCAATATGACAATCAATATTAAGTGAATTATGAAGTGAATTAGTCCATTTAAACCCAATTTCTCTCATGGTCTGTTGTTAATGTTATTCCTGCACCTCCCGGTCTGTTTGCAATGTTCAGATTATTCCGTTTGGTCTGTGGGAGTAACCAGACCGACGCAAATATGCGTCGCTCGGTAGCGAACTTGTTAAATGGCTTGAGATCTTATCTGTCAGATAGGCTGCAATGTGTTGAGGTTGGAGACATAAGATCTGACTGGGAGACTGTTACTTGTAGTGTGCCTCAGGGATCAATCCTTGGGCCTCTGCTATTTGTACTGTATGTAAATTACATTAACTCAACTCTTACTCGTTACAAATATCACATGTATGCTGATGACCTGCAAATTTGTGCTCATTTCTCAGTAAAAATATAAATGATTGTGTTTTGAAAATTAATGAAGACATAGAACAAATCATTACATGGACTTAGACTCAATCATGAAAAGACCAAAACTATTATAATTTGCCATTCACGTTTACAAAACTCAATTGACTTTAAAGCCACAAATTTAACTAAGGTCAACGGAAAGATTCTTCCCTACTATGACAAAGTAAAGAATCTAGGACTAACTATCAACTCAACACTTACTTGGGGTGACGCAGTTGTGGACTTCCGGCGGAAGGTTTTTGCCTCAATTCACTCACTAAAGAAGTTACAGAATGTTTTGCCGTTACATATTAAACTACATTTTATTAAAACTCTTGTGTTGAGCACTTTACTTACTGCAACTCTGTGATCAACGACATGACTGTTGCTCTTGCTGATATGCTCCAGCGGTCTCAGAACTCCTGCTTGAGATATGTTTAAGATCTGAGATGCGAGGAGCATATAACACCTTACTGCATTGAGTCACGAATATTGAAACTAAATGACCAGAGATCAGTCAAAGTTCTGTTGTTGACTTTTTCAATCTTAAAGACTGGTTTTCCAAAATATTTTGAAAAAGACTTCAAATTTGTGTCTCAAGGTAGTTTAAGAAGCTCTCGTTATGGTTTGACCACATTGCGAATGCCTCAACTAGACTGCAGTCTACGATAGGGCTTTTGTTGTCACATCTTGCCGTCTGTGGAATGACTTGCCCAGTTCCATCAAATCCCTAGATAGCCATCCCCAGTTTGTGGCGGCACTGAAAAAGTCTTACTTTGAGCGGATGTCCTTGGCCGTGTTCTAGGGGGTTGTCGTGGGTGGGATCACTGATGGGTGTGTGTTAGAGAGAATGAGTAAAATTATTGGCTTTTTCCTGTTAAAAACATGGTTTTAAGCTTTATTATTATTGATTATGCTTTAGATGTATATCCATCTCCATTTGTATGCAGGTTAAGTGTAAGAAAGGGCCATGTGGCCCTAAATTTGCCTGTTAAAATAAAGAATTTTTGATTTAATTTCATTTCATGTAGATGTAAAATAATAACATGTCATAGTCTATATGTTTTACACAAAAGTTGTGACAAAAACACCTGAAAATAAAAACGAGTTCGCACGCAACACGCTGACGTGAGGGAAGTGAATTTCCACATAAAAACTTGTAAATCTCAAAATCAGTGTAAAAACATACATGTATTCCAATTTTTATTGAAATCTGTAAACATTGATTTTTTGGCTGTCCTGGTTTCATTTACCTGCAAAGCTGGGAATACAATTTTGCGCATTATAATGTTACGAGAAGGTCCAGGCAGGCTTGAAAGTTGGCGTGAGTTGCTGGGGATGATAAAAAGTACTCTAACAAAGGAATTACAGGCTTTTCTACTGTAAAACACCCATAAGACAACGTACTGTGTTTAGTCGAAACACATTTTCTTTAATAACTTGGTAAATATTTATACTAGAATGACGAGAGAGGGCTTAAAACTTTCGCCTCACTAATTCCCATCTTTTTACATGCATTAATTTTGCATCTGGGGCTTTTCTGACCCTTTTTGGGCCCAAAAACTCGAAATTTGAAAGATTAATCCCCAAAAAGAGGTTTAGAGTTTTCCGATTGTTTTGCCCAACGAACTTGTCCAACTGATTTCAGAAAGGAACGTCCCTACCAAATTTGAAGTAAATCGGACCAAAAAATGTGACCGCTAGAGTGCAAACAAATATATATATATATATATATATATATATATATATATATATATATATATACACAATTTTGAACGACCCCCCAAAACGTGTTCAGGGGGTCACGTTAGGAACTTCTATGGTGGTCCCGGGCTTAAGTTTCACCGTGCGGGTCACGCTAATAGTTCACTTTCCAAAGGAAATTCACTAATGAATACTATATCTGTAGGTAATAGCCTAAGTAAGCGTCATAGGCCTATTTGTTTTCATCTTAGCTTAATGACATTGTCAATTCAGTTTGAAACTATATTTGTTTTTAACCATACATGATTTTGTGGGCTCCCCCTATATATCCCCCATTGAATGTGAGGTAATCTACTCAAGCAAGTGAAACGTTTCAAGGATTGAGCTGTTTCTTTATAGACATATTGTAGGTTTACATGAAATATTTACAAAATTAACAGTTAATTTCAGTAAATACCTGATTGCCTGAACGTATGGCATTTGTTATTATTATGTAACACAAACGCTAATGCTAACACTTGTAAAAGCTATTGAGCAAGTTAAAATTTGATCTTTACCTGTTTATCCATTTAAATAATAGTCTATGATTTATCTTGGATTATATATAAAACATATGTGAATTTATTTTAGCCTATGCATATTTGTGACCTTTCTCTGAACATTCCATGATTTTTTTATCTCTTTTTGTTTGTATTTCCCGGTTTTTTAAATTAACAAGCTTGATATTTTCTATTCATCGGTAATCACCTTATATTCTAGCAGGCAATGATTAAATATCAAAATTTATTCTTTTGGTATATTGGGTTTTACGGATGTTGCAGTGTGACTAGGGCCTATGTATTTTGTTGTATGTATATATATATCCATATATATATGTACTCTTTTTTTACTAAAGGAAACATAAACTTAACTTTTTAGTTTAGTCTGCAAAGTAGATTTGCTTTGAAATCAAATTGTTGTCCGAACAGTAGTTGTAAATTAGCTTTTGGGCTTACAGGCATTCTCAGTCACCAAAAGTTCTAATTTTAGCAAATTTCCCTATAGGGAAGAAGCTATTACCGTAGTCGTAATGGTAAGACTTAGGTCCGGGACCATTATAACTTTTCATTTAGAGGTCCCCAGATCCCAAAAATACCATTAGTTCGAAACTGTACATATATATATATATGTCAGTGAGCTCGATAACTCTCGTAAAAATGATCCAATTTTGATGGAATTTGGTATAAACGTGTAAAGCAACATTTATGACTTTAAGTTCAAAAACCAGCCAGATCGCTCCATCCAAAGGTGTATTTTGGGAGGATTTTGTACCCCAAAAATGGGTTTTTTGAATTTGAAATAGTCAAATTTTAGTTCAAACCATTGGATTCAGCTTAAAAAAAACACACAATTTGGTATTTTGTTTATTTCTCTACGTCATTTGGTTACCAAGATATTGAAAGTGCTAAACACAGTACGTTGTATGTTTGTTATTCTTATGGAGGAAAAGCAAAATTTTTATCTCGCTTATTTATGAACGTATACTGACGAAACTTGGTATATGGCTTCATCTGGTTGTGGTCTATTGATATTTGCTCAAACAAATTTGTTTGCTAAAGGCTCCCGTAGCAGCAAACCTGCGTACTCAGCCCCATGTTTTTCTTATGGATAATAATTAAATGCTTTGTTCCCTTATTTATGAACATAAATTAATAAAAACTAGTATATGACTTCACCTAGTTGAGTTATATTGATATTAGCATAAAAACCCATTTTTTTTATTTGTTGATGCAGCAAACCTACGTACTCAGCCCCAATGTTATTCTTAAGGAGAATAATTCAAATTGTATATATCGCTTATTTGTGAATATATTTTTATGAAACTTGGTAAGTGGCTTTATATAGTATTAAGACATGTATCCATTGGAAATTCGCTGAGTATGCAGGTTTGCTGCGACGGGGGTATCTTCTTCTGTAGAGATTAATTGTTTCCAATTGGGTTCGTGGTCAACTCATAATGACACGGCTCCCTACCATACGGTTGTACGTTTGTTTGTAGTTGTCTCATCTCCACTCAAACTGTTTGTTGTTGCTTTCTCGGTGTACCAATCAGACGTATACCAATTTGTTTTAAAAGCTTGTATAAGATATAATCAATCCCATACCCCTAGTAAAAATTAATCTACTGGTTATCCATCAGTTCGTTTTTTTTTAGATGAAAAGCGTTGTTTCAGACTTCTGTCATTGAGGTGCGAAGTATCAACGACCAAAGTACAGTTCCTGCTCCTGGAGATATTGTTACAGCAAAAGTAAGTTTTATTCTTGAACAACTATGTCTTTTAGGTGAGTTGAATTGATGTTTATTATATCTTTCTTTTTGGGCAACGTTCACCATGGATAAAGTATCCTTTGGGATTTGTCATCAGTTAAAACATAACACCGAAGAGAGTTTACACGTTGTGTGCGAGAAAAACAACTCACGATTCCTTGATAAAGCGAAATGTTATTTTGTGGTCCTGCAAAGTGCAAAACGTCTGGTTTCTATCTTTGGGCATTTTTTTTGTGTTTTTATCAAGCCTGTGCAAGTGAACCTGTCTTCTGTGCCATGTTTTATTCTATGTCAAATCCCAAAGGATACCTTATTTATTGTGAGCCATAAAGTATACTGTTGCCAAATAAGGAAAGGTTAAAAGTGATTTTTATTTTGATAGAGGAAAACTTTTTTACTTAACTTGTTATGTTGCGCAAAACTTTGTGACAGGAAAGGGCGCTTGCGGACGTTTCATCCAAACTGTGGAACTGTGGACATCATAATGATAATTTTCATCAATTCAAATAACTTTATGAAAATATTAAGATATTTATTGATTAAAGCATACAGAGCAATGTACTAAACAGGTTGATGTATAAGAAAAACAGCCTCCTAGTGTTTACATGTGCTACCGCAATAAATATTTGATATTGGGTTATATTGATTATCATGATTATTATTCGGTACTAAGTTTGTTTAGTTAAGGGTATTATAACATCAGATTTGTTTAGTTTGCGTCAAAGTTTCAGAAAGTTTATTTTGTTTATTAGTTTCGGTTGCATTTAGTAATACCCGTGAATCCCTGACGCTTATTAGTTTTTCCGGATTTACACTTCCTACTTTGTTATCATTTTGATTACGATATGACTATCTGGTTTTTCTTAACTTTGTCAATAGTAGTTTTGATTATTATAGTTTGGATCAGAGTTATAATTTGAGTTATGGTATGAGGTATTAGGTGAGTTTCTTACATTATGGTTTGCATTATAGTTTTGGCTTCGTTGGTTACGGTTGTATTTGTTAGGTCGATTTCTTACTCTATTGTTTTGTTCTTCAACGTCTTCCCTACCAAGTAATTGTTCAAAGTTCCGTATAGTAGTTATGTTTTGTACTCTTCGCGTGTCTTGTATCCGTCCCTCAAATTGTTCACTTAACAATCCCACTATTTCAGCTTCCTCAAGTAAAGGTGTCATATTTCTAAGAATGATTGCCCTTTTAATGAAATACTCTGCTTGACTCATTCTACTTCCAGCTTGATATCTTTCTAACTCAATTCGGCGTTTAATACCCCGCTGAATATCCAAATTCCAATATTTCTTCAGAAATATGGCCTCGAATTCATTATAATTTTGTATATCTGACCTTACAATTTGCCACCATTTGGAAGCACTATCTTCAAGACAGTTTTCAAGTGTGTCTTCTAAATTTGGTATGAATTGGTTTTGCCCTCTTCGCGTATTAACATTTTTGAGATATCGCTTCAGCCGATTTAGAAAATTTAATGGATCCCTTTCTCTACCCGTAAATTTAGGTAATTTTTCATTAGATTCTGGGTTTGTGTATGTTACAATTATTTCTCTAATGTTTCCTTCTATTGATGTTCCGTCTCTGTTTCCTAAACTATCAATTTTATGTTCTATGTTCCTATTACGAGCTTCTATCGTCATCGTTTTCTTTTAGGTTGCTAATATCGTTTTGAATGTTGGGTTATAGTCTTATTTGTTTCACTAAATCTGCTTTGTAATTGTGTCTCGATTTCGTCAATTTGATACCTATTAATGTCAGTGACTCGCTTGATTTGATTAGATTTGGCATTTACATGTTCTTTAACCCTTTGCGATCGGAAGGCCAGCAGGAGTGACCACAATGCAGTCGGCAGCCAGTCGGAATTCTTTCCGTACTAACTTGGTTTAGACGGTCGGACGGCCAGCTGTACTGGCCACGTCCCACTACGTGTCACCTCGGCATTTATCATGGCGGCTCGCTCCCCGCAGCTCGGAATTATTTTCACTGAAAACCTTCAGTGTTAGCATAGGGGATTTAAATTTTAATAAAACGTCTCTCAGTTCGTCTTATCTTTAACGATCGTTCATTATTACTTCGTTAAATATACGGGGGGAAAAAAAACATAACCCCATTCTTACTAATAAATGTTTATACGGGATAAAACAATTTTATTGTAGGCCTAATTATAATATAAGTGTAGGCCTATACGTAAACGTACAAGTGTTCTTATAATCATGTACATTAAAACTTAAAACTTAATTAAAAATACAAATAAACACAAATCTCTCGAGAAAATCACCAAAACACAGTTAAAATCACATAAAACTGAACCAAAACAATGATGATTATGACAGCACTTGTGCCAGAACAACAGGTGTTTATTTTAGTTGTTTACACCACAATTCTTACGATATATGTTGCAAGCCTGCTGATCGTTTAGTTTATCAATTCCTCACTAGGTTGCAGCACTCTACAGGCATTATACCACAGTTGGAATATTACAAACGAAAACATTGTTGTCGGCCAGTCCTGCTGGACGCCCGAGCGTTCGTTGGATTTCATGTTGGCCAGCACCGCTGGCCGTCCGATCGCAAAGGACAACTGCTGTGGAAAAAAATCCGACTTCCGCGCGCTAACGGCGGCGGCCAGTAGAGCTGGCCGCGCGACCGCTGAGGAATATCGGCAAATATGCATTCCGATCGCAAAGGGTTAAGTTCATGGAAAGTTTCACTAGTTTTAGCTGTTACACTTTTACTTAAATCCTGAACAATTTCATTTAGTTGGTGTTTGTGATCATCAAATTTGTTGTCAAAGATTTCGATCAGTTTAATATTATTGCTCGTAATTCGTTTTCCAATCTCCTCTTCAATTTCAACCCGTAACTTAGTTATTTCATTCCGAATTTAATTTAGTTCCCTATGTTGCTCTTCATAATAGGTTTGGTTTAGTTTAGTTTGGGATTCGATTTGGGTTTGGATTTGTTTATTTTGGGTTTGGATTTCTTAGTTTTGGGTTTGCATTTGAGTTTGGATTTGGGTTTGTATTTGTAGTAGTGTTTCCAATACCAATTTAATTTCATTTGAGGTTATACTAGATTCATTACAGTTTACCCTATTGTCATTATGTGGTGAATCACCCCGCGAGCACGTTAGTTTCGATTTGATGAATCCTTAAGTCCGTTTCGTCATATTCGGTTTCGTGATTTGGTTCACGTTCGCTTGAGTCATTTCCTACATCTTCCTCCACGACAACACTTTTTTCCCTATCTTCCCTATCAATATTTATATCTTCCCTTTCACTAGTTATCTCTTCCCTATTCATTGGATTACATTCTAATCTTGCTTCGTCCTGCTTGGGCCTAATCTTATTACTACGATCTATTAATAATTTCTTCTTTTCAGATTTTTTAAGTGTTTCTTTAAGTTTATAGATTTTGTGTATTTTGTGTTCTTTGCTCATGATTATTATTACTTTTCTGAACTTTTTCTATAACTTTATCTAACCCTTGGCTTACCAATATCTTGCCTGATTTTAGTTCCGCTTCTGTAGTTATTAATACGATTCACGTTATCTTATTTGTATAAAATTACTATATAAGATTTTATATTGTGAGACGGTTGAATCTGAAGGCAAAGTACTTTACATTAAGTGCCCCGCGTTGTGCGCCAATTATTATTTTGTTTCTATTATGAGTTAATATACCCCGACGTTGTATTCATCAATTATTACCCTTCTCTGTTATGATATATAAATAAAAAGATAGATTTTACAGTCACAACATTTATTAATACATGATTCACCTAATAGTTTTCAATTTACAGTGATACAAATTATTATATTTCTTTTCTGTTTTTGCCTCAGCTACACTCAGTTTACTAGAGACACAATATCTACACTTCGGTCATAGTTCTTTACCCTTCTTTACTTGAATTAAAAGTCTGAACTATTACGAAATTAAAATTAAAATAACAATAAAAATGTTCCCTCGAAACACCGATAATACCAAATTTTGATTATTTTTTTGTATTATTTTTGTTTTTATTTTATGACTCAACTTAGGTTCACTTATATTTTGATAATAGATTGTTCCAAATGTTCATTTCCTTTGATAATTTTGTCTTCAAGTTAGTGAAAAGAATTCACGTATAAGTTCAAAGTTCTTATTAAAAAAATGATTGGTTTTACCAGTTGAATGAAGTTGAAGTTCTTGTAGTACCTGGATTCATCTTATTTTGGATTTCTTCCTTCTTTATTTATTTTCTTCTAAGTTTTCAGAATCATAAATTTTGTTGCATCTTGGTGTGTTCAGATTTAAAACTACACTAAACTTTGATATGGTTTTTTCATTTTTGTTATTTACCGTAGTAACACAAATTAGCAGCTGTTTCTTTTAAAGTATAATTATATCACAGGTTTTTGGGCTAATTCACATTTCATATTTATTCATTTGGTATTTTATCCACGCGAAAATTAAATTATACACTGGAATTTTGAATAAGACTATCAAACAAACAATTACACCTTTCATTTCCTCAAAATAAAAATATAGATATCATGATATTTTCCAATATAACATCTTACATGTTATCTTAAATATTAAAATTCAATAGACCTTATTTTCTAATTACTTCCCCATGTTTACGTTCCTTAACTTTTCTTAATTAATTTCCTTAAAGATCTTCTTGTATAAATTTTGAATATTTAAATTAAGAATTCCTGGTATAGCTTCACGTCATCTTGGATATGTTTCTAGTTTATTTTGTATTTGTCATATGATACAAATGTTAATTTCGCAACAGCTGATTATTTGCTTTTAAATGAAGTACTTTTGTTCTTGATGTCTGCTATGTTTACGTAACAATATTTTATATAGGCGTGCTGGTTTGAGCGGTAGCACATGAGAGGGCACTTGAAAGTCACCCTATTAATGTAATTGAAACTGAGCATTGACAAATAATTGCATTGTAAGACTGCTACGGTACTGCTGATTTTCCTTTTATTCACTGGACGAGTTTTGTGATTGGAAGAAAAGAGAAACATTATCCTTCAAAATTTAAACTGTCCCCTGTTCACTTAGTACTTTGTTTCTTAGTTGTGTATTATATCTCTTCTTAGTTTTACTGTCCACTGATACAGTTGTATTTCTCTAAGAAATTTGAATGAATATATTGACTATGAATAGCTCAATTAAATTAAAAGTTCCTTCTCGAAAAGAGATCAAGAATTATATGAGTTTACAGCATAAGTGTTCATTGTGTTTGAGTTATAGTAAACTCAAGCACAACTAATTTATTTTACATAGTCATTGTAGCAGAAATAATTTTAGAAAAACAATCCATAGTGTTGCCAACTTGCAGAAAATATATGTTTAAAGCATCTGAGAGGAATCAAGAATCAAGAAGTTTTTTGGTCAGTAAATAATAATTCTCTTGCATTAGTTTCATCAAGAATTCAAGAAAACAAAAGTAAAATATTAGGAACTAGCTGTCCCAACAGACGTTGTCCTGTCCTAATGTCATTGAATTTGGTTTATGTCAAATACTTGTCATTTTCATGATGAGCTCGTTCGCTTCGCTCACTCGCCTCCCGGTTGCCATTCAAGTAGATTTGTTATTTCCTTAATGAACATATGTTTATTCCTTTCAAGTATGTTTAGATATAATCAATCAATCAAAACATCTTTATTCCAAAAAAGTTCATCGCAAGACATGGAATAGTCAGTAACATTTCTTATTACATCACCAAATTAATACCATCATGTTAATATATATATATTAGGGGTGTGCGAGTAGTGATTTTTTTAATCGAATCGAGTCGAGTCGAGTAGTGCCAATTATTTTCGAGTTTCGAGTATTTTTCGAGCGAGTATTTGCCATCAGTTGAAAGTTTAAAATAGTGTAATGGGATTTGGATACCACCCTAGATTTGATAATCTAAACATGGTTTCTAACTAATACATGAGTAGCAATACAAAGTTTTGGCCAGTACAATCAAACTGGATTACGTATTGACAAACAAAACACAGATCGACATTCATTTCCGGCTGATGAAACAGGGCCCGGTTGTCATTTGGCCAATTTCACCTGGTTCAGACATCGCTTATAATTAATATTAAATACCGAACTCATTAGTCACGGCCAAAATTACTCGGTCCGATCGTCATTTTCGGCCGATTTTACATGATGCGATCGCCTTTTGCGGCCGTTACTACGCGTTTTGGCCGGTCGAAATCGTTCGCGGTCGTCATTTTCGGCCGATTTTACATGATACGAGTGCCTTTTGCGGCCGTTACTACGCATTTTGGCCGGTCGCAATCGTTTGCGGTCGTCATTTTCGGCCGATTTTACGTGATGCGATCGCCTTTTGCGGCCGTTACTAGACGTTTTAGCCGGTCGCAGTCGTTCGCGGTCATCATTTTCGGCTAATTTTACATGATACGAGTGCCTTTTGCGGCCGTTACTACGCATTTTGGCCGGTCACAATCGTTCGCGGTCGTCATTTTCGGCCGATTTTACGTGATGCGATTGCCTTTTGCGGCCATTGCTACGCGTTTTGGCCGGTCGCAATCGTTAGCGATCGTTCTGAAATCGGCGGGAAATACTCGCTCGAACTTTCGAGTAGTTCTCAAAACTTCAAGTCGAGTTCGAGTATTAAAATACTCGGCCGAAAACTCGAAGTTTCGAGTACTCGCACACCCCTAATATACAGGGTGTCACAAAAATGCTTAGCGTGCTATGCAGAACCGTATACATACAAAAATAAGTCGAAAATGTAAAGTAACACTTTTTCAATTTCGGCTTGGTTTAGCCATAATCCGCCATTTTGTATTTTTTTGAAAATAATTAATAATTTAAAAACCCTTGACTATATTTTGATGAAACTTGGTATAAACTTTAAGTTTGTTGATATTAGAATTTTACAAAAATATTTTTTATCAAACTTATCAAATTTCAAAATGGCGGCCATTTAAAAATTTCAAAGTCAAATTCCATCAAAACCAGAAACAAAACCAAAATTTTACAAGACATCAAATTTAAAGCCCTTTCTAATCCCAATCCAATGACACTCTGATTGTAAAAATCGATTAATAAATAAAAAGGTTTTGGTAATTTAAAATTACGTTAAATGTAATAGTAAATAAATAAAAAAAATGGTTACTAGATAATGGAGCAATAATTAAAATTGTTCAAACTAAAATTGAAAGTATTCTTCGAATGTTTAAAATATTTCTTATAAAACTATAAACATAACAGTGATTTTTAAAGGGCTAAAATATTTTTATTTCATGACTACTAAATCCACCTTACCTGTAAACAGCTGGTATAAATGTAATCAGCTGTTTAACAAATTCATTGTTGTTGACGTATTCTTTTATTCTTGTGCAAGATATGTAAACAGGGGTTCACTTTTTTGGCTATTATTTTGTCATTTAAGTAATCAATTAAAAATGCCAGCGCAGTTTTCAAACGAGGAACTGTCTGATATTCACTTAATGTATGGCCTTGCAAACTGTAATCGTGTGTTAGCGCGCCGTTTGTATTCGGATCGCTTTCCAAACCGCCAACTCCCGAGTGAAATGACGTTTCTAAATGTGAATGATCGCCTTAGACAACATGGCAGCTTTCAAATTCCTTCTGGTGCTCGGGGCAGACCCCGATCTACAAGAACAATTGATGTAGAAGAGAGAGTGTTAAGAGCTGTGGAAGAAGATCCTACCACAAGCACGAGAAGAATAGCTGTGAGGATTGACCATTCATCGGTTTGGAGGGTTTTGAAAGGTCAGCTACTTTATCCCTATCATGTTCAACGAGTTCAGGCTCTTTCAGAGCGTGACTATCTCAATAGGCAACGTTTTTGTGAACAAATAAGAAGTAAATGTGCTAGAAATCCCGAGTTTTTGTCAGCTGTTCTTTTTACTGATGAAGCAGGATTAACAGAAATGGAATCATGAATTTCCACAATACTCACCACTGGGCAGATGAGAACCCCCATGAAATAAAACAATGCATGTTCCAAAATACATTTTCGTTAAATGTTTGGATAGAAATTATTGGGGACAGTTTGATTGGTCCAGTGTTTCTACCGCCAAGGCTGAATGGAGTAAACTACTTACATTTTCTACAAAATAACTTTTTGGAAATCATGGAACATGTGCCCCTAAACATCCGGCGTTGCATGTTGTGGTTTATGCACGATGGTGCACCTCCTCACTGTAGTAATGATGTAAAAGCTTACTTAAATCAACAGTTCATGAACAAGTGGATGGGTCGTGGTGGCCCGATTGCGTGGCCAGCGAGGTCGCCGGATTTAAACCCAATTGACTTTTTTGTTTGGGGCCATTTGAAGTCTATTGTGTACTCGACACCTGTTGACAGCATTGAACAGCTAAGAGAGCGGATTGAAGATGGGTGCCGAAGGATTAGAGAGATGCCAGGGATATTCGAATGGGTAAGGCAGTCGATCAGCCGACGACTGGGCAGTGCGTGGTTGTCAATGGAGGTCACATCGAGCACCTCCTTTAATGGAAAAAGTTCAAACGCTAGACGTTCTTGTAGTAGAAAGAAAACAGAGAGTATTTTTTTATGTTTTATTATTTTTTAAATGTTAACTATTTGTCTTGTTCTTATTTTTCTTTATTTGTATGTTCTTTTTACTTTTTAAATTGTTGTCAAATTGTAAATAGTTAAATCATTAAAATAGCCATTAGACCCTACGTTTTTGTTAATCAGATTTGAACAGTTAAGGTGTCTTTATATTTGTATTAGACAGTATTTAAAATTGAATATTGGACATTTTTTTGTAGCTAGTTTCCATGGAAATTGATTTTAACATTTTTAAATTGCCGCATTATAAAATTGATTATTAAAAAATACCAACGCTTTTTTATTTATTAACCGATTTTTACAATCAAAGTGTCATTAAATTGGGATTTGAAAGGGCTTTAAATTTGATGTCTTGTAAAATTTGGTTTTGTACCTAGTTTTGATGGAATTTGACTTCGGAATTTTTAAATGGCCGCCATTTTTAAATTGATTATTAAAATTTACCAAAACTTTTTTATTTTTTAACAGATTTTTACAATCAAAGTGTCATTAAATTGGGATTAGAAAGGGCTTTAAATTTTATGTCTTGTAAAATTTTGGTTTTGTAGCTGGTTTTGATAAAATTTGACTTTGAAATTTTTAAATGGCCGCCATTTTTAAATTGATTATTACAAATTACCAAAACTTTTTTATTTTTTAACCAATTTTTACAATCAAAGTGTCATTAACACGTTGGCTGCGGCCCACCAATGGCGGGCGTGCGCCGAGTGCGGCAGCGAACCAGATTGGCACAGACAAATTCAATTATTTTGGTCTGACGAATCACAAAACAGCGGTGCGGTGATGTGCTGCGTTACCACGAGACTGGACGTAGTTCGCTGAAACACCCACAGGTAGCAGCACTGCTTGGGTACTAGCCATTTCCCTTGTAATGTCAACATGCAGGGAGAATATCCCAGAAATATGGGACAAAAACTGTTTTTTTGTCCCATATGAACAGGAATTTTACGGGGATATTTAGTACCAACCTACACCAAAATAAAGCTCGCATTCCTAGCTAAATGCTGACATAAAGATAACCTTCCCTCTCGAGTGCTCAAGGCACACTGAAGCTATGAATCAACAAAGGTGGGGAGGTAGAGGGATTCCTACCACGCGCACACGGGGACGCGTAGCTGTGGTAGGAATCCCTTCCACGCGCACCCAACGTGTTAAATAGGGATTAGAAAGGGCTTTAAATTTGATATCTTGTAAAACTTTGGTTTTGTAGCTGGTTTTGATGGAATTTGACTTTGAAATTTTTAAATGGCCGCCATTTTGAAATTTGATAAGTTTGATAAAAAATATTTTTGTAAAATTCTAATATCAACAACCTTAATGTTTATACCAAGTTTCATCAAAATATATTCAAGGGTTTTTAAATTATTAATTATTTTCAAAAAAATACAAAATGGTGGATTACGGCTAAACTAAGCCGAAATCGAAAAAGTGTTACTTTACATTTTCGACTTATTTTTGTATGTAGAATACGGTTCTGCATAGCACGCTAAGCATTTTTGTGACACCCTGTATATATATATATATATATATATACATGTCTAAATGTTAAAATTAAAATAAAATACTTAAATGTGAAATATTATATGACATTACTAAGTAAATTATAAATTGTATACAAAAAGAAAGATAAAATACAAAAAACAAATTACTTGATTATTGCCAATGAGTGAACTCTTGAATTGAGTAATATGCAGTTTGGGACAAAAACTCTTTTAGTAAACTGAGGAATTTTTTTGAATTTTTTCTAGTTTTATGTGTGCTGGTAAACAGTCAAAATATTTATTTCCTCTATAAGAAGTTTTTTTGCTAAAAATTCCAAATTATGCTGCTCAACAAATCTGTGTGATCTTGTGTTGTGGTTATGTAAAGTATTCCCCATTACAATTCTTTCATTCAAAATACAAATTTTAGTTTCATAAATGTACAAACTGTATACTGTAAATACTCCTAAGTCTGAAAAAAATTGATTAACCGAACATTTATGTTTTAAATTTAATATTGTTCTAATAGCTCTTTTCTGCCATGATAAAATCCTGTCATGTTTTTCTTAACTGAATTCCCATAGATACTTACTCAATACTCAATACTCAATTTATTGCCAGTAAGTAATACAATGTGTGGATTACATCTTCCAGCTCGTCATATAACATTAAGTAATACTTATATCGTAAGCAATGTGAAATTGAATTAGAGCATAATAAATAGCCTTTAAGGTCTCAGTGTTACATGATTTTGCCATTCGTATTAAAGGTAAAGACCACTTGATGTTTTTTTAACTATAAGATCCACATGTTTATCCCATGCGAAATTCTCATCTACAATCAATCCCAGGAATTTGGTCTCTTGGACTTGGTCCAATATATCATTATCAACAAAAATTGTGGGACCCAATTTTGTTCTTACTTGTTTTGTCGAGAAAGAGACAAAACTCGATTTCCTTGGATTCAAAAGAATATTTTTACTATTTAAAAAATCCTTGATTAGGGACAATCCAATGTGAGGTGAAACCTCAATATTTTCTTCAGAATTTCCAGTAACAATTACATTTGTGTCATCTGCATATAAACACAGGCCTTTGTTTGTATCCTCCACTATTCCAGGTAAACCCTTCAGGTAACAGAGGAATAGAAGCGGGCCAAGCTTCTTTACTTTAATCATTGTTAACAGCTGTTTGGTGTAACTAACGATAAAATTAAATGAACTTTGAAGGCCAGTGGGACAGAGCACTTAGGTCGAATTCCAAATTTTCCTTTATTAAAACCTTGTGCTGACAATAACGAACACAACAACAAATAATTATTCAATTTGGTGCACTCGTTCTCAAGTTATGGCGTGACCAAGGGAAATAGGGATTTTGATTTATATATATATTAAGAAGATACGGGAATCTCAGGATGCACACACCCCCCTGCTCATGTAAACCACCCCTCACAACCATCCTTATGTAATGGTTATTTCCAAACTCTTACAATGTGTGTTTTACTTTCCAGGTGATGATAGTCAACCAGAGGTTTGCCAAATGCCTCATCACGTGCATCGGAGACAATGTGTTGACTCGGCCGTACCGCGGAATCCTACGGAAGGAGGACGTTCGCAGCTTTGAGAAAGATCGTGTCGAGATGTACAAGAGTTATAGACCTGGTGACATAATACTTGCAAGGATTGTATCCTTTTGGGAATGTTGGTTGTTCGCTTTTAAAGCGAGGAATTGAGTTTTGTTTGATATTTTTTTTTATATTTAATACGTTATTTTATTTATCTTTGTTGAGTTTACCTGCTCCATCTGACACTTTTATGTCAGAGAATTGTTAGGATTTGTAGAAAGGACTTCCTTCTACGGAAATGTGATTTGTATGAGTGTATAACTTATTTACTTACGTCAATCAATCCTTTTTTGTATGACAGCTTACCATTTATTTGGCATGTTAGGTTAGTTAAAATACCCACTTAAAAACTGAGTTAGTTGGTTTGACAAATGTAAAGTGATTTATTTGCAACTAAGACAGATAGATTTACTCAGGCTTTTTGGCTTTGAACTGGTAATAAAAACTGGCTTAGGCTTTGAACCGGCTTTTGGCTTGCTGAAATTAAATTATTTTAATCATGGATGAACATTTCTCTCGCTGCAAGGCCTGATGTTACAGTTAGAGTGTCAAACTTAGGTATTGGGATCAACCGACGCCAACCACTAATGGCTTTTAACGACAGTACACTCCCGATTAATCGAGGTCGTTGGGACTTAGGCTTTCTCTGATACGATTAATCGAGGTCGTTGGGACTTAGGCTTTCTCTGATAGTGAAAACCTCAGATAATGCAGAGGTAATGTATTTTGAGGTTATTTTATAGAGATTATTTAAACACGTAAACTTGTCAAAAAAATCTAAATGACATTATAAAGGTTATAAATAGGCCTGTATAAAGGTAAGTCTTAAGTAAGATAATTAAAAAAAAACTCGAAAATCCTCTGTAATTCATTAAAGCTACATTGCACTTAGATAGCCTATATCACAAGAGTAACAGTTTCGGTGGTTTGAGTAATAAAACTTATCTGTTTATGAATAATACCTGTATTTTTGTATAACCCTTTCTCCTCTTTAATTTGCTTCAAATATGACTTATAGCTTGAATAGCAGAACACCATATGTGTATATTTCTTCTGTCCGGTAAGTTGACTTGTAACGCCGATAGGGAGAATTTATTTGTCTTTCATAAAGTGGAACCAATTTTTTTGCCAAATTCAGTTTTTCTATGTTTTTGAAAGCATGACACTGCTATGTTCGTATTTATTACTGTAAAGTACTATTAAATTAATTTAAACAACTCCAGAATATTACGTTTTAAACTTAAAAACAGAACTTAACTCTAAACTATTACAACTGAAATAAAAATATATACTTAAAATTAATAACCAACTCCGATAACTGGGGCTTGGTTAATGAAGAGTGTACTGTACGTGATAGTGCCGCTATTCAGTAGTTAAGACCTCAGTGTTGGGATATTTCTCTTAATTGGATGCCTCCATAAAACTCCACACAACATTTGATCAATTTATAGTATACCTTAGTCTACTTGTTGTTTTCCTTATGAATTTCCCAGCTTCCCATCTCTGAAGTGCACACTTACCAGCTGACAACGGCGGAGAATGAATTAGGCGTTGTTATAGCCCACAGTGAAGCAGGTATATACAAATCAATATAATAAATACAGGTTTATGATTACCATTGCCTTCATTAGTTTAATTTATTTAAATATTCACAGTGTTTAAAATCAATATAATCATTTTTAGTTGATTAAAAATCAAATTTTCAGGCGGTAAAGTTTCTTTATAGTATTACATGTCATTCATTCATCATTTAGTGATAATTTTCTTATTATGTGTTATTTTATATTTAAGTTTCCCTATAAATGTACTAATTAATTAATTTCCCCTAAATGTGTTATTTGTATTAATTGTCCCATGTTTGTGCCTAATAATAATCATCCTTATTATCACTCCTCAGAAAGCCATTCCCCTCTATGTATTTAATGTTTATTTATCTATGCAATTGTATAATATGTATTTCATTAATTTGATCACCAATAATTATTCATAGCCTATCCCCATATAATAGCCTACTCACTTAATTTAATATGTTTGTTAATAATAATATTTTAGATATAATTTATGTGAGAGGATTGCAATAAAATTAAAATTTAATATAATATACTTTTCAAAAATAGTCCTTAAGGAATCTAAATTACAGTGACCAGTGCTAACAATTGTGTGACCATGTGCTTCTCAACAATGGACCATGCTTCCAGACCTCATCTCTACTAGATCTTTCTTCTTGCTCCAGATGCCATAGTGTTAAGACCTAAAATCTGTGAAGGACACAGTTCCTATTTTAAATTTCCCAGTATGGCCTAAGTTTTGCATTGCTTAGTGCTCATTTTATTAGGGACTTACTGCTCAATTAATACCATCTTTAAATTCACTCCTTTTTATTTTATTTCCCCCAAAAACTGGTACTTGAGCGAAGAACATTTGTAAGCAGATTGGTAAACTCCTTCCATTGTATTCTATTTAGGGACTGGAAAGAATACAGACATTTAAATAGAACAAGCCTAATGTTCTGAAAGTTAAAGTAACCTCAAGAGAGTATTTTTATATTGAACTATCTTTCCAAATTTAATTTTGAGTATTTTAACCATTCATAAAGTCAGTGAAACCATTGGACTCTCCTTTTGGACAACACTAAAATTTCCATTGTTGTAATTTTCAATACATCAGCTTAATTGGACTTAATATTCTTTCAAATATCATCCCAACGTTATTCAAGTCAGCACGATACTCCCCCCTGAGAAAAAGAGCCCTCATTTGTAAAGAAACCCCATTTAGAACCCAAAATATGAACATTTAGTTTTAGGCCTACAAGTATGTTTGTCATTTATCTTCTAGGCTAGGCCACACATTGTAATTGTTCCCCCTGAGTTATATATTATTGTAGATCCCTTTAATTGAGAACCTTTTTGAAACATAATTGTACTAATAGATAAATAAATATTGTATTGTTCCTCTGTAATTTTGTATTTTATTCAAATAGTTAAAGAAATCTTAGAAATTGTATACCTACCTTTTGTTGACATCCAGAGTAAATACAAAACACATTCTACTCACTACAATAAAGTAAAGGAGACCACAAGTACAAGTATATTTATTAACAAGTCAAAGAAGATCATTTGTGAGCTATATTTAAATAGCCTAGGGAATTTTGTAAGTAATAGCACTGATTTGTAAAGAGAAGCTAGGCTTAGCACATGGCAGCCATTGCCCTCAGATCCCGATAGCGTCACTTTTTATATCCACTTCCCCTGAACACATCCGAGCAGATAATTAGTTAAAAGTTAGCAATTTAGAATTATAAAAGTAAGACACTAATTAGAAAATCAAAAAGAATTTGGCGACCCAACGTACTGGCTTGAATAACAGTTGATAAACATTGCAATCCTCAACTAGAGTAAGCCTAGAATAAGACCATATTTAATATTAAGTTCCCGTAATTGTTTCCCTCCCCACCAATAATAACAGTGTATAAAGGTACCGCATATTTAACTATCTCGCATATTATAATAAAACGAACACACGATGGCCGAAAACAAGTAAAATTTGCGGAAAACACGAAACTACCCCGTAGCAGACGCCGACTCGAGCGACGATGAAACGAGCAGCCGCCATATTGCGCAGAACGAAGACGAAGCGCCCAAAACCAAAGGCCGCCAAACATACGCCGACCCCATCAGCCAATCAGAGAACGTCGATTTCATAACCTCGACGCAAGATTTCTCTCTCAGTCTGCCCGTAGACAGTAATAATGCTTTCTCGACACCTGAACGGAGTAACGCCAGCCGACCGACCCGAACGCTGACGGACACACCCGAAGGCTCCCGAACTGGATTCATTCATTCGAATGAACAAAGACATGCCGCCAGCCCATTGAACGAGTCGACGCTCATTCATTCTTCGCGCCCGCTGACTGATACACATATGGACGACACAACTAGCGGATTAAATGCTACAAACCCGACGACACCGATACCTGCAATCGATATGAATACGCTAGTCGCCCTTATGACTAACTTGGGCAAGAAAATCGAACAAAATAATGCTGAATTAAAATCCGAAATAAAATCCGAAATCCAGACAATCCATGCAGACTTCCATCAACAAAGTCATCAGACGAAAGCCGAATTAACCAAAATCATTAACGAAAATACCAATGAAACTCAGCAGGAAATTCAAGCCTGTTGAAATGCTTTCGAATCGCAGATACAAGAAACCAGAGAAAACCAAATCGAAATTCGATCAGAAATTAATGCCATCAAAATGACCCAAAATGCCCAATCTGAAGAAACTGCCAAATTAACTGACAAATTAATACTTAGAATTGAAAATTCCCAAACTCAAATGAGGCAATTCGTGCTGGACAGTATCTCACAACAACAAATCGCCGCCGAATTTGAAAATAAACAATATCAGGAAAATATTATATCTACTGTCAAAACTCATCTGGAAGAGCATAAGCAAAATTTTGATCTGAAAATAGAAGAATTAACTGTCAAAACGCAATTGGATAATGAACGTAATTCAAAAGCAAACCTAACGGCACTGAAAAATGAAGTTATCCCCAAAATTACATTGCAAACAAAACTAATTGAGGCACAACAAATTGAAATCCAAACCTTGAATCAAAATTTAAACAAATGTGAAACTGAAGTAACCAATCTGAAGCAAGCAAATCAATTAAACGGAATGGCCGGACAAATCAAAGTAATATGCAGTGGAAGCGAAGCCAATGATCGTCTAATGCCGAAATTTAATGGACGGAGCGGCAATCCAAATGAATATTTATATAAATTGAGAAGGCATTACGAACGAGGAATCGAAAGGAATCAATGTTGCGACTCAACTGAGTACCTGAAAGACCTGCTTGAGACATCATTCGAAGGACCAGCATCACGATGGCTACAACTGATAAAAAGTGAAATTATTGATTGGGAACATTTTGCGAGAGAATTCGAACTCAAATACTGGAGCCAGACAGTCCAACGAGGAATTAAAGCAAAAATCGAGTCGGAGAAGTGTAGAGCCAACGGAACGTTAAGCCGGACGGAGTACTTGACAGAAAGAGTATTGCTACTACAATCAATGACACCGAGCCTAAGTGAAGAGGAGATAGTGACTCTTATGGCGGAGCGATTTGACGCAATAATCCAAGACAGCATAAGCGTACAGAACATCACCACGATCCGAGCGATGGAGAGACTACTGCAGAAAGAAGACATAAAAGATGGACCTAAGAAAGCCAGGAACCACAACAACCAACAAAGCAACCGACCAGCTAGTCCAACCACTTCGAACCAACAGAATTACAACGATCGATATGCTAACCAACGGGCCTATCAACCAAAAATGAACAATTACCATAGTTACCAGCAAAACAAATACCCTTCAAACAACCCTTCGTATCGAAATCAACAAAATTACAGGAATAATGGTAACAACAACCAGCAATACCATAGAAGTCATCATGACAACAAGCCGTATCAACGTGAGCAATATCATCCCAGAAACTATGAACAAAACTACAAAAATGATCGTCAACACCCTACCAACGAACAGAATCAACTCTGCGCCATATTTAGACAGAATCCCAATCCACCTAATGCTCCAACTGTATCTCCAATGAGCTCTCATTCAAGTAACAACAACACTGCTAGTCCACGTTCCTCACCGTCTCAAACGAGACAGGGAAACGACTCGGCGCTGTAGACCACGGCCGAGAAAGGGTTATGTTGTCATGCGATCACCCATTAAATACAGCGCCTACTTATACTATCCTCGGTCAAACTATCAATCACTATAAATCTTATGCAGTCCAACAACATAATATGTGATAAAAATTTCCTTTTAGAAGATGAGTACGAAAATGATGTCAATTCAAATTATACACAAATTAACTGTCCAGAAATCAATATAACATTAAACAATATCAGCACTAATGCCTTAATTGATTCCGGTTCTTCTGTAACTTGTATAGCCGAAGCTTGGTTCAACGAAAATAAAATGAAACTACAACCATTTGAAGAATTACCAGTGAATAACACCGTTATCAAAACAGCTGTTGGAGAAAAGTCTAAACGTGTTTCCCGCACAATATATGTTCCCACCACCATTGATAAACATACGATGCTAATTGAATATTTGATAGTGCCACATTTAATAAAACCCATAATTCTCGGAGTCAATGTTCTATCTGCCCTCAAAATGGATTTAAATTTCAACACAAACGAAATAAATATGAAAATCAACAATGATAATGTTACAATGAAGTTTAATATGTGTCATCATGAAGGACAGTTATGTCAAATAATAATTAATAATAGCCATAGGCCAAATAATAATATGAATAATAATTTTGATAATATGATGTACGATGAGTACAATGATGATTTAATATATGATAAATATGACAGCACAGCGCACAACTTCAACGAATTACAAACAAATCCAATAAACGACAGCACATTGACACAAGAAGAAATTAATACATCTTTAGCATCAAATGATTATATCAAGAAAGAAGAACAAACAATTTTAAGTCAGTTATTAAATAAGTATAAACATGTTTTCTCCGAACAACCAGGCATATGCAACAAATATTCTCATGAGTTACGAGTAGATAATCCACAACATTTTAAAAGCACCACTTATCCTGTACCACAACAATATCAAGATGCAGTACAACAAGAGATCGACAGAATGGAATCCTTAGGTGTAATTGAGAGGAGTAAAAGCACTTTTATCAACCCGATAATTCCAGTCATTAAGAAGACGGAAGAAATACGACTATGCCTTGACGCCCGAAAAGCAAACGAAATTATAATACCTGATTTTGAATGTAACAGAAGTGTAAATGAGATCCTTGGAAAATGCAAAAATGCAAAATTTATAAGTAGTATCGACCTGACCGCATCATATTGGCAAATACCATTAACAGAAAATTCCAAACAATATACGGCATTCCAATTCAGAGGCAAGATATACCAGTACACTGTGACACCATTTGGTATCTCTACATCACAAGCTGCTTTAGTTCGAGCGCTAGACAATGTATTCGATCCTGAAGCTGAGAATTTTACTGCAATCTACGTTGACGACATCTGCATAATTTCACCCGATTTCGAGTCTCACATGAAACATCTAGAGTACATATTCAGCAAATTAGAAGAAGCCAACATGACCATTCGATTTAACAAATCAAAGTTTTGCCAAAATTCTGTACCATTTCTGGGATACACCTTAACTAACGATGGACTCCACATGGACCAGAGCAAAGTAAAACCAATACTAAATTTCCCTACACCAAAAAACAGAACTCAACTTAAAGCTTTCCTTGGCAGCATAAATTATTATAATAAATTCATAGATAAATTCTCTACAACCACACAACCATTAATGCGATTAACTTCAAAGAAGAACAAATTTATCTGAACTAAAGAAGATGATGCCACCTTTATGAAGATTAAACAACTATTTCTGGAAACCAACGTCTTAAAACACCCAGACCCATCTAAAGAATTCTTCTTACAAACTGACGCTTCTGACTATGCTATAGGCGGACATTTATATCAACTACGAGAAAATGGTGAGAAAGCTGCCATAATGTTTATGTCGAGAACGTTACAACCAGTCGAACAAAGGTATACCACCACTGAAAAGGAACTCCTTGCCATCATTTATTGCCTACAAAAGTCTCGATACATTGTCCTGGGAACGAAACTAACTATCATAACAGATAATCACGCACTCACCTTCTTAAAAACGTGCCGATTATTGAATAATCGATTGGCAAGATGGATACTCACTATACAGGAATATAACTTCAAAATTGTCCACTGTAAAGGTACAAACAACATCACTGCAGACACGCTAAGTCGCATCTCCATCGATCAATCCGCTATTTCATACAACAATCCAAGAGAATTAACTATCCATTACATTGAGAATATCCCCGATCAAAATCTGAAGAGCGCATTAAGAAACTTACCCCAACTCCAGCGAGAAGACACCAAACTCCAACCCATAATTGAAACATTAGAAAAACAACCAGATTCAGAAGTCGCACAAAAGTTATCATATAATTTCCGCATTCATAACAATACCCTTTATCAAAAATTGAAAAATAAATGGTTAATTGCTGTACCTCACTGCATGATTCAAGACCTCATTTGGGAATGTCACCTATTCTACCTACATTGCGGAGCCAAGAAATGCTTTCAATTATTACAAGAAACCTTCATATTTCGAAACATGAATCGAACCATAAGGAAATATTTATCTGCGTGCGATACCTGCCAGAAATGTAAGATCAGCAACCGACCGCTAGTGGCCACAGCGAAAGGAGTGCTATGTACAGGAAAGAACGAACAGTTAGCCGTTGATATCATCGGACCTCTTCCTACCAGTGTGTCAAACGTTAAATATATACTTATTGTCATCGATATCTTCACCAAATTCATCAAGTTATACCCTATGCAAAAAGCCACCACTAAAACAATATTAAATAAATTATTCACTCAACACTTCCCAAATTATGGATACCCTAAAAGAATCCAGTCTGACAATGGAACACAATTCAAGAGCGGAGAATACATCCAGAAGATGGAGCAGAATAATGTCGAATTAATCTTCAATCCAGTGTACCACCCATGCTACAACCTTGCCGAGAGACCTATTCGAGAAGTTAAGAGATGTCTACGCACCTATTGCTCCCGTCAACACAAGAAGTGGGCGAAATATATTCCTGATATTAATGCATGCCTCAATGAATTATATCATGAATCGACCGGATTCACTCCTAACGAACTACAATTCGGCGTTCGAGACCACCGCTTGTGGGAAAAATATTTGTCTGAAAATCCATTCACAATTGATACTCCAATAGAACAGAAGTTACTCATCGCTAAACGCAGGTTAGATGCCAAACGAATTAAAAGATCAGCAAAGTTAAATCAGAATCGAAAACCACAAACATTAAAGATAAACGATAAAGTGCTAATAAAATCACATCCCCTCTCCCGAGCTATTTATGGAGAAACTGCAAAGCTTTTCGAGGTTTACGAAGGACCATTCGTCATCAAGCAAATATTAGGAAAATCTACTTTTCATGTAACCAGAGAGAACGAAGACATCTTATTTGGACCATATCACATATCTGCATTAAAAAGATACCTAGAACCGATAATAGAAGAGGATAATGTATATAGTGAAGAAGACCCTGACAACATAAACTCTTAAAACAGTGTAAATAGTCCATAATCATCATCATCCATCAAGTGTAATCATTTTAAATGAGGAGATCGTCATGAACCTTAACCGCGAGTGCGTACCCCTTCTCTATTCCCCAAGTGTGAACAGTGTGATTATTCCCCAAAAACAGTGTTAAATACCAACTTATTTATAAATGCGATGATTATAAACAGTGAATTTTGCCCTTGTAACCAACAATGTATAAACCAAAAGTGTTATTATGCGAGTGAAGGACTTCATCCCCATGCCAATAAACAATTGTTATATTAAATGTTCCCTTAATCCCAATTTCCCCTGTGCGGTCATGAACTATCTAATCCCTCATCCCATATTTCCCCATTTATGTATTGTTCCTATGTTTATGTAAATTTAGAATAAGAAGTGTATTATCACCAACCAACATCAATCATTTAATGTACCTCATAACTAGCTGTAAATATATTTCATACTAAATAATTCATGTATTCCATTTCATACCTGATCGAAATCTGTCTTTAATTTCATATCATACAGATTTCTGAGGAGATAATTATAGTATTACATGTCATTCATTCATCATTTAGTGATAATTTTCTTATTATGTGTTATTTTATATTTAAGTTTCCCTATAAATGTACTAATTAATTAATTTCCCCTAAATGTGTTATTTGTATTAATTGTCCCATGTTTGTGCCTAATAATAATCATCCTTATTATCACTCCTCAGAAAGCCATTCCCCTCTATGTATTTAATGTTTATTTATCCATGCAATTGTATAATAATATGTATTTCATTAATTTGATCACCAATAATTATTCATAGCCTATCCCCATATAATAGCATACTCACTTAATTTAATATGTTTGTTAATAATAATATTTTAGATATAATTTATGTGAGAGGATTGCAATAAAATTAAAATTTAATATAATATACTTTTCAAAAATAGTCCTTAAGGAATCTAAATTACAGTGACCAGTGCTAACAATTGTGTGACCATGTGCTTCTCAACAATGGACCATGCTTCCAGACCTCATCTCTACTAGATCTTTCTTCTTGCTCCAGATGCCATAGTGTTAAGACCTAAAATCTGTGAAGGACACAGTTCCTATTTTAAATTTCCCAGTATGGCCTAAGTTTTGCATTGCTTAGTGCTCATTTTATTAGGGACTTACTGCTCAATTAATACCATCTTTAAATTCACTCCTTTTTATTTGATTTTCCCCAAAAACTGGTATTTGAGCGAAGAACATTTGTAAGCAGATTGGTAAACTCCTTCCATTGTATTCTATTTAGGGACTGGAAAGAATACAGACATTTAAATAGAACAAGCCTAATGTTCTGAAAGTTAAAGTAACCTCAAGAGAGTATTTTTATATTGAACTATCTTTCCAAATTTAATTTTGAGTATTTTAACCATTCATAAAGTCAGTGAAACCATTGGACTCTCCTTTTGGACAACACTAAAATTTCCATTGTTGTAATTTTCAATACATCAGCTTAATTGGACTTAATATTCTTTCAAATATCATCCCAACGTTATTCAAGTCAGCACGATACTCCCCCCTGAGAAAAAGAGCCCTCATTTGTAAAGAAACCCCATTTAGAACCCAAAATATGAACATTTAGTTTTAGGCCTACAAGTATGTTTGTCATTTATCTTCTAGGCTAGGCCACACATTGTAATTGTTCCCCCTGAGTTATATATTATTGTAGATCCCTTTAATTGAGAACCTTTTTGAAACATAATTGTACTAATAGATAAATAAATATTGTATTGTTCCTCTGTAATTTTGTATTTTATTCAAATAGTTAAAGAAATCTTAGAAATTGTATACCTACCTTTTGTTGACATCCAGAGTAAATACAAAACACATTCTACTCACTACAATAAAGTAAAGGAGACCACAAGTACAAGTATATTTATTAACAAGTCAAAGAAGATCATTTGTGAGCTATATTTAAATAGCCTAGGGAATTTTGTAAGTAATAGCACTGATTTGTAAAGAGAAGCTAGGCTTAGCACATGGCAGCCATTGCCCTCAGATCCTGATAGCGTCACTTTTTATATCCACTTCCCCTGAACACATCCGAGCAGATAATTAGTTAAAAGTTAGCAATTTAGAATTATAAAAGTAAGACACTAATTAGAAAATCAATAAGATCTTTAAAAAGATAACTCTAAATACTTATAAATCACAGGTGAAAAACCTTAAGCCTATGTTACACGGCCAGGGCGGTGCCCAGTGGCCTGTAGAAAAGAGGACAACCACGGGCATACCTGATACACGGCGCGAGGTGATCGGCGGCGCTTTCACCGTCGTCTCTCTGTTCTGATCATAACTCCACTACATTGCAGTAAGAAATACCTCCGTCGCAGCAAACCTGCATACTTAGCGAATTTACAATGGAGATATAAATGTCTTAATACTACATAAAGCCACTTACCACGTTTCATAAAAATATATTCATAAATGAGCAATATATACAATTTTAATTATTCCCCATAAGAATAACATTGGGGTTTTTTATGCTAATAACTAGGTGAAGTCATATACCAGTTTTCATTCATTTATGTTAATAATTAAGGGAGACATAGCATTTAATTATAATCTATAAGAATAACATGGGGCTGAGTAGGCAGGTTTGCTGCTACAGGAGCCTTTGAAAAAAAATTGTTTTTGAGCAAATATCAATGCTCCACAACCAGATGAAGCCGAATACCAAGTTTCGTCAGTTTACGTTCATAAATAAGCGAGATATAAAATTTTTCTTTTCCTCCAAAAGAATAACATTGGACAACGTACTGTGTTTAGCACTTTCAATATCTCGGTAACTAATTGACGTAGAGGAATGATCAAAATACCAAATTTTGTGTTTTTTAAGCTAAATCCAATGGTAAAAACTAAAATTTGACTATTTCCAAAATAATATGTAAAAAAATTCAAAAAACCCATTTTTGGGGTACAAAACCCCCAAAAACACCCCTTCGAATAGAGCGATCTGGCTGGTTTTCAAACTTAAAAGTCATAAATGTTGCTTTACACGTTTATACAAAATTTCATCAAAATCGGATAATTTTTAATTTTTACGAGAGTTATCATGCTCACGGACACAATTATATATATACAGTTTCGAACGAATGGTGTTTTTGGGGTCTGGGGACCTCAAAACAAAAAGTTATCATGGTCCCGGGCCTAGGTCTTACCATGCCGACTACAGTAATAGCTTCTTTCCTATAGGGGAAATTCGCTAAAATCTATAACACTGTTCACACCTTTATTTGGTTAATAATTTCCCTGACTATCCCTGAACAAATAAGTTAATTTCCATGACTTCCCAAACCTAAAAAGTAATGTTCTCTAATTTTTGACTCGGAATGAACACTTTATTTACAATAGGTAATTTAAACAGAATTATTTTTGTCTCCACCATCCCCTTAGCCATCCAATGCTCTCTTGATTATTTTACAACAGTTTGTTGTTTTCCAATACATTTTTGTCTTATCATTTAGCGAATTTCCCCTATAGGGAAGAAGCTATTACCGTAGGTGGCATGGTAAGACTTAAGCCCAAGACCATGATAACTTTTTGTTTTGAGGTCCCCAGATGTCAAAAACACTACCTATTCGTTCAAATTTATATATATGTATATATATATATATATATATATATATATATATATATATATATATATATATGTATGTGTCCGTTACCGCGATAACTTTTGATGAAAGAAAGAAACGCCCGATTTTGATGAAATTTAGCACAAATGTGTAGACTTAACATTTATGACTTAATTTCGAAAACCAGAACGATCGGACTATGGGAAGGGGGTTTTATGGGGGTTTTAAATTTTCCAAAAATCAGTATTTTGAATTTTTTCCTTAAAATTTTAAAAACACTCAATTTTAGTTATAGCCATTTTATAGAGCTTAAAAAAAATTTGGTATTTTGAATCATTAACCTAGGTTAAGTGGTTGTAGAGAAAAGTAAAAAAACGTGTCTATAAAATGTTCCATGTTAATCTTATAGGAAAAAGTTTTTTTGGATTTTCCTCAGATAATTTTATGAAAAACTTCATATTTATTTTTACCAATCAGTTTAGCTCTACAAAACAATCGTTTTGGCGTTTTAATCGTTTTACGTCCAACCGTTGCAGAGATATTCAATGTGCTAAACACAGTACGTTACCCAATGTTATCCTTATGGAGAATAAATAAAATTTATTATTATGAATGTTTATTGATGAAACTTGGTATCTGGCTTCAACTAGTTGTGGTATATTGATATTTGCACAAAAAACTTATTTATTGTTGATTATCCCCATAGCAGCAAACCTGCATTCTCGTATTCATATGGAGAATAAGTAAAGTTTTATATCTCCCTTAGTTATGAACCTAAATTAATAAAACTTGGTATGTAGCTTCACCTGGTTGAGTTATATTGATAATTGCAAAAATACACATTTTTTATCTTCCTTGTTGCAGGAAAACTGCGTACTCAGCCCTAATGTTATTCTTATGGAGAATAAATCAAATGCTATATATCACTTATTTATGAATTTATTTTTGTTAAACTTGATAAGTAGCTCTATGTAGCAGTGAGGCACATATATATGAACTGGAAATTCGCTGAGTACACAGGTTTGCTGCGACGGGGGTATTTCACTTCCTCTTCATTGCATCATAAAAACCGATTTAACAAAAATCTGACAAGTTTTGATTTTTGCACAGTAATGCTTTGCGTTTACAATTAAATTACAATTTTTTCTGTCCTGTATACAATATTAGTAATTTTCCCTGAGTTTCGGCATTTTTACAAATTTTTCCCTGACCTTTTTAAAATTCTCTGACTCTCCCTGACTTTCCAGAAAGTGTGAACCATTTAAAACCTGTGATTTAAAAAGGCAATGGTAAAAAAAAAAACAAAAAATATGACCTTATTCACTGGTAGCCAATGGGCGAATGAGTTTAGGAAGTGGAGGAATACGGCCGCGCCGAGGCAGGCCTTTGATGTTTACTGACTTTCCACGGGAATGCCCGCGCCAGTCCGGACCGTGGGCTGCGGCGGGCCGACCTGATACACGTCCTGTGGTGCGGTAGGTTTTATGGCTTGGCCCGCCAAATCACGGGCCGTGTAGCATAGGCTTTAGTTAAATTAAGGTTTTTACTGTGAGTATTTTGAGTCATATTCACTGCTTAAGTTTTCAACATAACTTGCCCTCAGAATGAACATTTTTAAAAAGCTTTCATATATCGGCAAGGGAACCTTACAATTGACTTCAATTTAATACTGATTCTCTTTATTCCTGTCTTAATAGTCAGCCTACTTGCCTAGATATTGAGTTAGTCTTTTGTCCCAATATTTTTTTCCAAATAGGCATACATTTGGCTTGGGCCTTGAACTTGTACAGATAGAATTGCCTTTCCTTTAATTTATATTCCGCCATCTTATTAATAAATAAAGTTCTTGATTTTTGGCACAAAAACTATTACCAGGCACGGTAGCTCAAAGGTAGAGCGCTGACTTCGCAAGTCAGCCGTAGGTTCAATCCCGGCTGACTGCTAAGATAATTTGACATGAGCGGTCACCATTGGCTTGCCCATGTGATTATTTCCGTTAATTGTATCTCACTGTCTTTCGATCGCCGCACAGATCTATTAGCCTATGGCGACAGGCAGCTGTGGTTTTTTAAGAAATAAATAAAAATATATTATTTTGTATACGGTATCAATCAAAAGGTATTATTATCTCGTTATGCCTTTTGGGGGTTTGAAAAACACGTAGGCCTACCTTTAAGTCCCATGCTTTTAGAGATCCAATGTTTATCTTATAGAGTTATTTTTGATTCAGATAGCCAGCTAATTAAAAATTTTCCAAACGTGTCTGCAATATTCCCATACGAGAACGTGGTACTTATAGTATTACCTTTCCAGTAGCTTATGATTTCTATTCTGCCACCAAAATGTGTTATTATATATGATGTGCAAGTATGTCACCCATCATTGCATTGATTTAGCCAAAGCTTTAGGCTCACTTCATTGTTGCTCCTGTTTCTTGCCTAATCTGATTAATTTTACTGATTTAATGTTATTTCTCATCATTTCTACTTCCCAAATTTATAACTACTGTACGTATTTGACTTACTGTCAATTATTAGCAATCCACTGAATAGATTTAAGCTATTCTGAGCGCGTTTCACAGCAACTAGGCTGCATCATCAGTAGAAGAGGTTAAGCTACATAAGTAGATTGATCTGCGAGGATCCTGTCACGAAGTTAAAAATGTACAAAACGTCTTTTGGACACACACATACATCACACGAACAAAAAACAATAATGAAATCTACTGTACAATCTTGATAGTCTCACATTTGCTGCACCTTACCTGTGTGATGAGTTTACCCCCACCAAGTAACTATTTAGCATTTTGTTTTAATGACACCCTCGGTAATCCAACTATAGTAAGATCCATATTTATCGGATTACCAAGAGTACTTTGTATTAACTTTGTGGGTTAGTAAGGCGAAAGAATGCCTCATAATCCTTATTACCAATGTGGTTTTTCATATTTATCGGATTACCAAGAGTACTCTGTATTAACTTTGTGGGTTAGTCAAGGCGAAAGAATGCCTCGTAATCCTCATTACCAATGTGGTTTTTCATATTTATCGGATTACCAAGAGTACTCTGTATTAACTTTGTGGGTTAGTCAAGGCGAAAGAATGCCTCGTAATCCTCATTACCAATGTGGTTTTTCATATTTATCGGATTACCAAGAGTACTCTGTATTAACTTTGTGGGTTAGTCAAGGCGAAAGAATGCCTCGTAATCCTTATTACCAATGTGGTTTTTCATATTTATCGGATTACCAAGAGTACTCTGTATTAACTTTGTGGGTTAGTCAAGGCGAAAGAATGCCTCGTAATCCTCATTACCGATGTGGTTTTTCATATTTATCGGATTACCAAGAGTACTCTGTATTAACTTTGTGGGTTAGTCAAGGCGAAAGAATGCCTCGTAATCCTCATTACCGATGTGGTTTTGTCTGGTTTTAGGAGTCGCCATGATTCCCATCAGTTGGACTTGTATGCAGTGCCCGAAAACTTACAACAAAGAAGAAAGGAAAGTTGCCAAAATTGTGCCAGAGAAAATAACCCTAGATTGATTACAGACCCTGTTTTTGTACTTTGTAAATATATTCATTGTTTTTTAAATACTTGGCATTTTCAAAATTCATACCTCATTGGTCATGCCAGAAACGTTCCCAACTCTTTCCTTCTACTGCTTGGTGTGTAGTCTAGCTTGCCAATGCTTTTAGCGAATTTCCCCTATAGGGAAGAAGCTATTATCGTAGGTCTCATGGTAAGACTTAGGCCCGAGACCATATAACTTTTGTTTGAGGTCCTCAGATGACAAAAACACTATTCGTTAAAATTTATATATATATATATAATAATAATAATAATTTATTGCATATAGCATTACAAAAATGTGTGCAAAATTTCAAAAAACAGGAATGATAGAGATCAGTTTGTTGTCTTTGTCTTCTGTATTTCGTTGAATTCAAGATCGAGTACATATAAAGGATTTTCTAAATAATAAAGTTTTACTTTTTTGATGTCTCTGCTTGAATTAATTGAAATGTTGTGATTTTCCTTTAATTTGTTTAATAATTTGCCAATTGCATAATAAATAGTTTTTTCATATATTGTTGTTTGATGTATTGGATGTTGGATATAATCTTTTTTTCTTGTGTCATATTGGCTGTGGCATTGCTTGCTAGTAAATTTGTTTTTGTTTTTTAAGTAGTATTTTAGTAATTCTACAACATATAATCCAAATATAGTCAATATTTTGTCTTCTTTGAAATGTTCAAAGCATGATTCGTCATATGACAGATTGTTTATTATTCTAATGGCCCGTTTTTGTAGCCGAAATATTTTTTTTTTATTTTCCATTGATGTCGCAAACAAATTGGGAGACAATAAGTTAAAATACTTTGAAAAAAGAAAAAGTATGCAACTTTTAAGGTGGGTTTGTCCACACATTGGGCTAAAACTCTTAAACAAAAACAACAGGAATTAAGTTTTTTTGAAATCTTCTCAATATGATTAGTCCATGTTAATTTGTTGTCAATAATGAGGCCTAGGACTCTAGTGTCGTGAACCGTGTTAATTATATGGTTATCAAATTTGCAGGTAGGTGAATTTTCTTGTTGTTTCTTTTTGAAATGGAAATTTAAAATATTTGTTTTAGAACAGTTTAACACCATTCCATTTACCGAAAACCAGTAATTGAGATCTAAAAGTGAGTGGTTTAACGAGCATTGTAAATTTTCAAATGAGCTTCCAGACACAACACTAGTGTCATCTGCAAATTGAATTGGTTTATTCGATTGTGCATTACATGCAATGTCCGAAACATAAATAATAAACAATAGAGGTCCCAGTATTGACCCTTGAGGTACTCCCATTTTTACAGTTTCCCAACTAGACTCCTGTTCATAATTTTTAAATTTTATTTTAACCTTTTGTTTTCTATTTTATAAATATGAACTCATTATTTCTCCTGCTACACCTCTTACTCCAAGTGCTTCTAATTTATCAATCAAGATTTCATGATCGATGCTGTCAAAAGCTTTTGAAAGATCACATTGGATTGATGCCACAAATTTACTGTCTTCAATATTTTTAACCAACAAATCTATGTACTCAGCTAAGGCATCAAGTGTTGACAAGTATCTTCGAAATCCATATTGTTCAATATTGATTAAATTGTGTTTTTCCAGGAAAGATCTGTCATATATGATTTTTTCAATTATTTTTGACAAAGACGGAAGAATTGAAATGGGCCTAAAGTTTTCTAATGTACTGATACCATCTTTCTTTTTTATAGGTGTCACAACTGATAATTTTAGTTTTTCTGGGAATATTCCATGATATAAACAGAGATTAAAAATATAAGTCAAATGGGGTACAATTATAAATATACAATTTTTTATGAGGTTGACAGAAATATCGTCCCATCCAGTTGTGTATTTTCTTGTTAACTGATTGACTATTTTTAATATTTCTTTGACACTGGTAGGATTTATATATACGGACGTTTGAATCTTGTTTGGGTAGTTTTTAAACAGTTCTTTCGCTTTCTCCAAGTATATATATAGATATATATATATGTGTCCATGAATGCGATAACTTGAGTAAAAAACATACGATTTCGAATAAAATTTAGTTCAAATGTGTAAAGCGACATTCATGCCTCTTAAGTTCGAAAACCAGAAAAATCGGACTATGGGAAAAGAGGGGTTTATGGGGTTTTAAAAAATCAGTTTTACGCATTTTTCACCCAAAAATGTTTAAAACACTCAATTTTTGTTTTGACCATTTTATAGAGCTTAAAAAAAATAGTATTTTTAATCATTAACCTAGGTTGAGTAGTTCCGGAGAAAATCCAAAAAACGTGTTCATAAATCCCATGAACACGTTAATCGTATGAGAAAAAGGTTTTTAGTTTTTCCTCAGTTAATTTTACTGTAAAATTTACATTTGCTTTTACCAATCAATTCAGCTCTAAGAAACAATCATTTTGGTGTTTAGATTGTGATTCTACGTCTAACCGTTGCAGAGACATTCAAAGTGCTAAACACAGTACGTTGTCCAATGTTATCCTTATGAAGAATGAATAAAATTTGATACCTCGATTATTTATGAATGTATATTGATGAAACTTGGTATATGGCTTTACCTAGTACTAGTATATTGATATAAAAAAATTGATTTTTTGTCGATTATCCCCGTAGCAGCAAACCTGCATACTCAGCCATAATGTTATTCTTATAGAGAAAACATAAAGTTTTATATCTCCCTTAATTAAAAACATAAATTATTAAAACTTGGTATCCAGCTTTACCTGGTTGAGTTTTATTGATAATTGCTTAAAAACACATTTCTTATCTTTTTTGTTGCATCAGACCTGCGTTCTCTGCCATAATGTTATTCTTATGGAGAATAAATAAAATGCTATATATCACTTATTTATAAATGTATTTTCATGAAACTTGGTAAGTGGCTTTATGTGGTAGTGAGAAACATATACATGCATTAGAAATTCTATTAGTACGCAGGTTTGCTGCGACGGGGGTATTTATTTGTACATTGGTCCTCCCCAGGTACATTGTACATTGCAGGTACATTTGTCCTGCCACGAGGGCCTGCGGTAAAATTTCTCTGGGGGACCACAGAGACCCCTTGGTAATTAATTTTCTTTTGGCCAGGGGCCCCTGGAATTCGGGGGCTTGGGGCAATGTGTGCCCCAGTTGCCCCCGCTGTGGCGGCCCTGGTCCTCCCACCTGTTTTAGAGTACCTTGTACCTACCTACCGAGTAGTCCTCTGCTTTCAGCATTAACAGAAGATTCTGCTCTCTTCTGCATGTCTTGGGAACATTGGTGTACAGCTCGATGCTATTGCCATTATGTCCGAGTGTATTATGTTGTAATGTGTTGTGTAAAGCTCTGTTAGTGAATTTTCCCTATAGGGAAGAAGCTATTACCGTAGGTCTCATGGCCCGAGACCATGACAACTTTTGTGGTCCCCAGATGCCAAAAACACCATTTGTCATATATGTAGGTCTGTATATATACTAGCTGTTACCCGCAGGCTTCACCCCGCGAATTATTTATAAAACTATGATAGTTTTGTGTGCTGCATTCTGTTGTTAGCCTGTGGAAGTACTAAGAATCAAGATAAGCTGTTTGTATTTTCATCAGCTCAAACAAAAATGAATGTCCATAAGGAATACATGGGAATTTTGATCCCCCGTGGGGCATAGGCCCTATAGGATTTTCACAACTTTAATATGCCTATATGTTACTCAGGACTATCAAGTACCTCTTTGCAAAATTTCAGCTTGATCAGTCCAGTAGTTTTCACGTGATGGAACTTCAGAGTTACGCACAAACACCCATACTTTCACATTTACAATATTAGTATGTTGATATGATTAGTATGATATTAGTAAGCACGATAACTCTTGTAAAAAATGTCCGATCTATTGAAATTTGGTAAAAATGTGTAAAGTACCATTTATTTGAACGAATTCGAAAACCAGACGAATCATACATGGGTTTTCACGTGTAATTTTTTATTTAAATCAAATTTTAATTTATACCATTGATTTAAGCTGAAAAAAATAAATAATTTGGTATTTTGATCATTGCTCTACATTAATTGGTTACTGAGATATTGCAAGTGCTAAACACAGTACGTAGTCTAATGTTTTTCTTATCAAAAAAAATAAATATTTTATGTCTCGCTTATTTATGAATATAAATTGACAAAACTTGGTATATGGCTTCATCTGGTTGTGGTTTGTTGTTGTTTTCATAAAAAACCAAATGTTCACATACTGTTCCCGTACGCAAACCTAGGTACTCGGTCCCCATTTTATTCTTATGGGGAATAATTAAAATGTTATGTATCGCTTATTTATTAATGTATATGAATGAAACTTGGTATGTGACTTAACTTAGATGGGTTCTACTGATATTTGCATAAAAACCCATTATTTTGTGTTCCTTGTTGCAGCAAACCTGCGTACTCATTCCCAATGTTATTCTTATGGAGAATAATTAAAATTGTATTTATCGCTTATTTGTGAATATATTTTTATGAAACTTGGTATGCAGCTTTATGTGGTATTAAGACATTGGAAATTTGCTGAGTACGCAGGTTTGCTGTGACGGGGGTATTTTAATACTCTCTTAGATTACTAAACTTCAAGGGGGCACCTTGACCTTCAAACTGATGAAGGCAATTGAATTGCGAAGCTTTCCTCTATACTTTGAACTAGCTCTAATTAACGATTTTTTTTTAAGAGAGATTGGCGGCCCCTCTTTCCCTAAACGTTGACTGTCCACATAAGCCTTGGGGCTGGGGTTGAATCAAGCAAAGCAACGTGTAAGCCATTACAGTTCAAACTAGGCAATACTAAATGTTCATCAATTTGATTATCTTTGCTGTGAAATTGTCACATTAACACTTATTCGCATACACTACTTTGATGCTACAATAACACTATAGCAATCAGCAATCCAGCCACTAGAGCGTGGATTTCAAAAGAGTCCTACCGGAACCCCCACCCACAGTCTGCTGACTAAATCCTACTACTTTGGCAAGCCTGAACAAACAGATTACAAAGATTATTATCAAGCATTTCTTCAGTTGATACAAGACTTCAGGGAAAAGAACTTTAAGAACCTTATCTGTTCGCCGATGGGTTGCGTTCGGGACCATGTACCTATCAAGTACTTCGCATAAAATATTGCTAAGTTTCAGAGCACTACAGGAGCAGGTGTTACTATAATTACCTCCAGTGAAAAATTGAACAGGGTGCTGTGGAACGGTTTGTCTTACCATGAGTTCGTCAAGCAATTGCAAGAAGAAGTATTGACAGCAATTCAGAATTCCAGAAGGGCCGGGCCAAAATCCAAAGTTTGACAACAGAACTCCAGCCGAACAGATGGGCAACTCTAACTCTACAACTATCAAGAGGACCATCAATCTCCATTCCCTGGATGATTATCCTCTCGACAGGACCAACCGTTGGGGCGCTACAGCTAAAATGAAAAGGGACTATTTTGGACATGTTCAAAATTTCCTCCATTTTGATTTTTTTGAGAAGGTTAAAATTTAAAATCGTAACTTTTGACAATTTTCCTTGGGGTTACAAGGTAAAAGCTACGTGCGTGCCAAATTTCACGTTTCTAGCTCATCTAGAAGTAGTCTAGAGTTTGTATACCTCCGTCAGTCAGTGAGTGAGTGAGTAACACATGCGGATGTATATATTTGAGACTCGCTTCGCTCGCTGGGGGCTCCGCCCCCAGACCCCTATTATAACTCATGTTCCTCTCAAGTATTTTTTATATAGTATACTATTTTGATTCATTTGGGAAATAGCCAATCTAGATGGCATCTTTTTTCATTGGACCTATCATTTGTTTACACTTTACCATGTGAAAGTTTCATTGACAGTTTACTGGATATTTTTTTACAGATGTTATGATTTATTTTGTTTTTATTTGAAACTCCATAAGCCCAATGTTAACATTTCCAATTTTCAACATAAAAATTAGTGGTTTTAAAATTTAAAACTGTAACTTTTGGCAATTTTCCTCGGGGTTTCTAGGTACAAGCTACCTGCATGCCAAATTTCAAGTTTCTAGCTCGTCTAGAAGTGGTCTAGAATTCGTATACCTGAGTTACACATCGGGCTGTATATATATTAGATGGATATATATTAGACTCGCTTCGCTCGCTGGGGGCTCCGCCCCCAGACCCCTGTGGGGGGTTTGGCCACAGTTTAATTTTAATTGTTCCAAATTCTATTTAAGACTTAAATTCTAAAACTATTCCCACCCAGGCTTTGATTATTTTTAAGGGTTTAACTATAAAATCTGGTCATATGCCTGTTGATGAATACTACTTGGCATGGAGACGTAGTATGTTAAATTTTAAGCCTCCATGTATTACTTGAGTGCTTGAAACAAATTAATACCCTTAACTGATGTATAATGTAGCCTTTATAAGGCGTCTTTTGAACCTTACCTTATAGGAATACGACCACTGTTAACAACCTGAAATACTATGACTTTTGGTAACTACAAGCCTTCTGCAACAAATATGACATGATTTATAAGGGATTTTACCCTCGACAGAGCGCAACATAAAAAATATACCCAAAAAACACGAAAAAATCTATAAAAGCTATAAGACTTTGATTTTTTGTGCGTTTAAGATATTTAATCTGGGCGTGGGAGTGTTGCTTGGTACTAATTGTAATGTAGGAATACTGTGTGATAAATATTAGGCCTCTAAGTTCTATATTAGAGCGACAAACCATTAAAAACCACGAACAAATCTTGGAAAAAAGTCTAAATTTAAAAGATGTAGCTCTACCTAAGGGTGAAGGGGGTGAGATACGGCAAAATGTCATAGGACTAAAGTTGTAGTTCGTCTAAAATCCGTGGTATGTAGTGGTCTTCGTTTTTCGATAGGACAACCCGTTTGGCCGCTAGAGCTCAAATAAAAAGACTACATTTTGATTTTTTATTCACAATTTTTTTTTGAGGTATTTTAAACTAAAAATAGTAGGATTTGGGAAGAAAAGGTGCAACGCACACGCATGCCATATCTCATGATACTAGTTAAAGTATAAAATGTATTACGTGCATTTTAATTAATAACAAATGTTCCAGAACCGGCATTTCCTTACTACTTATCCTTAAACGGTCAAATCTATAGGTTTTAAAAGGGTTTTAGCGAATTTCCCCTATAGGGAAGAAGCTATTACCGTAGTCGGCATGGTAAGACCTAGGCCCGGGACCATGATAACTTTTCGTTTTGAGGTCCCCAGACCCCAAAAACACCATTCGTTCGATACTGTATATATATATATATATATATATGTGTCCGTGAGCACGATAACTCTCGTAAAAATTATCCGATTTTGACGAAATTTGGTATAAACATGTAAAGCAGCATTTATGACTTTAAGTTCGAAAACCAGACAGATCGACCTATCCGAAGGGGTATTTTGGGGGGGTTTTGTACCCCAAAAATGGGTTTTTTGAATTTTTTACACATAATTTTTGAAAAAGTCAAATTTTAGTTTTGACCATTCGATTCAGCTTAAAAAAACACACAATTTGGTATTTCGATCATTCCTCTACGTCAATTGGTTACCGAGATATTGAAAGTGCTAAACACAGTACGTTGTCTAATGTTTTTCTTATGGAGGAAAAGAAAAATTTTTTATCTCGCTTATTTATGAACGTATACTGACGAAACTTGGTATACAGCTTCATCCCGTTGAGGTCTATTGATATTTGCTCCAAAAAATTGTTTTTGCATAATCATCCCGTAGCAGCAAACCTGCGTACTCAGGCCCCATGTTATTCTTATGGATAATAATTAAATGCTCTGTCCCCCTTAATTATGACCACAAATTAATAATACCCCCGTAGCAGCAAACCTGCGTACTCAGCGAATTTCCAATGCATATATATGTATCTTAATACCACATAAAGCCACATACCAAGTTTAATCAATATACATTCATAAATAAACGATTTATGACATTTTAATTATTCTCCATAAGAATAACATGGCAGCTGAGTATGCAGGTTTGCTGAAGCAAGGAACACAAAAAATGGGGTTTTATACAAATATCAATATAACTCATGTATCAATATAACAAATTTAATTAATTTATTTTCATAATTAAGGGAGATAACACGTTACTTATTCTCCATAAGAATAACATGGGGCTGAGTACGCAGGTTTGCTGCTACGGGAGCCTTTGGCAAAAAATTGTTTTTTGAGCAAATATCAATGGTCCACAACCAGATGAACCCGTATACCAAGTTTTGTCAGTATACGTTCATAAATAAGCGAGATATAAAATTGTTCTTATCCTCCATAAGAATAACATTAGACAACGTACTGTGTTTAGCACTTTCAATATCTCGGTAACCAATTGACGTAGAGAAATGATCAAAATACCAAATTGTGTGTTTTGTTAAGCTGAATCCAATGGTAAAAACTAAAATTTGACTATTTCCAAAATTATATGTAAAAAATTCAAAAAACCCATTTTTGGGGTACAAAACCCCCCCAAAATACCCCTTCGGATAAAGCGATCTGGCTGGTTTTCGAACTTAAAGTCATAAATGTTGCTTTACACGTTTATACCAAATTTCATCAAAATCGGATAATTTTTACGAGAGTTATCGTGCTCACGGACACATATATATATATATAGATATATATATATATATATATATATATACAGTTTCGAACGAATGGTGTTTTTGGGGTCTGGGGACCTCAAAACGAAAAGTTATCATGGTCCCGGGCCTAGGTCTTACCATGCCGACTACGGTAATAGCTTCTTCCCTATAGGGGAAATTCGCTAAAACTGGTCATATTTCTGCTGCTATTTACTAAGTGTGATGTAGACATACTACACGCCCAATATCAGGCCTCCATCAAGTATATTAACGTGATAGGAAATAAAAAACCGCCACAAAATCTCAAAATTTAAATAATCTAGAGCTATCTAAGGGTGAAGGAGACGAGATACGACAAAAAGTCATAGGAACAAAGTTGTAGATCTTGCAAAACCCATGGCACATAGTGATGACCGTTTTTAGATAGGTCAATCCGTTGGGCTAGAGCTAGAGCTCAAAAACTGTAATTTTAAAATAAGCCTTTTTTGGGGGGGTTTAAATATTTTTTTAGGGGTGTTAATAGTAAAAATTGTCAGTTTTGGCGATTTTCCTGGGGGTTACAAGCTACTGCAACCAAAATTTCAGGTTTCTAGCTCATCTAGAAGTGGTCTAGAATTCGTATACCTCAGTCAGTCAGTGAGTTACACATGCGGCTGTATAGTATATGTTAGATTCATGAACCTAAGCTTAATGAAAATAAAATTGAAAAAAGTAGTAACAAGTGTAGGGCAGCATGGGCAATAATTAATTCAAATAACAACGAGTTTGCACGCAGCACGCTGACGTGAGGGAAGTGAATTTCCACATAAAAACTTTTAAAACTCAAAATCAGTGTAAAAACATACATTTGTCCAATTTTTATTGAAATCTGAAAACATTGATTTTCTCGGCTGTTCTGATACTCCTGGTTTTATTTACTTGCAAAGCTGGGAATACAATTTTGCGCATTATAAGGTTAGGAGAAGGTCCAGGCAGGCTTGAAAGTAGGCGTGAGGTTGCTGGGGGTCTTAAAAGTACTCTAACAAAGGAATAACAGGCTTTTCTAGTGTAAAATCCCCATAAGACAACGTACTGTGTTTAGCCGATACACATTTTCTTTAATAACTCGGTAAATATTTATGCTAGAATGACGAGAGAGGTCTTAAAACTTTTGCCTCTCTAATTCTCATCTTTTTACATGCATTAATTATACATCTGGGGCTTTTCTGACCCTTTTTGCGCCCAAAAACTCGAAATTTGAAAGATTAATCCCCAAAAAATGGGTTTAGAGTTTTCCGATTGTTTTGCCCAACAAACTTATTCAACAGATTATAGAAAGGAATGTCCCTACCAAATTTGAAGTAAATCGGACAAAAGATGCGACCGCTAGAGTGTATACATATATATATATATATATATATATATATATATATATATATATATATACACGGCTATGCCCGGAGAGCCAGTCACTGAAATTATACTCGGGGAATGCAGTCAGTAACACCCCCACATATACTTGGAAAATATGCGATATATATATTTTTGTATTTGCTCAAATATTGTCGTTGGCCATTTCCGATTATATATATGTCGTATATATTACAAAAATAAAAACTTTATATACGTAAAACTTCCTATGCTAAGCCAGTCACCGGCGTTTTTGCCGGGAAGGCCAGTCACGTAAAGTTTGTACTGCTAAGCCAGTCACAATATATTGAACGTAAGTGCCCGGGATGGCAGTCACTGAAAATCTGCACTGGGAAGCCAGTCAGTTACACCCTCAAATTTAATCTTTGCTTATCTGTTGTTTAGTTAAAGCGATAAAGCATATTTCACTGATGATATGTGTGGCATTATATCAAGCGAGTCTTTGAAGCTCCCACGTGTTCCATCAAATTTATTTATAAGTTATATGTCTTATAAATCTTGAAAGGTCACTCTGTAATTTTACAGAACTCCAAAATGTAATTTTATTCATACAAATATAATAACAGAAATAGTAATAATTAATAATGGCTGAGCAATATATGTTTTTGAAATAGGTCATTATAAGAGAACTTATAATAAAACAATTAACATTTTATATTCTACTAGCTGCTATCGTACCCGGTTTCACCCAGGAATACAACAGTTGTGTGTGCTGCATTCTGTGGTTAACCCGTGGAACTTCTAAGAAACATGATCAGCTGATTTAATTCTCAAGAGATCAAACTAAAGTGGATGTCTATAAAAATAACACAGGATTGGAACTTTGACTCCCCGTGGGGCGGAGCCCTTTGGGGATTTCTTAAAATCCTTTCTTAGTGGCTACCTACGGTATGGAAAGAGTACACTGCCAAATTTCGTGGTAGTATTTGTAGAACTTTGGCCTGCAGGATGATTGGTTTTTCGAATTTATAGATATATATTTTTACATTCGCATTCATATCAAGTCAGGTACCTTACAGATTAGTTTACCTTAAAGATTAGATTATCTTATTAGGTAAAGGTGTTTGCCTTTTTATGGTATTTTAATTACGAAAAATTAATTAAATAATTAGTGTTTTAACTAAATACATTTGTGGAGATTCCCCGAGGGTGTTTAAAAGGTTTATTATGTTTTTTTTTTTGCCTGAAAAGGTTACAAGGCGATCGTCTTTTTGCAACAGGCACTGATAGTAATGGAAAGTATAGGTTAGCTTGTAACGCTAATCATATGGATGTTAGCATATGATATATCTAATTTGAACGTTATCATTAAAGCACACAACTGTCCCCCTTTTTTCTCACATCGTAGGGGAAATTCAAGCATACCGTCATTAGAAAGATATTGTTGTATAGATGTGCAGAAACACCTTATAACTTACACCAGCCCTCAGGGCTACGCCCCACAGGCTTTCATAGTTTCAATGATAATCTTATGGAAGAACAGTAATTAATTGAATTGTATATTTGAAAGTTGATATAATAACAAAATGCTAGCACAACAGCAAAAATAGATGTTTCACTAATGTAAATAAAAAATGTCACTGACTACTGGAATAGTGACACCATTCTCTTATCCGTTTAACACCACATACAAAAATAAACCTGGATGTGAGGGGGAGTGGCGGATGAAGAGAAGAGGGAGAGAGAGAGAAATATAGGTTATTCGAGAAGTTCAGCATAAGGGCAATGGTTAAAATGCATTTGTAATTACAGTAACTGCTTACGCAGGATGGAACAAAAATTCACGCAAACAACCATTATTCGTGTGCACCACTTTAGGTTTACTTAGAATTATTTTTGGTCTAATTTCAACCTCTTGGTGATTGCTAGTATTTTTGTTGTGGTTTACATGTACTTTTCCAATATAAGAATTATAATAGATAAATGTTGGCCATATTTTCGTAAGATAGATTATTTTATGAACATTTAAGCAGATGCAAACCCAGCAAACAGCCCAATAGGACCGTTTCTGAATTATTGCACAGTGCAAAGATACATAAAGAAATGAAATTATATCTGATGTTTTCCTTTTAACTATGCAAGTACACATTTAAGTAGATATTTAGGTTGTAGTTTACGTTTAAATGCAATATTTGTCGTAAATAACGCACTGATTTATTTCATCCATTTTACGCTAGTCACCGTAATTTAGGTTTGTAATACTTACCGGATCTGTTCCGATTATTAAGCTCATAGACTCAGTATTTTTTGGAAATGTGCATAATTTACTGTCTTCGCCGAATTTAATGTTTTAAACGGAGAACGTTGCTTTGTATGACGGGAAGAATTAAATTTTCTTTACTTATAGTGCTTAACCATTTAAGTTGAAAGCGTATAAGGGTCGTAATTTACATTATAATGTCCTTTGTATTATTACTAATAAATAAAAAACACACATATTATCTTTTTTATTTTCATATTTTTATTTATTAATCTGAGTAACAACATACACACCTTAAAGTGATAGAGTATTATATAATGTAGCAGCTTGGAGACATGATGTGTATAATTTGTCATGATAAGGTATTACTACCGCTACACAATACTTATCGTCAACATGGATTCACTTAAGGATAATCCAAATTTTATCACCAAATATGCCAAAAAAACCTGATATAGATACATTTTTAAATATATGGTATTTGTCAAAGTATTTGTAACTATCACAAAACCATAAAAATATCACTATTTATGAAAGTTAAAGATAAGTGGTTATGATATACATTTCCCCAGAGAATGTGTGATGTTTTTGTAACTTTATATAACAATAGGATACGGTGTAGTGAACGAAATATGCATGTAAATGATCTGTTAAATGGATATGCAAAAAATAAGCAAGTAGATAAGTCCTTTGTGTTTTAAAAGATAACTTTACAAGTTAACAGGAAAATTTATTACTATGAAAAACAGGCATTTTATATCAATTATTGTAATACAAATAAATCACTAATGTTCAAATGTATTATATAAATATGTTAGTAGGAATTTAAATGGCAATTAAAGTATTTAAAACTAAAGAAATATTTATACTAAAAATAAAGTTTGAACTTAATGTCAGTACATGGGAAAACTATTTTTTTTTTTTAGGAAAAGCAGCGAATTTTGCTAAAGTTACCGGTACAAGAAAAACTAAACTAAAACTAACTATTATGCAATAGTTATATGAAACAAATAAGTATTGTTTCTTATTTACTCGTTTCTTCTTCTTTTTGATATGTCCGCTTTCTATTCAATCTTTATTTTTATTAGTCATAGTTACACATAACCTAATCCATGTACATATTTAAGCCCTGTACATTGGTTATAATCACTAATCTCACAAAAAATCTAACAATTATACTTTACCAAGTGAGTGTTACCTTAGGAAATGGTTGTTTTTGAACAGCTGTAGTTTAGTTGTTTCGTAAGCTCGTGATAAGGGATGAAAATTTCAAAAAATATCGGGAAATGTCCTGCAAAAATTTAATTCCGTTCCGGATTTATTTGACCTCGAGATTATTTCGGGGCTGGATTATGTAATCAAATTGGTAATCTGTGGTGCGATCGTCTTTTACGAACATGATTACGCGGTACGATCGTCATTTACGGCCGTGATTATGGTCGCCGTTTATGGCCAATTTTACGTGGTCCAATCGTCTGTTTCGGCGAATAGCGGTGCGATCGTCATTTATGACCGATTGCAACTGTTGCGATCATAAATTACGGCAACTATAACGCGATTTGGTCATCTATTACTATAAGCGTAATTTCTGTATTTGTATTGGAGGGCAATCATGGTCGTGATTATGATTATTGGGACTTTTCATATATTACAAGAATATTTTCACCAAATTATTGGGGGTCAACCACCCCCTTGCCACCCCCGAACTACGCTGATATCTATTACGTTGATGGTGCATGGTCCTCTTTTACTGCCTATATTATGTTTTTCGATCGTCAATTATGGTCGATGTTATACGGTACGATCGTCATTCACGGCCGATGTTACACGATGCGGCCGTTATTTAACCGAGAGATAAGTCAACCTAGGACCCTTTAGATCAGACAATTTGCTTTAAGGGGATTCCAGAGGTGTCCCTGAGTTTAGGCAACCACTCATTGGTTAGAAAGAGATGGAAATCTACATTGATAAGAGACAAAGCTACCTGACGCTGATATGCCCTTAACGCTTAACGCATCCACAAAATGAAGCTACCTTGGGCCGCGTTCAGGGTTCAGACATTCGTTCATGGAGTCATTTCGACAACCCCCCTCCCCACCCCCAAGAGTTGAGGGGGCTGCCAAATCAACTCAAGCCTATGGTGCCACACATCTTAATCAGGCCCTGACCGTGTTTAATTGTGTTCAGTTTCATAATAAGATTAAAGTAATTTCAAAGTTAGTGACAGCTATTCAATCCTCTTTCGTATACCATTTTGTAGGGTACTTTAATTTATTAAATAAGTTTTGCTTACCATAGTTAAAACAATAGTTGAACAATTTTATGAATGTGATTGAAAAACCTATTGTTTACGACACTGAGTAATATTTGGACCAAAACTCACAATTTGGTATCTAATTTTCTGAAATATTCTAGGAGGGCCCCCAGACCAAATTTTGTTTGTGTAGGTCCCATCCACGGCACTGTTTATCCGGTATTATAATTGATACCCCAATTTAGGCTTCAACGGATCTTGTCACCTTAATCCATGTTGCATCTTCTATGGGCTATGTGTTCCGTACCGTCATATATGTTATTGCGTGCTGTTATATGGTTTAGTATACCGTTGTAGAATAGTGAAACATACGTGTTTCCTCCGTTCTGTGGTAAAATATAATTAGCTCATTAGAACAAATTTGTGCATTCTATAATTAAAGGTTAAGTAACCTGTACCCATAAGATCTAGTTTTGAGCACTGATGGACCAAGGAGCGGCGGCATAACCCTAATGACGTACGATGATTTAACACAGCCTAAACGCGTCATGCTCCAAACGACGATAGGTAAAATGTTTTATTTAATTCAGTACAATAATTTTTGTGAAATTCAGTTAAAAATGGCTGTTAACAAGACAAAAAGATAAACAAATATCAACAGAAATTAAATTAAAATATCTCCACTGCATACAACATTTCACTGCTCCAAGCGATGTAGAAACAAAACTTATTTGACTTCTATCGATAAATTCCTTACTTCTAACATCTGGTATTACTAATAATCTGTCCATAACGTATTAACGGCTGCAATTCAAATACATTATTCCTTATTTTTATCCTAAGGGCGAAAAACGAACTTTGAAACCGGCCCGTGCCCTTCAGATTGAAAATATCGAAAAATAAAAACCTTTTTGCACAACTAGTTATCAGGTCAAATAGGCTATGTTGAAACCTCAATCGTCAAAATAGGCTCAGAAATAATGGAGGAGTACTCTTAACAAGAATCGGCTCAGCTTAATAGTATATAAGATATAGAATGATAGTAGGCCTAGTTTAATAACAATTTCTTTCCTATTACTGAAATGTCATCAATACTAAAAATGTTAGATTTTCCTCACACAGTTCCTAAATTGAAGCAGCACTAGATTGCCCGAAGATGTCACTGTGTTGACGGAACGCATTCAGTTTAGGAACTGTCGTAAAGTAAATCTTAAATTTATAACATAGTTTGATATTTGTCAGTACTATAAATTGAACGGAACTGGTTTTATAAAAAAAGAAGGCTAAACTAACCACTATGCACCAGTCTACTAGATTGACTAATAATAATTTTAAATATGTGACGAACTTTCAACTACAGAGTTCTGTTAGGCCTTGCCATCCGTGGTATGCTTTCCTCATATGTTTTATAGATCGAAGAGTTTATTATCATTGAATTGTATGTCATTAACAATTTCAGCGGTCTTATAGAGTGTGTTTTATGTTTGATTGCACAAAGGTTGTCTACAGAAAGGGAAGTCCCAACATACCTACACTTCTGTCCCTTAAATTAAACTTAAATTGGAAAATGTGTAATACAAATGATGGCGATTTTAAGAACAAATGGAGGGGAAAATAAATACGCAAAGTGAAATCTGCACTCTTCATTTGTGTCGGTTTGAGGTTTTTTGTCCTTTTGTGAGGGAGAATAAATATAAATAATACAAAAATACAAAATACTTTTTAATAGATATAAAGAGTAAAAACTTAAACTTAATATAAGTGCCTAATTTGTACTGACCTCTTTTCGTTGTTCATTATTAGGTCATTTTCGTTAAAGAGTACAGTAAAATTATAAAACCTTTTATTATAAGGATAAGCAAATTCATACATTTGTATCTTGTTTCGTACAAAAATTATAAAAAAAACTGCGGAGATAACTTGCTTTTAGATATAAAGCTGTACTACAAACCACTCCTAGCTAATTAAAGTTATGATTTTAGTATTTCATAGTTTTTGTAAAATTATGAACAAAATAATTGAATGCGTGTTCGACGGGATTAAAATCCAAGTACTGTATTTTGTATTTGACAGTCATATGTCAGTTAAAACTAGTTTCCACTACTCGACTGAGCGCGAATGTGATAAGTAGTTCCACATACCGGCACACTATAGCAGCACCAGTAGGCCTTCTCGGTATGTAAAGGATGCACGGCAAGCCGTACCTGACTGCCTTTCGGGAGGGCTGACTGGCTTTCGGGCAGATGACTGCCACACCGTGTAAAATACCAGCGCGGTGACTGACTTACCGGGCGCAGATGAATGTATATATATATATATATATATATATGTTACTAAACAATTCACAGTATAGGGCTGCTATTATTATAAATATTAGAAAATAAAAATTCAACTGAGCACCCTTTTTAAAATCTTTTAAAAAGGGTGCTCAGTTGAATTTTTATTTTCTAATATTTATATATATATATAACATTTTGAACGACCCCCCAAAACGTGTTCAGGGGGTCACGTTAGGAACTTCTATGGTGGTCCCGGGCTTAAGTTTCACCGTGCGGGTCATGCTAATAGTTCACTTTCCAAAGGAAATTCACTAATAATAATAATATGTTATGAAATAATCATGAAGTTGATATAAGCCCTGATACATTTAATGAATATTTCATAAATTCTGTCAGAGCATAAAATAGGTAAGCTGTTAGTGTAAGAGAGCTAGAGACTAAGTTTAATATTAATCGTACAGTTTTTTAATGGAAATTTATATCACCTAAAAATGTAATTTGTGCTGCAAAGAGGATGAAAAATACAAACAGTAAAGACACATGATACACAATGATCTTTTGAAAAACATGATACACAGTATTGCCGAACCCTTAACTTTTATCTTCAATCTATGCTTACAAGGATTATTCCCACCAAAATTGAAAATTGCCAAAATATATCCAATTTATAAAAAAGGCCAAAGAGCTCAACCTGAAAGTTACCGACCGGTATCTTTGATCCCAGTGTTCTCTAAATTATTTGAGTTGTTAATATATGAGCAAATTAGTTTCTTCTTAGAACACAATAAGTTTATTAATTTATTTCAATTTGGATTTAGAAAAGGAAAATCTGCTATTGATGCTGTGGATAGGCTTGTAAGAGAGGCCCTTATGACGCTTGAGGAGAAGGCCTATGCTCAGGTCATTTTGTGTGACCTGAGCAAGGCTTTTGATTGTGTCGGCCATGATGATCTTTCGCTGAAGCTAAATTACTATGGATTTTCTGGGACTACCTTAATATTCTTTGAATCTTATCTTAAAAACAGATACCAGACTGTTTTAGTCAATGGTGAATTCTCAAAAGAGGTTTTAGTTGAATTCGAAGTGCCACAGGGGTCTGTGCTGGGACCACTTTTGTTTTTAATTAGTGTCCATGATCTGCCTAGCTCTATAAACTCCAAATCATTTTTATATGCTGATGACACTACTTTTTTGATTTTGCATATGAGGTAAAAGAGCTTAAATTGCTTTCCCAAACTACTTTAAGAGAAGCTGCGTCCTGGTTTCAAACCAATGGATTCTTACTTGATGAGCAAAAAACTCAAAAAATTATATTTAAGAAAAACTGAAGATTATTTAATTTCTGACAATATGGTTTCAAATGCTAAATTTTTGGGAATTTACATTGATTGCAAGTTAAACTGGCATCCACGTATTTACCATACATCGTCTAAGCTATCAAGAGTTATATTTCTTTTAAAATGGCTTACATTTTGTGTACCAAAATTCAGTATCTCAAAACAGCTTACTACGCCTACTTTCAGTCGTTTTTCAGGTATGGTTTGATTTTGTTTGGGAACTGCTCTAGAGTTGATGAAATATAGATTCTGCAGAAAAAAGCAATTAAAATAATAACCAGATCAGAAATAAGAGCTCACTGCAAACCTTTATTTGTCCAACTTGAAATTCAAACAATTATCAACTTGTACATCTTTGACCTGATCTTATACGTTTTTAAACATCAGGACAAAATTATTCCAAATAGTAAGAAATACAATTATAACACCCGCAATAGAGAAAAAAATACCCCCGTCGCAGCAAACCTGCATACTCAGCGAATTTCCAATGCATAATATATGTCTTAATACCATATAAAGCCACATATCAAGTTTCATAAAAATGTATTCACATATAAGCGATATATACAATTTTAATTATTCTCCATAAGAATAACATTGGTGATGAGTACGTAGGTTTGCTGAAACAAGGAACACGAACAATTGTTTTTTATGCAAATATAAATAGAACTTAACTAGGTGAAGCCACATACCAAGTTTCATCAATATTCAATCATAAATTAGCACTATATAACATTTTAATAATTATCCATAAGAATAACATGGGAACTGAGTAAGCAGGTTTGCTGCAACAAGGAACAAACAAAATGGGTTTTTATGCAAATATAAATATAACTCAACAAGATGTAGCAACATACCAAGTTTTATTAATTTATTTTCATAATTAAGGTAGTCATTACATTTTACTTATTCTCCATAAGAATAACATGGGGGCTGAGTACGCAGGTTCGCTGCTACAGGGATACCCAACAAAAAATCAATTTGTTGTGCAAATATCAATATACCAGTACTACGTGAAGCCATACACCAAGTTTCATCAACAAACATTCATAAATAATCGAGATATCAAATTTTATTTATTCTCCATAAGGATAACATTGGACAACGTACTGTGTTTAGCACTTTGAATATCTCAGCAACGGTTGGGCGTAGAATCATAATTTAAACACCAAAATGATTGTTTTGTGGAACTGAACAGATTGGTAAAAGCAAATGTGAAGTTTACATTAAAATAAACTGAGGAAAAGCCAAAAACCTTTATCCCATAAGATTAACATGGGAGATTTTATGAGTAGGTTTTTTGGATTTTCTCCGCAACCATTTAACCTAGGTTAATAATTCAAAATACTATATTATTTGTTTTTTTAAGCTCTATAACATGGTTTGAACCAAAATTAAGTTGTTTAAAAATTTTAGGGTGAAAAATGCAAAAAACTGATTTTTGAAAAATTTAAAACCCCCATAAACCCCCTTTCCCATGGTCCGATTTTTCTAGTTTTCGAACTTAAAGTCATGAATGTCATTTTACACATTTGAGCCAAATTTCATCAAAATCGGACCTTTTTTACTCAAGTTATCGCATTCACGGACACATATATAGATATATATAGATATAAATGGCTTAAGTCTTACCATGAGACCTACGGTAATAGCTTCTTCCCTATAGGGGAAATTCGCTAAAAGCAGCGATTCAGTTCAATCGATTGAGCAAAACATTGTCTAGCCATGTTGTATTATCCTTGAAAATATATAATAAGGTAAATCATCTTATTAATATATACAGGGTGTCACAAAAATCCGGAACTGGCTATACATAACCATATTCTACATATAAAAATAAATCGAAAATGTTCAGTAAAATTTTTTCGATTTCAACTTTGTTTAGCCGCTATCCGCCATTTTGTTTTTTTCACTTAAACATTTCTATTTCCGTAATGGATTAATGTATCAAGTAAACATTTGGTATGGAGCTTTACAGGATAAATGTCTAAATCCACAAAAAAAATTATTTTTTTCCGACATTTATTTTCAAAATGGCGGCCACTTTAAATTTTTAAAGTCAAATTCCATGAAAACTAGCAACTGAAACAAAGTTTTACAAGATATACAATTTAAAGAACCTTGTAATCCAAATCTAATGACATTTTTACTGTAAAAATCGGTTAATAAATAAAAAAGTTATGGCAATTTTTTATAATATATTTCAAAATGGCGACCATATAACATTTTCAAAGTCAAATTCCCTAGTGCATTTGACCAAGTCCTTTAAATTTTATGTCTTGTAAAATTTTGTTTTAGTTGCTAGTTTTCCAGGAATTTGACTTTGAAATTTGTATATGGCCACCATTTTGAAATTTATTATAAAAAATTACCATAACTTTTTTATTTATTAACCGATTTTTACAGTAAAAATGTCATTAGATTTGGATTACAAAGTGCTTTAAATTGTATATCTTGTAAAATTTTGTTTCAGTTGCTAGTTTTCATGGAATTTGACTTTAAAAATTTAAAGTGGCCGCCATTTTGAAAATAAACCTCGGGAAAAAATAATTTTTTTGTGGATTTAGACATTTATCCTGTAAAGCTCCATACCAAATTTTTACTTGATACATTAATCCATTACGGAAATAGAAATGTTTAAGTGAAAAAAACAAAATGGCGGATAGCGGCTAAACGAAGTTGAAATCGAAAAAATTTTACTGAACATTTTCGATTTATTTTTGTATGTAGAATATGGTTATGTATAGCCAGTTCCTGATTTTTGTGACACCCTGTATACAGTTAGTGTTTTTAAAAAAGTTTAATGATTGGCTGGCAAATAATCCTTTTTATTTGATTAATTAATTTTTCTTGATGCATAAGATTGAATTTTGGTAGGGTTATAGCTAGGTTTTTCTTTGTGTAGTGTACATTACTTTTTGTATTTCTGTGACATCGTATATAAGTTGAGAGTGTGTCTAAGTGTTGTTAATTGTAAGAAGATGATGTATCCACGGAGTTGTTTTTACGGAATAATGGCAGATAGTTTTTATTACATTAATTAACTTTTATTTTAGCTTATTGCATTGTTATTGTTTGAACTGGGGAATATTTTGTATTTACCTTTGAAATTTATATTAGTGACATGGCAGTAAGCCTGTTACAGAACAGTGACTTGTGTCAATGCTTGTTTAAGCCGGTACGACTATAAAGATATTCTTATTTTTATTGCTGGTCAAGAAGACCTTTTTTGTTTATTAGAACACACTATTAGTGAAATCAGTAGCCATTCACCCACGATCAAATGGATACTTGAGTCTTGCATTCATTTACGACTCGACCAGTTTTTTATACTATGTATATGAATATCACCTCAAAGAATACACAATTATTTTAATGTATGACCATTTAAGTGTAAAATCTAAGATACTAAATCATTAGTTTTTTTAAGAATTTGCTTGGAATGTTAATTTTAAAATAAAAATATTAAAAAATAATACACTCTCAGACAGAGGTAGAGCGCTGGTCTTTCAAGTCGAACATGATTGGGTCCCAGGCGTGATCTCAGCTGACAGCTATGTTACTTTTCATTAACGGTTACCGCTGGCTTGTCCATGTTAGTAACATCATCCATGGGTCTAATAAACAAAATTTACCCCATCACAGCAAATATGTGTACTCATTCAATTTCCAATAATGGATGTAATTTGTCAAAAGCAATACTAGCCGGTGTCCCGCTCTTTGCACGGGGATATCGCAGGCATGTTTTGAAAATGTTATAAGCTTAAATCAAATAACTCCATAATAGTAACATTGGAAGTTTAATAGCTTTAAGATAGGCCCCCTAGATCTTTTTCAAACCCCCAAAAATCTTGAGAATAGGAACTTTAGATTGTTACCAAACATATACACAAAAATCAAAGTTTTGGAGCCAAAAATAAAGAAATTGTTTTAATAATATAGGTAGATGGATAGTTGTAGATATAAACTTGTATTTATTCTCCATAAGAATAACATTAGGGCTGAGCATGCAGGTTTGCTGCAACGGGAATCACAAAAAAATGGGTAAGAAAGGTTTAACATCTCCTATGTTAAGTAAGCTTTCTTAAAAACCGAAAGAAAACAAAAAAAATTTAGACAATTTCAAACCAAAGTGAACGGTGTGTCAACGGTGAACGGTGTATTTAATGATTAGATGCCGGATAATAGCCTCGCTTAAAATTGTTAAATATTTGATTTCTTTATATTTTTGTTGTTTTTCTTCCAGTTTCTTAAGTATTAACTTTAAAATGTTTAAACCGCCACAATTTTGAAACGATTGTCTTGCACGGAAATGAAATGTTTATGGAATTTTTTAATTATTTATATAAATAAATATCTACCAAGTTGGAATGTTTTATCTTTCCAGTTTTTGAGGTATTAAGATTTCGGTAGAAAATACATACCAACTCGCAGAGAGAAAAGGAATTGAGATGCATGTTGTATTACATTATTCGTTGGTTTTGTCATTCCAAATAGCCTGGAAAAGTAACGTGCAGTGGAAGCGGGACATCCTGCATATCCTAATATTTATTACAACAGCAGATTTTGTGTTGCGCTGAGATCTCAGGAGCCTCTGAACCAATTGTTATGACTGAAGTATCTATGGAAATGTATCAATGCGTAGATTTGCAGAAAATCATTAAAATTTACATCAGCCCTCAGGGCTACGCCCCACAGGCCTTCAAAGTTGCAATGTTACTCTTATAGGAAAACAGTAATCATTGAAATTGAGGATTTGACAGCAGTTGAAGGTACTAGTTCAAACACAGTACAGAAGCAAGAACAGCTGTTTTAAGCTAACTTCTGGGATTGCATCCAGGGGCGTCGGCCTGGGGGGGGGGTTAGGGGGAGGCAACCCCCTAATAATCTTGAAAAGTTTAAGAGTTGGCAATTTTGAGTATTTCGGACCGTGATTTGGGAAATTTTCAATTAAACCTTGTTAGTAATTTCCCATGGAAAAGTGAACTATTAGCATGACCCACATGGTGAAACTTAAGCCTGGGACTACCATACAAGGTCCTAACGTGACCCCCTGGACACGTTTTCGGGGGTCGCTAAACACTTTATATATATGTGTTCGCACTCTAGCGGTTGCAATTTTAGTCCGATTTACTTGAAATTTGGTAGGAACTTTCCCTTCTGTAAACAGTTGGGCAAGTTCGTTGGGCAAAACAATCGGACAACTCTAACCCCCTTTTTAGAATTTTAATTTTTCAAATTTTGAGTTTTTGGCCCCAAAAAAGAGTCAGAAAAACCCCGAATATTATTTAATATTGCATATTAAATAATAATAAATACAAATTTTAAATACAACAACATTTTAAGCCCTCCCTTATCATTATAGCACAAGAATTTACCGAGTTATTAAAGAAAGTTGTAATTGTCTTAACACAGTACGTTGTCTTATGGGGATTTTACACTGGAAAAGGCTAATTTTCATTTCTTGATACAGTCTATCACCCCCAGTACCCTATACTAACTTGTTATCCTGACTATACTTCCTTCTAACCTTATAATGTACAACTCTGCCATCCTTATAGTCAATTTAAATACAACCAGGAGCATCAGACCAGCCAAAAAATAACATTTTTCAATTTTCAAAAATTATTTTACCAGTGTTATAACCCTTTATTCGATTTTTTAAAGGTTTTAATGCGGAAATTCACTTCCCTTACGTCAGCGTGCTGCGTGCGACCTCGTTTAATATTAAACAAGCAATTTATAAAAAAATTGTTTTCAAATAAACAGACAAATCCAAGATTTTTTCTTAACACTGTTAAAATTTCTAAATGAGTAGGAGCCTAATTTTAAAGGTTTAGTTTAGCTAACGGTATCTATAGAATCGGTTCGTTTTGGGGGTATTTCTTCCTTAGCAGTGCATAGTTGTCTAATCTGGTCTGATGCATGCGTCTGTCGTCGCGTTAAACTACAAACTAGGGAAGTAGTGTTTGATGAAATGGTACAATAATAATTGATTTTTGTGTTTGGTATTTGTTTTAGGTGTGACTCATAAGATAATTATTCAAGTCAAACTTGTGACTCATAAGATAATTATTCACATAAGTCAAACTTAATAGGTACATCTCTATGTTATAATACTTTTAAGTCTATTTTCAATTAAATGCTCATTTGATTTCATTATCATTGAAGCTCATTTTAAGGTTATAATCAGAACAAACTTTGTAGGAAACATGCTACTGTGAGAGGAATTAATTACAAAACACAAAACAAAAACAGTATAAATGTTTCAATATTATCCCTTTTTAATCTTTTATACATCAAATTATACTATTTAAAATTGTTCATAGTAGTAATTTTTCCAAGGTGGCAAGTAAAAATACCCCTGTCGCAGCAAACCTGCATACTCAGCAAATTTCCAATGAACATATAACAAAACACACTAAAACACTTAACAGGATTCGTAAGAAATATGTTCACAAACAAGTGGTATTTAAAATATTAATTACTCTCCATAAGAATAACATTGGGAATGAGTACGCAGGTTTGCTGCAACAAGGAACACAAAATAATGGGGTTTTTATGCAAATATCAATAGAACTCATTTTAGTGAAGTCACATACCAAGTTTCATCCATATGCATTCATAAATAAGCGATATATAACATTTTATTTTCTACAAGAATAACATGGGGACCAAGTACCTAGGTTTGCTGCTGCGGGAACCATTGGCGAAAAATTGTTTTTTGTTCAAACAACAATAAACCACAACCAGATGAAGCCATATACCAAATTTCGCCAGTTTATGTTCATAAATAAGCGAGATATACAATTTTTCTTTTTCTCCATAAGAATAACATTATACAAAGTACTGTGTTTAGCACTTTCAACATGTCAGTAACCAATTGATGTAGAACAATGAACAAAACACCAGATTGTTTGTTTTTTTATGCTGAATTCAATGGTAAAAATTAAAATTTTATTTAAACAAAAATTACATGTGTTAACCCCAAAAAACCCATTTTTGGGGTACAAACCCCCTCTTCGATTGGTGCGATTCGTCTGGTTTTCAAACTCGTTCAGATAAATGGTGCTTTACACATTTGTAACAAATTTAATTAAGATCAGACCTTTTTTACGAGAGTTATCGTGCTTACGCAAATAAATATATATATATATATATATACAGTAGAACTCCAATTATCCGAATTAATTGGGGATCGGGCCAATTCGGATATGCAGAAATTCGGATAATCAGGTATACCTCGGAAATTAAGCAAAAAACATCACCATACATAAAAAATCAGAATTTTATTGACAAAGTTATTATAAATGTAGTGAACAGAAAGTGAGCGAACTGTATCAAGAATATACGTTATAAAAATTAAATTACAGGAGTTAAATTGAATACAGTATATATAGTTGCTCTTTTCAATAGGCCTACATACTGTACGTATTTCACTGTTCAATGTTGGTTATTTCACTTGAACATCTCGAGCAAAGTGAGTTTATCACTTAGCGAAAGGACAACACGTTTACGTTTTGTACTCATTTCGAACGATAATCTCGGTGAAAGAACAGTAGCGACTGATGATGAGCAGGGCGGGAAGGGGGTATGACTCATTGTTCCCTGCGAAAATATCGTCCGGAAGGTAACAGCGCAGGCTTTTATTTTTTCGCTACACGCGCTCCCGCTGTTATTTTCTTGATTTTTATATTTCTATTATTTCACTCAAAATCGATTCGGATAATTGGATATTCGGATAATTGGGGTTCGGATAATTGGATTTCTACTGTATATATATACAAATTTGAACAAATGGTGTTTTTGGCATCTGGGGACCTCAAACTAAAAAAATATCATGGTCTCGGGCTTAATTCTTACCATGAGACCTACGGTTATAGCTTCTTCCCTATAGGGGAAATTCGCTAAAAGGAATCAAGTTGCATATTTGTATTGATTAAATTAAAAAAATAAATATTTTTTAAGCATTATCACATTTCAAGATTTTTTGTCAAACCCAATTATTTTTTAAATAATTGCTATCATAGTTTTTCCCAAACAACACTTTTGAGAAAAATTAAATTTTACACCACAATAACACAAAGAAAATAACCATTTTTCTGTTTAATAATGTAAGGTCAATCAGTAATAGATAAAATAGCTGATAAATATAAATTGTCAAATCATAAAATTATACCCCAATGTTTAAATACATTAATATTATTAGATAGTTTTATTGTTTGTTTCGTATGTTTTTATACTAATCACAGATGTAATGATGAGACATTTTAAATTCTGTTGCAATTTGATAGCCCATGTGTGTAGTATAAACAAAAATTTAGCTTAAAATTCTTATCTCCTAAACTACATTAAATGCAATTTTATGATAAGTTTTAAGTTGTCATCAAACAATATTTTAAGTGTCATAGTTCTTCTACTATTATATATGATTAGGTTTTTGTAATGGCCATACCTAAAAGTATCTCCATTTATTAATTGATCAGAAATAATAAGTTTTTATTACGAGTTCATAATAATCATAACAATGTGCGAGTAATCTGTTAGCCTAATAATTTTGATATTTCATGTGACAATCAAGAGGTCTTTGATAAAAAAATCACCTTGAAATAGTTATAATATCAATTTTCAAGGGAAATTTCAAGTCTCTCCCCCCAATAATTTTATCGTGCGACGCCCCTGATTGCATCACAATTTAAACTAACAGAACCTTATTTGCTCAAATTCGAGCAGCTGGATTTGCTAGTACTTATTTAACACGCTCGGGGTTTTTATGTGACTGCTACTCCTTCTGAATTTTTAAATTTTGATTTTTGATGTTTTTGGTATCCCTGGATAGAACCCAGCAGAAGCTGAGTTTATTAAAATAGACCCTACAGTAGTAATTTTAACAGAACATACATATGTCCGAAATAACATTAAATAAACTAATTTAAATAATTATGACATGATAGTTATTATGCAAGGGATAACATCCCTGGAGGGGTAGTTTTAATTTTTGCCAAAGAAGGTCTGAAATGGAAAGAAATTAATCGGCCTGACATAAATGCTATTTGCGCAAAAAAGTTATTTTAATGTTGTGCAGCTGAATTTTCTATGAATTCAAACAATAATATGTGGATTCTATAGATCTCCTAAAAAACAATTCAATTATATATATTTTTTTTAAATCTGGGTGAATTAATTTATATTCTTTTAAAAATTATCAGCGGTGTAGTCTTAGCAGGTGATTTTAATGTTAACATATTAAGTAATGAAAACATGTCAAATTTGATTAAACTTCTTACTTATTACGGTTTTAGATATTTAATTAATGTGCCAACTAGAGTTACTATAAGCTCTGCAACAGCTATAGATAATTTTTTAACTAATATTCCTCATAACTACTGTAAGAGCAGCTCTTTGATAGCGGCACTTTTAGACCATGATGGAATATTATTAGAAATTTCTCAAAAGTCCAAAAATCAGATTACTAAGCAAAACGGAAGTTTAACGGTATATAAACAAAGGTTCAACCAATCAAATTTAAATATTTTCAAAAAATTCTTAGAAAAAGAAAATTGGTACGAGCTTTTTCAATCTCCTTCTAAAGATAAATTTGAAATTTTTTATAGTACATGTATGTACTATTTTGACTTATCTTTCCTAAAACTAAAATCCAGAGATGGCAACAATAAATTGGAATGGATGAATGATGAAAGAAAGATAAAGAGAACCTTATTGGTTTAAATCAGGAACTCAGGAATAAAAAAAAACACTTTTAGCGAATTTCCTCTAAAGGGAAGAAGCTCTAACCGTAGGTGGCATGGTAAGACTTAAGCCCGAGACCATGATAACTTTTCGTTTTGAGGTCCCAAAAGCACCAAAAGCACTATTCGTTCAAATTTTTATATATATATATATGTCCGTTACCGCGATAACTTTTGAAAGAAATGCCCGATTTTGATGAAATTTGGCACAAATATGGAGAGCAGCATTTATGACTAAGTTTGAAAACTAGATCGATCGGACTAGGGACCATACACATATTACGTCATTTCTCACCCCCCCATGTAACGCACCATTACGCTTGACCATACCCCCCACCCACCCCCCCATGTGTTACGTAACTCAATCTTAGTAGGCTTTAAAAAAGCTTCAACCCTTTAAAAATCGCTTTATTAGCAATTTAGACTATGGATTTTAATGAATCATTAAACTTTAAATTACTTTCTTTTAACAACATTTTTTAATAAATAACTTATTTCAAAGCAAAATGTATACAAACAAACAAGACTGAATAACTATAAACAACAAAATAAACCATCTCAGGTGAAAGGCAAAAAATTTAATTTATAACTAATACAAATACAAAACAACTTAAAAAACTAAAGATGTGGGTGGCATTGCTGTATCAAGTCATGATTTTACACTCTAAAACAACACAAAACATAGGTGTAAAGCAATACAGAACTTACTCAAAACAAGTTATGTATTTATTTTTAGTTTAACTGTTATTAAAATAGTATTACGGAAGTTTATTTTATAAAACAAACTGCAACATTCATTTAATATTAATTTGAGAATTTTTCAATTTTGAAAGATTTATAACAGTATCAATAAGATACGGCAGTGCACCAGCTCTTGGGGTTAATATGTGTGAGTTATGTAACGTTGATCCAACCCCCGCCCCTCCCCCACATAACGCAGCATAACGCTACGCCATACCCTCCCCCCCTAGTGCGTTACGTAATATGTGTATGGCCCCCTATGGGAAAGGGGTTGTATGGGTTTACAATAATCCAAAAATCAGTTTTTTGCATTTTTCACCCCAAAATGATAATACCCCCGTAGCAGCAAACCTGCGTACTCAGCGAATTTCCAATGCATATATATGTATCTTAATCCCACATAAAGCCACATACCAAGTTTCATCAATATACATTCATAAATAAACTATTTATGACATTTTAATTATTCTCCATAAGAATAACATGGCGGCTGAGTATGCAGGTTTGCTGAAGGAAGGAAAACAAAAAATGGGGTTTTATACAGATATCAATATAACTCATTTAGGTAAAGCCACGCACCAAATTTCATTAATTTATTTTCATAATTAAGGGAGATAACACGTTACTTATTCTCCATAAGAATAACATGGGGCTGAGTACGCAGGTGTGCTGCTACGGGAGCCTTTGGCAAAAAATTGTTTTTTTGAGCAAATATCAATGGTCCACAACCAGATGAAGCCGTATACCAAGTTTTGTCAGTATACGTTCATAAATAAGCGAGATATAAAATTTTTCTTTTCTTCCATAAGAATAACATTAGACAACGTACTGTGTTTAGCACTTTCAATATCTCGGTAACCAATTGTCGTAGAGAAATGATCAAAATACCAAATTGTGTGTTTTTTTAAGCTGAATCCAATGGTAAAAACTAAAATTTGACTATTTCCAAAATTATATGTAAAAAATTCAAAAAACCCATTTTTGGGGTACAAAACCCCCCCAAAATACCCCTTTGGATAAAGCGATCTGGCTGGTTTTCGAACTTAAAGTCATAAATGTTACTTTACATGTTTATACCAAATTTCATCAAAATCGGATAATTTTTACGAGAGTTATCGTGCTCACGGACACATATATATATATATATATATATATATATATATATATAGATATATATATATATATACAGTTTCGAACGAATGGTGTTTTTGGGGTCTGGGGACCTCAAAACGAAAAGTTATCATGGTCCCGGGCCTAGGTCTTACCATGCCGACTACGGTAATAGCTTCTTCCCTATAGGGGAAATTCGCTAAAAACACTCAATTTTGGTTATAGCCATTTTATAGAGCTTGTACGTTGTCCAATGTTATCCTTATGGAAAATAAATAAAATTTGGTATCGCGATTATTTATGAATGTAGATTGATGAAACTTAGTATTTGGCTTCAAATAGTTGTGGTATAATAATTGTGATATTAGCACAAAAAACAAGTGTTTTGTTGATAGTCCCCGTAGCAGCAAACCTGCATACTCGGCCCCCTGTTATTCATATAGAGAATAAGTAAAGTTGTATATCTCCCTTAATTATGAACCTAAATTAATAGAACTTGATATATAGCTTCACCTAGTTGTTATATTGATAATTGAAAAAAAAACACATTACTTATCTTCCTCGTTGCAGCAAACCTGCGTCCTCAACCCTAATGTTATTCTTATAGAGAATAAATAAAATGTTATAAACCACTTGTGTATGAATGTATTTTTGTGAAACTTGGTAATTGGCTTTATGTAGTAGTGAGACATATATATATATATATGCATTGGAAATTCGCTAAGTACGTAGGTTTGCTGCGACGGGGGTATTTTAAAACATGCATACAAAAAGAAAAAATAAGTTTAAGATAAATATTAATAATGCTAAGAAGCAATACCACTCAAATTTATTAAAGGATTCACAAAATAAACCAAAGACAAATTGGAAGATTATTAAGAAGGATTTGAGCAAAATTAAGAAAAACACTTATAAAAAAATTAAAGTTAAGAATCAAGGTAAAAAAATTAAAGTTAAGAATCAAGGTAATGTAGAGACTGACCCAGAGATGTTTTTAATGACTACTGTATAAATATGGTAGATTCCACACCAATAAATTACCAAGGGTCAAATAGCATGATACATAATCCAATTTTGCCTACATTTTACTGCAAGCGAGTAAATGAAGTAGCATCAAAAGTAATTCTCATTAGAGAAATTTTTTGAAACTTAATCATTTTTCTGAACAAGTTTTAAAAGTTTCTGTGGATTTTCTTAAAAGTAAAAATTTTATTAAATGCCAGTAAAAACAAATTATATAATTTTTGTCTAAAGAACTCTAATGCAAAAGAAATAGATGTAAAAAATTTTACACTAACAGTAGAAGACACTATTATTGAAAGGAAAAATAGCTCAACTTTCTCAGGCGTATTAATTTATGAACAACTAACATGGAATGACCATGTTGATCATATTTGTGAGCTCCAGGGGTTTATGCAATAAGAAAAATCTTTTTATTGTGAACTTAGCACTCTGCTCCTTCTCTATTATGCACGTGTGCATTATCATGTTCAATTTGGCCTAATGTTATATGGAGAAACATCACAAAGTAACTTAAGCACAATTTTAGGAAGCCTATGCAGAAAAAGGCAATCAGGGCTATGTTAAAAATGAGGCCTGATGAATCATGCAGAAATAAATTTATAGATTTTAAAATCTTAATTGTATTTAGCTTATATATTTTTCAAACGATCATCTTTGTATGTAATGAAAGAAACAAATTCAAATTAGAAGACGTACACCCCTACAATACAAAAAATAGAAATAACTTTGTTGTTGAGTCCCATAGGACAAGTTTTTTTCCAAACAGCCCACTTATGCAGGAATACAATTTTATAATAACTTAACTCAAGCAATAACAAATATAAATGACTTTAAACTTTGTAGGGAAACAGTACCTGGGGGCTGAGCTTTGTTCGGGGGAAGGCCAGTCAGTTTGTTTAGATGACTTGGAGTAATATTTCACCACTTTCCCCTAATCAGATTTGTATAACTCATTTGCCTCTTTTCTACATTTTTAATGTCCCTCCAGTTGTTATTTATAGCTCAATGTCCCTTTGATTTATTTTACTACTCTATATATGTAATCTTCACTCAAATCTTTTAATCTCTGCTCTCAGGAAACCACACGTTAATAATCATAAACAACATGAGTATTACTTTGACAGTTCCCTGGTTGATTATGAACAGCTGTTAAAATTCTTTTGTTTTGATTTGAAACTCCATAAGCCCAACATAGGCGTGCACACGGTGGGTGCCGTGGGTGCCGTAGCCACAAAGAGGGCTTGAGGGGGGCACCCAAATAGATGATGAAATAAATGTTTGTGAGGTATTTTCAAAAAATGAAGTTTAATGTTAGAAATAAATACAAAATAATATGTACGTTTTTGCTTAAATAGTAAGGAATACTGGGACTAGGAGTATTATTGTAACACAGGTAGTATTTATACAAAAGCAAATTCAATTAAAATCAACTTATAAAACATAAACTGTCATCTTACTTTTCCCTTGACATATTTCTTCAAAACCGAGTGCCGGATGTAAGTACAACCACAATACCAATACCCCTTCGCTGTCCTTTTATTCATTAAAACGTTCGCTACCACAATGTTAAAAAAAATCGTAACCACAGACTGCCGCCACAATTTTGCGGCGGGCATGGCCTACTCATAGCCCAACGCCGCAGATCTGCGGCGGCTGGGTTCATTAAAATAGACTGCCGCTGCAGAACTGCGGCGTTGGTTTCTTGATACTAAATGAGAAATTTCTTCGCAATGGTCTGTTTTAAAGGTTAGATGGTTTAGGCATGGTCTACAGGATAATTCGCCTTATATATGTGGCGCTTGGTCTGTAGCTAGTACTAGGACCAGTCTACAGGGAAGTTTGATTTTTTTCATGGGCTGTCAGAGTGACCCGGCCGCCGCATATATGCAGCGGCTGGTAGCGAACGTGTTAATAGGCAGAGATTTATAGAAAAAGTAAATGCCATAATGGTTTAAATTTGGAATATATATAGAAATAGTACTTTAAATCGCTGTTTATTTAACTTTTCACTTTTCACTTTGAGTGCAATGAGATAATTTAAACAATATCAAAATACCAATATAAACAATAATTTCATCGCTATCATCAGTTAGATTTAGTACAACCTGGAGAGCTCGCCAAATGGACAGAAAACGGTCGGCGCATTATTAGGCTAGAAACAAAGTGTAGAACACGGCAAAACTGAGAAATCCCGAACGGTGAGCGTGTTCGTCGTTTACACGCTTCTCTACATCTTAATAACAATTAAACTACAATGAAACTTATATATTCCTTTTCTGCAAGAATTTCCGCATCTAACATAAATATATTTTAGTTTAATATTATGTGTAATTTTTAATAATAAAAATATTAGAGAGTTGTAACAGTATTACATGAAAAAGTCAGTAAGCGTGAACTTTTTTTATTTTTGAGGTAAAAACAAACTTCCAGCAAAAAAGTTGTAGCTAATTAGATGGTCTTAAATTTTCATACAAACCATTTTTGACAGATCTTATAGTTTGTTCAATAATCCGATGTAAATAACCGCTTTGTTCAGTTCTACGCGCGCCGCCGTCGCGGTCCACGGCTCCATGCTGTTCTACCACATTCAGCATAATTAAATGCTCCTCATTTTACTTAGATCCTTACCTATAAAATATTAATTACGTTTACTTTACTCCATATTGTGTTTAGATTATTGTTTTTTTAACATAGCTTTCAAATTTGATAGAACATTCAGTTATCGAGATGTAATTAGGCTCATAAGGAATCTTATAATTTGATATGTAAAGTAAATTAGGCAGTAAATAATAAGATACTTATTTTTTAGAAATAATAAAACATTATATGATAAGATAAACATATCTGATTAGTGATTATATTTTACTCGTGAAGCAAAATCTTGTTTTAACCAATAATGAAATAAAATACTTTGGTAAGAAAACATAACATTGCCTTTTTATATAAAAAACCTACTTCCTTGTAAATTCTGTTACTTAAAAATTTCCCCCTCCAAATACGAGGTACGTAAATACGTAAATGAATTGTTGTAGCTAAAAATCTAATTAAAATAATGAATAAATATATGTTTTTACATCAAAACTCAAAACTAATCCTCTATATCAGCAATATAACCAATCCTATAAAAATATGTTTTGCGTTAAAAGTAGAAGAACATATTAACGAATACGAAGGATACTTAGTTGTTAATAAACCTTTCTACCGAAAATATAAATTAAATAATATAGAATCAACGTTTTTATGTCAAAACTCAAAACTAAGTCTCTCCAAAAGCCTTACAATAGTTGTTATATAGTTTGGTTTCATGTCAAAAATTTAGGAATGTATCAATTAAAGCAAATATATTAGCCATTGAGTCATAAATTATTATTTTTTCGATGAAAATCAAGGTTATGTACATGAAGATCGAGATTTGTATACTAATATTGAAAACTACACGTGTTTTATATCATAATTAAAGGTTAAATACATTTGAATTTAGTACAAAAAGATAAAGAATTTATTCAGTAATACGAATCCAAAAACCATTTTGCAATAAAAAAATTCCTCGATTAGTAAACCTCATTTAACTAAGCAAGCGTCGCCAATAACCCATAAGACGCTGTACTCAGCGGGCACAGAATAATATGTTTCTGAGCTCACTGGCTGCACTGAGCGCTGCGGCGAGTCCTACACTTTTGAGATGTGACCTTAAGCCCGGCCGGACCGAATTTTGGTCCATCCCGACCATAGAACTCTATTAATACATTAATGGTGTATTAATAGAGTTCTATGATCCCCACTATAGGGCGCGAGCTCTCCATGGTTTCTACCTCGCTGAGAACAACCAAGTATATTTTTGTGAGAAATGATCAATTCTGTGATGATATCTTCATGTATTTCCGTTTTTTTTTTAAGTGAGTTGTACCATTGATTATACATTCTATAGATTCCATACCACATTTCAGTTGATTGCTAATTGTTATATTGTTTTAAAAACCTTTAACCTTTCAGGCCGCCCGGCCTGAGCGTAATCTAGATTTTTTTAGAAAATAATACAAAACCAGTAACATTATGTTATTATGTAAACTAAATATACCTATGCAGATACAATATTTATTGAATCGAATAAAATTAGCACATATTTGTGTCAATGAAGATTGCATACAATAATTTACATAATCGATTGGTAGATAAATGGGTTCTTTGAGCAGAAAGATTGGGGGGGGGGGCATTTGTTGGTTCCGGCACCTACGCTGACCGGACTCTGCGCACGCCTATGAAGCCCAATGTTAATTTTTTTAACTTTTCAATTTAGTTTTTTTACATTATTTGATTTTTCCTGGGGATGAGGCCTGTCTAAAACTTATTTTTAACTCAGAAATTAGTTACTGTATTTCGAACATTTGAAGGAAATCATTGGAGCCGTTTTTGAGATCCGTGTCGCAAGCAAGCAAGCAAACCTTACTCATATTAGAGTATTAGATTAAATAATTTTCTGCGTGACAATCCCACTTACTCCTTGGAAGAATTTTTTCTAATCGATAAATAACACATGCCTTTCTCAAACATGTTTTCAGGATTTTTAAATTATTATTGTTATTAGATTAAGATTGATTAGGTATTGAAACTCATTCTACAAGCCAAACTTAGACCTAAGTTAAAATGTACCTAGACACAACTATGTACTATGTTGATGCCACTCATGTACACATACGTAATTTTGAATAAAGTGATTTGAATCTGAATCTGAAACCTAATTTTTAAAATATTTAACAAAAAAGAAGGGCCCTAGTCACTCTGAAATTTTGTTGTCCATAAGATTAACATTGGAAATGATTTGGAATTGAATAGCATGATAACAATTAAATACTTATACAGAATACTTATACATCTGATATAATAAGAAATTCAAAGTTGAATTTAAATTTGTTCCATACTGAAATGGTAACACAAATTGTATAATGTTTTTTGTATTAAGAGGGTGGCTGATTGGCTTTAACGTTCAAAGAGGTATGTTTGCAATAGATAGTTTTTTAATTAACTATTGCAAACATACTGAGATTGAAGGCTGAGGCTGAGTCTTATAATGTACTCATTATAAGACTACAGGTTGAAGTCTCTAGATAGGCATGGGTATATGATATATGATAGCTAGCATATAATACATGCATATAGGCTGTTTTTAAATCAAACTGCTTGATTTTTTGAGTAACATGTTTCACAGTTTATTTTAAAAGGCAAATACATTATTATAAGAACTGAATGATTATTTCAACCATTTAAATTAATTTTAAGTTATTTTGAAAGCGTTCCATTTGGCAGATTTTGGTTTTCTAGAATAAAATGTCGAAGGCCAATCAACATTATGTTAATAATCGTATGACTTTTTTAACCAACGGCTCTTGGGACTATAAACATGATTTTTGTTAGTAAAACTTATATTAAAAAATATGTATACTTATTTTTAGATTAGAATTTATAGATTTTCTAGTCTAACATATTATATTTTAATCTTGTTTCATCTTTTTATATTTGAACCTATCCTATACTGTAATATGAGTAAGGTTTGCTTGTATGTTTGCTTGCTTGCTTAAAAACGGCTCCAATGATTTCCTTCAAATATTGGAAATAACTAATTTCTGGGATAAAAATAAGTTCTAAACAGGCCTCATCCCCAGGAAAAATCAAATAATGTAAAAAAACTAAAATGAAAAGTTAAAAAAATTAACATTGGGCTTATGGAGTTTCAAATAAAAACAAAAGAATTGCAATAGCTGTTCATAATCAACCAGGGAACTGTCAAAGTAATACTCATGTTGTATATGAGTACCTGGGGGCCGAGCTTGCTCGGGGGAAGGCCAGTCAGTTTGTTTAGGTGACTTGGAGTAATATTTCACCACTTCCCCCAACTGATAATCAGATTTGTATAACTCATTTGCCTACATGAGTATTACTTTTGACAGTTCCCTGGTTGATTATGAACAGTTGTTACAATTCTTTTGTTTTGATTTGAAACCCCATAAACCAAATGTTAATTTTTTTAACTTTTCATTTTAGTTTTTTTACATTGTTACTTTCTCCCTCTATACATAGTATATGGAGAAAGTATTTTTTTCGTCAAAATTTTTGAATTTGAGTTATTAGTGGAAATATTCGTTTTAGTGCTCCCTGAACCCAAAAAAGTGGTTTTTACGTGATGTGTGTGTCTGTGTGGATTTGTACAGAGCTAGAGCCCAAACCAATGGACCGATTTTTATGAAATTTGGTATGTAGGTACTAATCCACGATATCTCCAGGCGTTTTTCATTTTTTGGAATTTTTGTTTTTTTAAGGGTAATTTTCCCCCAAAAAACATGAAAAATCAAAATTTCTCAAAAACGGCTAACGATTTTGATTAAACTTTAGTCGTTTGTAGAACTTTAGTTTTCCAACAAAATGACACCACCCGCATTTCTGTAAAAATGCAAGTTTTAGAAATTACAAGACTTAAAACATCAAAAATTCAGTTTTTTGGGATTTGTCATAAAAAAATATTACTATTCACCATTAAAAAAAAGCTCAAAAAACTAAATAATTTAGTATTCTGAATTACTATTCTACGATTGCTGGTTGCAGAGAAAATTGAAATTTTCATTTTGCGGTAAACGCAGTATGTTGCCCAATGTTATTCTTATGGGGAATACAAAAATTACTATTTCTCTCTTATTTACCGGATCAATTTCATTCAAACTTGATATGCTTGTCAAGTTAGCATTGACCAACAGAGTAAATTCGAAATATGTTGCCCCTTAATAACCCTGGGGGGGAATAGGGGGCATTTCCCCTCTTAAAACCATGAGTGTAGCAATGGATTCTGTAGTACCTCAAAAGCAAGGATTTGGGTGGATGTTTTTGAAAACAACTTGTTTACAAGATTTTCTGTACATTTGACCGTGCTTTGTTTCTATATTTAGTAAATAAAAAGTAATTTATTCATTAAAGTTGAGCTAAAAGGGAGAAAGTATGTGTCAGTTTCCTGATACTGTTTATTTGATTTTTCCTGGGGATGAGGCCTATCTAGAACTTATTTTTATCCCAGAAATTAGTTATTTCCAACATTTGAAGGAAATCGTTGGAGCCGTTTTTGAGATCCGTGTGGCAAGCAAGCAAGCAAACCTTACTTATATTAGAGTATAGGATAGGATTATTAACATGTGGTTTCCTGAGAGCAGAGATTAAAAGATTTGAGTGAAGATTACATATATAGAGTATTAAAATAAATCAAAGAGACATTGAGCTATAAATAACAACTGGAGTGACCTTAAAAATGTAGAAAAGAGGCAAATGAGTGATACAAATCTGATTAGTAGAGGAAAGTGGTGAAATATTACTCCAAGTCATCTAAACAAACTGACTGGCCTTCCCCCGAGCAAAGCTCGGCCCCCCAGGTATGATTGTTTAAACATAACTAAAAATCTGACTTGATACAACAAAAGTATGTCTTGTCATGTTTCATTAAAATAATGCTCTTCTCGATCTTGAAGGAAACTGGGTATTTTTGCCAGATTGCCTGAAACATATTGCTTACCCATAGAAATTTCTAAAATTCTTTACACTTTGATTTAATTACACTGAACTATGAAAAATAAAATAAAAACAGTAAAACATTCAAGGCTGATCAAATATAGATTATTTTATGAAGCCCAAACACTTTTGATATGAGCGTCAGATATAAAGAACACTTGAGGGCGTAAGGATCACTGAGCATTTGAAGCACTACTTCAACTCCCACCCCACCCCTCTCCGTCCACCACATTAAAGTGAACAGAGTAAATGCATTACCCTCCCCCAACGTGATACCATCAACCCCTGAAATTTTTCACCTTTACAACCTTTACTCACTATTTAACAAAACTATATTAAATACTGAGAAAATTGTAGATGCTACCTGATCCCTTATATCGGAATTAACGAATTTGCAACAAATATTGAGAGGAATAAATAGTTTCGTAAAAAACTCATTCTTTACAATGAAGTTGTAAAATTAAATTTATTTAATAAATTTTTAAATAAGAGCAGAGGTGTTTTTGTGCAAAATCAAATGAGTGGGACCAGAGGCCAAAACAATTGTAATAATATTTTCTAATGTTACTGTTAATTAGTGTCTTAAATAATGTTATACTTTTCCTATTGATAATCACATTTTATAAAACTAAGTTCATAAAAATTTACGTTACAAGAAATGTCCAGAAGTTGCAACCAATAACAACTTACTTAAAAAAAGATAATGTAATTTATTAAAAATTCTGAGGAGAAATAAAGTTTAAGTTAATAGCGAGATGTATTGATAAAAATAGAGAGAATTGTTGTTGACAAAAAATGTATTAATAACCTGTTAGAAACATCAGGATTGTAAGATAAGCAATTTAACCAGAATTCTGCACCACCCCCGTACAGTTTTAGCGAATTTCCCCTATAGGGAAGAAGTTATTACCGTAGTCGGCATGGTAAGACCTAGGCCTGGGACCATGATAACTTTTCGTTTTGAGATCCCCAGATGCCAAAAACACCATTTGTTCAAATCTGTGTATATATATATATATATATATATGTGTGTGTGTGTGTGAGTCCTTGAGCACGACAACTCTCGTAAAAATAATCCGATTTTGACGAAATTTGGTATAAACGTGTAAAGCAGCATTTATGACTTTAAGTTTGAAAACCAGACAGATTGACCTATCCGCAAGGGTATTTTGGGGGCGTTTTGTATCCCAAAAATGGGTTTTTTGAGTTTTTACACATAATTTTTGAAAAAGTCAAATTTTAGTTATTTTTCTCATTAGAACCAGCTTAAAAAATTGCACATTTTGGTGTTTTGATCATTGCTCTATGTCAATTGGTTACAGAGATATTGAAAGTGCTGAACACAGTACGTTGTCCATTTATTAACTTATCCTGATGAAACTTGATATATTGCTTCATATCGTTGTGGCCTATTGATATTTCCACTAAAATACATTTTTTGGCCAATAGTTCCCGAAGCAGCAAACCTAACTCAGCCCCCATGTTATTCTTATGGAGAATAAGCAACGTGTTATCTCCCTTAATTATGAACATAAATTAATAAAACTTGGTATGTGGCTTTACCGATTTGAGTTATATTGATATTTATATAAGAACCCAATTTTTGTTCCTTGCTTCAGCAAACCTGCATACTCAGCCACTATGTTATTCTTATGGAGAATAATTAAAATGTCATAAATCGCTTATTTATGAATGTATATTAATGAAACTTGGTATGTGGCTTTATGCATTCGCTGAGTACGCAGGTTTGCTGCTACGGGGGTATTTGACATAGGCCTAGGAGAAAGGGTTAGGGATTAGAATTTATTGTTAAACTGCAGATTTATTGGAACTAATTAATAAAATGGAGTTTAGCATACTGACTGCAATACAAATATTACAGTAACCTGCAGATTGCCAATTTTATAAAATAGATGTAGGCCTAAAGAAATCTCACTACTAGGAAAGTTTCAGGGTCTGTAGGCCCTTCTATTTTTAGTTAAAAAACTGTCCAAGTATTTTTCGCCTTTCTTTTTGTCCGGGGAATAATTTATTAGTCTTGAAGGCGAGTCAAAGTATAACCTAAAATTATATCTATTAATTAATAATAAATAAAAACCTCCAACCTGGATATTAGTGCTGAATATTACATTCTGATACAGCAAGCCTCCCATTCCCATATTAAGACCAGCTGTGACGGCCCAAAATCCCTAGACTGTTAAAAGCCATTAATACGACACTGTAATTAAATAATTAAAGTTTACCGTTCCTAATAATTAAATTTCTACCGTCACTAAAATCTATAATTAGAAAGAGGAACGGTGCTCTTAACATTATTTCAATTATTTCATTCATTATTTCATTTTAAAGAGTTGGCTGGTATGAAATATAAAATAAACCAACAGACGCTAGGATGTTTGCTCCAAGCTAATCTCAACTTAGACGCTCCCACGGGCCGGCCGGGCGTTGATATCAGCAGGAATGTGCATGGCGTCAGCATTTCATCTCTCAGTGCACGATTCCCGTGCCTCTTAGTTTGAGTAACGGCGTGAGTGATCGTTTGGCTGCAGCACTTGTCAATGAAGCGTTCCCGTGACGTCACGTGCGAAACTGTTTCTGATTGGCTGGCTTGGTTCAGCATCGGCGAAGGGGACAAGAGCCGCGGCCCAGTCCCTAAGATGTGACGATGTAATTAACACGCGTCGCGCCGCCTCTCCCTGCTAAATTATTAATTGGTGTTTTCTGTCTAAATTCAATGTAACCTTAATTATTGTATTTTTAACCGCGGATATACCTATTGTTAACGACGTTTAAGTTGGTTTTTAAATCAGTTGTTGTAAAGTTGTGCGGTCTAATAAATAGTAATTTTGTTTCCCAACCGGCATTATTATTATTGAAATCCCGAAATCGGCCTGTTTTACAATTGGTGTCAGGTTTGTGGGTAAGTGTCGCAAGAAAACACCACTTGAAGAATCCGACGGACGGAGAATGGATTTTGGTAAGTAACTAAATTTATTTGAATTAATTGGTGCAATCTTGTTAATTTTATATGTGTCGTTTTAACAGTAGGTAACCGCTTAATCTGGTAAAGCAATAAATTAAACTCATTTTAGCGCAACTCCCGTAAAGAAATATGTATTTTTCGAATTATTAGAGAATTTCAAAGTAATTAGATTAATTTGAATAAATCCTCAAGTCGCCATTAGCCTCTTTGTGAGAGGAACAGATAGCGTCGGTTCCCCCTCCTTCGTCACTTTGCATTCATTGTGTGACGAGACCGAGATGTCATGGCGGTGTTATGAGAATGTCTGAGAATGTCATTGTTTGTGAAGACATATCAAATCGAAATTATTAGGCTATCAGAGTTGTTGTTGAGCCTAGTGATAATAAATATTGATAAATAATGAAGGTAGAGTTGATTTTAAGTATTACCTGTGACTAAGGAGGTTTATTTTAAAAGTAAAGTGACTTGGAATATTAATTGTGGAAGGAAGCTTGAAGCCGCCATTTGCAATCAAGGCGTCTCTGTGTCTCTGTTGCGTTCGGATTAATCCGCCATATTTGATTTGCCACTTCAGTTTGATTGAAGTGCAAATGCGTGAACTTGGTTGCAACTTATCGTGGAAAAGGGAGAGGACGACATTAAAATGAAATTATAAATTATTTGGGAATTAAATTGAAGAAATATTATATTGTAAATTAATCCGAATTGTCCGAAGCGAGACTTAGGCAACAATTATCAAAACTGGGCGACGTCACAGGATAGCCGTGACGCCGTGATTTATAAGGCAGTAGGGTTTGCCGTGTTTGTAAACAGATGTCTGTATAGATTAATCTAAACAGTTCCACACGTGTGTTGTTATTAAGAGAGAAGATAGTTATTCCTGAAGTGTTATATTTTTATTTAGTTGATTTAACATTGTTTTGTCCAAGGACGGGAGTTTGTAGGATTTATTTATTATATTAACTTTAGAATAAATGCTTTCTAAATTAACCTAAGTTTATTTGCATGTGTGATTAACTCTGGGTTATATATTTAAGTGGTAAATCTATAAATGCATTGGAAAAAATCTGGGCGTCATTGGAAATAGGCCAATAATTTAAAATCAAGTAATTGAAAAATTTTATTGTTACAAATTAATAAAAATTAATGATCTGACACTTATAAACTGTGTCAATTTTCTGGCCTATCTTCATTGTCAGGACAAAGGATACCAGTGCATTTTATTTACCAAAGAAATTAAGTAAATCAGAACTTTGAAAATTTCCGACGAAACAAAGCGTTAGTAGTGGGGAAATAAGAGTTCTGTGACATTTCATTGAAATTAATCTGGACTTAGAAATAATCGACGTGGACCATCATAGTAGTGGAGAAATGGGCGTTCGACAGTAATTTTCGAAATTTATTGTGTATTTTGAGCTAAGGACTTCGCCGGATTTTCAAAATTTCACTGAATACTACAAACGACTTGTGATTTTTGTTTGAAATTAATTTGGTGATTTTAATTGAATAATTCACTGTGTTGGGGCTTGGAGTAATCGCGTTCTGGGGTTTTAGTGTACTTTATTGAACTTTAAGTTGGGACTTTGAATTTCTTTTTAATTTCTTTGAAAATGAACAACGTATGGACTTAGGCGTGTGAGCCTCTGATGATTGCTTCAATTAAGTATTGGAAATTATAAATGGGACTGGGCGAATTTTAATTATTTCGGAAGCTCTCATCAGTAGGGGGTTATTGAGGGTTCTACACCGGTGGATCCAGTAATTTTAATGTTGAGAGAATTAATGGGCAGTAACCTTCGGTAACGGTTGCGAATGGGCAATAAATCAATTATTTAACCTTTTGTTTGCAGTTTTGAAAAAAAGGCTGTTTTGCTCTCCTTCAAAATTATGTGAGACAAAATAGCATGGAGGAGAAAATAAAATCGCTGTTTGGTTGCTGTATTGATTTTTGAGAACTGGGCTATACTGTGCTCATTGTTTAGCTCTGGTTCCTGGTTTTGGGCCAACTGAACATGACAGTCAGTAGAGCAGTGGTACTGGACTTTGTATTTTTTTATGTAAGTTAATCATCAATGTGAAGATATTTAGTATACCTCTTTCTGTGTGTGTGAATTTAGTTAACAGCCATTAAAGGAGTAGGTGGGAAAAAATGAGTAATTCAAATTGGAACTAATTAAGCTTTGAGTTGAAGCCAGTAAATTGTGATGGGTATTTGTGTTCAGTTTTAGGATCTGCAGATAGCTTTAAATACTGTTGCAGATCGGTGATTCGTAAACAATCATCACATTTTTTTTTACAGTTTGAAATCGTGAGCGTCAAATTGCCTAGTTTGATAGTTTGAGAAATTTAATTTTGTTTTTTTTTGCATGCAGTCTGTCCCTTAAATTGTATGGCTGCATCTGTTTTATTACCAGTACTCTGAACATGGACAGAAATTATTTGCCGATGTAATATTTAAAGTGTCTAATACTTTACCCCCTCATCTGGGACTGAGCATTGTGAAGCCAGAGCTCCCATTTGCGGTGTGATGAATTAGATAATGAACCAGAGATTAGGAGTAAATACGTTGATTTATGATTTTGTCCATTTACACTTAATTCAAAATTTACAAAAGGAGTCCAGTTAGCTTCCCTTAAATTTAAAATATAAGGCTGGTGAAGTTAGTGATAAGTGATTCTTCGTAGGAAGTTTGTTGTTTTTAATGGTTTGTGCTCTAGCTTGTGATAACATGTGTTCACTGGATAACCTGTTCCGTTTGTTATACAGGAAAGTTATAATTTTAGGCCATTCTTGTGCTGTCCCTGTGGATTGGGACACCGGAGGGTCTTCCTCGCTGTGGAGTTGCCGAGGGAGTGCATTCGTAACCATTACTGAATGGATTATGCTGATGTGGACAAGTGTTATCACCTAAGTATACTGATGTACTAGTGTTTAGGAATCACATTATGGTTATTTGTTTTTTTTTTAAATAGAATTTCAAAATGTGTGCTCTGCTCCGGGAATATGCTTGCTAACTCATGCTATTCTTGGCCAGACCTTGAAGAGAACGAAAATTTAATAAAAGCAAACGGGAAGGGGGAGTAAATTATGTTTTGCTTGGCAAGCTGTTCTGTAGAAAGCCCAGCCTGTGCAGCGTAATTCGCCTGTACAGCCGGCAAAGCGGAGGTTGATGGTTGTGTGTTTACTAAGGGGTGGTACGAGTAAACCAGCCAATGGTCTTCTGGGCCTGTTGTTTTAGTCTATTTGAGTTTTGTTTTGGGGGAAATGCCCCATTGAAATTATGACGTTGAATGGGCCTCCCTCAAGGAAAAAAAATAGATGTGTTTGTCGTAGCAACTGATGAGTCCAATATTGCCTGCCCGTGCAAATGGCAGCAGTATACTCATGTGGGACCGGAATGCGAAGTTGTGATTTCTGACTTTTCTAAGTCATATGCTCTCTGTTGAAGAGACTGAAGTGATCGGTGTGATTCGATCACTGGCGGATCGGGTGCCTGCCCGATTTATCGGCAGCTCCTTGTATTCCAGCGTTTGTGGAAAAGTGGTTTTTCCTGAGATTGATGGGTGCATAGTGCTTCAGAGCCCTGTAAGGTAACTCTGAACTGTTATGAGGATGGCTGAAAGATCAACCTGACCACCGTGCAGTTGAGTGGAGTTGGAGTGATCCCCGAGGCGTTATTAGTGATGAGTGTAAGGTGCCTGCCCGTATACACGGCAGCAACACTCATGTCGGTCAGATGAGTAAAGTTTTGTTGTTGATTTGAAGTCGATGCTCTCTGACGAAGAGACCAAGTTGAGGAATATCGATGTGAATGCCACCTTGAAGGTCCTGTAGGGACTAGGGGATCAGCTTGGCACCTAAGCGTAAAGGGGTAATCTTTGGAGAGTACTTTCCAGCACCTTAGAGTCCATTATGCTGGCACCCGCATGGTTGAGTAGGACATGTGGGGCGGCCGTTCGGTTATTGTGATAATCACAGTTGTCTTTGTAGGTTTGAGATGGAGAGTTCGAGTTGCCGACCTGCTCCGTGTCACCCTGGGAGGCCGTGTACAGCGCCCGCAGGCTGCGCAGACAGAGTCGCAACTTCAGAACTTTGGAGAGATGGTACCATACTGTCGAATTGGTAGCAGATCATGCACCGGAAGCAGAGCACGACAGTTCCACGAGCGCAGCTAAAGTTAGGCTGACCGTGCGGTAAGATGCGACGAGGAGTGAATTACGGACCCGGGACACTTTAAGTAAGTGAAAAGTATTTAAGAAGCATAGACTTTCGACCGCGATCAAGAAGTCGCATACTACGCTGTGAAGGAGTGAGTACTTCTGGACTTGTCTCCGCGAGGACGCGATGGCGAAAGGACTGGGGATCCCCCTCCGAGTTTTGTGTTATTATGTTAGCATTAATGATTTTTGTGTACCGGTATGTTTTGTTGTGTATTTCTAGTAATGGTGTAATATTTGTGGGCTGGTAATGGCAACTTTTTTTTTATTTATTATTCGAAGCGATCCAACTAATGGTAGTAGTATATCCCAAGAAGGGTAAAGGATTCACTGGCCCAACTTGGTGTCCACAGGAAGGTAATGCCGGCACTCCCCACCCCCCTAATACCCCCTTCCCTTCGACTCCCTGACTGGACTGTAGACACCCGGGAGCCAGCCTGAATGATTTTTCAAAATTTAAAGAAAAAAAAAATTGACGTATAGTAGTGTATAGCCAGTCAAGAGTACTGCAGAAAATGCCTTGCTGAGGGATTTTCCGGACCCTGTCAGCAAGACATTGTTGTGCCGCTACCAGGCCTACTGAACGTGAGTTTGTGTTAAAGATTAGTTAATAATGCATTGTACTGTATTGATTATTCGATTGTCTATGTGATTTATTATTGGTAATTTTCAAGTGATTTGAGGCTTCGGCCGATAGTGGGTGGAGTACCACCAGAATTTATGAACAATTATTGGATTGGTGAACAGTTTTTTTTTTATTCTCGGTGTCAATTTGTTACTTGGCTATTTCGACATGTGTTGACGAGTTAATTAGAGTAGGCACTGTAGCGTGGGAAAGGGTGTGTTAGGATAGCAGTAAATTTTCTTTTCCTAGTAGTTGACCCTATGTTGGAAGATCCATTGCTTCTGAAGGGGTGACAGAGTGTAAAACCGGCCCCAAGTGAAAACCCATGTGGCTTCACCATAGCGGGCAAGTAGCGTTCTAAATTGCCATAAAAGTACTGAACTCAATTACCCTCTTTCGAACTTTAAAATATAATAATTCATACCCTGTTCAGATACTTAGAAAAATTAACCAATTGGTTCTAAATACACATAATTAAATTCAGTGACGAATCTTCTAACATTGTTGTAATGGTCTGTTTAGATGGGAATGTGTGTTGTGTTTTTTTTTTTGTGTTTAAGTTTAGGTAACTTTTGTCCTTGTGAAATGAGATATTTTAGTTTTTTTTAGGTGTTGTTTTGGTTGTTTAACTTTGACTTTTGAGATATTTTGATTGTGATATTTTTGAGATATATTTTGTAAAGGGAGAGGCTAATGCGGATCGGCGACAATTCGAGTTTTTTTTTTTCGTAAAAAAAAATAACGTTGAAGTTAAATAATTTTGTTTTATTTGCGGAGAGAGTTGAGGTTAGCTGTCCGGAGTTAGAAGTTTCCTGATCACCGACCAGCCAACGGGAGACAAATGTGTACTCTCCTAACATTGAGAGAAGTTGGACTTGGCAATCTGCTGTTACCTCATGCTGGGGACAGCATGGTCTAAGGGTGAGGGGGGTGTGACGGCCCAAAATCCCTAGACTGTTAAAAGCCATTAATACGACACTGTAATTAAATAATTAAAGTTTACCGTTCCTAATAATTAAATTTCTACCGTCACTAAAATCTATAATTAGAAAGAGGAACGGTGCTCTTAACATTATTTCAATTATTTCATTCATTATTTCATTTTAAAGAGTTGGCTGGTATGAAATATAAAATAAACCAACAGACGCTAGGATGTTTGCTCCAAGCTAATCTCAACTTAGACGCTCCCACGGGCCGGCCGGGCGTTGATATCAGCAGGAATGTGCATGGCGTCAGCATTTCATCTCTCAGTGCACGATTCCCGTGCCTCTTAGTTTGAGTAACGGCGTGAGTGATCGTTTGGCTGCAGCACTTGTCAATGAAGCGTTCCCGTGACGTCACGTGCGAAACTGTTTCTGATTGGCTGGCTTGGTTCAGCATCGGCGAAGGGGACAAGAGCCGCGGCCCAGTCCCTAAGATGTGACGATGTAATTAACACGCGTCGCGCCGCCTCTCCCTGCTAAATTATTAATTGGTGTTTTCTGTCTAAATTCAATGTAACCTTAATTATTGTATTTTTAACCGCGGATATACCTATTGTTAACGACGTTTAAGTTGGTTTTTAAATCAGTTGTTGTAAAGTTGTGCGGTCTAATAAATAGTAATTTTGTTTCCCAACCGGCATTATTATTATTTTAGTACCCGAAATCGGCCTGAGTGGTACACAGCCTTATTGTTTTCGTTGTACCTAAGAAGTTCCCGACTGAACAAATAAATATACACCAACCAAAGAGATAATATATATCTAGAGGTCTCGTCTAGTATAAAAAAGTGTAACCTACATAAACAACCGCCATTTGCCCCTCTGTCATCTCTGCTCCCATGCAACCAACATATCATGTTTGTGTCAATCAAATCCTCTCTTCATGAGTTATATGGCAGTCAGCTGACAAACATTTAAATTTTGAATAGAGGATTTGATTGGTTACCTGAGGAAAACGACAGCATGTAGGCTATACTGTTTCACCCCATTCGAAACCTCTAGTTATATTAACCTCGTTGACATCAACACATCGACTATGGTGATTGGTATTAATAAGTAAAATTAGGCACTAAATCATGAACAAATTATGCACAGTACAAATAATTTAGTATTTTTATTAAAATACAAATCAAAGTTATTAATCTAGGTAAACCAAATTGTAAAAATAATAAAAAATTATTCACATTTGTATAATTCAATATTGTTGTATATTTGTATAATTATAACACAAGAGATTGTTAATTTTCAAAATCAACAACACAGAACAACATTTTTTGAAAATACATCTTTAACCATATGAATTCAAATAGCCTTTAGAAATTAAACTAATAAATTATATTAAAAAAGATACAGTACCTACCATATTGGATTTCTATCTCAAGAATATTTAATTCTATTGAACAATGTTTAAACCATTCAAGTTAAAAGTTTTAGGAGTTATTAATCAGTTTATCAATTTTTTATTTATTTCTATGATCGTGTAAAAATGTTGAATTAGGTATTAAGATGAATTAAAATTATAGTAAATTTTGTTGAATACACGATTTAAACTAAGACCTGAACTGTATATTCTTTACAGGTACAGTAAGTTAGGCTACTATAAGCCACTATTAGGCTAACTATATTCCATTGTTTGTTTCATTATGTTATTTATTAAAATGAAGAGTGTTCTAACCAAAAAAGAATCGTTATCCTATAATTTGAAATAGGCTGTATTTTAATAATCAGTTATACAGTTGTATATATTTTGTTATTTTATAATTACTTGAATGTCACTAGGCCTATATATTTTGTTATTTTATAATTACTTGAACGGTTAATCTGTTATAACTTTGATACATTTGTAATCTATGAAAATTTCTATAAAAGGTAGACATGGAAAGTAAATTTAAAATTAAGATTTGTATTGATTCTTAGATTAAAAGTTACAAGTTATCCATATAGAAATTGTTAGGCTACATTATTAGAAAATATACCTGCCTATTTGGGGAAGGTATCGTAAAATATACAAGTGATCTCCTTCGTTCAGAATGTTCAAAACATTAACTACACTACCTCTAGTTCGCTCATAGATGCGGATTATATTCCAGTGAAGTGTACCGATACTAAAACTTTTTTGTACTTGATGTATCCGCCTTTTGTTAAGTCAGCCCAGTTGAACCTCACGCTGCATGTGCTGTTGACATTATTAAGTGTGTGTCCAAAATAACTTGAGAAGCTTTCATCAGACTCGTGTAAAACTGAAAACTCACCAGTCACGGAATAACTGTAGTCCGAGTCCTTCAAGTCACAATTCAAATACAATACCAAATGATGACCAGTATAAAACTCATCTGGTTTTTTCCATGCTCCAATGCTCCACGAAAAACCATTGAAGTGAAATGGTTGTGAAAATTCCTTCTCTTTAAGATCTACTGTATTTGCTGAGGCAAGAACAACCACATGTTGTGAATGGATTAGTGAATTAATGGTCAGTTTTGCAGTTGCTGGTGCATTCATTCTTGAATTCCGTGAATTCCTAAAATGACACAGATGTTTAAAACCAGGTGGTGTGTTTGTGCCGAATGCTCTACAAATTTCATAAACCTCTTCTTTAGTTAGCACGTCTTTTGGGACAACATTCTGACAAAATTCCCATATGCACATTGATAGAAAACGAATATGTTTTAGAAAAGGATACATCTGATAGCGAAGAACTTTCCCATCTGATGAATTAGTGTTGTACATGGCCCATTTCAAAACAAGTTCCCAGATTTTGATTTCTTCTATATTCAAATCACTTTGCTGAACAAACCACAATAGTGATTTTCCACAAAGTTTATATCCATCCATCACAATCTGTTCAAGCTCACTTTGCAGAATGCGCAGAATTTCCTTCTCCAATGTCTCACTTTTCAAACACATCGGATATTTCAGGAATTGGAACACAGTCTTTGGAGTCAGTGCTGCTAACAATTCACTGACAATTTTAGCTTTTAAATCATCAACTAAGTATTTTTCAGCAACATAAAGCAATTTGGCACAGGACTGAAAAGACAGTTTAGGAAGGATCAAATCACTTCCTCCATAGACACATCTCAAGAAAATTTTGAATGTCTCAGGGTCTACATCTATGACACGCACATCTCCTTTTTCAGCTAACGCGCTGTGACCAAACATAACTCGAAACGGTTCACTGTGACCCACAAGGAATACTTTTAATGCACCAATCCGCTCGGTTGGACCAAATTTAGGGCCAACCACAAAATAACAATCATTTATCGCCTCTGTTGACCAAAATTTAATATGAGCTGGCAAATCTACATCCATTTTAAAACAAAAACTTTGAACTAGGCTATATCCTATGTTACATCAAGTAGAACAACCCTAGATGGAGGAAGCGGAAGCTGCAATGAAGTAGGATAAAAAACATGCATTTAAGTTAAATTAACAGAACTGTGGTTCTACGATTCACTTTGTACTATTTGAATGTGGCAATTCCAAATTTATCAGGCCATATGCTCTTCCTACTTAATAGGCCTACGTATATTGCTGTCTGTAACTAGGCCTAGCCAGGCTAAGCTAGTTGGATACTCCAACAGTTATTTTGATCCTATAATACTTTCACTGGACTGTAAAAATGTTGCAAAACTATTGTAAAAGAAACACAAAATTAATGCTCACACCTTCACTGCATTAGCAAATACCTCTCGTACCGTAAGTGTAAATCACCATCACCATAGTTAGAAGTTAAAATACAAGCTTTGGATTGTTTTAATTCGGATAACTAATACTGAACTGCTTTTCTTATTACTGTACCTATCTGCAAACTTCTCTCTCTGGCCCTGTGCAGAAAAAGTTCATCTGTGATTCTGTGTTTATTCGTATTCCAGTTCAGAGTCTCTGTGACTATGTTGTGTCTGTGTGTTCGTCAAGATCAAGACCAAGACCAAGACTTGCTCGGCGATTTGTTTCCGTTCCTGTTCCGGCGTTCCGACCGATCTTATGTTGCCATAGAGTAATTTGGGCACAGATCAAAAGACGGCAAATTTGCTACAAGAAGGTCTGTTTAGTTAAATTTGTACAGGTTCCGGAGGTTAGAGTTAAAGCATAGACTAACTACAGTATAGACATTGCACCTTATGGGCCTTTGCGTAGCACTTTTAATCTGGCTCCCGACGTAGTTCAGGGTAGCCCTGGTATGGTGGCGTTAGCATCGATGATGGTAACGTAGTTCACGAAGAGAGACGGAAATTAACGAGCGGTTCCGAAGGCCGCACCGCCACGAAGAGAGACGGAGACAAACGAGTGATTCCGAAGAATTGATGCACGATTACGAGAGGATTCGGTTATTGAATGGTTGCGTTTCGAATGTTTCCGATGACGCAATCGAATGGATTTTGATTCTGATTTCGAAAATTTACTAGCGTTTATTGACTTCCCAATCTATATAATTCTTATTTACTTATTATTAAGTATTATAAACATGATGCATTTCAATTATGATCAGCGAATGCATACTAAATATTTGGTAACATTTCGAATGGCTACAACAATCGAAACGTTTCGAATGGTGCATCTCGCAATCGCTCTTTTGGGGTTGGGTGGAGGCCGCTGAGATCAAAGGCAAGGCGCAGCCAATGCCCTACTAGATACAGGCCGTACTGCTCCACCACCAGTTTTGGCGCCACGTCATATCTTTGGGACGGCTCGAGGCGCGGCCGGCGCGGGAAACTGCGGCCGCGACATCGGGCTGCGACTGTCTTTGAACTGCCACTAAACAATTTTAGTTGTACCTTATCCTTGATGTATGTCAGAACTTACTCTAATAAAGTCCGATATAGTTTAATAATATATATATATATATATATATATATATATATATTTTAATATATAGTTTATAACAAAATTTGTATTTATATAGTTTAATAAAATATATATATATATATATATATATATATATATTATTAAACTATATCGGACTAGTTTAATTAGAGTATTGTCTGTACATTGCTTGGAATTATAACATTTTTGCATATTTTCACGTTTTACACCCTAAAGAAGCCAAAACAAGTCTTATCTAAATTTTCTTATTGTTTTTCTTCTAATTGTTCTTACTTAATTATACTTTTAAATTGCTTACTCTTAATTAATTATCTGCTCGGATGTGTTCAGGGGAAGTGGATATGAAAAGTGACGCTCTCGGGATCTGAGGGCAATGGCTGCCATGTGCTAAACCTAGCTTCTCTTTACAAAAATCAGTGTTATTACTTACAAAATTCCCTAGGCTATTTAAATATAGCTCACAAATGATCTTCTTTGACTTGACAATAGATATACTTGTACTTGTGGTCTCCTTTACTTTATAGTAGTGAGTAGAATGTGTTTTGTATTTACTCTGGATGTCAACAAAAGGTAGGTGTACAATTTCTAAGATTTCTTTAACTATTTGAATAAAATACAAAGTTACAGAGGAACAATACAATATTTATTTATCTATTAGTACAATTATGTTTCAAAAAGGTTCTCAATTAAAGGGATTTACAATAATATACAACTCAGGGGGAACAGTTACAATGCGTGGCCTAGCCTAGAAGGTAAATGACAAACATACTTGTAGGCCTAAAACTAAATGTTCATATTTTGGGTTCTAAATGGGGTTTCTTTACAAATGAGGGCTCTTTTTCTCAGGGGGGAGTATCGTGCTGACTTGAATAACGTTGGGATGATATTTGAAAGAATATTAAGTCCAATTAAGCTGATGTATTGAAAATTACAACAATGGAAATGTTGTTGTTGTCCAAAAGGAGAGTCCAATGGTTTCACTGACTTTATGAATGGTTAAAATACTCAAAATTAAATTTGGAAAGATAGTTCAATATAAAAATACTCTCTTGAGGTTACTTTAACTTTCAGAACATTAGGCTTGTTCTATTTAAATGTCTGTATTCTTTCCAGTCCCTAAATAGAATACAATGGAAGGAGTTTACCAATCTGCTTACAAATGTTCTTCGCTCAAATACCAGTTTTTGGGGAAAATCAAATAAAAAGGAGTTAATTTAAAGATGGTATTAATTGAGCAGTAAGTCCCTAATAAAATGAGCACTAAGCGATGCAAAACTTAGGCCATACTGGGAAATTTAAAATAGGAACTGTGTCCTTCACAGATTTTAGGTCTTAACACTATGGCATCTGGAGCAAGAAGAAAGATCTAGTAGAGATGAGGTCTGGAAGCATGGTCCATTGTTGAGAAGCACATGGTCACACAATTGTTAACACTGGTCACTGTAATTTAGATTCCTTAAGGACTATTTTTGAAAAGTATATTATATTAAATTTTAATTTTATTGCAATCCTCTCACATAACTTATATCTAAAATATTATTATTAACAAACATATTAAATTAAGTGAGTAGGCTATTATATGGGGATAGGCTATGAATAATTATTGGTGATTAAATTGATGAAATACATATTATTATACAATTGCATAGATAAATAAACATTAAATACATAGAGGGGAATGTTTTCTGAGGAGTGATAGTAATGATGATTATTATTAGGCATGGGCATAGGGCAATTAACACAAATAACACATTTAGGGGAAATTAATTAATTAGTACATTTATAGGGAAACTTAAATATAAAATAACACATAATAAGAAAATTATCACTAAATGATGAATGAATGACATGTAATACTATAATTATCTCCTCAGAAATCTGTATGATATGAAATTAAAGACAGATTTCGATCAAGTATGAAATGGAATACATGAATTATTTAGTATGAAATATATTTACAGCTAGTTATGAGGTACATTAAATGATTGATGTTGGTTGGTGATAGTACACTTCTTATTCTAAATTTACATAAACATAGGAACAATACATAAATGGGGAAATATGGGATGAGGGATTAGATAGTTCATGACCGCACAGGGGAATTTGGGATTAAGGGAACATTTAATATAATAATTGTTTATTGGCATGGGGATGAAGTTCTTCACTCGCATAACAACACTGTCGGTTTATACATTGTTTGTTACAAGGGCAAATTCACTGTTTATAATCATCGCATTTATAAATAAATTGTTATTCAACACTGTTTTGGGGAATAATCACACTGTTCACTTGGGGAATATGGGAAGGGGTACGCACTCGCGGTTAAGGTTCATGACGATCTCCTCACTTAAAATTATTACACTTGATGGATGATGATGATGATGATGGACTATTTACACTGTTTTAAGAGTTTATGTTGTCAGGGTCTTCTTCATTATTTACATTATCCTCTTCTATTATCGGTTCTATGTATCTTTTTAATGCAGATATGTGATATGGTCCAAATAAGATGTCTTCGTTTTCTCTGGTTACATGAAAAGTAGATTTTCCTAATATTTGCTTGATGACGAATGGTCCTTCGTAAACCTCGAAAAGCTTTGCAGTCTCTCCATAAATAGCTCTGGTAAAACATGTTCGTACTTATTTAATAACTGACTTAAAATTGTTTGTTCTTCTTTCTTGATATAATCATTTGATGCTAAAGATGTATTAATTTCTTCTTGTGTCAATGTGCTGTCGTTGATTGGATTTGTTTGTAACTCATTGAAGTTGTATGCTGTGCTATCATATTTATCATATATTAAATCATCATTGCACTCATCGTACATCATATTATCAAAATTATTATTCATATTATTATTTGGTCTATGGCTATTATTAATTATTATTTGACATAACTGTCCTTCATGATGACACATATTAAACTTCATTGTAACATTATCATTATTGATTTTCATATTTATTTCGTTTGTGTTGAAATTTAAATCCATTTTGAGGGCAGATAGAACATCGACTCCGAGAATTATGGGTTTTATTAAATGTGGCACTATCAAATATTCAGTTAGCATCGTATGTTTATCAATGGTAGTGGGAACATATATTGTGCGGGAAACACGTTTAGACTTTTCTCCAACAGCTGTTTTGATAACGGTGTTATTCACTGGTAATTCTTCAAATGGTTGTAGCTTCATTTTATTTTCGTTGAACCAAGCTTCAGCTATGCAAGTTACAGAAGAACCGGAATCAATTAAGGCATTAGTGCTGATATTGTTTAATGTTATATTGATTTCTGGACAGTTAATTTGTGTATAATTTGAATTGACATAATTTTTGTATTCATCTTCTAAAAGGAAATTTTTATCACATATTATGTTGTTGGACTGCATAAGATTTATAGAGTGATTGATAGTTTGACCGAGGATAGTGTAAGTAGACGCTGTATTTAATGGGTGATCGCATGACAACATAACCCTTTCTCGGCCGTGGTCTACAGCGCCGAGTCGTTTCCCTGTCTCGTTTGAGACGGTGAGGAACGTGGACTAGCAGTATTGTTGTTACTTGAATGGGGGCTCATTGGAGATACAGTTGGAGCATTAGGTGGATTGGGATTCTGTCTAAATATGGCGCAGAGTTGATTCTGTTCGTTGGTAGGGTGTTGACGATCATTTTTGTAGTTTTGTTCATAGTTTCTGGGATGATGTTGCTCACGTTGATACGGCTTGTTGTCATGATGACTTCTATGGTATTGCTGGTTGTTGTTACCATTATTCCTGTAATTTTGTTGATTTCGATACGAAGAGTTGTTTGGAGGGTATTTATTCTGTTGATAATTGTGGTAGTTGTTCATTTTTGGTTGGTAGGCCCGTTGGTTAGCATATCGATCGTTGTAATTCTGTTGGTTCGAAGTGGTTGGACTGGCTGGTCGGCTGCTTTGTTGGTTGTTGTGGTTCCTGGCTTTCTTAGGTCCATCTTTTATGTCTTCTTTCTGCAGTAGTCTTTCCATCGCTCGGATCGTAGTGATGTTCTGTACGCTTATGCTGTCTTGGATTATTGCGTCAAATCGCTCCGCCATAAGAGTCACTATCTCCTCTTCACTTAGGCTGGGTGTCATCGATTGTAGTAACAATACTCTTTCTGTCAAGTACTCCGTTCGGCTTAACGTTCCGTTGGCTCTATACTTCTCCGATTCGATTTTTTGCTTTAATTCCTCGTTGGACTGCCTGGCTCCAGTATTTGAGTTCAAATTCTCTGGCAAAATGTTCCCAATCAATAATTTCACTTTTTATCAGCTGTAGCCATCGTGATGCTGGTCCTTCGAATGATGTCTCAAGCAGGTCTTTCAGATACTCAGTTGAGTCGCAACATTGATTCCTTTCGATTCCTCGTTCGTAATACCTTCTCAATTTATATAAATATTCATTTGGATTGCCGCTCCGTCCATTAAATTTTGGCATTAGACGATCATTGGCTTCGCTTCCACTGCATATTACTTTGATTTGTCCGGCCATTCCGTTTAATTGGTTTGCTTGCTTCAGATTGGTTACTTCAGTTTCACATTTGTTTAAATTTTGATTCAAGGTTTGGATTTCAATTTGTTGTGCCTCAATTAGTTTTGTTTGCAATGTAATTTTGGGGATAACTTCATTTTTCAGTGCCGTTAGGTTTGCTTTTGAATTACGTTCATTATCCAATTGCGTTTTGACAGTTAATTCTTCTATTTTCAGATCAAAATTTTGCTTATGCTCTTCCAGATGGGTTTTGACAGTAGATATAATATTTTCCTGATATTGTTTATTTTCAAATTCGGCAGCGATTTGTTGTTGTGAGATACTGTCCAGCACGAATTGCCTCATTTGAGTTTGTGAATTTTCAATTCTGAGTATTAATTTGTCAGTTAATTTGGCAGTTTCTTCAGATTGGGCATTTTGGGTCATTTTGATGGCATTAATTTCTGATCGAATTTCGATTTGGTTTTCTCTTGTTTCTTGTATCTGGGATTCGAAGGCATTTCGACAGGCTTTAATTTCCTGCTGAGTTTCCTGGGTTTTATCGTGGATGATTTTGGTCAATTCGGTCTTGGTTTGATTTATTTGTTGTTGGAAATTTGCATTAATTGTTTGAATTTCAGATTTAGTTCCTTGTATTTCAGATTTAGTTTCTTGGATTTCGGATTTTAATTCAAATTTTAATTCAGCATTATTCTGTTCGATTTTGGCGCTGGTCTGTTCAATCTTCGTGTTGGTCTGTTCAAATTTGTTATTTAAATCCAGACTAGTTTGTTCAATTTTATTGTTTACTGATTGCTCAATTTTGTTTCCTAAATTGGTCATTAATGTAACGAGCATATTTATATCGATTACAGGTGTCGGTGTAGTCGGGTTTGTAACATTGGATCTGCTAGTTGCGTCGTCCATATGTGTCTCAGTCATCGGACGCGAAGAATGAATGAGCGTCGATTCGTTCAATGAGCTAGCGATACGTCCTCGTTCATTCTGATCAATGAATCCAGTTCGGGAGCCTTCGGGTGTGTCCGTCAGCGTTCGGGTCGGTCGGCTGGCGTTACTCCGTTCAGGTGTTGAGAAAGCAGTGTTAGTGTCTAAGGGCAGACTGAGAGAGAAATCTTGCGTCGAGGTTATGAAATCGACGTTCTCTAATTGGTTGATGGGGTCGGCGTAGGTTTGGCGGTCTTTGGTTTTGGGCGTTTCGTCCTCGTTCTGCGCAACATGGCGGCTGCTGGTTTCATCGTCGCTCGATTCGGCGTCTGCTATGGGGTAGTTTTGTGTTTTCCGCAAATTGTACTTGTTTTCGGCCATCGTGTGTTCGTTTTGTTGTAATATGCGAGATTATTAAATATGTAATGCTTTTGTACACAGTTATTATTGGTGGGGAGGGAAACAATTACGGGAACTTAATATTAAATATGGTCTTATTCTAGGCTTACTCTAGTTGAGGATTGCAATGTTTATCAACTGTTATTCAAGCCAGTACGTTGGGTCGCAAAATTCTTATTTGTTTTTCTTCTAATTGTTCTTACTTAATTATACTTTTAAATTGCTTACTCTTAACTAATTATCTGCTCGGATGTGTTCAGGGGAAGTGGATATAAAATGTGACGCTCTCGGGATCTGAGGGCAATGGCTGCCATGTGCTAAACCTAGCTTCTGTTTACAAAAATCAGTGTTATTACTTACAAAATTCCCTAGGCTATTTAAATATAGCTCACAAATGATCTTCTTTGACTTGACAATAGATATACTTGTACTTGTGGTCTCCTTTACTTTATAGTAGTGAGTAGAATGTGTTTTGTATTTACTCTGGATGTCAACAAAAGGTAGGTGTACAATTTCTAAGATTTCTTTAACTATTTGAATAAAATACAAAGTTACAGAGGAACAATACAATATTTATTTATCTATTAGTACAATTATGTTTCAAAAAGGTTCTCAATTAAAGGGATTTACAATAATATACAACTCAGGGGGAACAGTTACAATGCGTGGCCTAGCCTAGAAGGTAAATGACAAACATACTTGTAGGCCTAAAACTAAATGTTCATATTTTGGGTTCTAAATGGGGTTTCTTTACAAATGAGGGCTCTTTTTCTCAGGGGGGAGTATCGTGCTGACTTGAATAACGTTGGGATGATATTTGAAAGAATATTAAGTCCAATTAAGCTGATGTATTGAAAATTACAACAATGGAAATGTTGTTGTTGTCCAAAAGGAGAGTCCAATGGTTTCACTGACTTTATGAATGGTTAAAATACTCAAAATTAAATTTGGAAAGATAGTTCAATATAAAAATACTCTCTTGAGGTTACTTTAACTTTCAGAACATTAGGCTTGTTCTATTTAAATGTCTGTATTCTTTCCAGTCCCTAAATAGAATACAATGGAAGGAATTTACCAATCTGCTTACAAATGTTCTTCGCTCAAATACCAGTTTTTGGGGAAAATCAAATAAAAAGGAGTTAATTTAAAGATGGTATTAATTGAGCAGTAAGTCCCTAATAAAATGAGCACTAAGCGATGCAAAACTTAGGCCATACTGGGAAATTTAAAATAGGAACTGTGTCCTTCATAGATTTTAGGTCTTAACACTATGGCATCTGGAGCAAGAAGAAAGATCTAGTAGAGATGAGGTCTGGAAGCATGGTCCATTGTTGAGAAGCACATGGTCACACAATTGTTAACACTGGTCACAGTAATTTAGATTCCTTAAGGACTATTTTTGAAAAGTATATTATATTAAATTTTAATTTTATTGCAATCCTCTCACATAACTTATATCTAAAATATTATTATTAACAAACATATTAAATTAAGTGAGTAGGCTATTATATGGGGATAGGCTATGAATAATTATTGGTGATTAAATTGATGAAATACATATTATTATACAATTGCATAGATAAATAAATATTAAATACATAGAGGGGAATGTTTTCTGAGGAGTGATAGTAATGATGATTATTATTAGGCATGGGCATAGGGCAATTAACACAAATAACACATTTAGGGGAAATTAATTAATTAGTACATTTATAGGGAAACTTAAATATAAAATAACACATAATAAGAAAATTATCACTAAATGATGAATGAATGACATGTAATACTATAATTATCTCCTCAGAAATCTGTATGATATGAAATTAAAGACAGATTTCGATCAAGTATGAAATGGAATACATGAATTATTTAGTATGAAATATATTTACAGCTAGTTATGAGGTACATTAAATGATTGATGTTGGTTGGTGATAGTACACTTCTTATTCTAAATTTACATAAACATAGGAACAATACATAAATGGGGAAATATGGGATGAGGGATTAGATAGTTCATGACCGCACAGGGGAATTTGGGATTAAAGGAACATTTAATATAATAATTGTTTATTGGCATGGGGATGAAGTTCTTCACTCGCATAACAACACTGTCGGTTTATACATTGTTTGTTACAAGGGCAAATTCACTGTTTATAATCATCGCATTTATAAATAAATTGTTATTCAACACTGTTTTGGGGAATAATCACACTGTTCACTTGGGGAATATGGGAAGGGGTACGCACTCGCGGTTAAGGTTCATGACGATCTCCTCACTTAAAATTATTACACTTGATGGATGATGATGATGATGGAATATTTACATTGTTTTAAGAGTTTATGTTGTCAGGGTCTTCTTCATTATTTACATTATCCTCTTCTATTATCGGTTCTATGTATCTTTTTAATGCAGATATGTGATATGGTCCAAATAAGATGTCTTCGTTTTCTCTGGTTACATGAAAAGTAGATTTTCCTAATATTTGCTTGATGACGAATGGTCCTTCGTAAACCTCGAAAAGCTTTGCAGTCTCTCCATAAATAGCTCTGGTAAAACATGTTCGTACTTATTTAATAACTGACTTAAAATTGTTTGTTCTTCTTTCTTGATATAATCATTTGATGCTAAAGATGTATTAATTTCTTCTTGTGTCAATGTGCTGTCGTTGATTGGATTTGTTTGTAACTCATTGAAGTTGTATGCTGTGCTATCATATTTATCATATATTAAATCATCATTGCACTCATCGTACATCATATTATCAAAATTATTATTCATATTATTATTTGGTCTATGGCTATTATTAATTATTATTTGACATAACTGTCCTTCATGATGACACATATTAAACTTCATTGTAACATTATCATTATTGATTTTCATATTTATTTCGTTTGTGTTGAAATTTAAATCCATTTTGAGGGCAGATAGAACATCGACTCCGAGAATTATGGGTTTTATTAAATGTGGCACTATCAAATATTCAGTTAGCATCGTATGTTTATCAATGGTAGTGGGAACATATATTGTGCGGGAAACACGTTTAGACTTTTCTCCAACAGCTGTTTTGATAACGGTGTTATTCACTGGTAATTCTTCAAATGGTTGTAGCTTCATTTTATTTTCGTTGAACCAAGCTTCAGCTATGCAAGTTACAGAAGAACCGGAATCAATTAAGGCATTAGTGCTGATATTGTTTAATGTTATATTGATTTCTGGACAGTTAATTTGTGTATAATTTGAATTGACATAATTTTCGTATTCATCTTCTAAAAGGAAATTTTTATCACATATTATGTTGTTGGACTGCATAAGATTTATTGAGTGATTGATAGTTTGACCGAGGATAGTGTAAGTAGACGCTGTATTTAATGGGTGATCGCATGACAACATAACCCTTTCTCGGCCGTGGTCTACAGCGCCGAGTCGTTTTCCTGTCTCGTTTGAGACGGTGAGGAACGTGGACTAGCAGTATTGTTGTTACTTGAATGGGGGCTCATTGGAGATACAGTTGGAGCATTAGGTGGATTGGGATTCTGTCTAAATATGGCGCAGAGTTGATTCTGTTCGTTGGTAGGGTGTTGACGATCATTTTTGTAGTTTTGTTCATAGTTTCTGGGATGATGTTGCTCACGTTGATACGGCTTGTTGTCATGATGACTTCTATGGTATTGCTGGTTGTTGTTACCATTATTCCTGTAATTTTGTTGATTTCGATACGAAGAGTTGTTTGGAGGGTATTTATTCTGTTGATAATTGTGGTAGTTGTTCATTTTTGGTTGGTAGGCCCGTTGGTTAGCATATCGATCGTTGTAATTCTGTTGGTTCGAAGTGGTTGGACTGGCTGGTCGGCTGCTTTGTTGGTTGTTGTGGTTCCTGGCTTTCTTAGGTCCATCTTTTATGTCTTCTTTCTGCAGTAGTCTTTCCATCGCTCGGATCGTAGTGATGTTCTGTACGCTTATGCTGTCTTGGATTATTGCGTCAAATCGCTCCGCCATAAGAGTCACTATCTCCTCTTCACTTAGGCTGGGTGTCATCGATTGTAGTAACAATACTCTTTCTGTCAAGTACTCCGTTCGGCTTAACGTTCCGTTGGCTCTATACTTCTCCGATTCGATTTTTTGCTTTAATTCCTCGTTGGACTGCCTGGCTCCAGTATTTGAGTTCGAATTCTCTGGCAAAATGTTCCCAATCAATAATTTCACTTTTTATCAGCTGTAGCCATCGTGATGCTGGTCCTTCGAATGATGTCTCAAGCAGGTCTTTCAGATACTCAGTTGAGTCGCAACATTGATTCCTTTCGATTCCTCGTTCGTAATACCTTCTCAATTTATATAAATATTCATTTGGATTGCCGCTCCGTCCATTAAATTTTGGCATTAGACGATCATTGGCTTCGCTTCCACTGCATATTACTTTGATTTGTCCGGCCATTCCGTTTAATTGGTTTGCTTGCTTCAGATTGGTTACTTCAGTTTCACATTTGTTTAAATTTTGATTCAAGGTTTGGATTTCAATTTGTTGTGCCTCAATTAGTTTTGTTTGCAATGTAATTTTGGGGATAACTTCATTTTTCAGTGCCGTTAGGTTTGCTTTTGAATTACGTTCATTATCCAATTGCGTTTTGACAGTTAATTCTTCTATTTTCAGATCAAAATTTTGCTTATGCTCTTCCAGATGGGTTTTGACAGTAGATATAATATTTTCCTGATATTGTTTATTTTCAAATTCGGCAGCGATTTGTTGTTGTGAGATACTGTCCAGCACGAATTGCCTCATTTGAGTTTGTGAATTTTCAATTCTGAGTATTAATTTGTCAGTTAATTTGGCAGTTTCTTCAGATTGGGCATTTTGGGTCATTTTGATGGCATTAATTTCTGATCGAATTTCGATTTGGTTTTCTCTTGTTCTTGTATCTGGGATTCGAAGGCATTTCGACAGGCTTGAATTTCCTGCTGAGTTTCCTGGGTTTTATCGTGGATGATTTTGGTCAATTCGGTCTTGGTTTGATTTATTTGTTGTTGGAAATTTGCATTAATTGTTTGAATTTCAGATTTAGTTCCTTGTATTTCAGATTTTGTTTCTTGGATTTTGGATTTTAATTCAAATTTTAATTCAGCATTATTCTGTTCGATTTTGGCGCTGGTCTGTTCAATCTTCGTGTTGGTCTGTTCAAATTTGTTATTTAAATCCAGACTAGTTTGTTCAATTTTATTGTTTACTGATTGCTCAATTTTGTTTCCTAAATTGGTCATTAATGTAACGAGCATATTTATATCGATTACAGGTGTCGGTGTAGTCGGGTTTGTAACATTGGATCTGCTAGTTGCGTCGTCCATATGTGTCTCAGTCATCGGACGCGAAGAATAAATGAGCGTTGATTCGTTCAATGAGCTAGCGATACGTCCTCGTTCATTCTGATCAATGAATCCAGTTCGGGAGCCTTCGGGTGTGTCCGTCAGCGTTCGGGTCGGTCGGCTGGCGTTACTCCGTTCAGGTGTTGAGAAAGCAGTGTTAGTGTCTAAGGGCAGACTGAGAGAGAAATCTTGCGTCGAGGTTATGAAATCGACGTTCTCTAATTGGTTGATGGGGTCGGCGTAGGTTTGGCGGTCTTTGGTTTTGGGCGTTTCGTCCTCGTTCTGCGCAACATGGCGGCTGCTGGTTTCATCGTCGCTCGAGTCGGCGTCTGCTATGGGTTAGTTTCGTGTTTTCCGCAAATTGTACTTGTTTTCGGCCATCGTGTGTTCGTTTTGTTATAATATGCGAGATTATTAAATATGTAATGCTTTTGTACACAGTTATTATTGGTGGGGAGGGAAACAATTACGGGAACTTAATATTAAATATGGTCTTATTCTAGGCTTACTCTAGTTGAGGATTGCAATGTTTATCAACTGTTATTCAAGCCAGTACGTTGGGTCGCCAAATTCTTATTTGTTTTTCTTCTAATTGTTCTTACTTAATTATACTTTTAAATTGCTTACTCTTAACTAATTATCTGCTCGGATGTGTTCAGGGGAAGTGGATATAAAAAGTGACGCTCTCGGGATCTGAGGGCAATGGCTGCCATGTGCTAAACCTAGCTTCTCTTTACAAAAATCAGTGTTATTACTTACAAAATTCCCTAGGCTATTTAAATATAGCTCACAAATGATCTTCTTTGACTTGACAATAGATATACTTGTACTTGTGGTCTCCTTTACTTTATAGTAGTGAGTAGAATGTGTTTTGTATTTACTCTGGATGTCAACAAAAGGTAGGTGTACAATTTCTAAGATTTCTTTAACTATTTGAATAAAATACAAAGTTACAGAGGAACAATACAATATTTATTTATCTATTAGTACAATTATGTTTCAAAAAGGTTCTCAATTAAAGGGATTTACAATAATATACAACTCAGGGGGAACAGTTACAATGCGTGGCCTAGCCTAGAAGGTAAATGACAAACATACTTGTAGGCCTAAAACTAAATGTTCATATTTTGGGTTCTAAATGGGGTTTCTTTACAAATGAGGGCTCTTTTTCTCAGGGGGGAGTATCGTGCTGACTTGAATAACTTTGGGATGATATTTGAAAGAATATTAAGTCCAATTAAGCTGATGTATTGAAAATTACAACAATGGAAATTTTGTTGTTGTCCAAAAGGAGAGTCCAATGGTTTCACTGACTTTATGAATGGTTAAAATACTCAAAATTAAATTTGGAAAGATAGTTCAATATAAAAATACTCTCTTGAAGTTACTTTAACTTTCAGAACATTAGGCTTGTTCTATTTAAATGTCTGTATTCTTTCCAGTCTCTAAATAGAATACAATGGAAGGAGTTTACCAATCTGCTTACAAATGTTCTTCGCTCAAATACCAGTTTTTGTGGAAAATCAAATAAAAAGGAGTTAATTTAAAGATGGTATTAATTGAGCAGTAAGTCCCTAATAAAATGAGCACTAAGCGATGCAAAACTTAGGCCATACTGGGAAATTTAAAATAGGAACTGTGTCCTTCATAGATTTTAGGTCTTAACACTATGGCATCTGGAGCAAGAAGAAAGATCTAGTAGAGATGAGGTCTGGAAGCATGGTCCATTGTTGAGAAGCACATGGTCACACAATTGTTAACACTGGTCACAGTAATTTAGATTCCTTAAGGACTATTTTTGAAAAGTATATTATATTAAATTTTAATTTTATTGCAATCCTCTCACATAACTTATATCTAAAATATTATTATTAACAAACATATTAAATTAAGTGAGTAGGCTAGTATATGGGGATAGGCTATGAATAATTATTGGTGATTAAATTGATGAAATACATATTATTATACAATTGCATAGATAAATAAATATTAAATACATAGAGGGGAATGTTTTCTGAGGAGTGATAGTAATGATGATTATTATTAGGCATGGGCATAGGGCAATTAACACAAATAACACATTTAGGGGAAATTAATTAATTGGTACATTTATAGGGAAACTTAAATATAAAATAACACATAATAAGAAAATTATCACTAAATGATGAATGAATGACATGTAATACTATAATTATCTCCTCAGAAATCTGTATGATATGAAATTAAAGACAGATTTCGATCAAGTATGAAATGGAATACATGAATTATTTAGTATGAAATATATTTACAGCTAGTTATGAGGTACATTAAATGATTGATGTTGGTTGGTGATAGTACACTTCTTATTCTAAATTTACATAAACATAGGAACAATACATAAATGGGGAAATATGGGATGAGGGATTAGATAGTTCATGACCGCACAGGGGAATTTGGGATTAAGGGAACATTTAATATAATAATTGTTTATTGGCATGGGGATGAAGTTCTTCACTCGCATAACAACACTGTCGGTTTATACATTGTTTGTTACAAGGGCAAATTCACTGTTTATAATCATCGCATTTATAAATAAATTGTTATTCAACACTGTTTTGGGGAATAATCACACTGTTCACTTGGGGAATATGGGAAGGGGTACGCACTCGCGGTTAAGGTTCATGACGATCTCCTCACTTAAAATTATTACACTTGATGGATGATGATGATGATGATGGACTATTTACACTGTTTTAAGAGTTTATGTTGTCAGGGTCTTCTTCATTATTTACATTATCCTCTTCTATTATCGGTTCTATGTATCTTTTTAATGCAGATATGTGATATGGTCCAAATAAGATGTCTTCGTTTTCTCTGGTTACATGAAAAGTAGATTTTCCTAATATTTGCTTGATGACGAATGGTCCTTCGTAAACCTCGAAAAGCTTTGCAGTCTCTCCATAAATAGCTCTGGTAAAACATGTTCGTACTTATTTAATAACTGACTTAAAATTGTTTGTTCTTCTTTCTTGATATAATCATTTGATGCTAAAGATGTATTAATTTCTTCTTGTGTCAATGTGCTGTCGTTGATTGGATTTGTTTGTAACTCATTGAAGTTGTATGCTGTGCTATCATATTTATCATATATTAAATCATCATTGCACTCATCGTACATCATATTATCAAAATTATTATTCATATTATTATTTGGCCTATGGCCATTATTAATTATTATTTGACATAACTGTACTTCATGATGACACATATTAAACTTCATTGTAACATTATCATTATTGATTTTCATATTTATTTCGTTTGTGTTGAAATTTAAATCCATTTTGAGGGCAGATAGAACATCGACTCCGAGAATTATGGGTTTTATTAAATGTGGCACTATCAAATATTCAGTTAGCATCGTATGTTTATCAATGGACTATTCTATGGATTATTCTATAAACAGATGCTGTGTAGTTCTTATTTAAAACTTTGAGAGAAGATTGGTAATAAATTACATAAGTAGACAGAGAGGATATCTATATACCAAAAAATAAAGTTTTGTCTGTACATTGCTTGGAATTATGACATTTTTGCATATTTTCGCGTTTTACACCCAATGGGAGCCAAAACAAGTCTTTTCTCAATTTCTATCCGTCTGTCTGTCCTTCGGTAACGCTCAAGGACGTGTTTTGTTCGTATTTCTTGGGAAAGCAGTTGCACTGATTTTGATGAATCTTTGTCTAATACTTTGCCCTATGTTGTAGAAGTGATTATGACTTAATCCAACCTGTCACTATAATATTTCACTAGTTTAAACCCTATTAAAAAAATAAACGACAACTAGCATAACATACCGTTACCATATATCGACAACGATTAAATATTTTTGTCCTGATAATCGCCGGCGTTGCTTATAAACTGAGGAACATTTGTTTCATTTTAGCTGTGTAACTATACAAACCACAAATAACAAATAGGTTCACTGAAGACTCGTTGCAGGAAAAGGAAAACAACCTTTTCGTTATGGTAGGTGACTATATACGGTTAATAATAGGCTGATAGACAATACAAAATTGTACTACCTGAAAAACTAATCCAAACCCCTTGTGCAATAACTGAATGTGAAATATTTGCAAAACAATACACATTGTTTACACAACATTCACACAATATATATATTCATTTACACAACAATATATTTACAAAACATGGCAATATGTCGCTGTCCATTATAACAGATTGGTTATAATTACACTACATAAATGATATACTGCATATTTTAAAAACAAACTGGACTAAGCCGAAACACTTATAGAAGAAAAGTATTGGAAATGATAGCACACAAATAATACAGACATAACACTAACAAACCATAATGATTGAATGAAACCAGTAGACACAACAAACTGTTGTTGGGGATGATAAAAGTACACCAACAAATGAATAACATGCTTTTCTAATGTAAAACCCCCATAAGACAACGTACTGTGTTTGTTCGATACTGTGAATTATAGGATGATTGAAAATAAATTAAATACAAAAATATGTATGTTATACATAAGCATGTATGTTTTGCTGAGAATGGTCACAGAATGTTGTAAATGGATACTTTATGAGAATAGTCTGTGGACTTTTATAATCTTATAATGTTTGTTCAGCATTAACTATTATGTTGTTGGCAATAACAACCTGGAATAAACTTACAACATTCAAATATGGTTGAGGAATGGTCCATAAATGGTTTATAACACCATTTAGGGTGATTAAAGGTGAGACTTGTTTCAAATATCCCAAATACAAGACAAAGTACGGTACTCACACTATCGTTATAGATTAAACATAATCGTGAACTATAGTTAGTTATGGTTAAAGTAATTGAATGACATCACAGGAGGCTGGGCAATCCACTTTTGGCATTTTTAGCGAATTTCTCCTATAGGGAAGAAGCTATTACCATAGACTAACTACAGTTAGTCTATGCTATTACCGTAGTCCGTTTTCCGTTTTGAGGTCCCCAGATGCCAAAAACACTATTCGTTCAAATTTGTATATGAAAAATGAACTTTATTACTTCACCATTTTATACTTTTAAATGTATACATATGTGTGCGTTAGCACGATAACTCTCGTAAAAAAGGTCCAATCTTAATTAAATTTGGTACAAATGTGTAAAGTACCATTTATTTAAACAAGTTCCAAATCTAGACGAGTCGCACCATTCAAATGGAAATTTTGGAGTTTTGTATCCCAAATTTGTTTCCACATTTAATTTTTTATCTCATTTTAATTTGTTCTATTGAATTCAGCTTAAAAATCAAACAATTTCGTATTCTGATCATTGCTCTACGTCAATTGTTTACTGATATATTGAAAGTGCTAAACACAGTACGTTGTCTAATGTTATTCTTATGGAGAATAATTAAAATGTTATATAACGCTTATTTATGAATGTGTATGGATGAAACTTGGTATTTGACTTCACTTAGATAAGCTCTCTATTGATATTTGCATAAAACCCCATTATTTTATTCCTAGTTGCAGCAAACCTGCATACTCATCCCCAATGCTATTGTTATGGAGAATAATTAATATTTTAAATATCGCTTATTTGTGAATATATTTCCTATGAATCCTGGTAAGTGTGGATTAATGTGTTATTAAGACATATATGTTCATTGGAAATTCGCTGAGTACGCAGGTTTGCCGCGACGGTGTTATTCATCAGGATATTAGACTACCGCAAAACTACTTAACACTTCCGATGCGGGTGTCGTGGAATCGGAAAATTGCTCAACATTGAAAAATATATGTATAAATATGTAAAAGGCAGCGTAAGTGTTAAAACAAGGCTATATAAAATAATTTCACCAGTGCCATTGACAAACGTCCAGTCAAGAAAACCCATGTTAGCTTTAATTTAGTTATTTTATGGTATTTTTTTTTAAAATATGTACACAATTAGAGAGTGCTTAACTAGTTCTACTGAATAATTAATTTGAAAAATCTCATTATTTGAGAATATATGCGTCATTGTATATTAGTGTGTGTGCGTATGGGCGGGATCTTGTTAGCGAGGGTGCGTGTGCGTGTGTTGTTGGTCTTCTACAACGGTGGTACAGTCTGGGAGCAGTTTTGAGGAGCCTTTTTCGAAATCACCTGGAGTATTACTAAATTAGAATAGATATTTTCTCCATGAGAATAACTTGTCAACCATAAAGCCAGTCGGGCGCAGCCTTAAGGTCGCGGTATTACAAAATCTTATATGCATTTTTGTATCAATGACAGTTTGCTGCAATCACTTAAATAATGTAAAGAATTATAAGGCATATTTGTCAGGGGGCCCTCTAAGGGTGGGGGTGACGTATCCAAAGTGGGAGCATCCTTAATCAACTCTATCTTTTTGAAACAGATCCAACGAACCATCATACCTCAAAATTGGACATTGGGACGTCATATAAAAAGACAGTGGGGCGGATCCTTGAGGTCTGGGAAAATAAAATAAAAGTATTTAACATCTGTTGGTCCCAAGGCCGGTGTCACGGGCGTCGCTGACGTCCGACGTACCGTCAGGTGGCAACGTTCTCGTGTGTCAATAGCGGAACGTTACAACGGACAGTTAGGTTACACGATGGCACATGATGTGTTTAATAGTATCATGCTGTTCAATTGGTGTATTTGGAGGGTGACCGAAGTTGTAATTTTTAACATTTCAATTAATAACTCACATTTAAAACACGCCATTACAAAATTAAACTATTAACGTGTGTGGCTCTCCACCAACTACAATTACTGGGATCTCTGTATTATTTTTTTTGTAACAATATCGTCTAATAACAACACAATAATGACGCTAATATTTTACCCGATAAAATATTAAACGCTTATTGCTATTTACGGAGCTTTTTACGCTTTATAATCTCCTAAAAGAGTACCTGGATACGTTTTTTTTACCCACACAGCACACAACGTCCGCAGGATATCCCATTTGTGTCCCACACATCCCATTGCAATCCCAGAATAAACAGGATATCCCTAGGATATCCTACTATGTCCCGGGATATTGTGGACGTACCAGGGATGTCCACGATCTCCCGGGATAACGTGGATATCTTGTGGGCATTTCACGGACATCCTTTATATCCCAGAACAATTTTAGTAAAATTAATTGCAAGTTGTATTTATAGGTTTAGTATTCAAACCAAATTGAATAAAAAGTATAACGATCAGATATCGACAATAAAACATGGATAAAGGAAGTATAAATTTACAGTTTATCTATCAATGAAATATTCATAGAATTCTGACAATTTATAAGAAAAGAAAATACAAAATGCATTACTTTTTACCGGTTCATCAGTAAAATTAACTGTCAATCCCATCTACAATAACCCCCTTTTAAGGAAAGAAAAAAATCTGGCGCGGCGCCTGCGCAGCATCGCCACCCCACCCCACCACAGCAACAGGTCAACGGACGTCAACAGACCAAGTCACTAATTTCCATTCCACTCACCAAGTTTTGTTTTACATTTTTCTGGTTTGTTAGTTGATAAAAATAGCATTATCTTCATTTAAGAGTAACTACAACTGTTTTGTATACAACAGAGTACCGTTTCTTGGTAAGTAACATACTTTTTAAAAACATATTTATGGTACAGGTTAACCCTAGTTTATTTCCCTTCATAAATTTAATAGAGAGTTATTCCCCTAGGATGGTTTGGTAATGAAATTTTACCGATTGTACAGAACTAACATATTTCAATTGTTTTGAATCACAGTTTATTGTAGTACTTGAACCACAATGAATTTAGTCAATCTCTTATTCTAAGAACTAGCATAACCTCAATATAACCTATACTATACGACTATATATATAGCAACAGACTTGTTGCACGAATTGAAAACCAGGCCTTCCATACTTCCATAAGCCCAATGCTAAAATTAACGCTACTAATTCAAGTAGAATCACTTGAAATAGGCCTACATCCTACATAAAATTAAAATGCTACATAGGGTCTTATAAATCCTACATAATGTACGGTAATGTAATATTTTTGTCTTAATGATTATTAGCGCCTATGCAAATTTTGAAGAGAATATTGAAGAAAGCATTGCATTTTATCCTTTGGTTAACTTAAGTGTGGTAAATCAACCCTTTATTTTAAGAAACTATAATTTAATCATGATACTAGGTGGAAACAAAATTCAGCTTTACCGTGCAGTTTAGAATGAATGAATACAAAGCGTACGACAAGGTACCGTAAAAATATAAAATCTTTTAACACTGAACCTAAATTGCAATATGATCTTAAACTTAAAGGGCCTTATGAGGGATGGGGTAGTCCGGTAGTCCGTAACTAAGTTATGTGCTTTCAGGAAATTGTCAGGCGTAGTTTTTTTGCAAATCAATTATTTTAATTAGCATGTGTCTCTGTTTAGGAGCTGGTCGGAAAAAGTTTGCTGAGGCCAAAGTAAAACGCATTGGATTCATGGATGGCTTTTAAAGGAATCAATTCCTTATATGAAGAGAAATCCAGGTAAAATTATAGAAAAAAATCTGTTTATTAAAGAAGGTAGATTAGAATACCGGTACTATGATTAAGTACAGTAGACTACTTCATTCGATTATGTAAGGTCTAAGGGTAAAAACACAGTGGAGCAGGGAGCAGGAGACTACAATGATATAAAGCAATGTACCAAGTTTCGACTGGATAAGTTAATAAATAACCGAGATATAAATTTTTTCTTATTCTCCATAAGAATATCATTGGACAACGTACTGTCTTTAGCATTTTCAGCATCTCTGTAACCAGTTGACGTATAGACCACTCAAGTTAGACATTAAAAAGGGCCCTTGTATACAATTGGTCATGTAGTTCTAAACTTTTAGTATGTTGTTAAGACCTATACCATAACTAAGAAACCAAGTTTGCAGCTTCAAAATACCTGTGCTCCTGGCGTAGTAGCCAACAAACAATCAAACTTTTGCACTTGAGTCCTAATTTTATACTTATGGAGAGTAAATAAAATTTGATATGTCAATTATTTTTGAATGTATTTTGATGAAAATTGGTATGTGGCTTCACCTAGTACTGGTATATTGATATTTGCAAAGCAAATTTCTTTTGTTGATTATCCCCGTAGCAGCAAACCGCCATACTCAGCCATAATGTTATTTTTATGGAGAATAAGTAAAGTTTTATATCTCCCTTAGTTATGAACTTAACACGTCGCTACCGCAATTACCTATATGGAATTTGTCATTCAAATAGACCAGCGACGCAGCTGTGCGTCGAGTAGTTTCTCCTGATAGACCACCGACGCGAATTTGCGTCAGTGTCTCATTGTTATTCAAACGTGTATTTCTTAGCAACGGTCTATTTTAAAGCCCTGATCTCTTTGTATAAGTCTGTAGGAATATCTGACACACATGTGCGTTGTTTTGTCTGTGGGTCGGTTGGTGACGTCACATTACAATTGGAAGAACTGTTGTTTACATTGTCATTTTTGATGCGTCACTGTGCAACTGCTCACGTGGCTACCCTTACAGTTTTTGGACGTGTTTTAGTGGTGTTTGTTTGATTACTGTGCAGAACAATAACAATAAAACGGAATGGGCCTACAAATGATCAAATTTACAACGACGCAAATATGCGTCGCTCGGTCTATTGAACAAAAGCACATCTTTTACCACATATTTTTTACTATTTTTCATTGTATAGACTGACTGACATATATATGCAACGTTTTTTAAATTGCTCAAAGTAAAATAAAAAACAATTTGTATTGTTTACAAATGCATTTTAGGTTATTATGAAGTGAATTAGTCCATTTAAACCCAATTTATTTTGAGGTCTGTTGTTAATGTTACTCCTGTATCTCCCGGTCTATTTTCAATGTTCAGCTCATTTCTTTTGGTCTGTAGGAGTGACCGGACCTATGCAAATATGCGTCGCTCGGTAGCGAACGTGATAAATGATTAAAACTTGGTATGTAGCTTCACTTGGTTGAGTTGCTTAAAAACACATTTCTTATATTTCTTTGTTGCTGCAAACCTGCGTCCTCAGCCCTAATGTTATTCTTATGGAGAATAAATCAAATGATATAGGCTATATGACTTATTTATGAATGCATTTATGTGAAACTTGCTGAGTAGCTCTATGTAGTAGTGAGGCACACATATATATGCATTGGAAATTCGCTGAGTACGCAGGTTTGGGTATTTTTGGATAAAATGTTACCCAAGGCTACATGCAGTATTAGTTTATTTTTTTATTTTAAGGAAACGAGGCCATGATGAAGATGAAAATAGAGAAGTAATTTAATCAACAACCAATAATTACTGTGTGTTTATATACCCTGGTTTATATAACTTACATTTTGGTTTTATATAAACTTATTTTTACTGCAATTATACTGTCATTTTGTTCGAATTCATTACTGTATTATTTAAAATAAATCTTTAATTGTTCGTATCACATCACCAAACAATTATAAATTGGAATCCATTCTTAAATTTTTTAAATATTTATTTATTAATTCAACTTTTGTTCTGAGAAATGTTTAGGCCTACATATGCATATATTCATTTTATTATGAACTTGTTAAAACAACAATTTTTTTAAACATTTGGGTAAATTTGAATACAAAATTGTAAGTTGTGTATATATTTTCAGTGTCAATCCAATTAAGTACCTATAATCAGGACATTTGCGACATTTTTACAATTAAATCATGTGATAGTAATGATAAAAATTTGCATAAAATGTGACAAAGGTGACCATATAAAGTTGTAAAACATGATTTTCGAGGATTTGTTCTTTTGAACTGTGATGAGACGGTTTAAAGTTTTGTATGGGTCTGAAGATAACAAAATTACCTTTGACAAAAAGTGTCATCCATTAAAAAGATATCCTAGGATCACAAGGCAGATTACAGGTATTTAACGTTTATACACGAGTCAACCTGATTAAAAAAACAACATCAATATGAAGTCAAAACTTGTGTTTCTATGTGAAAGCTGGGCATGGGCAATTATAGTATTATTTAAAAAAGGATAATTTAAAGTTGCCTTGTAATTTATTTTAGAACTGTCTTCCTATCAGATTGTGTGACCATATTGAAAGGTGTCCCATTATTCTTTCAGTATGAATCCCCTAACCCCACAGATATGCCTGCCTACCCCATAATAATTCCGCAGTCATCCGTAGGAGGCCATATGGCTTTAGGATACGCACTATATATTACTAGGAGTCATATAGCCTCCTAAGGATAACTGCAGAATTATCATGGGGTAGGCAGGGATATTTATGTGGGTTATGGGATTTATACTGATAGAATAATGGGACACCTTTCAATGCATGCCAAAGGCATGTCTCCAGTAAATCCTGTGGGACATCCTGGGGATGTCCTAGGGCTTCAGAGTACAATATCCCTTTGTGGTCCGAGGGATATCCCCAGTACATCCTGGGGATGTCCTAGGGCTTCAAAATACAATATCCTTTTGTGGTCCGAGGGATATCCCCAGATAATCCTGTGGGACATCCTGGAGATGTCCTGGGGCTTCAAAATACATATCCTTTTGTGGTCCGAGGGATATCCCATGGTAATCCTGAAGGATGTCCTCAGGATGTCGTGGGGAGAGGATATTTTTGTGTCCTGGGAACATCCTGAGGGTATCCTGAGGATGTCATGGGATGAGATAGGGATGATCCTGGGATATCCTGCATATCCCACTGTGATGTCCTTGGGATCTCCTGGGGACAACCTTGTGCTGTGTGGGTAGCTACTATCGAATTTGAAATCTCGCTTATGAACATCTAGTAAACCTCATCCGGTTTGTAGTCTATTGATATTTGCCTACGAAACTCATTGTTTTGGTCCCCATGGCAGTAAACCTTCGCGCTCAGCCCTAATAATGTTATTCTTATCATAGAATAAAAAACGAAATTAGAAGTTGAAGGTCAGCTAGTTTTTTGTCTCCATTTTTCATGCGAGATGTGCAAAGGATTTGTCATAGATAATTTTTGACTGCTTAACAAATCACAGTAGGCCTATGAAAATCACTACCAGATCACTGAAATGACTTTAGCTAACCGCCATAAGAACCAATTATAAAGAGGCTAATGCTGTCTATCTTTCGCAGCCTATCTATTATTAGGATTACAGTTAGCTAGTTGTCATTTTACTTACGTCGTCAATCCAAGTTTGTTTGTGATGAACGCATTTCGGTGCTAGGCCATCATCAGCATCCATACACTATACACTAGACTATTCATGAGATCTTCGTTGCGTAGATCTAGTAGCAAACTGTGTCATGTTGTTAAAAAAATGAATATTTACACTCATTAAGACATATACATGACAACAAAAATACTATTATAAAAACCTCGTGCGCATGGGTAAGGGAGCCGGCTCGGAACTGCGGTGACACCCAGGGGCGGATCCAGGGAGTCACGTTAGGGGGGGAAATTCCGGGGGTTGGGGGGTATGGAGTACCCCTCAGGGCTGGGGGGTACGGAAGTTCTCCCCGGGAAATTTGTAAAATATTCTAGATCAATCATTTAAGCAGCCGTAAAAATAGCCGAACGCGTTTTATTGACCAAAATGAGTGTTATCAGTAGTAAGGCCCAGAGCTTGAGCGCTAACATGGGCTCTTATGGAGAATAGATTAACATGGGGTCTTATGGAGAATAGAATAACATTGGTCTTATGGGAGAATAGGATAACATGGGTTCTTATGAGGAATGGAATTAGGGTGTAATTTCCTCCCTCTGTGGCTCTTTTGCTACCCTCTACGGTTGATTATTTATCTTTTGCATCTCTCTACGGTTAATTATCTACAATTTTGGTAATTATTTAACCGACGCGTCCTTCACTTCCTTCTGTGTATCTAACTCCAGCTCCTGTTCTCTTAGCGTACTGTAGCTGACGAGTCGTAACACTTTAAGTAACCTGATTGGCTGACGTGTTAATTCTTGTCCTTCTGTTGGTAATCATCTAGCCTTCTATGGTAATTATTTAGCCCTCGTGTCTTTCTAAATATTTAACCCTCGCGTCCTTCACTTCCTTCTGGTAATTATTTGAACTACGTTTCCTTCTACATATTTATTTTTTTAACCCCAGTGCCCTTCTATACATCTAACCTCCACATCCTTCTGCGTATCTAATCTCACTTCCTTCTGCGTATCTAACCACAACATCCGCAACAAGTCTTTGTCAGCAAACTAGTTGTGACCAGTTAAAATACTGCTCTGTGATTGGTCGGAATTAGTCGTCCTGCGCTCTGATTGGTCCAGACGTGGCCCCACCACAATACCTGCTCTCTTGCCGCGCATTTTCTCCCTCTCTTTGCTCTCAGCTTTCATTACGATCAGAGGTGTCCCTGTGTTGCTCTGTTTGCTGCGTCTTGCAAAGATAAACTTGAGCGTTTGCCTACCCTATCTTACGTGTAACATAACCTCACTTCCTTGTGTCAAGGGCTGTGTTGTGCTTGTATTTGTTGACTGACAGTAATACCACTTTCTATTCTTGTTCTTTATTAAGTAACCTAGCCAATTATGTTTTACTTGGTAGTCCTGTGTTTATATGTCTTTGATAACATAACAGCAAACCTAGTTTCTTGCGTCAAAAGTAGTTTTGTGCGTTGTATTTGATTGTTTGGCTTGGCTAAAGTAGTGTTGTGCTGACTAACATAACCTTATTTCCCAGTAACCTCAGTTTCTTGTGTCGAGAGTAGTGTTTTGCGTTGTATTTAATTGTTTGATTTGTTTAGAGTAGTGTTGTGTTGACTAACATAACCTCACACCCAGTAACCTCAGTTTCTTGTTTGATTTGACTGTAGTAATGTTGTGCGTTGTATGTGCTGAGTAACATAACGGTAATATCACGGTATCATGCACTTGTCTTGTTCATGCCTGACTTATCTATGTTAAGAGTGTTGTATGACTTGCTAGTGTACAGTAACATCAGAGTTAACTACATGTTTCAAGAGTAGTGTCGTGTGATTTTTAGCGTTATCTGAAATGCTAAAGTAACCTCACTTTTTCTGACCTCACTCTTTACACTCCAACTTTACTGTATTATATTCCGTGCATGGTGTACTTAATTTTATTTCTGTGTTGTGTTTATTGTCTTGGCTAGAGTAGAGTTGTTTTGTGTTTAATTGTTTGATTTGATAGTTTACAGTAAAGAAAGTAAACAAACCCTCACTTCCTTGTGGCTAAAGTAGTGTTGTGTTGACTGACATAACCTCCAGTAACCTTATTTTTTGCCCTGGTTCTTTTTGAACTGTAAATTCACCTCAGTAACCTCACCTTCTATTCTTGTTCTTTAAAACAGTTTTGGTTTTTGGTTAGAACAGTTTTTGTATGTGTTGACTAACAGTAACCTCACTTTTCCGACCCGCTGAGCGAGGAAAGAGTAAGAAGAAAATTTTCCCACCAAATTTTCCCGCCAAATTTGCGCGCCAAAAAAAAATTGGCGCCAAACCTAACCTCACTTTCTTATGTCAAGAGTAGTGTTGTGTTTTATGTGCTGAGTAACAGTAATCTCACTTTCTATTCTCGTTCTTTTGGTTAGAGTAGTGTTTGAAACCTTCCTTAGAGTTAACTTTTGGTAACTTGTAGTTCTGATTTGACTCACGTAGTGTTAGTGTTTTTTCTGACTTGCGTAGTACAGGGGTACCGTGCTCTTTTGTAGATCCTCTGTACCTGTTATTTTAGAGAACTTGATCAGTGACTTTAAAGTATCAGTTCTAGACGTAACCGTTCCAATAGTAACAGTTGCCTTCTCTATCTTGTTCATGTTATAGCATTGAAAACTGCTACAAAGTAACGGTTCCAAACGGTTACAGTTCCAACAATGTAACAGTTCCAACAGTAACCGTTCCAAAAGTAACAGTTCCAGTAGACCAACCAGTGACAAAGTAACAGTTCCGTTCTCTATATAGCTCTTACAACAAGCTCTGGTTCTTCAGTCTGATTTCAGTCGTCACACTGTTCGGACGTTCTTTTGCGCTGCTCTTGCGTAGGTGTTCGTGTTTTAAACCTTCATTGGAGTTAACTTTCGATAACTTGTAGTTCTGGTTTGACTTGCGTAGTGTTAGTGTTTTTCTGACTTGCGTAGTGATACAGGGGTACTGTGCTCCCCTACATACTATATATCTCTTACAACAAGCTCTAGTTCTTCAGTCTGATTTCAGTCGCCACACTGATCAGACGTTCTTTTGCGCTGCTCTTGCGTAGGTGTTCTCTTGCACAGATTATTATTGATTCTGCGTAATTCAGTTGTATCCGTGTGAGCCTGACTCTGGTCGGTGTGTTTTCTCTTTTAAGCGTTAGTAAAGTTTAGCTTGTTTTCAGTATTTAATTGTTTGTTGAAAGATGGATGTTTCTAAAAAGGACACTCAAAATCCGATAAATTTAATTAGTAAAGATCAAACCTATGTTAAAAAATTCAGACTTTACGGGACTAATACTGTTTTTAAATTTACTAACCCTCCCAATGGTATCTCTGAGTTTGATTGGATTCGTAAGGGTCTTAATCAGATTGTTGAAAAAGCTAAAGCCGATGCTGTACCCACCGATTATCTAGGGTTTAAAATGCAGTCAATAAATTTAAAAAGTACAGAACCGGGGTACGTAGATTTTAGACCGGTCTCTGAAGTTAGCGGTGATGTACTTTGGCAAGTTTTCGGAGGTATTCTTCAATCAAATTCCGAATCAATTAAATCCACTGATACGTTTAAAGTAGACGTGTCACGAATAAACGTGCCTGTTGGTAAAGGAAGGGCAAGGCCCGGCTTTTACAATACGTTTGATGAAGAGTGTAAAGCGAGACGGGGAATAGTTGTAATTAATAATAAAGATAGTTTGTGTCTCCCTCGGGCTTTGGTAGTAGGCAAGGCGTATGCAAAAAATGATCCCCAGTACAAAGCAATCCGAGAAGACAAGGGGAAAAGACAAACATTCAGAGCTAATAAGCTCATAGCAAAAGCCCGTGTAGAAATGCCGGAGGAAGGCGCCGGTATCCCCGAATTGGAAAAGTTTCAGGATTTGCTAAAAGATTACAAAATTACCGTCTACAACTATGACAGAAAAGGCCGGGATGTCTATTTTGAGTGTCGGGTTGAAAATCCTAAATTTAAAATTAACTTGCTCTTTCACAACGGTCATTATAATGTAATTACAAACTTAACTGCAGCGTTTGTTTGTAATTTCTTTTGTGAAGCCTGCCACATCCCTTTTGACCAAAAATCAGAGCATCGATGCTCTAACAGATGCTTGTCCTGCCATACTATCTCCCCACCCTGTAAACTAGAACACGGAGGCATTACATGCCGTTTTTGCTGTCGCTTCTTCAAAAACGAGCGGTGTTTAATAGCCCATCAAGGGCAAGTTTGTAAAACTTTAAAACTCTGCCGTGACTGTAAGAAAATGATTCATCCAAAAAAACGTAAGACAGCTCACGTATGCGGAGAAGTTTACTGTAAACCCTGTGAAGCGTTCAAAGACCCCGCACATCAGTGTTTCATGAGGGTAGATAGGAGAACTCCCAAAGACCGTAATTTTTTGTTTATTTTCTTTGACTTGGAGACTCGCCAAGACGAGTCTCTCCCCTCTGACGAGAATCAAAAAGTACATAAAGTTAACTTGTGTGTCTCACAACAGTACTGTTTTAAATGTATTAATGGGGGTGAGTGTGAAACTTGCTCGGAACGGCAAAGGGTATTTGAAAAGGAACCGGTAAAGCAGTTTATGGACTATGTAATGGAAATTCGAAAAAAATTTAAAGATGTTTGTGTAATTGCCCACAACGGGCAGGGCTTTGATTTCCAATTCATTCTACAGTATATTATGGAAGGAACTAAATTTACCCCAAAAATAACGCCTCGGGGAACTAAAGCTATTTTGATGGAAATGGACAACGTCAGATTCATTGACTCCCTAAGCTATTTTCCCATGGCCCTCTCTGCGCTCCCTAAAGCCTTCGATCTGCCTCCCGAGAAAAAGAAGGGCTACTTCCCGCATCTTTTTAACACTCTGGCAAACCAAGATTATGTAGGCCCTATGCCCGACAAAAAATACTATTGCCCAGAGTCTATGTTTGAGAAACCACACAAGGCCTTTGAAGAATGGTATGAGGAACGAGTCGCTGAAGACTACGTGTTTGATTTTAAAAAGGAAATCCTGGAGTACTGTATTTCAGACGTAGAAATCCTAGCTCAAGCGTGTATTAAGTTTAGAGCCTTGCTTCTTCAAGAGTGTAACGTAGATCCTTTTCTCGAGGCTATCACAATAGCCAGTGCCTGTAACCTGGCCTTCCGCCGTAACTTCTTAAAAGAAAATACTATTGGACTTATACCAAAATCAGGGTACCGACTTGCAGACAAGCAGTCAGCCATTGCTTTACAGTGGCTAACATGGGAGGAGGAGAAACGTGGAGTAAAGATTCAACATGCGGGCCGGGGTAAAGAAGTTAAAATTAACGGGCTAAAAGTAGACGGGTTTGATGGTGAGAGAATTTATGAGTTTCACGGGTGTTATTGGCACGGGTGCCCGAAATGTTATCAATACAGCAGAGAAGAACCTCTGCCGGAGGACCCCTCAGACAGTTTGCATCTCCGTTACGAGACAAACCAAGTCCAAAATGGCAAGATTTAATAGCTATGAGGTTGTAGAGATGTGGGAGTGTGAGTTTAAAGGTTTGAAGAAAGATAAAAAATTAAATCACCTGAACCAACTATCCATTTTAAACACACTTCCGCTTAATCCTAGAGATTCCTTCTTTGGAGGCAGGACGGGCAATACTAAAACGTATTGTAAATGTGAAGAGGGAGAAACAATTCAATACGTTGATGTCTGTTCCCTCTACCCGTATGTAAATAAATATTGTAAGTATCCCGTGGGTCACCCTACTGTTTACGTTGGAAATGAGTGCCGAGAGAGAGGTCTTGAAGTAGAGGGCTTGTTAAAATGTAAGATTCTACCTCCTTACTACTTGTATCATCCCGTACTCCCCGCAAAAATGAATAATAAATTGATGTTTGTTTTGTGTAGAACTTGCGGGGAGACTCAAAACCAAGGGGAATGTTTTCATGATAGTGAGGAAAGGGCGATGGTAGGAACATGGACTATGGATGAAATTAGAAAAGCTGTAGAAAAAGGCTATATGATTTTGGACATGTATGAGTTGTGGGAGTATGAAGTCGCCACTTATGAGAAAGGGGGACTTTTTACCGATTTTATTAATAAATTCTTGAAAGTAAAGCAGGAAGCCTCAGGGTATCCCACTTGGTGTAAAACAGAAGAGGATAAAGACAAGTATGTTTCTGATTTCTTTGAGCGTGAGGGTATTCAATTGGAGAAAGACAAAATTGCTAAAAACGGGGGTTTGAGATCGGTAGCCAAACTCATGCTAAACAGTTTTTGGGGCAAGTTTGGTCAACGCGAAAACATGACAAAAACTGCAATCGTGAGAGACTCTAAAGAATTGTTCAATTCGTTAACTCAACCAGGAACAAAAGTAAAGTTTGTTGAAGTAATTAACCAGGAGGTTTTATTAGTTAATTGGCAGAATGTTGATGAAGCTAGTGAGCCTCTAAAAACTGTAAATGTTGTGATTGCGGCCTACACCACTGCTCATGCGAGACTTAAACTGTATGAACACTTGGAGGCTTTGGGCGGTCAAGTCTTGTATTATGATACGGATTCGTGTATTTATTTATACCGGGAAGGACTGTACAGGGTCCCTACGGGAGATTACCTCGGGGAAATGACCGATGAATTGGCAGGTGACTACGGACCCGGCTCTTATATCGTAGAGTTTGTTTCTGGGGGGCCTAAAACTTATGCATACCTTGTCTGGTCAACCAACAAACAGAAACTAGAATCTGTGTGTAAAATCAAAGGCCTCACCCTCAATTTAAAAACCTCCGAAACGCTAAATTTTGAGCAATTGAAAAAGATGGTCCTTAGTGAAGCTGCTGAAATACTAGAAATTGAAGAAAACAGAATCAGGAGAACAAAGAGACGAGAAGTCGTTACAGTAAGCGAAGTTAAAAAGTTTAAAATTACAGGACCCAAGAGGAAATTTAATGATGATCACGATACCTTGCCTTTCGGCTTTAAAAAACAAAGAGTTGCTTAACGGAGCTATCACTCACACGGGTACTGTGTGCATATACCTCTAAACATCAGCTCTATCAAATCATTCTGTTCTGAGACGCGGTAGTGAAGGGACGTGCCTGTACTGTTACTGTTTGTCTCTCCTTGTAGAATGCCTGTTGAACATATTACACCCGCTAACCAAGAGGTGTTTCTTTTCCTTTTACACAAAAGTAGGTTAAATGAAGATTCAGAAAGTGGCATTATATGCTTGGAGTATGTGTTCTTACTTGACGGTTCAATAAATGCACAGGAATGGCCTTTGATGTTCTCGGAGTATATAGTAGATAAAATAACGGAGGACTCCTCATCAATCACCTACATTGAAGTATCAATAATGCACGGTGATATTTCAAGAGATATATCGTTCATGTTCTTACCTGATTTAACACCGAAGTTTTTTGATGATTACATTAAAGGAGTATTTTGTAGTAATGCAGAACTGCCTGGTGTTTTACGTTTTGAAGTATTACTTAGCCATCTTCCATAATGCTACCCTCGATAAAGGTAGCACCTTTCCCTATGGAGCAGCGTTACTCCTGTATATACCAAATGTCACTAGTACAGTTACATCATTCTGCTCCAGGTCACGGTACTGATCAGACGTTCTTTTGCGCTCCTTTTTCCTGTACTATTGAGTAAATTGTGACATGGCTGCTAAATACTATACATTTAATAACAAACCCGTATTGGTTCTGTTTGATAATGAAGGAAAGCCATGGTTTAAAGCTAAAGACGTAGCTACTGCTCTAAAGCATGTTAATTGCTGGAGTGCAGTTCGGAAACATGTAGATGACAGTGATAAATTAACTGTTGGAAGTTTTTCTGACGCCCAAAAACAGGGCGTTGGGCCTATTGAGAAAACAACGGTTTTCATAAACGAAGCCGGATTATGTTCTTTGATGTTAAAATCAACTACTCCTGAGGCAAGACTGTTAGTAAGAAGTCTGCTGCCGGAGAAGTTTTACCTTACTTACACAAATATGAAAGATGAAAGTTAACTTTAAATGTAAATTTTCTTTAAAGTCACAAGTTCCCACTGTATGTGTGTGTGTGTGTGTGTGTGAATGAAGGTCCCTGGAGTGGGTGACGAAAAGCCCCGTAAACCTGTATGAAGGTCACTGGTGCGGGTGACAAAAAGCCCCGTAAACCTGAATGTGTGATGAAGGGCTTAGTAGATTGAGGCGCCGGGCTAACACCCCGGCTACTCCTTCGAACAACCCGGTGTGAATGAAGGATCTTGTACACTGAGGCGCCTGGCTAACAACCAGGCTACTCCTTGGAACGGTCCGTACGGTGGGACTTGTAAGAATAAAAATGAAAACTGCGCCTTGATGTCCGCGAAGTACTACGCTCAAAAAATATTTTCGAGTGGGGTCTAATAAAAAAAAGACCCGGCAGTCGCTCACCCATCAGGCAGGGCTAAACCCTTTGTAAGTCCAGGGGTGTGGGGATGATGGCGTACAAAACCGTGAAACCGTTTGTTGTAATCCTCCGACTGTCAGGGAAAACCGGATGGAAAGGCGCAACAAAAAAATGATAAAAATAAAAACCAAATAAAAAGTATAAAAGCAAAAAAACAAAAAAATAAAAAGGAGGTAGCATTTTGTTATGGAGTGGCTACCACTGTGAGAGGCGATGGTTGGGGCCTCTCACCCCAGAGGTTAGGCCTCCAGGGGAATCTCTGGGTAACCAAAAAGAACGCGCCGACGCTCCTACGGCCTAGCCTAAAGGCTTACCGTGGTGTGGAAACGTGAGCGTTCAAAATTATTTCACAGGGGTTAGAAGTGTTTAACCGATAAATTTTAAAAAGATCCCCGTTAAAGTGACATGTAACACATTATAATGTAGCTTCAGCGGAGGCAGGAGTAAATGACCGGATAAATTTAAGAAGTTTCGGCCAATTTATGGCACTGCCCTCTTAAAAACACCTTCACGCTGAATTTGAGGTATTTGACGGAGAAGTTACAGCGTAAAAATACGACAGATCCGCCGTTTTACAGGACTTAAATGCAAATAACCAATCAAGTTTAAAGACTCGGAGCTAAATACTGTATAATTTCTGTCCTTCTAAAGAATGCATTTTATGCTTGTTGTCTTTTAATATGCACCCATGGTGTGTGATTTGTTACCAACTCTCTGATACTGGGGTTGGTTACAATCCTTTTACTAGTAAATTCAGTAAAATTATTTATTGATTCAGTTTGTTACAGAGTTTTACAAGCAATCAACTACAACAAAAAGACAACTCTGTATTTGTTTGACTTTACAAAATACCCTACTGTCACCAGCCTCTTCTGCATTAGTTTTAATTCTTAAACAGTGGGTCCTGAGGGTCCAACACTTAGAATCATGATAATTGAGTTGGGACCCATTTTGGGTCCCAACTACTTCCGGTGTAGGGTTATCAAAGGGATTCGTTCCCCCTTGGAGTGGGGGTATAGTTTTATTGTCTGTCCATTTCTGCTAGTTTTTACAAGCCTCTTCTCTCCTTTTAGTTAATATAACCTTGAGATTTCTAAACAGTTCAATACATGTAAAGTTTCCCAAAGTAATTCTTAAGTAACACTTAATTTACAGGCATACACAACAGCTACTATTATTCAATCATGAAGCTAAAACCCAGTTAATATACTAACAATCTAATAAAAGACAGAGACATGACCCAAAATAACAGCTAAAATACACAAAAAACAGCTAAAATACACAAAAAAACGCTACAAATAGCCAGAGAGCCATTTTAGCAAGGGGGAAGTATTGACCCCCTTTACCTTCACCTTAAAGAATCAGTCAAAGAATAATTTATTTTGTGTTGGTTTCTCACCAGTTTTCTTGTAGTTTGTGTCAATCACATGTATTTTACATTATCATGATTTAAGAGTGGCTGAGGTATATGATAATGTAGAGAAAACCATACCGGAAGTGGGGGTGAACGTTTTGTTCACCCCTTTGACCTATCAATCCCAAATAGTTTAAATCAATGAACCATGGCTTTACTATATTTAACATAAAAAAAGAAGCAAACACCCTGAAAAAACTAGTACAACAGAGCTTGTAGACTGTCCAATTTTGTGATGTTTTTTCTTTACATAGTTTAAATTGTAGCGTGGGTTAATAAGTAGCGAACTGCATTTCAATTGTCCCAAAAACTCTCAATATATTTAATTTTAAAGTATAGCTCCTTCAATTGTTTTGATACTTTCCCACAGTACAGAGTTTAAGTTTTGGTAAATCTTAGCGGAGGTTAACAGGTACCTATATACCGAGTTTCATTAGAATCGGCCAAGCCGTTCTCAATATATTAAATTTTAAAGTTTTACACCCTCCATCATCCCTTAAACAACCCTTTTCTACCCTCAAACAAAATGGAAAGTTAGAGGATGTTAACAAGTATCCACATGTCAAGTTTCAATTATATCGTCTCACCCGTTCTTAAGATATTGATTTTTAAAGTATAGCTCCTTCAATTGTTTTGATACTACCTGCAGTACAGAGTTTAGGTTTTGGTAAATTTTAGCGGAGGTTAACAGGTACATACATGCCAAAATTTCATTAAAATCGGCCAAGCCGTTCTTGAGATATTTAATTTTGAAAATTTGCCCCTTCATTTTTTGAGATGCAACCCGCAACATTTTGGTTAAGATTTTTCATATGGGTAGATACCCCCCTGGAGTGCCTACACCACATAGTAGGCAGTTTTCCGGGGTCAAAATGACCCTAGGACTTACCGTTTTCGAGATATTAGCAATTTTAAGATACTCAGACTCAAGAGAGAGAGAAGAAAAAGAATAAAAAAGGGAGAAGTAGTGGCGCGGAGTGGTGAGGGTGAGAGGGGAAGGTGAGGGGAGTAACATAGCATGCAGAAGAATATAATATAACACACAAGAGAGAGAAAAGGAAGAATAAAATCAGAACACACGAGAGAAGAAGAAGAAATAAAACAGTGGATGGGTGAGGGGGAGAGGGGAGGGAGAAAAGATGCAGAAGATGCAAGTGCTAACAGAAGTGATCAGTAGGATTGGCGGTGAATGGGCCCCAACATGGGGTCTTATGGGCCTAAAATCTGGCTTCTGATTGGTCTAATTAGGTCACGTGATTCAAGGTGGCGGCGCCCATGGTGGCGTTCCCGCCAAATTTTCCCGCCAAATTTGCGCGCCAAAAAAATTGGCGCCAAACATAACCTCACTTTTCTTCCCGCCAGATTTCCTAACCTCACTTTTCTTCCCGCCAGATTCTCGTTACGTCAAAGACGGGTAAACCAAAGACCAAAGAAAATAAAGTCATTGATTTATGAATAATGGAGTCATTACGTCACGCTCACGGACAGTTAAGTAAGAAAGTCATGGACATCCAAAACAGTAAAGTCACAGACATTTATAATACAACGGACTGCAAAAAATATATATGTTGACAACTTAAGAAAAAAAAGCAACTGTTGCCAACTCACATCACGCTAACGTGACCATGTACATATATAAAAGACCATGGACACTTAAATTTACTTCAAAAACTATTCCCATGTTAGGACCCACTCCCTGCCAACCCTACTGATCACTTCTGTTAGCACTTGCATCTTCTGCATCTTTTCTCCCTCCCCTCTCCCCCTCACCCATCCACTGTTTTATTTCTTCTTCTTCTCTCGTGTGTTCTGATTTTATTCTTCCTTTTCTCTCTCTTGTGTGTTATATTATATTCTTCTGCATGCTATGTTACTCCCCTCACCTTCCCCTCTCACCCTCACCACTCCGCGCCACTACTTCTCCCTTTTTTATTCTTTTTCTTCTCTCTCTCTTGAGTCTGATTATCTTAAAATTGCTAATATCTCGAAAACGGTAAGTCCTAGGGTCATTTTGACCCCGGAAAACTGCCTACTATGTGGTGTAGGCACTCCAGGGGGGTATCTACCCATATGAAAAATCTTAACCAAAATGTTGCGGGTTGCATCTCAAAAAATGAAGGGGCAAATTTTCAAAATTAAATATCTCAAGAACGGCTTGGCCGATTTTAATGAAATTTGGCATGTATGTACCTGTTAACCTCCGCTAAAATTTACCAAAACCTAAACTCTGTACTGCAGGTAGTATCAAAACAATTGAAGGAGCTATACTTTAAAAATCAATATCTTAAGAACGGGTGAGACGATATAATTGAAACTTGACATGTGGATACTTGTTAACATCCTCTAACTTTCCATTTTGTTTGAGGGTAGAAAAGGGTTGTTTAAGGGATGATGGAGGGTGTAAAACTTTAAAATTTAATATATTGAGAACGGCTTGGCCGATTCTAATGAAACTCGGTATATAGGTACCTGTTAACCTCCGCTAAGATTTACCAAAACTTAAACTCTGTACTGTGGGAAAGTATCAAAACAATTGAAGGAGCTATACTTTAAAATTAAATATATTGAGAGTTTTTGGGACAATTGAAATGCAGTTCGCTACTTATTAACCCACGCTACAATTTAAACTATGTAAAGAAAAAACATCACAAAATTGGACAGTCTACAAGCTCTGTTGTACTAGTTTTTTCAGGGTGTTTGCTTCTTTTTTTATGTTAAATATAGTAAAGCCATGGTTCATTGATTTAAACTATTTGGGATTGATAGGTCAAAGGGGTGAACAAAACGTTCACCCCCTCTTCCGGTATGGTTTTCTCTACATTATCATATACCTCAGCCACTCTTAAATCATGATAATGTAAAATACATGTGATTGACACAAACTACAAGAAAACTGGTGAGAAACCAACACAAAATAAATTATTCTTTGACTGATTCTTTAAGGTGAAGGTAAAGGGGGTCAATACTTCCCCCTTGCTAAAATGGCTCTCTGGCTATTTGTAGCGTTTTTTTGTGTATTTTAGCTGTTTTTTGTGTATTTTAGCTGTTTTTTGTATATTTTAGCTGTTTTTGTGTATTTTAGCTGTTTTTTGTGTATTTTAGCTGTTATTTTGGGTCATGTCTCTGTCTTTTATTAGATTGTTAGTATATTAACTGGGTTTTAGCTTCATGATTGAATAATAGTAGCTGTTGTGTATGCCTGTAAATTAAGTGTTACTTAAGAATTACTTTGGGAAACTTTACATGTATTGAACTGTTTAGAAATCTCAAGGTTATATTAACTAAAAGGAGAGAAGAGGCTTGTAAAAACTAGCAGAAATGGACAGACAATAAAACTATACCCCCACTCCAAGGGGGAACGAATCCCTTTGATAACCCTACACCGGAAGTAGTTGGGACCCAAAATGGGTCCCAACTCAATTATCATGATTCTAAGTGTTGGACCCTCAGGACCCACTGTTTAAGAATTAAAACTAATGCAGAAGAGGCTGGTGACAGTAGGGTATTTTGTAAAGTCAAACAAATACAGAGTTGTCTTTTTGTTGTAGTTGATTGCTTGTAAAACTCTGTAACAAACTGAATCAATAAATAATTTTACTGAATTTACTAGTAAAAGGATTGTAACCAACCCCAGTATCAGAGAGTTGGTAACAAATCACACACCATGGGTGCATATTAAAAGACAACAAGCATAAAATGCATTCTTTAGAAGGACAGAAATTATACAGTATTTAGCTCCGAGTCTTTAAACTTGATTGGTTATTTGCATTTAAGTCCTGTAAAACGGCGGATCTGTCGTATTTTTACGCTGTAACTTCTCCGTCAAATACCTCAAATTCAGCGTGAAGGTGTTTTTAAGAGGGCAGTGCCATAAATTGGCCGAAACTTCTTAAATTTATCCGGTCATTTACTCCTGCCTCCGCTGAAGCTACATTATAATGTGTTACATGTCACTTTAACGGGGATCTTTTTAAAATTTATCGGTTAAACACTTCTAACCCCTGTGAAATAATTTTGAACGCTCACGTTTCCACACCACGGTAAGCCTTTAGGCTAGGCCGTAGGAGCGTCGGCGCGTTCTTTTTGGTTACCCAGAGCTTCCCCTGGAGGCCTAACCTCTGGGGTGAGAGGCCCCAACCATCGCCTCTCACAGTGGTAGCCACTCCATAACAAAATGCTACCTCCTTTTTATTTTTTTGTTTTTTTTGCTTTTATACTTTTTATTTGGTTTTTATTTTTATCTTTTTTTTGTTGCGCCTTTCCATCCGGTTTTCCCTGACAGTCGGAGGATTACAACAAACGGTTTCACGGTTTTTTATGCCAACCTCCCCACACCCCTGGACTTACAAAGGGTTTAGCCCTGCCTGATGGGTGAGCGACTGCCGGGTCTTTTTTTTATTAGACCCCACTCGAAAATATTTTTTGAGCGTAGTACTTCGCGGACATCAAGGCGCAGTTTTCATTTTTATTCTTACAAGTCCCACCGTACGGACCGTTCCAAGGAGTAGCCTGGTTGTTAGCCAGGCGCCTCAGTGTACAAGATCCTTCATTCACACCGGGTTGTTCGAAGGAGTAGCCGGGGTGTTAGCCCGGCGCCTCAATCTACTAAGCCCTTCATCACACATTCAGGTTTACGGGGCTTTTTGTCACCCGCACCAGTGACCTTCATTCAGGTTTACGGGGCTTTTCGTCACCCACGCCAGGGACCTTCATTCACACACACACACACACACACACATACAGTGGGAACTTGTGACTTTAAAGAAAATTTACATTTAAAGTTAACTTTCATCTTTCATATTTGTGTAAGTAAGGTAAAACTTCTCCGGCAGCAGACTTCTTACTAACAGTCTTGCCTCAGGAGTAGTTGATTTTAACATCAAAGAACATAATCCGGCTTCGTTTATGAAAACCGTTGTTTTCTCAATAGGCCCAACGCCCTGTTTTTGGGCGTCAGAAAAACTTCCAACAGTTAATTTATCACTGTCATCTACATGTTTCCAAACTGCACTCCAGCAATTAACATGCTTTAGAGCAGTAGCTACGTCTTTAGCTTTAAACCATGGCTTTCCTTCATTATCAAACAGAACCAATACGGGTTTGTTATTAAATGTATAGTATTTAGCAGCCATGTCACAATTTACTCAATAGTACAGGAAAAAGGAGCGCAAAAGAACGTCTGATCAGTACCGCGACCTGGAGCAGAATGATGTAACTGTACTAGTGACATTTGGTATATACAGGAGTAACGCTGCTCCATAGGGAAAGGTGCTACCTTTATCGAGGGTAGCATTATGGAAGATGGCTAAGTAATACTTCAAAACGTAAAACACCAGGCAGTTCTGCATTACTACAAAATACTCCTTTAATGTAATCATCAAAAAACTTCGGTGTTAAATCAGGTAAGAACATGAACGATATATCTCTTGAAATATCACCGTGCATTATTGATACTTCAATGTAGGTGATTGATGAGGAGTCCTCCGTTATTTTATCTACTATATACTCCGAGAACATCAAAGGCCATTCCTGTGCATTTATTGAACCGTCAAGTAAGAACACATACTCCAAGCATATAATGCCACTTTCTGAATCTTCATTTAACCTACTTTTGTGCAAAAGGAAAAGAAACACCTCTTGGTTAGCGGGTGTAATATGTTCAACAGGCATTCTACAAGGAGAGACAAACAGTAACAGTACAGGCACGTCCGTTCACTACCGCGTCTCAGAACAGAATGATTTGATAGAGCTGATGTTTAGAGGTATATGCACACAGTACCCGTGTGAGTGATAGCTCCGTTAAGCAACTCTTTGTTTTTTAAAGCCGAAAGGCAAGGTATCGTGATCATCATTAAATTTCCTCTTGGGTCCTGTAATTTTAAACTTGTTAACTTCGCTTACTGTAACGACTTCTCGTCTCTTTGTTCTCCTGATTCTGTTTTCTTCAATTTCTAGTATTTCAGCAGCTTCACTAAGGACCATCTTTTTCAATTGCTCAAAATTTAGCGTTTCGGAGGTTTTTAAATTGAGGGTGAGGCCTTTGATTTTACACACAGATTCTAGTTTCTGTTTGTTGGTTGACCAGACAAGGTATGCATAAGTTTTAGGCCCCCCAGAAACAAACTCTACGATATAAGAGCCGGGTCCGTAGTCACCTGCCAATTCATCGGTCATTTCCCCGAGGTAATCTCCCGTAGGGACCCTGTACAGTCCTTCCCGGTATAAATAAATACACGAATCCGTATCATAATACAAGACTTGACCGCCCAAAGCCTCCAAGTGTTCATACAGTTTAAGTCTCGCATGAGCAGTGGTGTAGGCCGCAATCACAACATTTACAGTTTTTAGAGGCTCACTAGCTTCATCAACATTCTGCCAATTAACTAATAAAACCTCCTGGTTAATTACTTCAACAAACTTTACTTTTGTTCCTGGTTGAGTTAACGAATTGAACAATTCTTTAGAGTCTCTCACGATTGCAGTTTTTGTCATGTTTTCGCGTTGACCAAACTTGCCCCAAAAACTGTTTAGCATGAGTTTGGCTACCGATCTCAAACCCCCGTTTTTAGCAATTTTGTCTTTCTCCAATTGAATACCCTCACGCTCAAAGAAATCAGAAACATACTTGTCTTTATCCTCTTCTGTTTTACACCAAGTGGGATACCCTGAGGCTTCCTGCTTTACTTTCAAGAATTTATTAATAAAATCGGTAAAAAGTCCCCTTTTCTCATAAGTGGCGACTTCATACTCCCACAACTCATACATGTCCAAAATCATATAGCCTTTTTCTACAGCTTTTCTAATTTCATCCATAGTCCATGTTCCTACCATCGCCCTTTCCTCACTATCATGAAAACATTCCCCTTGGTTTTGAGTCTCCCCGCAAGTTCTACACAAAACAAACATCAATTTATTATTCATTTTTGCGGGGAGTACGGGATGATACAAGTAGTAAGGAGGTAGAATCTTACATTTTAACAAGCCCTCTACTTCAAGACCTCTCTCTCGGCACTCATTTCCAACGTAAACAGTAGGGTGACCCACGGGATACTTACAATATTTATTTACATACGGGTAGAGGGAACAGACATCAACGTATTGAATTGTTTCTCCCTCTTCACATTTACAATACGTTTTAGTATTGCCCGTCCTGCCTCCAAAGAAGGAATCTCTAGGATTAAGCGGAAGTGTGTTTAGAATGGATAGTTGGTTCAGGTGATTTAATTTTTTATCTTTCTTCAAACCTTTAAACTCACACTCCCACATCTCTACAACCTCATAGCTATTAAATCTTGCCATTTTGGACTTGGTTCTCTCGTAACGGAGATGCAAACTGTCTGAGGGGTCCTCCGGCAGAGGTTCTTCTCTGCTGTACATTTCGGGCACCCGTGCCAATAACACCCGTGAAACTCATAAATTCTCTCACCATCAAACCCGTCTACTTTTAGCCCGTTAATTTTAACTTCTTTACCCCGGCCCGCATGTTGAATCTTTACTCCACGTTTCTCCTCCTCCCATGTTAGCCACTGTAAAGCAACGGCTGACTGCTTGTCTGCTTGTCGGTACCCTGATTTTGGTATAAGTCCAATAGTATTTTCTTTTAAGAAGTTACGGCGGAAGGCCAGGTTACAGGCACTGGCTATTGTGATAGCCTCGAGAAAAGGATCTACATTACACTCTTGAAGAAGCAAGGCTCTAAACTTAATACAAGCTTGAGCTAGGATTTCTACGTCTGAAATACAGTACTCCAGGATTTCCTTTTTAAAATCAAACACGTAGTCTTCAGCGACTCGTTCCTCATACCATTCTTCAAAGGCCTTGTGTGGTTTCTCAAACATAGACTCTGGGCAATAGTATTTTTTGTCGGGCATAGGGCCTACATAATCTTGGTTTGCCAGAGTGTTAAAAAGATGCGGGAAGTAGCCCTTCTTTTTCTCGGGAGGCAGATCGAAGGCTTTAGGGAGCGCAGAGAGGGCCATGGGAAAATAGCTTAGGGAGTCAATGAATCTGACGTTGTCCATTTCCATCAAAATAGCTTTAGTTCCCCGAGGCGTTATTTTTGGGGTAAATTTAGTTTCTTCCATAATATACTGTAGAATGAATTGGAAATCAAAGCCCTGCCCGTTGTGGCAATTACACAAACATCTTTAAATTTTTTTCGAATTTCCATTACATAGTCCATAAACTGCTTTACCGGTTCCTTTTCAAATACCCTTTGCCGTTCCGAGCAAGTTTCACACTCACCCCCATTAATACATTTAAAACAGTACTGTTGTGAGACACACAAGTTAACTTTATGTACTTTTTAATTCTCGTCTTGGCGAGTCTCCAAGTCAAAGAAAATAAACAAAAAATTACGGTCTTTGGGAGTTCTCCTATCTACCCTCATGAAACACTGATGTGCGAGGTCTTTGAACGCTTCACAGGGTTTACAGTAAACTTCTCCGCATACGTGAGCTGTCTTACGTTTTTTTGGATGAATCATTTTCTTACAGTCACGGCAGAGTTTTAAAGTTTTACAAACTTGCCCTTGATGGGCTATTAAACACCGCTCGTTTTTGAAGAAGCGACAGCAAAAACGGCATGTAATGCCTCCGTGTTCTAGTTTACAGGGTGGGGAGATAGTATGGCAGGACAAGCATCTGTTAGAGCATCGATGCTCTGATTTTTGGTCAAAAGGGATGTGGCAGGCTTCACAAAAGAAATTACAAACAAACGCTGCAGTTAAGTTTGTAATTACATTATAATGACCGTTGTGAAAGAGCAAGTTAATTTTAAATTTAGGATTTTCAACCCGACACTCAAAATAGACATCCCGGCCTTTTCTGTCATAGTTGTAGACGGTAATTTTGTAATCTTTTAGCAAATCCTGAAACTTTTCCAATTCGGGGATACCGGCGCCTTCCTCCGGCATTTCTACACGGGCTTTTGCTATGAGCTTATTAGCTCTGAATGTTTGTCTTTTCCCCTTGTCTTCTCGGATTGCTTTGTACTGGGGATCATTTTTTGCATACGCCTTGCCTACTACCAAAGCCCGAGGGAGACACAAACTATCTTTATTATTAATTACAACTATTCCCCGTCTCGCTTTACACTCTTCATCAAACGTATTGTAAAAGCCGGGCCTTGCCCTTCCTTTACCAACAGGCACGTTTATTCGTGACACGTCTACTTTAAACGTATCAGTGGATTTAATTGATTCGGAATTTGATTGAAGAATACCTCCGAAAACTTGCCAAAGTACATCACCGCTAACTTCAGAGACCGGTCTAAAATCTACGTACCCCGGTTCTGCACTTTTTAAATTTATTGACTGCATTTTAAACCCTAGATAATCGGTGGGTACAGCATCGGCTTTAGCTTTTTCAACAATCTGATTAAGACCCTTACGAATCCAATCAAACTCAGAGATACCATTGGGAGGGTTAGTAAATTTAAAAACAGTATTAGTCCCGTAAAGTCTGAATTTTTTAACATAGGTTTGATCTTTACTAATTAAATTTATCGGATTTTGAGTGTCCTTTTTAGAAACATCCATCTTTCAACAAACAATTAAATACTGAAAACAAGCTAAACTTTACTAACGCTTAAAAGAGAAAACACACCGACCAGAGTCAGGCTCACACGGATACAACTGAATTACGCAGAATCAATAATAATCTGTGCAAGAGAACACCTACGCAAGAGCAGCGCAAAAGAACGTCTGATCAGTGTGGCGACTGAAATCAGACTGAAGAACTAGAGCTTGTTGTAAGAGATATATAGTATGTAGGGGAGCACAGTACCCCTGTATCACTACGCAAGTCAGAAAAACACTAACACTACGCAAGTCAAACCAGAACTACAAGTTATCGAAAGTTAACTCCAATGAAGGTTTAAAACACGAACACCTACGCAAGAGCAGCGCAAAAGAACGTCCGAACAGTGTGACGACTGAAATCAGACTGAAGAACCAGAGCTTGTTGTAAGAGCTATATAGAGAACGGAACTGTTACTTTGTCACTGGTTGGTCTACTGGAACTGTTACTTTTGGAACGGTTACTGTTGGAACTGTTACATTGTTGGAACTGTAACCGTTTGGAACCGTTACTTTGTAGCAGTTTTCAATGCTATAACATGAACAAGATAGAGAAGGCAACTGTTACTATTGGAACGGTTACGTCTAGAACTGATACTTTAAAGTCACTGATCAAGTTCTCTAAAATAACAGGTACAGAGGATCTACAAAAGAGCACGGTACCCCTGTACTACGCAAGTCAGAAAAAACACTAACACTACGTGAGTCAAATCAGAACTACAAGTTACCAAAAGTTAACTCTAAGGAAGGTTTCAAACACTACTCTAACCAAAAGAACGAGAATAGAAAGTGAGATTACTGTTACTCAGCACATAAAACACAACACTACTCTTGACATAAGAAAGTGAGGTTAGGTTTGGCGCCAATTTTTTTTGGCGCGCAAATTTGGCGGGAAAATTTGGTGGGAAAATTTTCTTCTTACTCTTTCCTCGCTCAGCGGGTCGGAAAAGTGAGGTTACTGTTAGTCAACACATACAAAAACTGTTCTAACCAAAACTGTTTTAAAGAACAAGAATAGAAGGTGAGGTTACTGAGGTGAATTTACAGTTCAAAAAGAACCAGGGCAAAAAATAAGGTTACTGGAGGTTATGTCAGTCAACACAACACTACTTTAGCCACAAGGAAGTGAGGGTTTGTTTACTTTCTTTACTGTAAACTATCAAATCAAACAATTAAACACAAAACAACTCTACTCTAGCCAAGACAATAAACACAACACAGAAATAAAATTAAGTACACCTTGCACGGAATATAATACAGTAAAGTTGGAGTGTAAAGAGTGAGGTCAGAAAAAGTGAGGTTACTTTAGCATTTCAGATAACGCTAAAAATCACACGACACTACTCTTGAAACATGTAGTTAACTCTGATGTTACTGTACACTAGCAAGTCATACAACACTCTTAACATAGATAAGTCAGGCATGAACAAGACAAGTGCATGATACCGTGATATTACCGTTATGTTACTCAGCACATACAACGCACAACATTACTACAGTCAAATCAAACAAGAAACTGAGGTTACTGGGTGTGAGGTTATGTTAGTCAACACAACACTACTCTAAACAAATCAAACAATTAAATACAACGCAAAACACTACTCTCGACACAAGAAACTGAGGTTACTGGGAAATAAGGTTATGTTAGTCAGCACAACACTACTTTAGCCAAGCCAAACAATCAAATACAACGCACAAAACTACTTTTGACGCAAGAAACTAGGTTTGCTGTTATGTTATCAAAGACATATAAACACAGGACTACCAAGTAAAACATAATTGGCTAGGTTACTTAATAAAGAACAAGAATAGAAAGTGGTATTACTGTCAGTCAACAAATACAAGCACAACACAGCCCTTGACACAAGGAAGTGAGGTTATGTTACACTAAGATAGGGTAGGCAAACGCTCAAGTTTATCTTTGCAAGACGCAGCAAACAGAGCAACACAGGGACACCTCTGATCGTAATGAAAGCTGAGAGCAAAGAGAGGGAGAAAATGCGCGGCAAGAGAGCAGGTATTGTGGTGGGGCCACGTCTGGACCAATCAGAGCGCAGGACGACTAATTCCGACCAATCACAGAGCAGTATTTTAACTGGTCACAACTAGTTTGCTGACAAAGACTTGTTGCGGATGTTGTGGTTAGATACGCAGAAGGAAGTGAGATTAGATACGCAGAAGGATGTGGAGGTTAGATGTATAGAAGGGCACTGGGGTTAAAAAAATAAATATGTAGAAGGAAACGTAGTTCAAATAATTACCAGAAGGAAGTGAAGGACGCGAGGGTTAAATATTTAGAAAGACACGAGGGCTAAATAATTACCATAGAAGGCTAGATGATTACCAACAGAAGGACAAGAATTAACACGTCAGCCAATCAGGTTACTTAAAGTGTTACGACTCGTCAGCTACAGTACGCTAAGAGAACAGGAGCTGGAGTTAGATACACAGAAGGAAGTGAAGGACGCGTCGGTTAAATAATTACCAAAATTGTAGATAATTAACCGTAGAGAGATGCAAAAGATAAATAATCAACCGTAGAGGGTAGCAAAAGAGCCACAGAGGGAGGAAATTACACCCTAATTCCATTCCTCATAAGAACCCATGTTATCCTATTCTCCCATAAGACCAATGTTATTCTATTCTCCATAAGACCCCATGTTAATCTATTCTCCATAAGAGCCCATGTTAGTGCTCAAGCGCTGGGCCTTACTACTGTTATCGGCCTAAAAAGACGACTGTACTGAATTCATTGATCAAAATCAGCAATTTGACCTTTTGTTTCCGATTATAAATGGCAATTTTACCACATTTCATGGTCGCCGTAGTTGTTAGACCAAAAACAACAAGTAAACGTTTATCGGTAAATAAATAACAAAAAACAAAAACGCAATAGTTTATACCCAAACTGCAATTTAAAGTCCAACACGCCAGCGGGGAAGTATCAAAGTATGTTATCGTCGAAAACGAAGATTTTACCGAAAATAAGATCGTACAAAATGTATTGGCCGAGATGCAGCGATTTTAAACGATTTTAAAAGACACCCGAGATACATATTATCAGCCTAAAATACCTAAAATATATTCTCATTTTGCCACCTAAAACGCCTAAAAAGATCAAAATGTGTTTTTAGGCAAATTTACCGACCGGACGTGTCAGCCAAAATGGGTAATTTTACCAGCAATTTTACAGCATATTACTAGCCAAAAACTACGACCGCAAGTTTTTTATCTTACGAAAACTGAGTACAACCCATATTTTATGCCAGAAATGTACTTAATCGCTCAAAAACGGCAATCGGACCGCATTTTCTCGGCAATAAATAAAGCCGGGTCGTGTTTTATATACCAAAAACTACGTCCGAAACGCGTTAGAAACATAAATTTTGCCGCGACTTGGTGGTAAAAAACACTGAAATGACTGAATTTTTAGGTATAATGGGCTGGACCGCGTTTTATTGGTCTGAAGCGGCAAGCGAGCCGCATATTATCACCCATAATGCGATTTGTGGGAAAAACATCGACTACAATCAAATTTAGGGCCGCATTTTGCTGGCCGAAAAATACTGCCAGACTGCGTTTTACAGAAAAAACATACTGACTAAAATAAATTTTATAAAACAAAATAGGCAATTTCACAGCATTCTATTTGCCGAAAACAACCGTTCTTCACATTTTAAAGTCCAAATTTGATAGCCGCAACGAGTTTTATTGACCGAAAATGACGACCGAGCCTCAATATATGCAAAAAATCACAATCTAACAGTGATTAATCATTAACAAAATAGTAATCGGACCACATTTTCCTAGCGAAAAATAAAGCATCGCGAAATTTTGGGAAGTTTCGAAACTAGACCTAGCTGCCATTTGTCATTGGGCTATTAATTAATAATGCTTTCTATGAACAGGTCGACCTTAGATAGTATCAAGAACAGGGTCTGATAGGGGTTTCCCTACAAAAATGCAAAAGAATGCCACGGCCCTAGATATACATAAAAGGCTGATATCCAATTGCACCGGCGGTCGATGGAATTTGCAAGGGTCAAAACATTCCTCCGTCCGAAAAGTGTCTAATTGCACCGGTCAAAATCTACCCTCCCCACTCAAACCCTACACACACCCTACACGCCACATTGAAATTAACACGTTCAATGTTATACCGTAAAACAGTAATGGAACACACGCAATAATAATAATAATGTAACTGTCCGAAATTTGTTTCTCGCATCTCTGATATTCTCGATTGATTTGAGATATTTCTTGTCTGTTGAGAAACTTATTCTGACCCCGAGCAAAGCTCGGCCCCAAGGTACTATTAATTGATGTTTGAAATTTGGCCATTTTAAGAATAACAAGAAACATATGTTATTTAATGCCGCATTCCCACCCCATCTCACAGGAGCCACTTGGGGTTACTGTACTGGGCTTCCCTATAATATCCTCACCACTAGTTTTAAACTTGGCAATTTCTTTTACGCAAAAGTTATTTCTACAACCTCTATATATTTTAACCTATCCTTATACTTAGTTGAATAAAATATATTTTCTTGAATAATTTTAATTGACCGCCGGCGCCGGTGCAATTGGGCACATCAGTTTGGGGCTGATATCTGACCGCCGGTGCAATTGGACATCTGCGACATAAAAAACCGGATCGCGGGTTATACGAATATTTTTACGAATACAAACGGCGATTTGACCAGGATTCGACACCGTTCTACCGCCAATGTATGCCTATTATTCCGCATCGGATGGGTCAAAAAAAGGAATTTAGTTGCATTCCTAATGGCCCGAAAATGACGTTCTGCAAATTTCTTATTGGCTGAAAATTACAACCAAAACGTGTTTTATTGGCTGTAAACGACAACCGAGCCGAGCCGCATGAACGAAAATGACCGAAAAAGGCGTTTTAAACTAAATTCCCGTATATTCCCCGCATTTTCCCAGCATAAAAATTCCTGTATAATTATTTAATTTTCCTGGAATTTCCGGTCTGTAGTAGTATTACAGGCATATAAGTCTGACTGACGACGCATCAATCAGACGACAAGTCGTGATGACGCTGCTGGACAGACGTAGCGCTGGTGCGGGGGTGCGCGCGCAACTCCAACCTTTTGCCTTGGGGGGGGAAATTTCCCCCATTTCCTCCCCCCTGGATCCGCGCCTGGTGACACCGAGTTTACTTTGACAGGGGGATAATTTAAAATTTGTAACCCAAAACAACCTAACACTCATAAATTTGTATACAAATCTATTTTTTGTTGCTTGTTTAGTTTTTTATAATATAACTGTGTGAACTACTAGAAAAATAATGAGAGTAAAATAGAGAGCGTCTATATTATTGTGCAGATACCCATGAAATACAAAGTACATGGGCTACCGATTACAACAGTGCATAATATTAGGCCCTTCTTACTTTCATCCTTCATTGTCTCAGGGATTAACTTTACGATACTCAAAAGGACAACAAATAAGTAACTTCCTCCCTATAGGGAAATTTGCTAAAAGCACTTTGATGTCTTTAAATTTAATTTAAGAGCTTTTAGGCATTTAAATTTAAAGTATTTAAATCGCCACCATTTTGAAAAGGATGAATATATTATGCTAATTATTTCTATAAAATTACGTGCTAATAAAACAAATATCTATATAGGCCTACACAATTTAATAGCAATCGGTTCAACTAAGTTCAATAACTGTACAAGAAATTTATATTATTTCAGTGAACAAAAACTAAATCGCAGCTATAATGGAAACGGAGCGTTTTAGGACTTAAGATTACTGGAACATTATTACTGTAAATGATGTAACAAAAACGATGGTAACACATGAGCTCATGTTTTGTTGACATCCTATATGCATACGTCCGTTGCAGCATGACCCTCCGTTGCCCCGCTACAACGGACGCGGGAAGGGTTCCAGCATTCTACACTCATCATTCGTTGGCGTCATACACTAGTTACACTGCGATTAAGTGATTAAGTGTTCTTGCTAGTAATCAATTTAGGAAATATCTTTAAGGATGGCATTTGAACCCTAAAGCCCAGTGGGCCGGAGCCCAATTATTTTAATAATCTAATAATTAAAATTATAATAATGAATTTAATAATATACGTTATATCATTACTATACCTCAATTGTATTTATTATTACCTATATAATAAAAACTTGTAAATAATAAAAAATAAAAATAAAAAATTTGATCGATATACCGGTTACCGGTATCAGTCTTAATATGACATTTTTTGTTTATTTCAATTTTGCTGAGCCACAGTCAACATTAGCTCGTATTATAGCCATATGTTACCTCATAAGTTGTAATTTCACTTATACACATAATATATCTCCACAGTTTTCTTTTTACTTTTAATACTTTAATATTAATGTTTTTGGTATATAATTGTAAATACAAAGTTTTTGCTTTTATATACTATAGACAAATTTGGACTAGCTCTTCATTTTAACACTTACAAAGGCGCAATTGTTATGTTTTAAAATATTTTGTTTTTATTTAAATCTTAGGAACTTAGTTACCTTCTACAATTATATTGTATAAATCACGTTCATAGGTTGAAATATTACAACTCTCTTGACCTTTTAATAATAATTAATTGTTCAGTTAAAGATTGATTATAAATAAAGTGATAATTTCTTTCTAATTGGTTATCTATCTTAAGGTAATCCTTTAAAAGATGGTTATCTTAACTATGGTTATGCTAATTAGGCATAACAGCTGTATCTATCTAAACTTTTAGAATAAAAAACCATAAATACAACTAACAAAATGGAGGAAGTTTATTCATTACTTTACAATTCAGATTATGGTTTAATAAAAAAGGGATTAGGGCCTACAAAAAACGTACAATTTTGGGGGAGAACAGTTGCGAATAAAATGTTGTTATTAATTTAGGTAATATATCGAAAGTCCCAAGAATTATCCACAGCTATCTCACCAAATTGGTAAATTTTGTTATATAGATACATGAATATTCCTTACACAGGGTCGTGCTGAGGCTTAAAGATCAGAATAACCTTGTCTCACATTAGAATTAAATGCCATTGTAAAACCAAATATAATGTCAAATTAATCCCAAAATTGTATAGCCTACCGAGCTCAGAGCATTAGTCATGCTTTTAGTGCAGTCCATCAAGATGTATAAAGCTCAATCCATTTTTTAAACTAGAACCTAGACTGTATATAACCCATGTTTTTTCTAATTTGTGACAAAGTTATTCTGATCTTTAAGCCTCAGCACGACCACACAGATCCTGTGTTAGGAATTTGCATGTATCTACCAACTTTGTTAGATAGCTATGGATAATTCTACGGACTCTTAATATATTACCTAAATTAATAATAACATTTTATACTATTACTCTATTTGATAGTACCATCGTCCTTGTTACACTTGAAAATACATATTATTGACTACCGATTCTAGCTCTAGCTTTGTTGTAACATAGTACAAACGTATTTACGTGTAAAAATTAACAACTTTTGCTGCAGTTCATGACAAAATTATAGTAACCTAACCTAACTCCGCAGAGCGATGTCTGGTGGCTATTCGTTGTTCAACATATTGCACATTAATTAATTTTGATCTAAAATATACAATATAAAATTTAACAACAAATCTAGACCTTAAATAGTAAACGACAATAATAATACTTGAAAAAAATAATTAACGTAAAATAAAAAAATGCAGACCCCAAAAAAATAATCAGCAAAAGTGGGATTTGTATCCGGGACCGCCTGATTGTGAATTGTGAGTCCAATACTGAATCCATTGCTCCACCACAGCATGTCGATAAATGGGAAAGTTAAAATTTAACAAGCTGTGATCATTTAGTTTCTAGATGAGTAATCGACTGCGATAATCGGTAGTCAATAATACGATATTCGATATTTAATCGAATGACCTACACAACCTAAAACTCATAAATTTGTATACAAATCTATATTTTGTTGCTCGTTTAGTTTGTTTATAATATAACTGTGTGAACTACTAGAAAAAGGATCCCATCTGTTATGAACTGAAGGCTTATCCCATGTCTGCCTGCCTGTCCGTCCTGGATGTGTACAGACCCAGATACTTCACCCACTGACCGATTTTGATGACATTTCGCATGTATAGCTACTAATCCACATTATCTTCAGACTTTTTTCACGTTTTATATTGAAGGGTCATTATCCCCCCCAAAACCCGCAACAAACCATACAAATCCCAATTTGTAAACAACGGGTTGGACGGATTTTTAATATACTTTGGTTTTTACAGCGCGTTAAACCCCAAACATTAACACCACCGTATTTAAAGGAAAATTCGAGTTCAGAAATTATAAGCATTAAAATGTTGAAAAAATCCGTTGTTTTGATTTTGTCCGAAACTTGTATTGAATAATACATGTCACATTAAACAAGATCTCAAAAAAAATAATGTATAAGAATTATAATTCTGTTCTAAGACTACTTTATTTCTAAATTATCAGCGGAAAACGTGCACTGCACGATCCAATGTTATTTTTACCGAGAATCAATAAACAATTTATTTCCTATTTACTGATAAATATAATTAAATCGTTGTATACCTCTATCAGGTAATAAGTTTAGCTAACATTCAATAATAGAGGTTATTCGGAATATTATATATGTAAGTTTCCACCTAACACTGATGGTGGTGGTGGAATAGGGTGGAATGACTTTGTAACGTTTTTAACAGAGACTTCGGTAACATATTTCTGATAAAAAAATGGTGTCTTCGCAGATTTTCTAAAAGGCTATCGCACTTTATATACTGTCCCGGTACCACAATTTTTGTATTTGCCTATTTAATATAATGATTATACTAACACCTCTTACAAGTTATTGACGATTTAGCCTGAACTAAAAGTGATTAAGCAAAATTGTAAACATTATTTTTGTTAAGTCCCGTTAATTCACAGATTGACGATCATTAATCCCGGGATTTTAGTTTCCAAATATTAGCTGGGAAAACGTTATTGAAATCTCTAAACATATCAATTCAATTCCTCTAATGTCGTAGAACCTAATGTATAAACAATTTTCAAAGAATATAACAGTCGTATACACACACAAGTACGGCTAAATCTTAACAAACAGCATTTAAAATAAACATACATGTACAATGTGATCATAGACAAAAAGGAAATACATTTTAATTCTTAAAAACAAAACAATGGTTACAGGTAACAATTTACTACAACATATTAGTGAAGGACATTGAATTAGACGAATAAGGAGTAAACTTTATAGTCCTCTGATATTGCTGAGAGAGAAGAGAGACTTTGATTGCTGCGACAACTCAATAAGCTAGGACTGGAACATCATTATAAGTTTATCCACCCAAGCTTTAAACTCGCGGCAACAACTCCGTTTCCTCCAGGACTTTAGGACGATTAATTGTATTACCATATCAGGATTGCCAAGACTATTCGCAATTATTTGTTGGTGGCTGCATCTAGACAAACATCTGCATCAAATAAAACAAAATAAGTGATCAATTTAAATAGATTTTAAATCAATCTTAAATTGATTACTTCTATTGTTTTATGTGATGCAGATGTTTGTTGAGATGCAGCCTCCAACAAATAAATATCTTGGTTTTTGCACGCCATCCAGTTGTGTTTTTTTGTTTTGTTTTTTACCTTGAGCCCTTAGCGGTTACCCAGAGAACAATTATCAAGCAAATTCTTAGTAAAGACCAAAGATACCCTTCACATATTCTTTTTCAAAATGTTCCCGTGCGGAATGTAATAAAACTTTATTTAAAAACCTTTGATTCTCTTTATTAAAAATAATATATTTACTAGGATACAACCTCCCTATCAGACCAGAAATAAGATTAATATAGGCATCACTATTCCAAAATTAAATAATAAAGCCGACCAATCCTACCCATTTTACCTTACACATACAGTATACAGTAATCTCCCCAACCAAATAAGAGAATTCGAGGAGGACTGTGTCGGGGTTTTCAGGGGGAGGGTAGGGCGGTGGCTGCTGGATCTTAGTGATAAAGATGCAGAAGCAATGATCCAATCCCAGTATAGGTAGTGCAATTTTTTAATATTAAAAAACTATTTATTTTACATTTCGGTAGACTGTTCAAAGATATATTATTATTACTACTATTATTATAATTACATTTTATTTATGTTTTACCAAAGTAATGTATTTTTTAAGTTTTATACAACAGTGGAAGTGATACCAAAACGCAAGTGAGTAAGACTCTCCCCACACACAGACGTACATTCTTTGTGGGGAACATTTGCGATGTATATTTGTCTGCTTTATTTGATCGTCACCTGTATATTTAATTGGAAATAACTTATCTGAATCTGAATGCAGAATTGAGTTCTGTTCAGTGATCAGTTTTCATGAAATTATTATTTTACTAAATGGGTGATATCTTGGCACCAACAATGTTTATTAAAACTCTATGAAATTAAGATTTAAAATAAAATGTTGACGGGAGGCTTGGTTCAGAAAAATGGTTTAAACGATTGCTTATAATTTGTGCTAATGAGAACTTGGAATAACAAAATGTCGTTTGTTGATCTGTGATAAAATAACCGGAAGTGATTGCTTCAAAACAATTTTTTTGCACTCTCGAGACATTTCGTGAAGAACTCTCCTTTTAGGACTAGAAGTTCAACGTTTAAGGTTTCATCAATGAAGATTAGATAAGTTTATGTTTTCGGTTGTAGTGAAAATTCAAGCGCTACAATCGGGTGAAGCTCGATATGTAATACGAAAAATAAGGCAGGTTACAAAATCTGTTGCACATCAGAAGCTGAGACCGTAGATCATCTGAACAGAAATCTCGAAGTAATTTTTACTTGTCCTCGGGAACTAGAAAAACGTATGTTAAGTACTGTATGGTGAATTCGACACAGTTAATATTAAGAATTACAACGCAGCAAAACCGCCCTCCCGATGCCAGTCACACCCTATTATTCAATTTGTCACTCAGGAAAGTAGGGGGGGAGGAAAAAATCCAGGGGGCTATATCGCCTCCAGGCGTATTTACAAAAAAGTACAATTAATTGATGACGGAACGAAGTGGAGGAATCTATGTATTAGCAGAGACAATGATTCGTTGTCCGTGTGTGTGGGTGGGTGTGTTAGTGTGTGTTCGTAATGCATTATCGTGAAAACGGCTGCACGAATCGTTTTCGTATTTTGCACAAATGTTTTCCAGTACACTTCACGCTTCCAGTTCAGAAATAGAACACATTTGCAGTTTATAATTATTATTCAAAAGTTGTAACATTTCCATAAGATAAAGCATTGGAAAAAATTACTGCTTGTAAAGTACGAGATATGTAGATCCCAAGTAGCATTAGTAACGGCAAAATCAATTTTAAAATAATTTTAACATAATTCTTTTATGGTTTTAAAATTATTATAAAATTATTTTTTTACAAACAAATTTGCTATTTGATCCATTTTATAATATTTTCAAATCATTTTACAATTTATTTTAGAATAATTTTGAAATAACTTATAAATCAGTTTTAAATTAATTTTAAATTCTTTCAAAATATTTTTAACAATAAAAAATTACTGAAAAAATACTGTTTATACTTATTTTCACAATCTGACTAGTGTAATGCGATTGAAAATCATTGAACAAAATTATGAAATATATATTACGTTTCAAAAATATTGTAACCGGGGATAGAACCCACATCCTGTTGATCACTAAACAAACGCCATAACCCTCTCGACCACTTCGCCCTTGATATGTTAAGGGCGGGCAGGCAACATAAAATAACCATTTGACTACACCCTACGGGGACTTGGAGAAAATTTAGCATTCCCGGTTCTTTTGTTGTTTCTGGTAAACACTGTAATTTGTATATATATTGTAATTTGTAAGGTTGTAGAAACACAACTTGTAATATTCCTTTGATATATACAAAATTGTTGAGCAATATTGTACCCAAAACCGAGTTTACACAAATCCTTTGCATGCAACAAATATAAAAATTATGTATGCATGCAACAAATGCATGGGAAGGAGAATTAAATGTACATTTACATACGTTTTCGAGGCTGCAAACGAATTACCACATCAACTCATTTTGGCCAAAGATAAACAATTTTGAAACTAAAACAGAACGTCTTTGCTAAGCACTCCATGTTTCTCATTAATTTTGAATCAGTGAAAAAAAATATTAATAATAATTATAAACATTGCATATTCTTAAAAGTTATTTATTTAAACAAATTATAACTATTATAATTTCATTTTAAAATTATTTTTAAAGGTTTGGTTAGGATTTTTAATTGAGTTAGTACAAAAGTTATTTAATATAATTTTAAAACAATATATAAACAATTTATATGAATATTTTTAAGTTATTTTGAAGCTAATGTTAAACTTATAACACATTTGATTTCGTCATAATTTTTGATCGACGAAACAATGATTTTAAATGATTTAATATAATGTAAAGAAATAATACCATTTTATAATTTAAAATTTTATTAATAACGTTTTAAAATTATTTTTAAATATTGTTTCTTCTATTTTGAACGAGTTTTGTAACATTTGTATATAATAATATTAAAACTGATATAGAAATGACTTTAATATATATGTTTGCAAAATTATTTTTAATCAATTTTAAACCCATGTTATAATTACATTAAAATAATTTAAACTCGTTTTAAACATAAACTCATTTCAAAACCATCTGAAATTATTTTGAAAATATTAAAAATTATTTCTATGCTACTTGGGGGCCTACTAATAAAGTATTGTTTCATAATTACAATAAACTACTAAAATATGGCCCTCTTTGTATGTTTTATGATTAAATAAATAAAGTACTGTCCATTTAACATGAGTTTATTCAGTCTATCAAATGTTTTTTTGAAATTTGTAGATACAAAAATTAATACCTGTTTTTAAAAATAAATATAACGTTCTCCTATAATTTGTTAATAGTTTATCTGATAGATTTCAGCAGCCATTTATTAGTGAATTTCCTTTGGAAAGTGAACTATTAGCATGACCCGTACGGTGAAACTTAAGCCCGGGACTACCATAGAAGTTCCTAACGTGACCCCCTGAACACGTTTGGGGGGGTCGTTCAAAATTTTATATATATATATATATATAGACATATATATATATATATACATATATATATATATATATATGTGTATGCACTCTAGCGGTCGCATTTTTTGTCCGATTTATTTCAAATTTGGTAGGGACGTTCCTTTCTATAATCTGTTGGACAAGTTCGTTGGGAAAAACAATCGGAAAACTTTAAACCTATTTTTTGGGGATTATTCTTTCAAATTTCGAGTTTTTGGGCCCAAAAAGGGTCAGAAAAGCCCCAGATGTAAAATTAATACATGTAAAACGATGGGAATTAGAGAGGCGAAAGTTTTAAGCTCTCTCTCGTCATTCTAGCATAAATATTTACCGAGTTATTAAAGAAAATGTGTATCGGCTAAACACAGTACGTTGTCTGATGAGGGTTTTACACTAGAAAAGCCTGTTATTCCTTTGTTAGAGTACTTTTAAGACCCCCAGCAACCTCACGCCTCCTTTCAAGCCTGTCTGGACCTTCTCCTAACCTTATGATGCGCAAAATTGTATTCCCAGCTTTGCAAGTAAATGAAACCAGGAGTATCAGAACAGCCAAAAAAATTAATGTTTTCAGATTTCAATAAAAATTGGACAAATGTATGTTTTTACACTGATTTTGAGTTTTAAACGTTTTTATGTGGAAATTCACTTCCCTCACGTCAGCGTGCTGCGTGCGAACTCGTTTCATATTTACTTCTGCCAGCTGTGTTCTTTTGTCAGTTTATGATATTTAAATACCCCCGTCATAGCAAACCTGCGTACTTAGCTAATTTCCAATGTACCTCAAAACCTCACTGCATAGGCAACTTACTGTGTTGTATTTTGTTGAAGAATTTTCACCTCTAATATACATACTGTAATATGATTTTATATAATTAAGAATAATTTATCCTATGACCTAAAATCAACCAAAAGAAAAGTAGATATTTTCCTACAGAGTCCCCAGCACTATTTATTTAATATTTGTGATGAAATGTCGGTTAGAATTTACGTAAAAGCAGTAACTTTTAACTACAATTTCTGCATGAGTTCGGTCATCCCATTACGCGAATATTTGAGCGAATTCCTAGTTTAAATCAGGCTAAATTTACAAATTCAAATATATTTGATTAGTTTCAAAAGAATAAAATACTGTTATTGCAGATGATGACTAATTTAGGCTTCCCTAGGCAGGGCCGTATGTAGGACTTCTGGGGCCCCAGGCGCATAGGAAAATGAGGCCCCCCTAACATAAATACAGGCATATATGTAAGGTACATAAATACATACATACTTACATACATACATACATACTTTTACATACATCCATACATTCATACGAAAGTTATTTTTTCTATTCCATATTTATTTATTATTTTTAATATTCTAGGCTTGAACAAATACACCAAATATGCAAATAAATAACAAATTTTAATTTATTTATCAAAACGTTAAAAACTCGCAAACTAAAAATGTTTATTTAATTTTTCGTGATGCAATATTTAGTATGGTTTTAGCTCTCTTAAGCCTATATCCAATAAGCTAATAATATATTCAGTTAATACAAAATAAAAAACATGATGACTAGTTGAAATAACAACACAAAATTATAAATATAAAAAATGACGTGTAATTGCTTTACCACAAACATTATTGTACTAAGATAATTAATATACCCGTTGCAGCAAACCTGCGTACTCGGCGAATTCCCAATGCATAATATATGTCTTAATACCACATAAAGCTGCATACCAAGTTTCATAAAAATATATTCTCAAATAAGCGATGTGTACAATTTTAATTATTCCCCATAAGGATGAAGTTGGTGACTTTTTTTAGACAACAGTGTCCCAAAGAAGACAAGGAACACAAGATATGGGTTTTCATGCAAATATCAATATAAATCAACTAGGTGAAGTCACATACCATTAATTTATGTGCATAATAAAGGGAGACATTATATTTTACTTTTTCTCCATAAGAATAACATGGGGGCTGAGTACAGGTTTGCTGCTATGGGAATAATCGGTAAAATTGTCTTTTTTGTGAAAAAACAGTAGACCACAACCAGATGAAGCCGTATACTAAGTTTCATTAGTATACGTCCATAAATAAGTGAGATATAAAATTTGTCTTGTTCTCCGTAAGAATAACATTGGCCAACGTACTGTGTATACCACTGTTAATATCTCTGTAACCAATTGACGTAGAGAAATGATCAAAACACCAAATTGTGTGTTTTTAAAGTTGAACCAATTATGAAAACTAAAATTTGACTTTTTCAAATATTTCATGTAAAAACTTCAAAAAACCTATTTTTTGGGTAAAACCCCCCCCAAATACCACTTCGGATGGATCGATCTGTCTAGTTTTCGAACTTAAAGCCATAAATGCTGCTTTACACGTTTGTACCAAATATCATCAAAGTCAGACCTTTTTTACGAGAGTTATCGCACCCACGGACATCCACATATATATACATATATATACAGTTTCGAACGAATGGTGTTTTGGGGTCTGGGATCAAAACGAAAAGTTATCATGGTCCCGGGCCTAGATCTTACCATGCCGACTACGGTAATAGCTTCTTCCCTATAGGGGAGTTTCGCTAAAAACAAACAAAACATCGCATTTATGAAAGGAATATGTTTTTAATTCGATACACGTTGATTAGGAACTCTTTGACTGTTTTTTTTTATCAACATACTGATGGATAGACTTTATTAAATAACATTTAATGCAGTATAGACAGTAAAAACTCCTTCTTTCTGCATTTTTGTTGCTGACAAATCATTAATTATATGTTCAAAGTACAACGCAGATTGTCATTTGCTATATTTAAGATTCTAAAGCTTTTAATCACTCCGATTTAATGCTAATTCAAAGGTAACTTTTTAAGTTTAAACTAAAATAAATCGTTTTGCGGATGCATTTGATATTATTACCCACACAAGAGAGATTTAAATATTTGTAAATATGTAGTAAAAGGTCAGTTATATTGTAGAGGTTTGCACATTATATACATTTAAAGTTTACGTGATGATGACACAATGAAATGTCATGTTCATCATTGGCTCTCGTCTCTTCATACGTTATTTCAACAGTTTAAAATAACACACTGTTGTGTGGTGGGTAATCGGAGAATTCAGTGTTGGCAACAACAATTATAAGCAACAATTATACATCCCGTAACCCTCACCGATGGGGCAGTACTGATCGTATTGAGTATAGGCCTAAACTGATTCAAAACAAAATCTTTACCTTCAAACTATTATAAAATCTAGAAATATAATACGGAAAAAAGAGACTTCAAGCTATCGTATCATTATTATTATCAATTTGTTTAGGCCCTATTAATTGTATTAGCATATCTAGGATAACCTCAAACACTTCAGACTTCTCTAATGAGGTCTACATGTTAGTTGACTTTTATAACCATTAATAATTGTTATACTATTACTTAATTATTTTCTGATTGGCTGTTTGTTCCTAAAATTTTATAATATATCATACTGAGGTCTGTACATTTGTGCAACAAGAACAGCAAAATTACCTTACATCGGCTTGAACGGAATCTGCAACTTCCAAGGGCGGCAAAGCTTGGCGGATATTAAATAGTTTATGGGGTTAGATGGCAAAAATTAATGCTCAAGAACAATATCTACAACTTATACTCAGCAAACTAATATTCTATACAATACCGTCAGTAGTTATATTTCAACTACTACCTGGCCTATTCCTGTTACTGGATTAGAGAAAATTTATCAAATCCGCACACGGTATCCACAATAATAATCATTAGCGACTTTGGGTTTGAGACTTAGTTTGAACGTACACTCTTTACAACTTAAAATTAGTTGTGTCATTGTCAGTTCAGAAATAAACAACATTTTTCAGAACATAATTAAAACACTGCCTCGCGAGATCCCCTAAGTGGCCCGTGGAGTCCCACTTTCGTGGCCTTGGGGCCCCCCTCGGGCCTGGGGCCCCGGGCGCTCGCCCCGTTCGTCCTTAGGGAAATACGGCCCTGTCCCTAGGCCATTGCTCATTTGAGGCCAATTTCTTTAAAAATAGCCTAAAATATTACAAACATACAATAACGGTGTTTTTCATTAAATAATTTCAATTACAATTTCTCTTATAAATCATATACATCATTTTACTATCATTATAACTAAGACTAATTTTATTAGTATTTAGGTTTAATAGAACAATTTATAATAAAGGCATTTCAAATGAACGCAAGTTACACTAATTTAACTTATATCTTATTCAATATTCTATATTTTAAACTCCTTAAATCCAATACTTTAAGCTTTTTAGGTAAGTTGATTAAACATTTATTTAAAAGTTCAATTCGTTACATTTTACTGCAAGACGTTAAATATTTAACGTGTCGCGCTATATATCAAGAAATAAAGTACAATTTAAATGGTGCTTCACAATTATAACACAAATTAATTAGGGTAAAAGATGGGCATTATCTGAAGAAGAACAATCCAACTCCCAAAAGACGCGGTTGCCATGGATACGGCATGACTGATCCGCTCTTTGTTTCCTGTTCCGTGTCTTTGATTCTCTCTGGATGGTAAATCATTACAACTGTCATTAAAATATACCTAACGATTTTCAGTTATTATTTAATATTATCACGACTTTGTTCGCACAGTGTTTTTTGACCCCGTTTATTTTCCCGTTGGTGAAACTGTTCCAGTTTTTAGCGATATTTTTTCCTGTAGACGATTGAACAATATATCTAACTAGTCAAATTGTTTCACAAAAGTATAACACACATAAAAAAGAAACACACATAACACAATCTCTCACCCTCCCAATATTTCGCGGAACCACAAAGTTCTCTATCTTCGGGGGATGGGGGGAAGGGGGTTCTCCCCTAGTTTTTTGGTCACGTATTGTGGTGTGAAAGAAATTCTAACGCGGCAGCTAAAAAATTGGGCATACGTCTTCGTTTCAAAGCCCGACCCTCCTCAACGAGTTATCGAAAATTGTTGATTTATGGCTCATTTTATATGGAGCAAAATTATACCTAGCGATTTCAGGAAGGGTTATGGTGATAAAACAAAATCGTCCTAAAAGATTCCAAAATATTCAGTATTTGATTTTTTTTATATCTTAACGATTTGTGATATCAAAATTCTGCTGACTGAAATCGCTTTGTTATTCTGAGCCATAACAAAGCTCAGGATTTCAAATAATCCATTCAGGAGGGATGTTCAAATTAATTTAACATTGTCCATTTGGAAGAGGCAGGTAAAACGTCCTGAGGAGAAACTCATTATAATTTGCATCTACCCTCAGGGCAACGCCCCACAGGCTTTCAAAGTTGCAATGTTAATCTTTGTGACGGGTCGAGAACATTAAATAACTAATTAAACAGTAATTCGGAAAATAATCCATAAAACGAAGAATGATGGGTTGAATTTGTCAGTTGCAAAATAAACGAAATGCAGGTGGGCCAGTTATGTTTTTTATAAATCGTTGAAAATATCCCGCCGGAATTGAGAAACAGTGAAAGTTCCCAGGCTTAGGATATAACGTCATCGACGACGGTTATTTCCAAGCGCGTAGTTTACAGAAAATTGAGAACCAGGCATCACGTGATAAACGGTAGAGGCCCGGGTCAAATGTTGTAGTTCAGTGGTCAGTCGGAGAGCGCAGCACAGCACGAGACAGCTTAAAGGTACAGAATTGTGATTGATCAAAGAGAAAACTCGGGGGGTTGTTGTAAATTATGACCACAAGTAGCAGCACGGTAGTAAGGAATGGGAGTCAGGGAGCGAAGTTAAAAAAAACTGCCTTACACATGAATTGGCGGCGGTAGGATGAGTCTTACAGATGGTAGTAGGAAGTTAGATGTGAGTTGCGAATGAGTCTTACAGATAAACTGAGGGCATCTTAGACGTGAATTGAGGGCAGTAGGACATACGTTGAGTGACCTGAGTTAGTCGTTGCGAGATATGCATGACATGATAAACAGTTTGCGCGTAGCCTCGTAAACCACCCGGTGTGACCGAAGACTGTATCGTTACGACGTGAACTTCGGATTAAATTCCACAACCACTAATCAGTCGATAAAGTGTTATTTAGGAGTTCGGATGTTGGACGTTGTAACGATGCTGTATTAACTATTCGCTCGCCTCATCGCCAACCTCAGCGCAAGATCCTCGATGGCCCCCGTCACAGTGAACGCCTCATGCAGCTCCGGTTTCATCGAATTTCTAAGCATTGGTTATTCAGCTAAGTTTAAAAAAATAGAAAACATTCACCTTTCACATAATCAAAGGATTATTATTTACCGTAATAAATTGTAGCATTTTCTATGAATTGAAGGAAACATGATTAATACAAAGTTTTAAAATACATGTAATAAAGAAAGTCATTGTTTCAAATTCTGGTGTCCTTTATTTATTCAATTTATATAAAATAGAAAAATATCCTAAGATTAAGAATCGGTTAGTAGAGGTAAATCCACAAAGTGGGGCCTATTTTCACAATTTTTTCCCATGTTATTCTTATGGGTTCAGTTTTTACACACCTGCCCGAACCTGGCCTAGACAAATTTCCTCTTTGGCCTATACTAATGTCCAACTCTTGCCTATATTAAATACAATTTTCCAAAACTCAATCCGTCCCCTATATTAAAAAAAATTAAAAATATAAAAAAACTAGCTTTGGTGTTTGTGGTACGATTTATTAAAAATGTAGATACATTATTGTTCTAGGCTAGTGTATTGAAAACCACCTACATTTCCCAAATAACGGTCAAATATTTTGTTTAACATCACACGTTTTCCCCAAAATAACATGGGGTTCAGTTTTTGCACACTTGCCCGAACCCACTCCGATCTCCCTACGCTTTCCCGTACCCTTAAATTTACAAAAATTCTATTCTCACAAGAGACAACCACCACATGCTAGTGTCAACCGGCGCGTGCCAGTGTCAATTGGTCAATTAGGCCATGGCCTAGTTCCCAGCTGGAACCTCTATGCCACCTGACCTTGACACACAATTGAATATTTAACACAATGGTAATTTTTGTTTATAAAAAACAGAGTAATGTCATCTAAAAATTTATTTAGTTCAAACATGTTGACCTTTGCAGTATGTTCCAGTCTTACTCCAACAGAAGTAGTCTGATCAGACACTATCGTAATATTCACAACGTTTTTCCTACAATTTGTAAAAAATGTCATAAAATATTTGATAACAATAATTTTAAAATGTATATGTTAGAGAAACACAATTTTTGTAAGGTGTGTAAGATAATTGCCACTCGCAACAAACCCCGCCACTACATAAGCTGTGACAAGTGACCTTACAAGATGTATATTTTTAACGGTGAGTCTGCAGAAATATTGAGCGCCCTTCAGTATTGTCCCCTGCTAATCAAATGGGTTCTTATTAGGAGGGTAAAGTTCATCAAACACTCAGTGGACAATAATGGTGATTTAATAATTGACAAATAGTGTATTGCTGGTTTTTGAAGTTTGACAATGTTAACGATTGAGAAAAAAGATTTAAAATCACAAACTAAAGAAGCACTTTCAAAGATCGATACCTCCATGCACAAGTGCCTAGCCCAGTGGGTGGATATATGACCATACTAAATACTGGCAGCTGCATGTTTACAAGTATAAACCCCTAACTCCAACACCTGCCCACTTCTCAATATATTAAATCAAAACGCGCGGTTTTAAACATGCAAAATAGCGATAAAAATGCTTTTTGTGGTGTATATTGGCAGCCCTACACCCAAGGAATCATGGAGAACATGCAAATCAAGTATTTTACTACAAAACCTACGAAAGCGAATTAAATATGACAAATATAAAATATCCTGTAAAAATATCCGACATTGATAAATTTGAAAGACAAAATCATATAAGTGTTAATGTTTTTGGGATTGAAGGACAGTTAATATCTCCATTGAGAATTACAAAACAAATTATAAACACTTACATTGATTTGTTACTCTTACAGCAAGGTCGCGCAACCCATTATTGTTTAATTCGTGATTTTGACAGGTTAATGCTACGGTCTACAAAGGATGGCCATCAGAAATATTATTGAAAGTTCTAAGTTCTGTTTACAGCATTTTTACACTAAAGATATATTGGATCGTCACATAACATATGTAAAAACTTCGATGCCCAACGAATCCAAAAGTCTAAAAAAGATACGTGCCGATTTATAAATTACAAATATCAACTTAAAGCTCCCTTTGTCATTTATGCAGATTTCGAATGCTTTATAAACTCCAACAATCACACCCCATCTGGATTTGCATACGTCGTAGTGAGAGATAGTAAATTAATTTCCGAAGAGTTATACGGTGATGAAAATGTAATGAATGTGTTTAAAAAAAAGTTATTTAAAACTTATGACTTTAAGTCAAATGGCAGTATATATTCCCCTTGTAATGACTCCAGAGCAAGAGACATTATTCCAAAACTCTACACAATTCCACATCTGCAGCCAGCTGTTACTGTGTGATAAAGTCCGTGACCACTGCCACTTAACAGGTAAGTTTAGAGGCCCCACCCACAGCGCATGTAATTTAAACTATAAACAAACTAAGAAAATTCCAGTATTCTTCCACAATCTTAAAAACTATGATGGTTATTTAATAGTCCAACACTTAGGAAAATTCAATCGTAAATTAAATTGTATAGCCACAGATTTATAAAAGTATATATCATTCTCGGTGGACGACTTAGTGTTTTTAGATTCCTACAATTTTCTGTCCCTTCCATTAAACAAATTAGCCTTAAATTTAAATACATTCAGATTTATAGACAATCCACTAATACAACGTAAAGGTGTATTTCCTTATGAATACATCACAGGACCAGAGAAATTCTCAGAATCTCTTCCACCAATAGAGGCATTTTACAGTAGTCTAAAGAATGTATACCTCCCAAAGATTATGAACATGCTAAAAACGTATGGACTCATTTTAATATAAAGAATTAAAAAGAATTTCACGTTTTATATCTTAAAACAGATGTGTTGCTATTGGCTGATGTGTTTGAGACATTTAGGGATTTATGTTTAAAGGATTATAAGCTTGATCCTAACCATATGTACTCACTCCCTGGACTAACATGGAAGGTATGTCTTAGAATGACCGGCATAAAATTACAATTATTTCGTGATATTAACATGCATTTGTTTATAGAAAGTGCAATCAGAGGAGGAGTCAGTATGATTTCCACACGCTACACTAAAGCTAACGATAAATACATGGGTGAACATTATGACCCGAATCATGAAAGCACCTATCCTGTATACTTAGACTGTAAATCCCTATACTCTACAGCAATGTGCGAGTCTTTCCCTGTGGATGGATTCCGATGAACGACTGAGAAAGATTATAAATACTATCAAAATGAAAACTTTGAATTTATTTTGGAAGTTGATTTAAAATACGATAAAATTTTACATGATTTGCACAATGACTACCCATTAGCCCCAGAAAAAATTAACAGGAAATTAATACCAAATTTAAATGACAAAACTAAATATATTTTACATTATAACGCATTACAAAAATACGAAGAATCAGGATTGGTTGTTACAAAATACCACCGAATTTTAAAATTTAGACAGTCGAAATGGCTTGCACCCTAAATTATTTTTAATATTGAAAAGCGTAATCAGTCTAAAAATGAGTTAGAAAAAGATTTCTACAAACTGTTAAATAATGGTCTCTTTGGTCGAACAATTATGAACCAACGTAAATTTCGTGATATTCATCTTATAGATGAGTCTAAGTTAACAAAATACGTTAAAAAGCCAAGGTTTGACTGTATAAAAAAGGTCGATAACAATTTGCATGCTGTACATTTAAATTAAAAAATTGTTTGATAAACCAATTTATTTAGGAATGTCCATCAGTAAAGTAATAATGTATGATTTCCACTATAATAGTATGTCAAAATTTAAGAATAAAAACCTCCTAATGACAGACACAGACAGTCTTATGTATTCTATAGTTACAGAGGACTTTTTCAAAAAAATACGGTCTGACTTGGACTGTTTCGACACATCTGCATATTGTAAAAATAATTTCTTATACTCTAATAAAAATAAAAAAGAGGGCAAATTTAAAGACGAATTAAATGGTAAAATTATGTATGAATATTGTGGTGTAAGGCCAAAATTATACTCTTTCATTCCTTTACAATGTTTATACGAAAAATAAAATAAAAATGAACTAGAGGTTAAATACCCCCGTCGCAGCAAACCTGCATACTCAGCGAATTTCCAATGAATATATAAAATAACACATGAGAACACTTAACAGGATTCATAAGAAATATATTCACAAACAAGTGTTATTTGAAATATTAATTTATTCTCCATAAGAATAACATTGGGGATGAGTACACAGGTTTGCTGCAACAAGGGACATAATATAATGGGTTTTGATGCAAATATCAATAGAACTTATCTTAGTGAAGTCACATACCAAGTTTCATCCGTATACATTCATAAATAAGCGATATATAACATTTCATTTATTTTCCATAAGAATAACATGGGGACCAAGTACCTAGGTTTGCTGCTACGGGAACCATAGGTGAAAAATCGTTTTTTGTGCAAACAACCATGAACCACAACCAGATGAAGCCATATAACAAATTTCGTCAGTTTATGTTCATAAATAAGCGAGATATACAATTTTTCTTTTTATCCATAAGAATAACATTAGACAACGTACTGTGTTTAGCACTTTCAATATCTCAGTAACCAATTGACGTAAAGCAATGATCAAAATACCAAATTATTTGTTTTTTATGCTGAATTCAATGCTACAAATTAAAATTTGATTTGAATAAAAATTACATGTGGAAACCCAAAAAAAAAACATTTTTTTGGTATAAACCCTCCCAAAACCCCTCTTCAGATGGTGCGATTCGTCTGATTTTCGAACTCGTTCAAATAAATGGTGCTTCACACATTTGTACCAAATTTCATTAAGATCGGACCTTTTTTACGAGAGTTACCGTGCTTACGGACACACACACATATATATATATATACATATATAAAAATTTGAACGAATGGTGTTTTTGGCATCTGGGGACCTTAAAATGAAAAGTTATCATGGTCTCGGGCTTAAGTCTTACCATGAGACCTACGGTAATAGCTTCTTCCTTATAGGGGAAATTCGCTAAAAGGCAAAGGGGGCTGACAATGCTACGGTTGAACATCTCTTAAGACACCAACATTACTGAAACTGTCTTGCAACCGGGGAAGATTACTATGAGAATGTTACAAGAATTAAATCCACAAACCACCACCTTCAAACATGTGGTGATGACAAGAGGTTTATTCTGGTTGGAATCAACACTCTTGCCCTTGGTCATTATAATATTGGTGAAACATAAATCCATATTTTCCATTATTCTTTGGCTTTGCCTTGTATATTACGAAAACGCCGTATTTAAAGCTATCCCAGCATTGATGGCAGATATTTCTAAATTGTTTAAATGAAAAGTCATTCCCCACATGATTGTGAAACACATGTTTTAAATTGAAATCGTCTTGTTTAAATAATATAAGGAAATTAACATTGTCACATAAATGTTTGTGTGCTTTACTACAAGATTTACACAAGTAAAAACTGTTAATATTTTTGTGTCTGCCCATTGAGAAAAATGGTGTAATATTAGGACTAATTATGTCGTCAAACACAACAATCGAATGTTTTTCTACGTTATTTGGTGTGATTTCATAGTCTGAATATGTGTGTAATTTAACTTCATCACACAGACGAATAATTTAAATTATTTTCTTATATTTATCTTGTTCTTAAGATTTTGATATTATATTTAAATTCGTAAATTTTAATCCTTTTTAGCGAATTTCTCCTATAGGGAAGAAGCTGTTACCGTAGGTCTCATGGTAAGACTTAAGCCCGAAACCATGATAACTTTTTGTTTTGAGGTCCCCAGATGCCAAAAACACTATTCGTTCAAATTTATATATGTATGTATGTATGTATGTATGCGCCCGATTTTTATGAAATTTGGCACAAATGTGGCGAGTAATATTTATGACTTTAAGTTCGAAAACCAGATCGATCGGTTTATGTGAAGGGGGTTTAATGGGGTTTAAAATTTTCCAAAAATCAGTTTTTTGAACTTTTTACCCTACAATTTTAAAAACGCTAAATTTTTTATAGCCATTTTATAAAGCTTAAAAAACAATTTAGTTTTTTGAATTATTAAGCTAGGTTAGTGGTTGTGGAGAAAAGTCAAAATATGTGTCTATAAAATTTCCCATGTTAATCTTATGGGAATACGCTTTTTAGATTTTACTCAGATAATTTCACTAAAAACTCCACATTTCTTTCTACCAACCAGTTTAGCTCTACAAAACAATAATTTTGGCGTTTTAATTGTTGTTTTAGTCCAACCGTTGCAGCGATATTCAAAGTGCTAAACACAGTACGTTGTCCAATGTTATCCTTATGGAGAATGAATACAATGTTATATTTTGATTATTTATGAATGTATATAGATGAAATTTGGTATGTTGCTACAACTAGTTGTGGTTTATTGATATTAGCACAAAAAATGGTTTTTGTTGATTTTTTCCTGGTAGCAGCAAACCTGCATACTCGACCCCATATTTGGCCATATGTTATTCATATGGAGAATAAGTAAAGTTTAATATCTCCCTTAGTTATGAACCTAAATTAATAAAACTTGGTATGTAGCTTTACCTGGTTGAGTTACATTGATAATTGCAAGAAAAACACATCTCTTATCTTCCTTGTTGCATCAAACCTGCGTACTCAATTATTATGTTAATCTTATGGAGAATAAATCAAATGATATATATCACTTATTAATGAATGTATTTTTGTGAAACTTGGTAAGTGGCTTTAGGTAGTAGTGATACCCATATATATGCATTGGAAATTCGCTGAGTAGGCCTACGCAGGTTTGCTGTGACGGGGGTATTTTTTACAATTTAATTGTAAATTACAACGGTCTTCCCCGAACCGCTTGAGCCAGCTATAACAAATAGAATATTAGCTGGAAATAAACCCAACTTTATTGGTGTATTTTCTTTATGTGCTATTTTAAATTTGTTCTTTTTTGAATAAATAATTTTTTTGATATATTAAAAATTAAAACTAAAAATAAACGTGGTAAAGGATTATTCTTAAAGCCATATGGAAGCCGTGGCTTGTTAAATATCCTTATAAACAACCTTCCATTCCCAATATCGTTGCCGGGGAATTGGTGTAGATCTGGCACGAACGTACGTGCTAATTTAACAAAAAATGTACCTTCAAAAAATAAGTTAGACTCTTATTGCAAAGAGCATGACATATTTTACATGAATAATCCTGACACAGCCGCTCGAAACAAGGCAGATATGAGGTTAGCGGACCAGGCTTGGTCTAGGGTTTCGGCGAAAGACGCAAATTTGGCCGAAAAAGCAGCGGGGGGCTTACGCAGTGACAAATTTAATGAAAGCTAAAGAAAAACTGGGAATGGGATTAAAACTTAATAAAAAATATGGACAACTTTCAGTTGTTAGAGGCCGCAAGAGACGTGCCCCACTTCGAGGAGTGCACCTAAAAACGAGCTAAAAAATCTAAGACTAAAAGTAAAAGAGTGCGGAATAGTTAATTTAGACAGTGACAAAGCCACACATTGGATAGCATATCGTAAAAATAAAGTTACCGGGGCAATATCGTTGCCGGGGGTGCCAATTCCCCGGCAACGATATTGGGAATGGAAGGTTGTTTATAAGGGTATTTAACAAGCCACGGCTTCCATATGGCTTTAAGAATAATCCTTTACCACATTTATTTTTAGTTTTAATTTTTATTATATAAAAAAAATTATTTATTCAAAAAAGAACAAATTTAAAATAGCACATAAAGAAAATACACCAATAAAGTTGGGTTTATTTCCAGCTAATATTCTATTTGTTGATATTGTAATTTATTTTGACCCATTTGGAATACAATCTCCAAATTAAGTAATTGAATATTTTGTACCGTCTTAAATTTACCATTCAACTGATCAAATACAAGAATTAAATAGTTCCATTTGTGGAATTTTACGTTTATCATTTCTGAAAAATTTTAGTTTATAAAAATGGATTCATTTACTATAACATTTACAGGTATGGAGCCAGAGTTGAAGTCGGTGTTTTTTCCTCCTATTAAATCATGATTATGTAATTGGGTTGGTAAATTTTCAAAGGTATAATTCTATATTTAATGTTAAAAAACCTCTAAATACTTTGACGTATTACAAAATGCAAAAATTACAACTCCAAAAGGGGAGGTCACAATTGATAAATTAAACCGGGCATTTGGTGGTAAAGTTGAAGTTAAAATATAAAATAAACAAGCATTAATTAATACTAAAGTCAAACTTATATTTTACAAAGGGCTAGTTCTAAAATTAAATAATCTTAAAGACACCAAATTAACTATAGTCGAGGGTGAGGACTGGATTATTACGATCACAAAGTTCCAAATGTAATTGAAATTACTGAAGGGACTTACGAAGTGTTTTAGCTTGCGAAGGAAATTCAAAAGCAACTCCCAGATTTTGTGCTTATAGCCGATAATAAAACCATGTAAGCCACATTACATTCTAGCCATGTGTTTGATTTTACAAAACCGTATTTAGGGTCTGTATTATTGGGATTTAAAGCATTTTCTACTCCCGATGTCCCGTTTAAATCCGTAAATAAAATTAACATAAATAATGTAATATTGCAAATGGGTCTTATTTAAATGGTGACAAATCACACACCATGCACAGTTCTTATCCGGAAGCTCCTCCCGGCTGCAAAATTATTGAGGTCCCAAGAAATATTATATACTTCCCTGTAAATAAGAGAAGTTTATATGTTGTTAGCATTACATTTGCAGATCAACACGGCAGGGCAATTGACTTTAATGGAGGAGAAACTACAATTACTTGTCATATAAAAAACGGATTGAGTGTTCAAAATCCTAGATTTCTGCGATCAATTGGACTGAAGTTAAAATTTTCTATTAATAAAAATGGAAGATTTTCTAGACGTTACAGGGAAATTCCAATTCGACGCTAGTGTGGTTCAAATTACAAATCACTCTTATGTTCCCCACAACTCTTTGGCAATAAATAATTCCCATGAAATTCGAAAATGTATCAATAACCAATATTTACTAACACTCCCATGTAGGTGTTATCTGTATATTAAAGGAGAAATAGAGAATCATGATAAAGGCAATTTTATAAATAATGCATTTGCATTCTTATTTGACGAAATTAGATACGAAGTTGCTGGTAAAGAAATAGATTTTGTAAGAAATCCAGGAATTTCCAGTCTTATGAAAATATTGTGCTCTTACAATAAAACCACTAAATTGTTAAATGTAGCATTTGATTCTGACACAAATTTAAAAGAGTTTCATAAAATTGACAGCAAGTTTAGTACTTCTGTCCCATTAGAGCTGTTAATGGGCGTGTTTGAGGATTTTAATAAAGTGTTGGTTAATTTCAAACAAGAGTTGGTGTTGAAAAGATCCAAAAACGACTTAAATTGTATATTAACAACAGCTAATACTCCAACTGGTGATGCCAATACTATTCCTAAAATTACACTTAAATTGATCCAGTGAGTGATGCCACATGTAATGCCATCTGACGGGGAAAAGTTACAATTACAAAAGAAGTTATTGCAAAATAAAAATTTGCAAATTGGATTTAGAAGTTTGGAGCTACTCGAACTCCCATCATACCCCGAAACCACGAGACATACCTGGTCAGTTAAGACGTCTTCAAGTTTGGAGAAGCCTAGGTATATTATATTTGTTTTCCAAACAGGTGGGGACAATAGTGTGCGAAAAAGAACTGGCGAATTTGATCACTGTAAGTTGAAAAATCTCAAAATGTTTCTAAACTCTGAGTATTACCCTTATAGTGATTTAAATCTTGACTTTGAAAATGGAGATGCTTCTAAAGCTTACAAAATGTTTGTGAAGTAAAGAGAGAGTTACTACAACACTGTCCCCGTCCTATTTTTAACAGAGTTGACTTTATAAAGAAATATCCCCTAATTGTAATAGACTGTTCTAGGCAGAATGAATCGATCAAAGAAGGGGTTGTAGATATAAAATTATAAATTTAAACTGCCGAAAATGTCCCTTCAAACATATCTGCATATTGCTTAATAATACACGATAAAAGTATTTGAGTATAGTCCTTTGACAAATGAGATAAATAAAATGTAAATAAAATCAAAACAAATATTCAACAAGAATTAGTTGACGCTGCAAAATAAATAAGAGAAAAATTTAGGGCATTAAAATGTGGTAAATTTCTAGAAGCCGAGGATAGATTTCAAACATTCCAGCCTTTAATTGAGCCATTACAAGAGTTAAAAAATATAGCCTCTAAAACTACAGAGAGACAAGTTCCCCAATGATTTTATCAAAGACTCCGTCTAGACTACCAATATTAGCCCAGATGACACCGCACAAATTAGGGTTTGGTCTTTTAGCATCAGAATATTTAGGAAATTACCTTAGTAAAATTAGCGTGACAGACACTACATATGGTATTAGGTGAGAAGCAAACAAATTTTTTATTGGGAATCAGGAAGTTAAAATTGCCAATGATGATGTTACAGTTGGAGATAAAACTTATAAGGGTACAAAAGGTTTGTGGGAATTGTTAACTTTAAAAGAACCTGTAACCTACAGTCAGGCTGATTTGCAAAATTATAAAGGGATTTTGGAAGCTACAAATGCACATTTAAAGGGTTATAAATCGGGTGCGGCGATGTCAAGCAATAAACATTCTAAATATGTAAACATAATTAAACCCTGGTAACAATAATTAAACTGGTAACAAAATAGACTATGTTTATTGGGAAGATCCTTTTGAGCTTGTAGATAGGTTAAGACTGCTTTGGACAAGCCGCTTGGCCGGGAGTTCTGGAGTGAATGATGAGATAGATTCTATTATAGAAGAATTGAGAGAAAGTGGAATTGTTTATTAAATAAAAAGCAGTTTATAGATAAATTTTATCGTGTGTATAATCCGTATATTAAACCAGAAGCTAGAGTGTCTAAGGAAGCTACTTTAAAGTTAAAAAATAATAGATGGAATGCTTTAAATTGTAAAATTGGTAGTGTTAAAGATGGGGAGTTTATTGACGATGTATCGACTTTGGGCTAGACGTTAACCAGAAAAGGTGATACCTTTGTACAAGGTAATACTAAATATGAGTTTTTAGAATCCCAGAGTAATAAATGGAACGCTAATAAGCGCAAAATTACTAATGTGAAAAGGGGCGAAAGTTTAGACGATGTACCCACATTCTAATGCTCTAGCAAACTTTAATAAGAAAAGGTGGTGACTTTGTACAGGGTGATAATAAATATCAATTTTTAGAATCGGAGAAAAATGTTTGGAATACCAAAAAGCGAAAGATTGGAAATGATAAGAATGCCGAAAATTTAGACGAAGTCCCAAATTTACAACATACTTTAATAAGAAAAGATTGTGCTTTTGTACAAGACAATAATAAATATCAATTTTTAGAATCAGAGAAATATATTTGGAATGCAAAAAAGCGAAAGATTGGGAATGTTAAGAGAACTAAAAATTTCGATGAAGTCCCAATTTTACAACAGACTTTAATAAGAGAAGATGGTGCTTTTTGACAGGGTGAAAATAAATATGAATTTTTAGAATCGGAGAAAAATTTTTGGTCTGCCAAAAAGCGGAAGATTAGGAATGTTAAGAGTGCTGAAAATTTAGATTAAGACGCAATTTTACAACAGTTTTTAATAAGAAAAGATTATGCCTTTGTACAAGACAACAATAAATATGAAATTTTAGAACCAAAAGAAAACAACTGGGATGCTAAACACCATACAATTAGTAATCTGGTAAAAGGCAAAGAAAGTGGTGATGCTGTAAATGTTTCTCAAGTACCAACAAAGAGTAAAGGATTTTGGGATTTTGGAGATAAAAGGCTAATTCGTGTCAACCCCGATGTTGATGATAATGATTGTGTAACAAAACATCAAACTATAACATTAAATAATAATAAGTTTGATGGTAAAAATAAGCAGTTAACAAACATCTTACCTGGAACTTAATCAAGTGATGCAGCAGTTGTAAATCAAATATTAAAATATGAGGATAGTTTGTTAAAACAGACTGAAAATAAATACGAATTTTTAGAATCCAAATAAAATAAGTGGGATGATAAAAATAAAAAAAATGTAAATTTACTTTGTAGTACGGATAGTAATGATGCTGTATGTGTCTCACAAATACCTAAATCAAATATAGGCGAATGGAATTTAAATTATAAAAGGTTGATTAATGTTAAACATGCTATAAATGATAAAGAATGTGTTACAAAGCTCCAGACTATAATATTGAATTTTGAGAATAAAAAACTTGACGCTAAAAATTATCCTATAACTAATGTAAAAGCTGGTGAGAATGTCAACGATTGCGTTATAAATGTCAGACTATTACATTAAATAACTAGCTGCTACCGGCGGCTTCGCTCGCGATAAATTAAAAGACATTAAAAATACTAACCTGACCAAAACTATCGAATCTTTGTTTAGTTTTACCATCTGATTTCCTTTGCCCTAACTGACAAACAACTATAGCTGGTAATTTTATAAATGATATCCTTCCATAAGATTTGTATTGGAACTTACAGGACCAGGGGGGAGGAGCCCTATAAGCTTGGATGTGGACATTATCAGGTCTATATGTTAATGTGATTAAGCTATCTTCATGCAAGATTTTAGCTTAATCGGTCAAGTAGTTTATGCGTGATGGAACTCCAAATATCCATACATACAACCAAACGAACATCCAAAAATTCACATTTATAATATTAGTAGGATGAGGATAAGTTTAATGCCAACAGTAAACAAATAACAAATATACAAGGTGTATTGCCAACAGATGTAGTAGTGGTAGGTCAAATATTAACAAAGGGTGATAAAAGCGTAATTAAATAGGGGGATAAAGAGTACATGTAATGATGTTTGATAAAGAAGAAAAATATTGGGATACTGAACAACAATTTATAAGGAATCTACCGAAGGGGGAATATGAAAATGATATTTGTCTAATGTCACAAGCTGTGTGGTTTTATGATACAGTAAGAAAATGTAAATATGCGGGTGAAGTATTTAACTTGATGACGTACAATCGTGATTTGTTAGTTTGCGATCCAACATTTGTGAGCGTATTTAATATATAGATAATATACCATATACACCAAACAACTATGTATATAAAAGAATGATCGATGTTACATTAATTGAAGCTGATGACAGAATTTTTACAACAGAAAGTGGTGATTATATTGTAAAAAATAAAGAATAAAAATGGAAAATATTGCTTATGAGTTGCATAAGCCTGTGAGAAAGAATTTTGTTAGAAGGTCTTTTAAAGTATTGGGTATATAAACGAAACTGTTCAAATCGATTTAATTGATATGCAGAATTATGCCAGAGAGAATTATGGGAATAAATATATTGTAACTTTAACAGACACATTTTCTAAAAAAAACTTAAACCGCACCATTGAAGATTAACCTGATTAAACCGGATTAGTAGTCACAGAAGCCATAAAAACTATTCTTCCAAAGGGAGTTAAAAGTATTCAATCTGAAGGGGTTTAAACTAATGAAATTAATCCCTATCACACTTACTCTACAACTAAGGCGGCTATTGTAGAAAGATTCCAGAGAACTTTAAAGAATTGGTTATATAGAGAGTTTAGGGCACAGGGGAGTTAGAAATGGTTGGATTTACTTCCAAAGTTAATAAGGCTATATAATAATAAAGAACATAGGTCCATAGGGATGAAGCCTAACCAAGTAAGTGCCAAGAACTCTAAAGATGTACATGAAAGGTTGGCATCTAAAGTACAAGTTAAAAAGCCAAGATATAAGGTGGGGGATAGTGTAAGGATTTCCAAGTATAACCATATATTTAGTAAAGGATATACCCCTAACTGGACAGGGGAGCTTTTTACAATAGCAGAAGTTAAGAAAACAAAGCCTGTGACTTATATTTTGAAAGATGAGAACGGCAATATAATCAAAAGAGGATTTTATGAGCAAGAATTGTTAAAGACTAAATATAAAGACATGTGTTTAGTTGAGAAGGTAATTAGGAGGAAGGGTGATTTATTATATGACAAGTGGCTTGGGTTCCCAAGTAGCCATAACTCGTGGATTTCAGCAAAGTATGGATTAAAATAGTAGGGTATGGGAAAGCGTAGGGAAATCGGGGTGGGTTCGGGCAAGTGTGCAAAAACTGAACCCCATGTTGTTTTGGGAAAAACGTGTGATGTTAAACGAAATATTTAACCGTTATTTGGGAAATGTAAGTGGTGTGTACATATACACTAGCCTAAATGTGTACATAACAATAACATATCTAAATTTTAAACAAATCGTACCACAAACACCAAAGTTATTTTTTCAGATTTTGAAAATTAATTTTTTTAAATATAGGGGACGGATTGGATTTGGAAAATTTTATTTAATATAGGCAAGAGTTGGAAATTTGTGTAGGCCAGGTTCGGGGAAGTGTGCAAAAACTGAACCCATAAGAATAACATGGGAAAAACGTGTGAAAATAGGCCCCATTTTGTGGATTTACTCTACTTCGGTTAACTTATTAGTTATAGTACTATAAGTTAACACTAAATTAAATAAAGGCACCCGCTTCATCTTATGGAAGAACAGTAATCAACTGAATTGCATGTTTGACAACTGATGTAATAACAAATGCTAGCACAACAGCAAGCAGGACTAAGGGAAAAAATACTACTGACTACTGGAATGGTAATACAGTACGCTTATCCACATAAAACAAATTAAACCTGCGTGTGAGGCGAGAGGGAGATGGAAGATGAGAGGGAGAGGGAGAGAGAGAGAAATCATTCGTGAAGTTCAGCATAAGGACACTGGTTCAAATGCATTATATTTAACTGCAGGATGGGGCAAAACAATCGCGCAAACAGCCATTATTCGTATGCGCCGCTTTGGGTTTCCGTAGAATTATTTTTGGTCGAATTTCGACCTCTGGGCGATCACTCACTAGTTTAAATTAAAGAATAATACCTGGACAGCATGTAATGTACAAAATTGACAAATAAATGTCTTGTGCCTTACGGCTGAATATATTTTGATACTTCTTATGTATGAATAAGAATAAATTGTGGTGTAATTTTCTACTTCAAAACTCCTGACTAAAACATAAACTAAAGGTTCTTGCCAAAAATAGTCTTGCTTAGAGGGTGAAAAAACATCGTGGAAAAGTAAGATAAATCCATCTTAAACATTTTATACCTCAAATTTGTTTCAAACAATTGATTTCAATAAAACCTACCTAGAGCTAGCTAGCCTAGATATAACTCAACGATATAGTTTTGATTCAGCGGGTGGGGAGGGGGGTGGAATTACTGCTGCGCCGAACTAGTGGTCTGTTGCTAGGCAACGGATTCGCTTCCGTATCCTCCGGTGTGTTGTTTTATCCGCCAGAGTGGTCGGAAATTGAGCTAGGAAACGATTGCTTAAGCAATTAACTGAGTATTAAGCATTTTATGTAAATAGCTCCAACTAATCCCTACCCCTACTCCCTTTAACTGTTATAGCAACAAATTATTGATTACCCCATAACAAATACATCTCTTAAAGGAAAATATAGAAACAACATCAAACTATTGCCATCGATTAAACGTACTCCTTATGTTTATTATATGCTATTACTGACAGAATTAAATGTGTAAAAATTTCGGTGAACTTTTTCTAGTCTGAAGTTTCTATGTACAGTCACATTATTAGTTAGGCTTACCCTTTATTATATTTCAACATCCATAATAGTAAATTTGTCAATGATTTTTATTGACCAGGTACAGAAGAAAGGTTATTTAGCCTCTTAAAAATGGTATGATAAATTCTAAAACGTATGTGTACTATAATCAAATGTGACAAAAAGCTGTTAAGTTGATAGGTTACAGTTTTCTTTACATGTGAACTCATGCAACCTACCATGATACGTTTTCACCAATATTATGACACTTAACGCGTCGGCAGTTACAAATACACTTGATACCAATTTAACGTTTATCTAAACAAAGTTTAGAATTTTGTACAAAAACGAATTAATTAATACAGTACCCATAACGACTGCAATAATGACATTGTACTCGAACTGTTTTAGATAGATTTTCGACTGTGAACATAATTATATTTGTTTCAAATGAAGAAGGTACTGAAACAAGAGGGGAGAGATTTTAGATGGCGTGAAGGATTTGGTAAGAAACTAAAGTGGCTCATGTGTTGCAAATGAGCGGCGTGGCGTTGTTAAGATCAACTGACTTGAGAGGCTTTCAAACTTCACCACCTTCTTATTTCTTGACTATATTTCCTTTTATATTTTTATGGTGAGTATTTAATGCACGTTAAAATATAGGAATCAAATTCACTTTTTTAAACATTTGTCCTACTATTTTACTTACACCACAGAACATAATTTACAGTTTATTAGTTACACCGGGAAAGTTCATTCCCTATGCTTTTCACGGAGAAAGTCACTGATTGTACAGCATTACTGTGCAACTAAAGAACATTTACAACCAGTAAATAGTTCAAATATTTATCTGAACAAATTAAATCCATTTTTCTGTTAGGTAAATATCAACTGGGCCAATATATTGGATGTGATATTATCTAGGCCGGAAAACTATTTTTTTGGTCTTCTTTTGCGAAGTGCAAAGAGGTTTTAAAATTAGATTTTAGATTTGTTTCTACTAATCATATAAAAACAAGTACGAGAAGGTCATAAATTCCTGTTAACTTAGGGACTATAAAAGTTTCTGCTTTGCCGTCTTGGTCTGCATGGAGTTTTATGAATAAACAAGGATATTGGAAACTACTTATTTTTGTGTGATATTAGGCACTACTTGAGATATCTACTTGAAACTTGTTGTAACAATAGTTGCCCGTTTACCCCCATACGCATTGAGGTTCTCCCATAAGTACCACCCTTTCCTGACTCTTCCTTCTATGCCAGAGTAGTACCTATGCATTTCAATTTGAAAATATTGAGGCTATTTGGATTAATAATCTTAATCTTCCCAATATTTTAGTAATGTTATTTATTTAGAGTGTTATTTTCGAATTAACATTTATTTACTCCCAGTGTTTTGTTAGACTTTATTTCAGTTTTATTCATAAATCTTAGGTTGAGATTATATTCTAATAAAATATTAAACAATTTTGTAACAGTATTAAAAATACCTCCCGTAATCATCTATAATTCTTTCTATCTCATCTATTATTTGTATATATATTTTGGGTTTACGTAGAATTATTCTTGGTCGAATTTCGACCTCTGGGCGATCACTAGTTTAAATTAAAGAATAATACCTGAACAACATGTAATGTACAAAATTGACAGATAAATGTCTTGTTCCAACACACATAACTATACAGCCCGATGTGTAACTCACTCACGTATACGAATTCTAGACCACTTCCAGACAAGCCAGAAACGTAAAATCTTGCATGCATGTACGTTGCATCTAGAAACCCCCAGGAAAATCGCCAAAAGCTGAAAATTATAATTTTAAAACCTCTAGTTTTTACTTTGAAAATTGGAAATGTTAACATTGGACTTATGGAGTTTCAAATAAAAACAAAATAAATCATAACATCTGTAAAAAAATATCAAGTAAACTATCAGTGTATCTTTCACATGGTAAAGTATAAACAAATGATAGGTCCAATTAAAAAATATGTCATCTAGATTGGTTATTTCCCAAATGAATCAAAATAGTATACTATATAAAAAATTAAACAAGGGATCACTAAATAGTATATTTATTTATTGTTGCCTAGGTTGAAGGCATAAGCCCCTCCCTATTTTCAGCCATTCTTGGGCAGTATATTCTTCTTTCGTGTCTTGCGTTTTTCAGAAATCTTGTAAAAGATCAGAGCAAAATAAAAATGTATACAATGAATACATCAAATAAAAGGAAATACAAAGAGTTATTGTTTTTCAATTTTGATATACCATGTATGGATTAATTTTAACAATGGACCGAACGACAAAGAGAGAAGCAGGTGGAAATGACATGCGGGCACTCGGTCAATCTGTGCTTAGGGGGCTGAAGGGGGTAGGGGGCGGTGGTGAGAGGGGGTAGGGGGTAGGGGACACAAGGGGGAGCTCTGCTCGATACTCCCTCAAATTTGATACAGCAGCGCCAACATGAGCAACAGGTCAGTGAGTCTTCTGCCTTCAAATAAATAGGGGTTTAAATGGGTTAAATTAATATGTTTATGTTTCGTATATATTTACATGTACAATGTATAAAGTTTTAATATAAAGCTCTACATGTTGCGGTGTTATCAGTTTTTATTTGCTTTTTTAATTTTATCCACACTATTTTGTTGTATCTTTATTTTGACTATTAAAAATATTATGTAACTTTTATAATTATAAATATTAAACTATAAGTAGTTCCTGACTCTAACTATTATTGTAGTGAATGTTTAGGACAGTGAAACATTCCAAACTTCAAAAGGTTAAAAGCAAATGTTTTCTTTGTATTAAATTAAATAGAAAATCGAGTAAATTTAAACAATTTTCTTCTAACGATCTTATGTCCATTGGATTTCACAAAATACTCCAGGTTTCATGTTCACTCATAAAATTGTTACTCTGTTTGCTCTACACTTAAATATAATTAACATATCTTGTTATAAAACAGAACTTGCAAATATAGATATGTTGTTCAATATTGACTTTAATTCTGAAAAATATAATGTATTTGTTTTTAAAAAATATCAACTCCTTTCATAGGGAAAGTTGCTCGTTGCAAATGATGATGATGATGATGATTCAATTTGTTACGGATTTTTTTAACATAAACATGATCTAAATTTAGATGCCTTCAAGGATTATTGTAAAATGATTGCGAATAATTTCCATCGAATATTTGTTTTAATATGTTTATTGATATGTTTTTTTATAAATCTTTTTTAGTAAAACTGATAGACAAAAATGGTTCTGTCCCTTTGGAGCCAATAACATAATTAATGACAATTATTTATATTCTTGATTTGATATTTTTCTTGTAAAATAAAATCGAAGGACTAGGCCTACTGCTTTCCTTCTTTTACTTAATTTCTGTATTAACTATTGGATCTTATGTCCTTAATTTTAGCGAATTTCCCCTATAGGGAAGAAGCTATTACCGTAGGCAAGGTAAGACTTAAGCCCGAGACCATGATAACTTTTCATTTTGAGGTCCCTAGATGCCAAACACACCATTCGTTCAAATTTGTATATATATATATATACATATATATATAATATATATATATATATATCATATATATACATATATTACGTATTATATATATATAATAAAAATGTTTTATAAATACCCCCGTCGCAGCAAACCTGCAGACTCAGTGAATTTCCAATGAATATATAACATAACACATTAAAACACTTAACAGGATTCATAAGAAATATATTCTCAAACAAGCGATATTCAAAATATTAATTATTCTCCAGAAGAAGAATATATATTGGGGATGAGTACGCGTTGCTGCAACAAGGAACACAAAATAATGGGTTTTTATGCAAATATCAATATAACTCATCTTAGTGAAGTCACATACCAAGTTTCATCCATATACATTCATAAATAAGCGATATATAACATTTTAATTATTTTCCATAAGAATAACAAGGGGACCAAGTACCTAGGTTTGCTGCTACGGGAACCATAGACGAAAAATTGTTTTTTGTGCAAACAACAATGAACCACAACCAGATGAAAAACACAACCAGATGATTTGGTTCCATATACCAAATTTCATCAGATTATGTTCATAAATAAGCGAGATCTCCAATTGTTCTTATTCTCCATAAGAATAACATTAGACAACGTACTATGTTTAGCACTTTCAATATATCAGTAACCAATTGATCAATATACCAAATTGTTTGTTTTTTTATGCTGAATTCAATGGTAATAATTAAAATTGGATTAAAATAAAAATTACATGTGGAAACCACAAAAAAAAACATTTTTGGGTACAAAAAAACCCATTTTTGGGTACAAAAAACCCATTTTTGGGTACAAAACCCCCCTTCAGATGGTGCGATTCGTCTGGTTTTCGAACTCGTAAATAATAATAATAATAAATGGTGCTTTACACATTTGTACCAAATTTCATTAAGATCGGACCTTTTTTACGAGAGTTATCGTGCTTACGGACACACACACACACACACACACACACATATATATATATATATATATATGTATATATATATATATATATATATGTATATATATACAAATTTGAACGAATGGTGTTTTGGTGTCTGAGGACCTCAAAATGAAAAGTATCATGGTCTCGGGCTTAAGTCTTATCATGAGACCTACGGTAATTACGAGTACCTACGGTACTTTGTTAAAATATGAAGATACATCTGTGTGTGTGTGTGTGTGTGTGTGTGTGTGTGTGTGTGTGTGTGTGTGTGTGTGTGTGTGTGTGTGTGTGTGTGTGTGTGAGTGCGTGAGTGCGTGAGTGCGTGCGTGCGTGCGTGCGTGCGTGCGTGTGTGTGTGTGTGTGTGTGTGTGTGTAAGCACGATAACTCTCGTAAAAAAGGTCTGATCTCAATGAAATTTGGCACAAATGTGTAAAGTACCATTTATTTGAACGAGTTCGAAAACCAGACGAATCGCACCATTCGAAGGGGGTTTTTGGGGGGTTTTGTACCCCAAAAATGGGGTTTTTGGGGTTTTCACATGTAATTTTTATTTTTATTATGGAATTCAGCTTAAAAAACAATTTGGTATTTTGATCATTGCTCTACGTCAATTGGTTGATGAGATATTTAATGTGCTATACACAGTACGTTGTCTAATGTTATTCTTATGGAGAAGAAGGCAAATTTGATATCTCACTTATTTATGAACATAATCTGACGAAATTATGGTGGTATATGGCTTCATCTGGTTGTTGTTTATTGTTGTTTGCACAAAAAACAATTTTTCGCCTATGGTTCCCGTAGCAGCAAACCTAGGTACTCGGTCCCCATGATTTTGTTATGGAGAATAATTCAAATGTTATATACCGCTTATTTATGAATGTATATGGATGAAACTTGGTGTGTGACTTCACTTAGATAAGCTCTATTGATATTTGCATAAAAACCCATTACTTTGTGTTCATTGTTGCAGCAAACCTGCTTACCATCCTCTATGTTATTCTTATGGAGAATAATCAAAATAGTATATATCGCTAATTTATGAATGTATATTGATGAAACTTGGTATGTGGCTGCACCTACTTGAGTTATAATGATATTTACATAGAAGCCCATATTTGGGCTCCTTGTTGTAGCATACCTGCTTAATCAGCCCTCATGTTATTCTTATGGAGAATAATTAAAATGTTATATTGCGTATTTTTATGAATGAATATTGATGAAACTTGGTATGTGGCTTCACCTAGTTTAATTCTATTTATATTTGCATATATACCAATTGTTTGTGTTCCTTGTTTCAGCAAACCTACGTACTCATCCACAATGTTATTCTTATGGAGAATAATTAGAATGTTATATATCGCTTATTTGTGAATATATTTTAATGAAACTTGGTATGCGGCTTTATGTGGTATTAAGACATGTATTGTGCGTAGGAAATTCGCTGAGCTCGCAGGTTTGCTGCGACGGGGGTATTTTATTCTGCCAAACTCAGAATACCACCATACTCGTTGAGGTTCTTGATGTGTTATTCCGCTAACTTCCTTGTATAATGTTCGTGTCTGAAAGCATTAGTTAAGATTTTCTAATATAACATAGCGTCGGTGATTTTAAAAAAACTCACATTACAGTCAAATTAATTATATTATTCTTGTAAACTGATTAATAATAATTGAATAATCAAGTTATATTAACAATCAACTGATTAATCACAAGTGCAGTTTATTTTCAAACGTTAGTTCAAACCAGCTTTTAAACTATTTAAAGATTGAAACAATATTGAATTTGTATACAATATGAAATTATGAGGAAATTCGTCAAATCTACGCATTATCCCCTTTAATTTGAGCATATTTTTGTAAATCGGTTCAGTAGTCATTGATAACTTAGCGTTTAAACCGTGTATTAATATATAGGATTGCCAGAAACTACTACGATAAACACTTGAATTTGAAAAATGTCCTTTGTAGTGACTCGAGAATGGATTACGCTATTTCCAAATTGCTTGAAGAAGAGCTTATCTATTTATAGAGCCTCATTTACCCAAGAAACTTTGAGAAACCCATAAGTCTGACACCCATCAACCCCATACTTGAATGAAAGGTCTCGGTGAGCATATTGGAGGAAAAATATTAGTTTTTTTATACAATTTTCCCAAAGGCACAAATATAAAGAAAAGGGATGAGAAAGCTGTAATGCGAGCAGCTGTGGATACTTCCATTTGACAGCTTAAAGAGCAGAAGCAAGAACAGCTGTTTCAAGCTAACTAAAATGCAAATTGCATTGACTAAAGAACGGATAGAGAACACCCCTGTGCGAAGAACGGGTACGTCAGCTAGCTATTAATTAATATTAATGAACAAATATTAATGTGGCTTCATCTGGTTGTGGTCTATTCTTATTTGCACAAAAAACAATTTTTACCGATACTTCCTGTACCCCCCTCCCCCCCGATTTTATATTGTTACTCCCCCCCGATTTTTATTTTTGCCCCACCCCTCTTCGATGTTATATTTTTATTTTATGTCCCCCCCATTTTATATGTTTGCCCCCCCACCAATTTCATATTTGTTGCCCCCCCCGATTTATATTTTTGCTCATCCCCCAAATTTTTATTTTTGTCCCCTCCCGATTTTATATTTTGCTCCCCCAAATTTTATATTTTTCCGCCCCCGATTTTATATTTTTACTCCCCACCCCCGATTTTTATTTTTGCCCCACCCCCGCTTTTATATCCCCCCTCTTCGATTTTAAATCTTTATTTTATATCCCCCTATTTTAAATTTTTATCCCCTCCCGATTTTAAAATTTGTTGTGCCCCCGGTTTTATATTTTTGCGCCCCTCCCCATCTCCCCGATATTTTTTTATTTTTTTTATACTTGAGTCCTTTTATTTCTAAACGCTAATCCAAAGTGTTACGTGTACTGATTTGGAGTCGCAAACCACACACCGCCGTTTACTGCCCGAGAGAGTTCCTCGAATTAGCAACAGGACCCGAACTATCTGCCAGTATATTTCGTTAACTTTGATTTAATTGTACATTAAACGTGTAAAATTTAATTTTCATATTTTAAAATAATGTGGATTGTTATTTTCTTTAGTTTACATACAACCCGTACGAAGGATGGGTACACAGCTAGTAATATTATACAGAAGAGTTGGTTTCTGTCTGTCTGTCTGACTCATGTTCCGGGTGAAGGCAAAAACTACTGAACCGACTGGGCTGAAACTTTACACAAAGGTAGATCTTGAACCCATGCAACACATAGGCCTATTCACTTCCTTAAAATCCTCTCGGGCTACGCCCCGTGAACTTCCTAAGTTTCAATGTTTACATTTCAGAAGAATGTAAACATTCAGAAACTGTAATGCGAACAGTTGAGGACACTTCCATTTGACAGCTTAAAGAGCAGAAGCAAGAATAGCTGTTTCAAGCTAACTAAAATGCAAATTTCATTGACTATAGAACGGGTAAGGACAACCCCTGTGCGAAGAATGGGTACATCAGCTAGTTTGATATAAGTAACTTAATATTGTAGGTAATGAATAAAGGACGGCGATAAATAGTAACAAGACCAAAACGGTAAAATATCATTGGCGTATATACATTAGGTATACAAAACCAATCATTATAAATGTTTTTAAATACCTTAACGAAATCCATAACTATATACAGTAAAGTACCGTAATCACTATATCTATAACATTACCGGAAATTCGTCACCCACGGATTAGAGCCATGACTGTTTTTTTAATGAGACACGTCAATGGGTTGTCCAGATTTATTAGTACATTGATGCAAAACTTCAGCTCAATCGATACAGTATTATGGTCATCCCTGAATAGATTTAATATATCGAATGGTCTTTAATGGAGGTAGATCTCTAGTTCAGAGAGAGTTCTCCTCGCCTCAGATTCTTATAATCTTTTTTAGACATATGGACTTCACCCTTCGCGTCGCAAGCCGTATCTCCAGACATCAGGCATGATATGCATAGTTGCTGCACTAGCCTATTTGTAAACGGCCTTTAAATTGTATAAATTGTATTTTTAATTGCTACGGGATACCCTCAACAAGCTACCAAATATATCAGATTTTATGATTGTTCGTATATCATACTACATTTAGTTTCAAATAAGACAGCAAACCTGTGGTATAATTAAAACTAGCTAATCCAAGTGCTCGAATTCGAGCAGTTTAAATTTGTAGCACTCCAGAAGTTAGCTTAAAACTGCTGTTCTTGCTTCTGTACGGTGTTTTGCTACCTTCAACATCTGTCAATGCTCAATTTCAACGATTACTGTTCTTCCATAACATTTACATTGTAACTTTTGAAGGGCTGTGGTGAGTAGCCCTAAGAACAAACGGAAATTCGTCAAATCTACGCATTATCCACGCATTATCCCCTTTAATTTGAGCATATATTTTGTAAATCGGTCCAGTAGTCGTTGTGATAACTTAGCGTTTTTAATGCCTGTTTTTTTAATTGCTAAACAAAAAGTTGTTTCAATTGTACTCCCTACAAGTTTCTAAACATCACTACGCAACGTTTTCGACGCAATATGTTTCAAGCAATAGATTCTCTATTGTGTATAATATAGTAGAATTACTTGATACAGATTATTTTGCCATTTTAGAATGGGCAGTCTTTATACCGGGTGTCCCATAAAGGTCCTCCCCCTCTTAATTTTTGAACTATTGTAAATTTTCAAACAATCTTTGGTAAATGTTACTAGCATAAGTCAAAGTATTTTTAAGTGGTTATAGGTGGGTTGATGGGTGTAGTTTTTAATTTTCAAATAGCAACCCCTTACCAGTTGCATACCATTTCAAATAGGGTAAAAAAGAAAATGAATTCCGAAACCTGACCCCTCTGTGTTTATTTAATCTAATGTTATGGCCAGCGATATATGTTTTAGTTTTGCCAGTTATAGTGCTACGGTTCCCTCCTTACTAGAAATCAGATACAGATTGGGAAAATCCATCTTTACTTTGTTTAGACCTTTGAACAAATAGTATTTAAAGTGCAAGAAAGTAATTTAAAACCCTTGTTTAGTTTAGCTAAGATGTGAATGGAGACCATTTTGACCATATCATTTAGAGGTAAGAGGCAAGAGGTACTTTAATCATTTGAATTTTATAAATGGTTAAAAATAATGAGCCAGACTCTGACACTGAAAGTTTCTTCTGACAATGGTCAGTCTAAAGCTTAGTTGTTAACTATTTTAGAGTTTGTGGTATTTTCAAGAGGGATAGTTATAAAACCACTACGATGATACCTTTTAGCAAACTTCCCCTATAGGGAAGAAACCATTACCGTAGGTCTCATGGTAAGACGTAAGCCCGAGACCATGATAACTTTTTGTTTTGAGGTCCCCAAACACCAAAAACACCATTCGTTAAAATTTATATATATATATATATATATATATATATATATATACACTCACACACACAAACACACACACATATATATGTATGTAGGTATTCGTAAGCACGATAACTCTCGTAAAAAAGGTCCGATCTTGATAAAATTTGGTGCAAATGTGTAAAGTACCGTTTATGTGAACGAGTTCAAAAACCAGACGAACATCCGAAGTGGGGGATTTGGTGGGAGGGGGGTTTGTACCCCAAACATGTTTTTTTGGATTTTCTATATAATTTATGGGTATATAAAATTTCAATTTATTCCATTGAATTCAGCTTAAAAGTCAAACAATATGGTATTTTTATCATTGCTCTACGTCAATTGGTTACTGAGATATTAAAAGTGCTAAACACAGTACGTTGTCTAATGCTATTCTTATGGAGAAAAATAAAAATTTGATATCTCGCTTATTTATGATCATAAACTGACGAAACTTGGTGTATGGCTTCATCAGGTTGTGGTTTGTTGTTGTATGCACTAAAAAACAATTTTTCGCCCATGGTTCCCGTAGCATCTAACCTAGGTACTCCGTCCCCATGTTATTCTTATGGAGAATGATTAAAATGTTATATACCGCTTATTTATGACTGTGTATGGATGAAACTTGGTATGTGACTTCACTTGGGTTCTATTGATATTTGCATAAAATCCCATTATTTTGTGTTCCTTGCTGCAGAAAGCCTGCATACTCATCCCCAATGTTATTCTTAAGGTGAATCTTTATATATAATTCTGTAAACAAAATTGTTAAGTCAAAATTGTGGGAGTTTGGCAAATCTTAGGATGATGGGAGACTGCTCAAATTAAAGGTCTCGATCCCAGGAACTCGGGAAGAATAGCAGTATTTCTAAAATGTTACCAGAAAATGAGACATAACGTAAAAAATCTCCCATAAGAAATCATGGGGATTTAAAAACGTCTGCTTTGTTTAAATTAAAACATGTGATCCTACTTATAATGGTCCATTTTCCTCAGCATGAAAATCAGATGAGGAGGAGTATTGGAGAAAGTTTAGGGGCTTCGGGCCCTTCAAGCCATTAGTAATTAATATTTTTAATACCACTGATTTGTGAATATATTTCGTATAAATCCTGGTAAGTGGCTTAATGTGTTATTAAGACATATATATTTATTCAATAGAAATTCGCTGAGTACGTAGGTTTACTGCGACGGGCGTGTTTTGTCTTAATACAAATTAAAATTATTCCATAGGTTAGTCTTATGAGGAAATTCTAACTTCATGGGCGTACGTGTCCAAGGTCCTTGCCGGGCAGCAGCGGACCTTGGCCCGTGCCTTTCTTCTATGCACAACTACAAATTCAGGCAAATCTTTTTAGTTTAAATCGGATTAGAAATAACATAGTAGTTCTCTTAGGAGAAATCTTCTTGACATATTGCAATGTGAAGAAGCTATATAGATTGATAAAACTTGGTATGTTGCTTCGACTGGTTTTAATCCATTGACACCTGCTTAAAAACCTTATTTTTGTGGTCCCTGTTGCAACAAACCTGCTTACTCACCCTAATGTTTTACTCATGAACAATAAATAAATAAAACGTCACATCTCACTTGTTAATGCATAGGTTTTGATGAAACTTGTAACTTGCTTCATGTGGTTGTGTATATTCGCTGATTAACGCATGTTTGCTACGACGATGGTGTTTTTTAACTAGCTTATATTGGTAATTCATATTGATAAATCATAAATTATTTGTGACTCAAATTTACATCACAAAAGCTGTTTGAATCATAAAAGTCTTACTTATTGCTAGAGGGTTGAAGGAGTGCAAAATAGCATTAAACCAATATTTAAAGGAGCGAGACAAGTGAATGGAATCGAGCTCAGAGTGGATGGTAAGGAGGAGGGAGTTGGGGGTGAAGGGATGAAGAGAAGCTGGGGTGAAGGGGTGGAAGTGGGGTGTGGGAAGAAGGTTGAAATACTGCAAAAGTATATTGTCCTTCCCACCACCTTTCCTGCTTTGGCTGAACTTGTAACATTGAACTTATAAAATTCTAAATATGCATTTCTCGTTGGGACAGATGTGCAAGATGTAGAAAAAATAGCTTTCAGAAATGTGTTGGTACGCTAAACGTACTTTATAAAAATAAGTATTTCGTAATTTCCTTGTGATTCGTACCAAGTTTCGTCTCAATTGGACCACTTGGTCCCTATAGGTCCCTATCGATGAGCGCTATAGGTTATATGTCTGCTTATATCTGTTTGGACAGGCAGACGCCACCAAGAAACTTCTCTGTTGGTTCAGGGGGCAGGTAACAAAATATATCCACTCTAGTTCTAAAAATTATTTATACAATAGTAGTTGGTATCTCGTTCTCCCTACGGGGATCTCGTAGACATAAATTGTAATTCAGTGCAAAGACATAAACTGACGATAATACGACTTTAATACGATAATCATCCCCGGTTAAACAACATGGTGATAGCCTGCATTTAGAAATAACTGTTGGTACTGTTAGCATACTAAATTTTGATAACAGCATGTTTATTTGAAAGAACCAAAACCAAAACCCCTGTAATCCAAGTAAAAAATATTGTCTTTCATAAGAATAACATAGGAACTTTAAGAGCTAGTGGGGTGGAGCTCTGAAGACTGAAGGGAAATCAATTACTTTTGAAACATTTTTTAGAAGGCAAGTTCTAACAATTTGATTTAGGGTGAAATAAAAATAAAACTTTCAAACTCCAAAGTGAAACGAGTTCCTTTTTATACTCCAAACTCCAGTCTGTTAGTACGTTATTCAAAGTAAAAAATTAACAAACTCTCATATTCAGACGTAGGCTATAGTAAAGTTTATAATCGTTGTATTGCCAGATTCTTTATCACTGTTCACACAGTGTGAAGCCATTCCCATAAACACGCAACTCATCAGTTTCACAACCCGTGGCACATCCAGGACGTCTCTGAGATGTCCTTGGGAAGCTTTCCCCTCCGGTTTCCAATGGAGTTTCCTCAAGTCACATGAAAATAACAATTTACGAGAGTTATAATACAAAAGCTTGAAATTAAACCTCTGTTTTTGCACTATAATGAACTGAATTAAAAAAATAATCAAACATGAATAGTGTCAAACATCTACACCTTGTTACATACTATCCATCTTTTTACTGTAATCTCGCGATATAAAACCAAACAAAACAGGAGAGTTCTGAGTTTCAATTTATTTATGAATTCTATTAGGTTACGAAATGTAGACAATTTGTACTTAAAAATACTGTGACATTTGTTCTGGATTTTTTTGCTATATTTGAACGATTTCTTAGTTAGAATAAATAATTCTCGATAGATCATTATTTATTCGTTTCATACGATAATTATCATCCTTGGTTAGAACCAAATTTACGTTGTTTTTAAACAGAATTAATATTTTGTAATAAAATGTGCTTAATATACGATATTAAATTTGCCATAGCAACTACTTCAGATTCTAAGCTTAATACAGGAAAAAAGTTGACGCAAAAAAAACGGTTGGTGTTCTAATTTATATTAAGTTACAGTACAAAGGGCGCGTTACGTAATTTTTGTATAGCCCAGTACAGTGAAATATATTCTCAGAGGGAATAGTTTATGGAATTAGTTATGGAATAGTTATTCATTTATTATTCAGTTATATCATTTAGTAATAGTTATGGAAAGGCATGTCCAAACTAGGTTTGTTCATATTTTAATACATACAAATTAATGCCTGTTTTCCTTTGTGATTCCATAACTTGAGAATGAGTCCATCAAATTGAATACAGAAAAATAATTATTCAGTTTGGCGGACTCATTCTCAAGTTATGGAATCACAAAGGAAAACAGGCCTTGGGCATGCCATAAAAACCTAGTTTGGACATGCCTTTCCATAACTATTACACTACCCTTCGGGCTACGCCCCATAACCTCATAACTTTGTTAGTGTAGCTTACGGGCACGGGCTACGGATGTTCACATGCATGTCAAAACGTCGAGTGCACATGTCTTGATAAACATAAATTGAGCCCAAAAACTAAGTCCTATGTAAACCAAAACATTAAATTGTACAACCCACTTTTGAAAATAAAGTAACTTATATTTTGCTGATTTCTAGTTGTTTTCATTACTAAATGACAACAAGTAAGACCTGAGTACAATTTCTAAATTGTTGGTAGTTTAGTATTTAATTTATGATAGGCTATTTGTTTAAACTTTGGATTCAACACTAAGCCCTACTAGTCTAGTACCGTAGTGCTAAGAATAGTTATGAGCAATTTACAAGACAGAAAATTATGTGGTTTAAATTCAGTTAGTAGTAAACTTATGTAGATTTTGCTGTACAATCGACTGATTTTAGAGTTTTGGCGTTACGTTACTGACAATCGAACAGTCAGTCAGTCAATCAGACTTAGGTTACTTTAAAGTAAAGTTAGGGTTAAATCAGTCAGATCAGGCAAGTGTAGTAACACAGAATTTTCCAGCATATCCGTATTACACCGTATTGATCCTCTCACCATTGAGGTCCTAATTAGCCATTACTGGAGCCTTGAGCAGCTGAGCAGCCGTTAGCCATTAGCTCTTCATAATCCCACTTGTTACACCAATTAAACAGACAATGCCGAAAGTCATTCGCGCTGTTTTTTTTTTACCTCGCAACATGTTCACGTAAATTGTAGACTGCAGCTGTGATTACTCAGTTGTTTGATATGATTATTAACAATTTTATATATCTAATTCCGTAAGCCCAAGTCTGACAATGAAATTGTGAGCGAACGGGAGGTCGTAGAAAGCTGGGAGGGGTCTCATTTTAAATGTATGAGCATTACATTTTGGGGACAGTTATTAATTTTTCTTAATTATGTACCAAAAGTTTGCTACGGAATAAACACTACAAAAACCCTCATTTAAACAACAAGGGGATTCGTCTGCTTTGTTTGCATTAAAGTTAGTTATCGTAGGTTCCGCTATGACGCGTTCAAGTCACTGTCTCTATATAAATCTAGAGAGATAGTGTATACAAATACAATTTTTCGCAGTGATGATTTTACATTAAAATATTTAATCGTCTTGAGTGTTCCTTTGTATGTCGTGACACTTCCGAATCTATAAAAGTGACTGGGAATGTGGAAAATGACGGTATTGTGGAAAAATTACTGGGAATGTGGAAAAACGACCGGGATTGTGGACGTTTTTCGGTTCGGCTCTCGCCGGCAAGGGCGTCACTCTCTCAACGGCAGCGACCTCGGACCTCGACAACGACCTTGGCTCAGTTTTGCGGAACGTTACCCTCTACCAAGGGGACTTTCACGCCGAAAAACGTCTAATAGAACGCGCCACGAGCTACAGAATAAATGGACATTTCCTTTCTGTTGAGCTTAGTTCAAGGTTAACACCCTTATTCTCATGATTTAATTGTTTAGTGCATTAATTGAATGCTTATCATACATTTAAACTGTGATATGCTAATAACAATACAGCCTAGAACTACATTACCCTTACCGGTCTTTGAGGCCGTCTTCCATATAACTCAACGCGTAAAGCTCGCGGAAACATTTGCCTCTCGATAGTTTTAGAAATACAACAAGTAACGCGTAATAAACTAGGATTACGCTAAAATATTCGCGTAATGGAATGACCGAACTCAGAAATGGTAGATGAAAGTTTCAGCCGTTAACGTAAGTTCTAACCGAAATTTTATCACAACATATTAAATAAAAAGCCCTGGGGACTCTGTAGGAAAATATCAACTTTTCTTTTGGTTAGTTTTAGGTCATAGGATAAATCGTTCTTAATTATATTATATAATATTATATAATAAGAGGTGCAAATTCTTCAACAAAAAATAACACGGTAAGTTGCCTATGCAGTACATTGGAAATTAGCTGAGTACGCAGGTTTGTTATGACGGGGGTATTTCATATCATAAACTGACAAAAGAACACAGCTGGCAGAAGTAAATACTAAATAAATGGCTGCTGCAATCTAGCGGATAAACTATTAACTCACTCACATGGCTCACATTATAGGAGAACGTTACGTTTATTTGTAAAAACTTCTATTAGTTTTTTAATATCACCATTTCTAAATCCTTTGAAAAATTGAATTAAACCATGTTAAACCGAGAGTACTTTGTTTATTTAATCATAAAACATATGAATAAAACCATTGTTATTAGTTTCTTGTAATTACGAAACAATATTGTATTAGTATCTTGTACTTTAAAACCAGTAATTTTTGTCCAATGGAAAAAATTTCCACCTTATGGAAATTTTACAACTTTGAAATGTTAATTAATAAAAAACCATATAACGAATGTGTTCAATTTTTGAACTGGAAGTGTGAAATGTACTGGAAAACGGTTGTGTAAAATCTGAAAACATACGTGCAACCGTTTCACGTTATTGCGTTCCGAATACACACGACCACATACTGACGGACAACGAATCATTGTCTCTGCTAGTACATAGATTCCTTCACTTCGTTCCGTCATCAATAACTACAATTACAAATAATAGCTTTCAAAAATAAATCTAGATAAGTTTTAAAAAATTTGGATTTTGTAATCCATAAAAACTTAACACAGATTTTTAATAATTATACAACTTTTGTTCAGAATGGTAATTGTGCGCTCATCCCGAGCGTAATTGCGCGATAAAAGAGCATACTCCTAGCAAGAGCAAGATCTAGGAACCTACTAGACAGATTTTTATGCTTGATGTGTTGATTGAAAGAGCTCGAAGTTTGAAGTGTAGGGCGTAATACTGAAACGCCCTAGCAAACTAATGTAATATTGAAACTCCTTATATCTTATACCTTCAGGGCCCCGCCCTGCAGGCCGTCAGAGCTTTAAAATCTTATGGAAGACGAAAAACCAATTAAATTGTAGATACAACAGCTGCTGACACATTAGCAATAAAAACATAACAACAAGAATACCCCCGTCGCACCCTCAGCAAGAATACCTGCACACTCAGCGAATTTCCAATGAATATATAACATAACACATTTAAAAACTTAAGGGTGCGCCCTACCCAGACTGAATTCATTGTTGTTTAGCGCCACGCCGGCGCCGCCAACAAGCAGGGCCATGCATATTTACGCTTGAAGACCATTTTGTTCTCCTCGATCGCACTGTTATTTTACAGATTTCTACCAAACTATTTGCAGTTTCACACTTTTCAGATCCCAATCTAGGGATCATACGGTTCCTTTTCTCCAAAATAATTTTTCTCCATACGTTAGGAATCTTAAAAAAAACGCTTAATTTGAGAACATTACTAATGGTCTACCACTTATTTTGAATTAAAATCACGATTTTTAAATCGTATGATCTCTAGATGAACATTTATTGAATTAAATAACATCAAATTATTTTTAATTGGTTAACAATTTAGCCTACAATGAGGGAGATGCAAACCCCTTACTAGAGCGTGCTGAAGAGAGGTACGTCGCACCCTTAACAGGATTCAGAAGAAATATATTCACAAACAAGTGATACTTAAAATATTAATTATTCTCCATATGAATGAAATTGGGGATGAGTACGCAGGTTTGCTGCAACAAGTACCACAAAATAATGGATTTTATGCAAATATCAATAGAACTCATCTTAGTGATGTTACATACCAAGTTTCATCCAGATACATTCATAAATAAGCGATATATAACATTTTAATTATTTTCCATAAGAATAACACGGGGACCAAGAACCCAGGTTTGCTGCAACGGGAACCATATGCGAAAATTATTTTTGTGCAAACAACAATAAACCACAACCAGATGAAGCCATATACCAAATTTCGTCAGTTTATGTTCATACACAATTCATATACAATACACCATACATATACAATTCATCATACATTCATATACAATTTTTATTTTTCTCCATAAGAATAACATTAGACAACGTACTGTGTTTAGCACTTTCAATATCTCAACAACCAATTGACGTAGAGCAATGATCAAAATACAAAATCGTTTTTTTTTATGCTGAATTCAATGGTGAAAATTCAAATTTGATTTAAGTAAAAATTACATGTGGAAACCCCAAAAACCCATTTTTGGGGCACAAAACCCCCCCAAAACCCCCCTTCGGATAGTGCGATTCTTCTAGTTTACGAACTCGTTCAAATAAATGGTACTTTGCACATTTGTACCAAGTTTCACTAAGGTCGGACCTTTTTTACGAGAGTTATCGTGCTTACGGTCACATATATATATATATATATATATATATATATATATATATATATGCAAATTTGAACGAATGATGTTTTTGGCATCTGGGGACCTCAAAATGAAAAGTTATCATGGACTTACCATGAGACCTACTACAGTAATAGCTTCTTCCCTATAGGGGAAATTCGCTAACAGCTGACGTTATATACATTATTGATTACTGGAGTGACGACACAATACGTATGTACAGTACGTAATGGGGATCTTGAAAATTCAAGATTCAAAATAATTCGATCGTAAGGTCCTACTATCTAATACATTGGGTGCTCCCCAATTGAATACCCATCTTGTGTTCGAAATTCATTGAAGCATTTACACTTTGGCACGTGCACATGTCCATCTCATCAAGCCATCCAAACATTGACTATCTATTGTGTCGCTAGGCGAGGGGGGAGGGGAGGATGAGGCAATTGCCGCAGACTGACGGGATGAGTGTGAAAGTTTCCATGTTGCAAGGGAGACCGCTGAAGCAGCAGGAGACTCCTGGCGCAACTACCGTTGTCGTGGAGGTTACTGGGCGATCAGGGCTAACATTTGAGAATAAAAGCTATTGAATGTAATATTGTCACCCCTTCGAAATAGAAATTTAATTTATTGTTACAGAAACATTCAGAAACTGTAATGCGAACAGATGTGGATGCTTACATTTGACAGCTTAAAGAGCAGAAGCAATAACAGCTGTTTCAAGCTAACTAAAATACAAATTGCATTGATTAAAGAACGGGTAAAGAAAACCCCCGTGCGAAGAGCGGGTACGTCAGCTAGTTTTAGTTATTTACGTTAACTTAATTGCAAAATATCTCCACCCCAGAAAGCTAGTGATAATAAATTATGTTTGCTTCCTGACACACCAACTCTTGTATTAACTCCTCCTTGAGAGAATAAGTAATAGTTGACAGCAGTGTACTCTGTTGGTGATTAGTGAGAACTACGTCCTCTTTGAAGCTTGGCACACACAAAACTAAGGACAGATTTTACAATGGCGATGAGAAGTCTAATGCTACGACTGATAGTAACCTAAATAGGATTGTAGTTAAAGCATGAATAGTAAGTGATAAAAGCAGAGTAAAGTTGTTTTATCTTTTGTCTGATTAAAAGAGTTTGACTTACCATTTCAGTAGTTTGTGTTCTCATCTCATAGCATATGTTGATACTGTAAATTGTATTTTGTTGTAAATACAACTGTTTTAGAATGCAATTTAACTAAAACTTTATCTCTATGTTATCCTTATAGATAGACAAACGAAATTCAAGCCTGTGCTATTCAGAATGAATACCACAGCTATGGATCGAGGTAATTTATTTGGTATCTCCATCGTCTAAACCAGTGCAGAAATATCGGAGGAGTTGCCTTAATGTATTAAAGATATTAAAGATATAACAGTTACGCACCATCGCGGTGGAATCAATCTGGTTATACCTTAGAAGAAAAACAATGTAGTACTCTTTGTACAGACTAAAGAACACTATGGAAACAAGAAATTACGAAGCAATCATCCGATTTAATTAAATACTTTCCTAGGTTGAAACATCTTAATCATCTCTTCGGCGAGCCCTCGAGTTGATATTTAACAAACATTTTACCAATCCTCTCACTTTATGCTGATACCACAGATACTAAAAAATGTCTTCTAAACCGTTCTGAGCAAACATTCACATACACATTTTGTGACAACTTTGATGAAAACTGTAGGTACGGGCACCAACGTGCAAAAGGTAAGTTAGTATAATGATAATTGAATAATAGATATGACTGATTTTAATGATAATGCGTTAAACATCTCTCTATGTCTGATATGTTTGACCTATTTATATTTCAAGCGATCTAGATTAGTCACTATTTTACAGCAACAAAACAAATTCCAATAACTAATTACAAAATATTTAGATCATTCATTGACTTCAAAAACTATCAATCAATAATATTATTTTTATTTCATATATCACATATTATGTGCCAATCTCCAATTTTTAGTTTGAGGATGTTTAAATCTACGCGAAGGTTAGTAACACAATTATGAGGCCCAGTGAACTCGAATCGTCCGTAAAACCATTTCGATCCGTCCCTGGTAGAAGTAGACAAGTCTGCTACCGGGTTTCTGTCCCTGTGGAAGTATCAAAGGCCAAATATTGTTTACAGTTCGATGGCCAAACCGAAACTAACGAAAATTGTAAGTGATGCTATAAAATTTTCAAATGGAAACTAAATTAATTAATGATTCAGCCGAGCGTTTATGAGTAGATCGGAAAAATGCCTTGGTCTCTCAATTTTTATAATGTTGTTTACTTGCTAAACTCCAATCTTATAATTTGATAAGATTAATAAGAAAATCAAAACCAGTTACTTAAATTTGCGCAAACTAATGTTTTAGCGAATTTCCCCTATAGGGAAGAAGCTATTACCGTAGTCGGCATGGTAAGACCTAGGCCCGGGACCATGATAACTTTTCGTTTTGAGGTCCCCAGACCCCAAAAACACCATTCGTTCGAAACTGTATATATATATATATCTATATATATATATATATATATATATATATATATATATATATATATATATATATGTGTCCGTGAGCACGATAACTCTCGTAAAAATTATCCGATTTTCATAAAATTTGGTATAAACGTGTAAAGCAACATTTATGACTTTAAGTTCGAAAACCAGCCAGATCGCTCCATCCAAAGGGGTATTTTGGGGGGGTTTTGTACCCCAAAAATGGGTTTTTCGAATTTTTTACATATAATTTTGGAAATAGTCAAATTTTAATTTTTTCCATTGGATTCAGCTTAAAAAAACACACAATATGGTATTTTGATCATTTCTCTACGTCAATTGGTTACCGAGATATTGAAAGTGCTAAACACAGTACGTTGTCTAATGTTATTCTTATGGAGGAAAAGAAAAATTTTATATCTCGCTTATTTATGAACGTATACTGACGAAACTTGGTATACGGCTTCATCTGGTTGTGGACCATTGATATTTGCTCAAAAAAACAATTTTTTTCCAAAGGCTCCCGTAGGAGCAAACCTGCGTACTCAGCCCCATGTTATTCTTATGGAGAATAAGTAACATGTTATCTCCCTTAATTATGAAAATAAATTAATGAAATTTGGTATGTGGCTTTACCTAAATGAGTTATATTGATATTTGTATAGAACCCCATTTTTTGTGTTCCTTGCTTCAGCAAACCTGCATACTCAGCCGCCATGTTATTCTTATGGAGAATAATTAAAATGTCATATATCGTTTGTTTATGAATGTATATTGATGAAACTTGGTATGTGGCTTTATGTGGTATTAAGATACATATATATGCATTGGAAATTCGCTGAGTACGCAGGTTTGCTGCTACGGGGGTATTATATTTATCACTCAGCTAAAACTATCGTAATACCCAATATAATTAATATTGCGATGGAACTTACAGTACTTGTTTAGAAGCTTGAAACAGCTGGTTCTGTACTGTGATTTATTAGTATAAATACCCCCGTAGCAGCAAACCTGCGTACTCAGCGAATTTCCAATGCATATATATGTATCTTAATACCATATAAAGCCATATACCAAGTTTCATTAATAAACGATTTATGACATTTTAATTATTCACCATAAGAATGACATGGCGGCTGAGTATGCAGGGTTGCTGAAGCAAGGAACACAAAAAATTGGGTTTTATACAAATATTAATACAACTCAAGAAGGTAAAGCCACATACCAAATTTTACTAATTTATGTTCATAATCAAGGGAGATAACACGTTACTTATTCTCCATAAGAATAACATGGGAGCTGAGTACGCAGGTTTGCTGCTACGGGAACTATCGGCCAAAAATTTTGTTAGTGCAAATATCAATAGACCACAACGATATGAAGCAGTATGCCAAGTATCATCAGGATAAGTTGATAAATAAGCGAGATATACAATTTTTCTTATCTATAATATTATAAAGAAGAGGTGGTTTCTGTCTGTCTGTCTGTCTGTCTCTGTCTGTCTGTCTGTCTGTCTATCTGATGTTCCGGGTGAACGCAAAAACTACTTAACCGACTGGGCTGAAACTTTACACAAAGGTAGATCTTAAACCCATGCAACATATAGGCCTATTCACTTCCTTAAAATCCCCTCGGGCTACGCCCCGTGAACGTTCTAAGTTTCAATGTTTACATTTCATAAGAAAGTAAACATTCAGAAACTGTAATGCGAACAGCTGAGGGCACTTACATTTGACAGCTTAAAGAGCAGAAGCAAGAACAACAGCTGTTTCAAGCTAACTAAAATGCAATTTGCATTACTATAGAACGGGTAAGGAAAACCCCTGTGTGAAAAACGTGTACATCAAGTATATATATATTTATTTCAATATACCGTATAATTAATCTATATAAATAAAATTAGAGTTTTGTGTGCACATTGTTGGAGTTATGAAATTTTTGCATATTTTCACGTTTTACACACTAGGGAAACCAAAACAAATCTTATCTCAATTTATGTCTGTCTGTCTGTCTGCCGGTAACGCTCAAGGACGGGTTTTTGTTCGCTTTTCACTGGAAAACGGGTGCACTGACATTAATGAAACTTTGTTTCTTTGTTCTATATATGCGTGAGAAGGTTTTAGGGCACTATAAACTGGCATAAGCCTTTTAAAAAAATGATGGCGGCCGCTCAAAACCGTGATTTTGTGCGATTTTGGTCATGTATTGTTCGCTTTTCCCAGGAAAACGGGTGCACAGATTTTTATGCAACTTTTTTCTATGTTCTATATGTGCGTTAGAAGGTTTTAGGCTAATTGGATTGTTTTAAATTACCTTAGGACACTGCCCCATAGGGGTTTAAAGATCCTATGCTATTCTTATGGACAAAGCGTTTATTTATATTGAACCAGATGATGGCACAGTTATTCTATAAATAGGTTTTTTAGTTCTTTTTTAAAACATTGAGTGAAGATTGGTAATAAATAACATAAGTGGATATATGATCTAAATCTATATTTGTCAGACTCATGCACTCACTGACATAGTAATCACTTTATCTAAGAAACGAAAATGTCTATTGAAGATAACATTTTGTATGGTGGTTCCCCTTATGCTGCAGATTCACAATAAGAATAAGTTTAAAAAAGTACTATAGGGTTCTTCGCTAATTTACTTTTATGACAATTTTATGAGTATTAGTATTTACTAGACCTTTGTATGTTACATTTAGGTAGGAACATAACTAATTCATCAGAAAAAAACGTAAGCCTATTCCTGTTACGAAAATGTTTAAGGGCTTCGCCCCCCGGAATTTCAAAATACAATATTTTAACAATCTTGCTCATACTCTTGGACTGATGGATCTGAAATTCGGTAGGAATGTAGCTGATAGCTCAGTGCAGACATTTACCTACTCCAGACACAAATATACTCAAGGACTCTGGCCAATGGCCTTTAATAATGTCTTAACACACCAACTACTCAACCAGTAGAGCTGAAATTTGATGCCTTAAAGGAAATAAGAAACAACATCATGGGGAGTCACGGTGTTGTTCTCTGGAGATTTCACACAGACCCTTTGTCGTAAGTGAGACATGAGTGGACGAGTCTACGCCTCTCTAAAAATATATTTTATGTAGCCGACCACTGAGCGTCTGAACTTAACAGTAAATATGAAAATGTATTTTTGGGAAGATTAAGGGGTTGAGCAGTTTTCTTATGCACTTTTAAAAGTTGAGATTGGGACATTGAAAAACAAATTAAGTCTCAGAAACATCTATCCTTGACTCGGCACTATCGATGAATCACAGGATTTATTGATTGACAGTTTGTTACACCGAGGTTCATAAACAGTTTAATCTGGAAAGTGCCTGTCTCTGTGATTGTGCCATCCTCACGTCCACCAATGAACAAGCAACGGAGATCAACACAAATGTAGGATCAATTCCAAAGGGAGGAACGAACATATACAATATTTAATACCGTTCATTTAACCATGACCACTGTTAGAACAGTTTGTATATATTGATTTACATTTATTTAAATAAAATCAAATAGTCATATGTTTTTAAAACACATAATTTTTCCAAGTTTAAATTGTTTATTTACAATTATAATGAAAACAGGACCTGGCAAGAATGGTGATTTTAAAAGTGGTTTGTCAATGTTTTTAAAGTTTAATGTTTCGTTATATTACTATTAATTTATTGGAATGCAAAGATTAATGTATCAAAGTATTTAAAATGTTGAATTAAACAGGGTTTATATTTTGTTGTACTTGAGTTCTTTTATTTCTAAAATCGAATCCAAAGTGTTACGTGTACCGATTTGGAGTCGCAAAAACCACACCGTTCACTACCCGACAGAGTTCTCAACTTGGCAACAGTACCCGAACTATCTGCCATAGCATATTTCGTTAACTTTAATTTAATTCTACTTTAAAAGTGTAAAATGTAATTTTAATATTGTAAAATTATGTGGGTTAGGGTTGTTAATTTTTTTAGTTAATCTACCATTTATATACAACCCGTACGAAGGACGGGTACACAGCTAGTTCTCCATAAGAATAACATTGGACAACGTACTGTGTTTAGCACTTTCAATATCTCTGTAACCATTTGACGTAGAGCAATCATCAAAACACCAAATTGTGCGTCTTGCTAAGCTGATTCCAATGGGAAAATCTAAAATTTGACTTTTTCAAAAATGATATGTAAAAAACTCAAAAAAAACCGTTTTTGTTGTAAACCCACCCCCCCAAAATACCCCTTCGGATAGGGCGATCTGTCCAGTTTTCGAACTTAAAGTCATAAATGCTGCTTTACACGTTTATACCAAATTTCGTCAAAATCGGACTATTTTTACGAGAGATCGTACTCACGGACACACACATATATATACAGTTTTGAACGAATGGTGTTTTTGGCATCTGGGGACCTCAAAATTAAAAGTTATCATGGTCCCGGGCCAAGGTCTTACCATGCCGACTACGGTAATAGCTTCTTTCCTATAGGGGAAATCCGCTAATAAAATCAAGAAGGTCTATTGTTTTTCAGAAATATTGGTCTGTTGATAATACTGGAGGCAACACATATCAACAAAATTGTGGGCCGCCACTATTTCGTGGTTTGAAAAATTAACTAGTCGCTCAAATCAAACGAGGCAACAAAGGGAACTTTACGAATAATTATTTATGATTTGGAATCTATAATCATGTATTTATTAACTTGTTTTAAAATTTCACGGCAAGCATAGATACGTAATTAAAACAAACAAAACCAATTTGTTCATATTTTAATTACTGTTATTCTAGTGTTTTAAATGAATAGATTCACGTAGAAGAGTCGAACAATAAATGCTATAGATCAAAGAACGATAAATTTTCCTCACTTGTGTCAATCCTGACCAAATCAACGCTCAATTTGTTGATGTAATTTAAGCAGTACTGGCTCCAGTATTACGAATAGACCTCCTTAAGTCAAATTGGTTTATATGATTCTGTAAAATTGACATTGCACTTAGAAAGTTCAGGGTCCGAAGCCCAGAAGTAGGATGTTTTCCAAAACCCCAAAATGGCAAATCTAAGCATTAAGGTTATTCTTTGAAATAGCTTAAACAATAATTTAAGAGATGATCATTTCACTAGTAGCCTCCTGACAAGAATCTGCTTGTAATCAACTCAGGTGTTGTAGCTGTTTCATCAGACCGTTACATCACCTATACATCAGCTATTTTACGACGTCCAGCTGTTATAATTGCCTAAAATTGCATCACTTCACGCAGTGTGCCTTTCTGTACATCGAGATAGAATCTCTTTTCGATTTTGACACATTCACTTATAGACACATTCAACGAGGTAAATATATATAGAGGCCTCGACTGGGGTAAAAAATAGCAGACTACATGCGACCGCCATTTTGACCCTCTGTCAACTCTGCTTCCATGCAGCAACAACCAATCAAATCCTCTCTTCACAAGTAATGTCTTTGGCCAGATGTTTTGTTTACAAAAAGAGTGAGCATTCACTTTATTAACACAGACGAGACCCCAAAACTATATATATAAATACCTCGTTTGACACATATAGTATCATTTACGGTTACAAACGTGTAATTCAATAATTTAAATCATACATATATATTTCGTAAATCTATCAATATAAGACTTTTATATACAATTTTCAGACTTAAGACTTTTTCAGCAATTTTCCACCTCTGACTCTCTTATTTTGAATAAGCTTCAACTCTAGATATACATTTTGGGATTTTGGAAAACGTCAACCTCCATGGCATTAATCGAATTGAGTATATAATAGATGTCGATACATTAACTAAATGCAGTACAAGAGCAGAGAGAATTCAAACACAATGCAAACAAAATATCTACAGGAATGATAATAACGAATATAGGACCTCATTTGAACTGGATAATTAATACCATATAATGATAAATAATAACATATAATTCATATAGCCTATAGGCCATTGGAATACATTTCCCAAAATACGCGCAACCGCACCCAATCGTTAGATATTTGTTATTTATTAAAAAAAATGCTCCGATCATCATTTTCTGGCATAACTTTGTATTATTTATGTTTTATATTTCAATGATGAAAACATTACTTATTTTTATCCCGGGTTTACAACCCTTGACGATGTTTAAGTCTCAAATTAAGGCAGCCCGGTTCACTTAAGTATAATAACATAAAAAAAGAAAATAATTTAATGGACAGCTACGAATCCAGATGTGTTTACATATCCTTTGTCATTATTGGTACATGGAACAGAAAAACAAGTATGTTTATGTAAATAAAACCGTAGCACATCATGAAATAATGTAGTAATATAGTATAATATTAAAAATGGAAGTTGTGGTTTTTATTTTTTATTTGTATTCAGTGTGTTTGAAAAGTCTTTCATCCACATTAAAATGCTGTTATATTTATGAATAAATACTCAACAAAGGAGTCCTTACTAAGTTATGTTCTTAGTAAGTTACCGAAACTGATACCATAATAACCTGCACATTCTTCTGTCCCATGGTAAAGATTTAGAAAATATTGATCGAAATCATCTAACTAAAGTGTACCATATTTTGGAGGACTTTTTTAGTAGAACACGTTGCCGCAACCCGGCTGAGTCTGATATTGCAGCCGATCGAACTTTCTTCTAAACTTCAATAGGAAAAATTTAATATCCGATTATTTCCGATAAAATTATCCTTCGGAGATTTGGTTTGTCGCTCTCAATTACCTATCCAATTATGTATATATATTATATATACATGTATATATATACATGTATATACATGTATACATGTATATATGTATATATATTATATATATACCCCGTTTCTACTATAAAATTAAGGAACCTATATGTCAAATTTCAACTCCGTAGGTGTTGTAGTTATAGAGATTTTGTGATACGTCAGTCAGTAGTATTTGGCTTTTATATATTAAGATATGCCCTGTTTCTACTACAAAATTGTCATAACGTTTCCTAGAAGCCTAGTGGACGACACTAACTTAAGGTAGTCGTTAACGTAGGCCTGGGTTATTTTATACATCACTGGAAAGGTATTGCTAATTATTATACAATGCTACAAACCGGACCTTCGAACGACATTTGTGTCGGGAATGATCGCATTTCGAAATGTTCTATTAGCAATTAAATGAAAAGTCGACAAGCTGCCATTTCCGATTTTAGGAGTCCGGTTTAGAAGGGTTTGCGGTGATGTGACCAAGAAAGGCTTTTAAAATTACGTATACATTCTTATGAAAATGGCTTCTTGATTAGAATCTACACAGACATTGACTTGATTCAGTCAGAGCGTATTGAATCTGAAACATTTATAACCTTGTAAAATAGTTTATTCTGTACACATTACTCCACATGAGTTATTTACAAATGCAATACTTATACATATAACCGTATCGGCCGATTTTAAACTGTATTTATAATTGTTTATTCTTTAAACGACCTATGTCACATTTTGCAAATGTGATGGACTAAAATACCTCTTAATATTTTAAGAGCTTTTTTATAATATTGATGTAAGATCAAGTGTTCTGTCAAATGAAGAAATTACATTTAAAATTTAATTTAAAATGCTATATTCGTTACTTTGGTAATGTACGTGACGTGTCGCAGTTGATTTTTTATTCTTCCTTACCCCTCCCCGATGCTTGTCAGCGTTCAATGCCAGTTTCCGAATATTAGTAAGACACTTTGCTGCTGCTCGTTGTTTTTTCAAGTCGACCGATCCTGCCGCCTTGATCAGCAAGGGAACGACGCCGCTCTGGTGCAGAGTGATGCAGTTGAATGGGTCGGCGGAGAGCCGGCTGAGCGCCTCGACGCTGGTGGACTGAACCCTCTCGGAGCTGTTGTATAGGAAGCTGACGAGGGGAGTGACGGCCCCCAGGCGACCGAACTCGAAACAGTTCTTCCCCCAGTCGCAGCAGTTGGCGACGGCGGAGGCGAGGTGCTCTTGGAGGAACTGATCCTCCCCGGTGGTCTCGCAAAGTCGGGACAAAATGGTCACGACGCCCAAGTCACTTAGGACCGCCAAGTTCTCGAGGTCCGTGGCCACCTTCGCTAGGGCGGCGCAGGTGCACGCCACCACACGGGTGTCCGACGACTGCAGTCTCTTGACTATCAGCTCGATGCCTCCCACGAAGCTACGCACCATCTCTCCAGACTCCGTGGCGTTCTGGATGCACGGCACGAGCGCCCAGGCGGCGTTGGCCTGGACCTTGGTGGATGGGTTCTTGAGCAGCGACCAGATGAGGCGCACCGCGTCATGCTCCTCCATCTCCGCCATGCACTCCAGGTCCCAGGCGCACTCCCCCAGCACGTGGGCCGTGTTGGCCAGCAGGGGCTGGTTGGTTCTGTTGAGCAAGGCCACTAGAGGTGGGATTCCCCCGGCTCTCTTGACCGTGATCGCGTTGTGGCTCAGCTTGCCGCACTCCGCCAGCGCCCCCACCACATGCACCAGCACAGTCTCGTCGTCCACGTCCAACAGCTTCACCAGGGTGGCGATGGTGTTGATTGTGTCAAAGTGGCGCACGTTATCCTCGCTGATGGATAGTTTCCAGACGGCCCCGGTCACGGCTGTCAGCAGTTCCATGTTCCCCCTGGTCGTCTCCTGCTGAAGTATCCGCACCAGCGGCGTCAGGCCACCATGCTTGTGAACCAGCATGCGGATCTTCTCGTCGTCCGAGTGCTTGAATATCGCCATAGCGCTCAATACCTTTAATTCTGTGTTGTCGGAGCTGAATAGCTTCACGATGTCTTTGACGATACCCAGTGTGTAAATCGCCAATTGGAACTCCGGTAGGTTTCCGCAGTTCTGCAGGATCCCCATGGTCCGAATAACGATGTCTATATGTTGCGACTGCAACAGTTTAGGCATCAGTCCGATTATACCGGACTCGTGCATATGAATTTTGTTGACGTCGGATTGCGAGAGCGACCAGAGCGCACTAGCGGCGTCCGTCGTGACGTCCACTCGTTCGAGCTCGTCTGAACTCAGCTTGGACGCAGGCCGGCTCAAGAGCCTCTCCTCCAGATCCAGCATATGCACCAGGACGGGAATCCCTCCGCACTCCCGCACCTGCTTGCTGCTCTTCTTCAGCTTGGCCACGTTGGCGATGACGGAGGCAGCCAGCTTCTGCAGGTCTCTCGCCGGGTCTTGCAGTAAGTCGACCAGAAGGGGGATGATCCCTATGTTGGTCACTTCATGTTGGACCACGACGTGTTTGGTCACCCTACTGAGAATCAACAGGGACATTTTCTTGCACCTGAAGTCCCTCTCAGAGGTTTCCAGAATATTCGTCAGCAACTCCATGATATTTGCCTCGCAAAGGGCCAACTGCATGAACTCCAAGTCTAGATCAAAATCGTTGATGCAGCCCAAAACCACGGACGTGGTGCTCGGAGTGCTGCCCTTTAAATATTTGAGCATCTTCTGCATCTGCCAGTACTCGGGCGGAATGTCGTGTTTATTCGTTGTCGTTAATTTTGTCGTGCACGTGACGTCTTCATCCTCGGAACTGATAGCTTCCGATTCTCTATCCTGATCTGATGATGAATCAAAGTCAAACCTCGGGTCTAATTCCATTAGTATTACGAATAGCACAATATGTTACTTTGTTATAAACGAAGCAATCAAAACTATATTTTTATATATTCTGTCAACAAGAAGGGAACCGACGCGACGTTAATTCATAACATATCTATTTACGTACTCGGTTTCAATTACTGTACTGTTTGTTTTCTCTTTTCAGCTGGCACTAAAGACGTATTTATTCTAGCACAGTTGATCAAGGTTTTAAATAGTAATGTAGAAACCAAGAATAGAATCACTACCCCCTCTGCAGTCCCAGAACAACCTTGAAACTGTTCTATACCAGTTTTGGGGCTGACATTGGGTACAGCAAATGAAGTTGCCATTACATATGGTAAGTCTTTTGACTGATGAGCTTCCCTTTCACCTTTGGTTCCTCCATTTGCAGCAGCTGGGGACAGAAACTCCAGGTTGTGTCCCCAACCTGAGAATTTGGTAAAAAATGTTGTACATGGATACCCTGTCAGTTGAGTTGACCAGTTGGAGGGCAGAGCGGGGTCCGCCTGTTTGAGCCTGATCACAGGAGCAAGGGAGTTGGCCCTCTGAAAGGTCAATTTGGCTGCCTGTCCCATCCCACCCTTTCCTTTTCTGCTACATACTTTCCTTCTGGTAACCTGCGCAAAATTCCCGCTTGCCTAGCAGCTAATGCTGGGGTTTCCTAATCCAGCAATAACAACAACAACAACCCCCTCTGTAAATAATGTACTGAATATTTTATTTATCTACAAACACACGGCGAATATTTTACCAAACCAATTCAACCATGAAATCTTAACAAACCACTGCCTTAAACGACGTTGACGACGAGACAAGATTCTGTCTTATTTACAAAGAGAAAACACCTTTTCAACATTATAAATATCAGTATAAAATATAGTAAAATTTGGTTTTAGAACCCCAAAAGGCACATCAAGGCGTAAAAGGCCAGTATAAATGACACAAAAACAATCATTCAAGATGTAATTGTTTTGCCAATAGTCTGGTCACAACAATCGGGAAATTTGTTTAATAAATAGATGTATTATCAGTAATTTATTTATTTCATCGTAGTCTTGGTGTTTCATGTTTATCTTAAATTTGTCAGCAACGCGTGTTCCAATCGTTTGTGACGGAGGTTTCTCTCTAAACTGTTGGGAGGACTGACTGAGTCCAAGGACAAGTGGCAAAGTGTCCAGTGGGTATTTCATAACTAGTCTGTTAAATGAATGGACGTAGAACAATGTCAACACTGTTTGCCGTCCAGCTGCGACCGTGACTTGCCACTCTGACTCCGGAAAACTGTGGGATTTTAGGAATCTAAATCTTAATCGTGCGGCAACTGGGGCCAAACCGTACTTACTTACTTACTTACTCCCAGGGTCATGCATATCTAAGTAGCTATATGGACGCACCAACAAAGCCTCTCCATCTTTCTCGGTCCCCCGATTCTGCTTCAGTTACTCCTATTCTCCACAGTCTGCCTGCACTTGGTTCCACCATTTTTGCCGGGGCCTTCCTCTCGGTCGTCTTCCTTCAGGATTCCTTAGGGAACGTGTATACCGGAGCCGGGATACAAGCATACTTGCATTAAGTCATACAAGACGGTTTATATCAGCCAATCAGAAGCGAGGAACTAGGATGGTAGCCGGGATAGAGGCAGTGAGCAAGGGTAATATCTAGGATCAGATCAAGGATCGTTTCTTGATGTAAACAAAAGAGGTTGCTATGACCATTCGTCATCTGATTAAACAAAATACACCCGTCGCAGCAAACCTGCATACTCAGCGAATTTCCAATGAATATATAACATAACACTTAACAGGATTCATAAGAAATGTATTCACAAACAAGCGATATTTAAAATATTAATTATTCTCCATAAGAATAACATTGGGGATGAGTACGCAGGTTTGCTGCAACAAGGCACGTAAAATAATGGGTTTTTATGCAAATATCAATAGAACTCATCTTAGTGAAGTCACATACCAAGTTTCATCCATATACATTCATAAATAAGCGATATATAACATTTTAAGTATTTTCCATAAGAATAACATGGGGACCAAGTACCTAGGTTTGCTGCTACAGGAACCTTAGGCGAAAAATTGTTTTTTTGTGCAAACAACAATAAACCATAACCAGATCAAGCCATATACCAAATTTTGCCAGTTTATGTTCATAAATAAGCGAGATATACAATTTTTCTTTTTCTCCATAAGAATAACATTAGACAACGTACTGTGTTTAGCACTTTCAATATCTCGGTAACCAATTGACGTAGAGCAATGATCAAAATACCAAATTGTTTGTTTTTTTAAGCTGAATTCAATGGTATAAATTAAAATTTGATTTAAATTAAAATTACATGTAAAAACCCCAAAAAACACATTTTTGGGGTACAAAACCCCCCAAAACCCCCCAAAACCCCCCTTCGGATGGTGCGATTCATCTGGTTTTCGAACTTGTTCAAATAAATGGTACTTTACACATTTGTACCAAATTTCATTAAGATCGGACCTTTTTTACGAGAGTTATCGTGCTTACAGACACATATATATATACACATATATAAAAATTTGAACGAATGGTGTTTTTGGCATCTGGGGACCTCAAAATGAAAAGTTATCATGGTCTCGGGCTTAAGTCTTACCATGAGAGACCTACGGTAATAGCTTCTTCCCTATAGGGGAAATTCGCTAAAATGAATCATGTGTTTGGAACCATCTAGACTTAAATACTCTTTTAGCGAATTTGTCCTATAGGGAAGAAGCTATTACCGTAGTCGGCATGGTAAGACCTAGGCCCGGGACCGTGATAACTTTTCGTTTTGAGGTCCCCAGACCCCAAAAACACCATTCGTTCGAAACAGTATATATATATGTCCGTGAGCACGATAACTCTCGTTAAAATAATCCGATTTTGATGAAATTTGGTATAAACGTGTAAAGCAGCATTTATGACTTTAAGTTCAAAAACCAGACAGATCGACCTATCCGAAGGGGTATTTTGGGAGGGTTTGGTACCCCAAACATTTTTTTTAGTTTTTAGCGAATTTACCCTATAGGGAAGAAGCTATTACCGTAGGTCTCATGGTAAGACTTAAGCCCGAGACCATGATAACTTTTCATTTTGAGGTCCCCAGATGCAAAAAACAACATTCGTTCAAATTTATATATATATATATATATATATATATATTTATATATATATTTATATATATATATATATATGTGTCCGTAAGCACGATAACTCTCGTAAAAGAGGTCCGATCTTAATGAAATTTGGTACAAACGTGTAAAGTACCATTTATTTGAACGAGTTCGAAAACTAGACATATCGCACCATCCAAAGGGGGGTTTTGGGGGGGTTTTGTACCCCAAAAATGGGTTTTTTGGGGTTTCCACATGTAATTTTTATTAACATCAAATTTTAATTTTCACCATTGAGTTCAGCATAAAAAAAAAAACAATTTGGTATATTGATCATTGCTCTACGTCAATTGGTTACCGAGATATTGAAAGTGCTAAACACAGTACGTTGTCTAATGTTATTCTTATGGAGGAAAAGAAAAATTGTATATCTCGCTTATTTATGAACATAAACTGACGAAATTTGGTATATGGCTTCATCTGGTTATGGTTTATTGTTGTTTGCACAAAAAACAATTTTTTGCCTATGGGTCCTGTAGCAGCAAACCTAGGTACTCGGTCCCCATGTTATTCTTATGGAAAATAATTAAAATGTTATATATCGCTTATTTATGAATGTATATGGATGAAACTTGGTATGTGACTTCACATCGCTGAGTTCTATTGATATTTGCATGAAAACCCATTATTTTGTGTTCCTTGTTGCAGCAAACCTGCGTACTCATCCCCAATGTTATTCTGATGTAGAATAATTAATATTTTAAATATCGCTTGTTTGTGAATATATTTCTTATGAATCCCTGTTAAGTGGCTTAATGTGTTAAGTTATAATTCGTTGGAAATTCGCTGAGTATGCAGGTTTGCTGCGACGGGGGTATTTACATATCATTTTTGAACAAGTCAAATTTTAGTTTTTTTTAGCGAATTTCCCCTATAGGGAAGAAGCTATTACCGTAGGTCTCATGGTAAGACTTAAGCCCGAGACCATGATAACTTTTTGTTTTGAGGTCCCCAGATGCCAAATACACTATTCGTTCAAATTTATATATATGTATATATATATCTATATATATATATATAAATATCTATATATATATATATATATATATATATATATATGTGTGTGTCCGTTAACACGATAACTTGAGTAAAAAACGTCCGATTTTGATGAAATTTGGCTCAAATGTGTAAAATGACATTCATGACTTTAAGTTCGAAAACCAGAAAAATCGGACCATGGGAAGGGGGGTTTATGGGGGTTTTAAATTTTCCAAAAATCAGTTTTTTGCATTTTTTACCCTAAAATTTTTAAAAAACTTAATTTTGGTTTTGACCAAGTTATAGAGCTTGAAAAAACAAATAATTTAGTATTTTTAATTATTAACCTAGGTTAAGTGGTTGCGGAGAAAATCCAAAAAAACCTGCTCATAAAATCTCCCATGTTAATCTTATGGGAAAAAGGTTTTTGGCTTTTCCTCAGTTTATTTTAATGTAAACTTCACATTTGCTTTTACCAATCTGTTCAGTTCCACAAAACAATCATTTTGGTGTTTAAATTGTGATTCTACGCCCAACCGTTGCAGAGATATTCGAAGTGCTAAACACAGTACGTTGTCCAATGTTATCCTTATGGAGAATAAATAAAATTTAATATCTCGATTATTTATTAATGTATGTTGATGAAACTTGGTATGTGGCTTCAAGTAGTACTGGTATATTGATATTTGCACAAAAAATTGATTTTTTGTTGATTATTCCCGTAGCAGCAAACCTGCGTACTCAGCCCCCATGTTATTCTTATGGAGAATAAGTAAAATGTACTGACTCCCTTAATAATGAACATAAATTAATAAAACTTGGTATGTGGCTTCACCTTGTTGAGTTATATTGATATTTGCATAAAAACCCATTTTTTTAGTTCCTTGTTGCAGCAAACCTGCTTCCTCAGCCCCCATGTTATTCTTATGGAGAATAACTAGAATGTCATATATCGCTTATTTATGATTGAAGATCGATGAAACTTAGTATGTGGCTTCGCCTAGATAAATTCTATTTATATTTGCATAAAAAACAATTGTTTCTGTTCCTTGTTTCAGCAAACCTACATACTCATTACCAATGTTATTCTTATGGAGAATAATTAAAATCGCTTATATGTGAATATATTTTTATGAAACTTGGTTTGCGGCTTTATGTGGAATTCAGACAAATATTATGCATTGGAAATTCGCTGAGTCCGCAGGTTTGCTGCGACGGGGGTATTTCTCATTGGAATCAACTTAACAAGACGCACAATTTGCTGTTTTAATCATTGCTCTACGTCAAATGGTTACAGAGATATTGAAAGTGCTAAACACAGTACGTTGTCCAATGTTATTCTTATGGAGAATAAGAAAATTTGTATATTTCGCTTATTTATCAACTTATCCTGATGAAACTTGGTTTATTGCTTCATATCGTTGTGGTCTATTGATATTTGCACCAAAAACATTTTTTGGCTGATAGTTCCCGTAGCAGCAAACCTGCATACTCAGCTCCCATGTTATTCTTATGGAGAATAAGTAACGTGTTACCTCCCTTAATTATGAACATAAATTAATACAATTTGTTATGTGGCTTTACCTTCTTGAGTTAAATTGATATTTGTATAAAACCCCATTTTTTGTGTTCCTTGCTTCAGCAACCCTGCATACTCAGCCACCATGTTGTTCTTATGGAGAATAATTAAAATGTCTTAAATCGTTTATTTATGAATGTATATTGATGAAACTTGGTATGAGGCTTTATGTGGTATTAAGATACATATATATGCATCGGAAATTCGCTGAGTACGCACGTTTTCTGCTACGGGGATATTTCTATTTACATTGAAATATTTACTGAATAATGGATTTACAAAAATACTTACAGCCTACATTAATGAAATGTCCTAAAGACAATTATACCTGAATATTGTACTTTGTTCGCGACTTAAATAGAGCCTAGTGTATTCATATGTTTTGTAATTATAATGTAATGTTTTATGTAAATTAAGGAATGACTTACGACAGAAGTAAAGTTTATTTGAAAATAATATATCCTTATAATAATTGGCAAACACAAAACAGTCCCTCCTTTTTTCTCAGCTTGTGTGCATCGTAGGAGATATTAACGCACACCGTTAGAAAGGTATTATTGGTATTATTAGTGCTATCATAAAGTACTATCATCCTGTAGATGAGCAGAAACCCATTATAAATTACATCGGCCCTCAGGGCTACGCCCCACAGGCTTTCAAGGTTTCAATGTTAATCTTATGGAAGAACAGTAATTGATTGAATTGCATTTTTGACAGCTGTTGATAAAACAAATGCCAGCAATACAGCATGAACATAATCAGACATATTCTATAGGCTAAGGACATTTTTGTGGTACCGATTTCTCGGATTTGCGGCATCGTAGAATTATGAAACTTGGCACACTTATTTAGTACTATTAAATAGTAACACCCTTCTCTTAACTGCTTCTCCATTTTAACTCTACATTTAAACAATTAAATCTGTTTGTGAGGGGGGGAGGATGAGTGACGGGGAGATGATGAGGTGGAGAGGGTTCAAGCATAAATAAAAAGGCTACCGATTACTTGAATGGTAACGCCTTAACTCCATTAAAACAAATACCTGGAGGTGTGGATGGGGGAGGGGGAGGGAGAGCGAGAGAGAGAGAGAGAGAGAGAGAGGGAGAGAGACTTGAGCGCAACAGAACCCGCTATATATTAAACTTGTTTCATATATTCGTCGGTTTTAGCCTATATTCAAAAAATATTTAGTCTAATTTTGACCACTGGGCGGTGTCAAAATGTTATTTAATCGTATGACTGTAAATTGTAGTTGTATTTTATTTTATTTTGTTAAAGAAATGCTAATTTGATGGTTATAACCTAAGTTACCTTTTAAAACGTGATATCTTTAGAGTTAAACTTATGTCTCTATCTAAAACCTGCGTGTACGTTATTAGACCTTGTTCTGGCCAATATATTGTAGATATTCTAATTATTATGTTATACATTTATTTTATGGAGTGTACTCATAAATCAAGGATAAACATTAGGTAAAAACCGTCCAACGTATCTTACCAGAAACCATAACTTACTGTTGACGCCGATTGCGGGGATGTAGGAGGGGTTATTGTTTAGGCCCTCGCCCTCAACCCTTCAGCTTCAGTCGCCCGTCTAACGTCAACAAAGTGACACCTCGGAGGCTCACGATTCGATTCATTTTTGGACTAGACTAGCTGTTACCCGGCAGACGTTGTCATGCCTTTGACTATTATCAAACAAAACCAATATCACCAAGATCGTCAAGATGTTCAAGTAAACATGTCATTAAAAACCTTCTCCGCGAAATTTTACATAGGTATATATACCAAGTTTCATGGCAAACGGTCCAACGGTGTCCGAGTCCATAAACTTCAAATATGTATACAAACAAACAAACCAACATCCTTTTTTATAAACATAGACTAGCTGTTACCCGGCAGACGTTGTCATGCCTTTGACTATTACCAACTAAAACCAATATCACCAAGATCACCAGTTCAAGTAAACGTGTCATTAGCTTTTATGTAAAAAACAATATCGTTTCATAAGGTTTATATGGGAACCTTTTTGGGCCTCTTGGAAGGGACCCAATTGAGTTAGGACGAAATGGATGGCTTGAAAACCTTCTCCGTGAAATTTTGCAAAGGTATATATACCAAGTTTCATGGCAAACGGTCTAATTGGTGTCCGAGTCCATAAACTTCAAATATATATATACAAAGAAACAAACCAACATCCTTTTTTAGCGAATTTCCCCTATAGGGAAGAAGCTATTACCGTAGTCGGCATGGTAAGACCTAGGCCCAGGACCATAATAACTTTTCGTTTTGAAGTCCCCAGACCCCAAAAACACCATTCGTTTGGAACTGTAGATATATATATATATGTATATATATATATATATATATATATGTCCGTGAGCACGATAACTCTCGTAAAAATTATCCGATTTTTATGAAATTTGGTATAAACGTGTAAAGCAACATTTATGACTGTAACTTCGAAAACCAGCCAGATCGCCTTATCAGAAGGGGTATTTTTGGGGGGTTTTGTACCCCAAAAATCTTTTTATATTTTTTACATGTAATTATGGAAATAGTTAAATTTTAGTTTTAACCATTGTATTCAGCTTAAAAAACACACAATTTGGTATTTTGATCATTCCTCTACGTCAATTGGTTTCTGAGATATTGAAAGTGCTAAACACAGTACGTTGTCTAATGTTATTCTTATGGAGGAAAAGAAAAATGTTCTTCTTCATCTCGCTTATTTATGAACGTACACTAATGAAACTTGGTATGAACTTGATATAAACTCGGCTTCATCTAGTTGTGGTGCATAGGTATTTGCTAAAAAAACAATTTTTTGTCAAATGCTCTTGTAGCAGCAAACCTGCGTACTCAGCCCTATGTTATTCTTATGGATAATAATTAAATTCTACGTCTCCCTTAATTATGAACATAAATGAATAAAAACTGGTATATGACTTCACCTAGTTGAGTTTTGATATTAGCATAAAAATCCATTTTATGTGTTCCTTGATGCAGCAAACCTGCGTACTCAGTCCCAATGTTATTCTTATGGGGAATAATTAAAATTGTATATATTGCTTATCTGTGAATATATTTTTATGAAACTTGGTAAGTGACTTTATGTAGTATTAAGACATTTATATCTCCATTGGAAATTCGCTGAGTATGCAAGTTTGCTGCGACGGGGGTATTATAAATATTGATTCTTCCCTTTGACTAGTTTAATTTCATTAAAATTAGATTCATTTATTTAGTCCAGTTTTATATATTGTTGTACCTTTTAATTTGCCAAGAAATTCAGTGTTCTAAAAACAAGTGTTGTTTTACTGATCCTAATTTGCGTAAAATAATGTAATGCGGTACGTAGTTGCGCCGCCACACTTACTTTTCATGTTTATAACAAGTAATTGTTATCAGTTGTTAAAATCTTTCTAGTGAAAATAGTTCGTCTTCATCAAGGCTAGTAAAGTCTTCATCACAAGATTCGGCTCTTTTTTATGTTGACAAAACAAAACAAGTAAAACCTCTTACATTACAAAATGGAAAGCTTAAAATAAATTAATCAACTTTTGCAATCTTCTTCTAATACATAAAAATCAATGTTTGGCCTTCGCATTTTATGCGCTGCGTTCATACGATTGCTTTGAAATTTTTCATAGAAACACAGGTTAACCCTGGGAAGGTTATAGGCCATTAACCGAAGACATAGGACATTAGGGCTGTGCCCCACTGGACTTCAAAGTTTCAACGTTAATCTTATGGAAGAAAGATTTCTTTTGATTTTATCAGATAATATCTATAACTTATCTACAGCTGTTTATCATTCTGGAAATAAAAGACCTACTTGAATGGCAACTCTTATAATATAAATAAAAAAACTACTTGAATGGCAACTCAAACTCTTTTTTCGATAGGTGAGTGAGCGTAGCGAACGAGCTAATCCGGGAGGCGAGTGAGCGAAGCGAACGATTGGGCTAATATTGTAGCCAATTCCTATATAAGAACCTTATTTTCGAATACGATTAATGATTAATGATCCTTTCCTCCTTTTTATTCAATTTCGATGTTTACACTCCAATTGTTACGTTTTACAGGACAATCAAAAATTATCATTGTATAATCTAATTTTGGTTGTTTGTGACAATAATTTTGAAGACATAAGTTTGTTGCATTTTATGCACCTGTTTGCAAGATTTAGCCGTACCGTACAGCTTGTTAAATTTACTTCCGAATGTTTGCCACCTCAACCAAGGAAGAATTAGTTATACTTCATCAGACTATTGTTATCGTTTTCTCCTACCAATAGCTCTAAATTAGCCAGAAAGGGATTTCAATCGGAATATTTCTGAAATCCCAAAATAATTTTAAAATCTTGCACTAGATATTGTTCACGCCGGATGAACCCCAGGCAGAAGCGATGTTCTTGCAGCGATTGGCGGACAATGTCTGCGGCGAATCGCCTGAACCACTGTGACATTTGATTGGTCAAGGGCGATCCGAGGACATTTTTAACTTTCACAACTGTAGAATCGCCGCCAGACTTCAGAGGGCTGCAAACCCGGTGTAAATACACTTCACTAGTCACGAAATTCCGGATTATTCTTTTCTCCTTTGATAAAACAAACCATACAGGCAAAGAATAAGGAATGAACTGGCTGTCGTGTAACTCCCAAGTTTTACTTTCATGATATATAATGTAGGTCATAGCCTAATCATAACAGAACATTAGTCGAGGCAAATGGGAGTTCTACCGGGAAAGTTTCGCGGAAGTTTTGTTTTTTGCTATTCCTTTTGTATTTTTAGTGCTGAATACGAATTTGAACTTTTCATAAAGATATCTCTGCCGCTAAACCCCCCATTTTGAAAAAATCGTAAAAAATAGGACAAAAATCCAGATTTGTTAAGATATCTCATTAACCGTTTGTTTTAAGAGCCTAATGTGTCCAATACTAAATTAAAGACGACAACAAAACAAACAACTTTTGTTTTTATACATGTTGTGTTGCGATGCACAATAACGCCTCTAGAGCGCGCTGCGTTTTGTTATAAATTTCGCATTTTACGCTACACCCGCGCGCCTGAAGTTTCTTTTACAATTACGTGGATCCGCGTCGGTTTACGAGTAAAACGCAAATGGCCGACATTAAAGTAGACAAAATAAGCTATTACACAAATTAAACAACATAGAATAAATATATTTCCCTCTAAAAACATGAATTATATAAGATTATATATTTTACTGACTAACAATAATTGTAACATAAAAAATACTGTCAGTAGTAGTTTAACAAATAGATGTATACCTCAACCTGTGTTCATCACACTGATCATCCATTTTAACTTAGGATCAAACGAACTGGCATTACGGTACCCTACACAATTAAACTCCAACACAGTAGCACAGCATAATGTACGTGTCATAGAACACTGGGAACAAGTAACATAGTTCGCAAGATCACTGACCACAGATCACCGCCGAACCGAACAGAGCGATTAGTCACACAGTAATGACTAACTATCAACACAGTAATACAAGTAATAAGTAACCGATCACTAAACAAGTAACACAATACGCAAGATCACTGACCACAGATCACCGAACCGTACAGAGCGATCAGTCAGAAAGTGACTAACTGGCAAAACGCGTCCAGAATCAGAATTTTGGTTGTGTTTTAGGGAACGTTTATACGTTTTCACGAGTTACATACGTTTCAGAGCTTGTATCACGGGTATATCTGCAAAGAAGAGATAATATATACTTATCAGAATGTTGTTTCATATTCAATTAATGATAATTTTTACTTTTAAACCAGTATACTTATGTTGTTTACATGTGTAAGTATAAATGATTATTGACCGTTAAAAGAGATAAGTTTATTCTTTATCAAACAAGTGTTACGTATGTCTAACAGTATATCACACTATTGGGTAAAAAAATGCACATGATTTCTACTTGATATTGAAGTCCCCAGACCCCAACAAACAAGAGCCACACAAAGGGTCGGGGCCCCGACCTTCTCCGTGAAATTTTGCAAAGGTATATATACCAAGTTTCATGGCAAACGGTTTAATTGGTGTCCGAGTCCATAAACTTCAAATATATATACAAACAAACAAACCAACATCCTTTTTTAGCGAATTTCCCGTATAGGGAAGAAGCTATTACCGTAGTCGGCATGGTAAGACCTAGGCTCGGGACCATGATAACTTTTCGTTTTGAGGTCCCCAGACCCCAAAAACACCATTCGTTCGAAACTGTATATATATATATATATATATATATATATATATATATATATATGTCCATGGGTGCGATAACTCTCGTAAAAATGGTCCGATTTTGATAAAATTTGGTACAAACGTGTAAAGCAGCATTTATGAATTTAAGTTCGAAAACCAGACAGATCGCCCCATTCGAAGTGGTATTTTGCGGGGGTTTTGTACCCCAAAAATGTTTTTTTTGAAGTTTTTACATGTAATATTTTAAAAACTCTAATGTTAGTTTTCACCATTCGATTCAACTTAAAAAACACACAATTTGATGTTTTGATAATTTCTCTACGTCAAATGGTTACAGAGTTATTGAAAATGCTAAACACAGTACGTTGTCCAATGTTATTATGGAGAGTAAGAAAAATGTTATATCTCGCTTATTTATGAACGGATACTAATTAAACTTGGGAATCTGGTTGTGGTCTATTGTTATTTGCACAAAAAAAGCAATTTTTACTGATTATTCCCGTAGCAGCAAACCTGCGTACTCAGCCCCCATGTTATTATTATGGAGAATAAGTAATACCCCCGTAGCAGCAAACCTGCGTACTCAGCGAATTTCCAAAGCATATATATATATATATATATATATCTTAATACCACATAAAACCAAATACCAATTTTCATCAATATATATATTCATAAATAAACGATTTATGACCTTTTTAATTATTCTCCATAAGAATAACATGGCGGCTGAGTATGCAGGTTTGCTGAAGGAAGGAACACAAAAAATGGGGTTTTATACAAAAATCAATATAACTCAAGTAGGTAAAGCCACATACCAAATTTTATTAATTTATGTTCATAATTAAGGGAGATAATACGTTACTTATTCTCCATAAGAATAACAAGAGGCTGAGTACGCAGGTTTTCTGCTATGGGAACTATAGGAAAAAATATATTTTTTAGTGCAAATATCAATAAACCAAAACGATATGAAGCAATATACCAAGTTTCATTAGGATAAGTTGATACATAAGCCAGATATACAATTTTCCTTATTCTCCATAACAATAACATTGGACAACGTACATTGGATAAAAATACCAAATTGTTTGTTTTTTCAAGCTGAATTTAATAATGAAAACTAAAATTGGATTTACTAAGATATTAGATGTAAAAAAACTCAAAAAACCCATTTTTGGGGTACAAAACCCCCCAAAATACCCCTTTGGATAGAGCGATCTGGCTGGTTTTCGAACTTAAAAGTCATAAATGATGCTTTACATGTTTGCACCAAATGTCATCAAAATCGGATCGTTTTACGAGAGTTATCGCACCCACGGACACACACACACACACACACACACACACACACACACACACACACACTATATATATATATATATATATATATATATATATATATATATATATATATATATATATATATATGTGTGTGTGTGTGTTTTTGGCATCTGGGGACCTCAAAACGAAAAGTTATCATGGTCCTGGGCCTAGGTCTTATCATGCCGACTACGGTAATAGCTTTTTCCCTATAGGGGAAATTCGCTAAAATGTAATGTCTCCCTTAATTATGAACATAATTTAATACAACTTGGTATTTGGCTTCACCTTGTTGAGTTATATTGATATTTGCATAAAAAACAATTTTTTGTGTTCCTTGTTGCAGCAAACCTGCGTACTCATCCCCCATGTTATTCTTATGGAGAAAAATCAAAATGGTATATATCGCCTATTTATGAATGCATATTGATTAAACTTGGTACGCGGTTTCACCTAGGTGATTTATATTGATATTTGCATGAAAACTTTGTATATATCGCTTATTTATGAATTATGTTTATGAAACTTGCTATGCAGCTTTATGTGGTATTAAGACATATATTATTATAAATTCGCTTGAGTACGCAGGTTTGCTGTGACGGGGGTATTTAATGTTGTCATGGAAATCAAAAATAGAAAATTTCATAATTAAATCATTTTAAAATAAATAAATTAGTACTTTAAAGCCTATGTCAACTGGATATTAAGATGAAGCACGAACTATAAACATAACAACATTTTGTCCTAAGTTCTGCTCGTAGGTAATAGATCCAACTTTCCATTTTTTCATTTATGGACATTTATTGACGAACCTTGATACTTTAAATCTTTTGTTTGTGATTTATTTTATCCGCAAAAACACCCCTGCAGTATCAAACATCCTTGGCTTCCCATTTTCCATTTGTAATCATATGGACTATAAGTTATCAAATTGTATTGTTATAGGAGAAAAATTATATATCTTATTTTTTAAATATATTTCGATAAAAATAGCTACCTATTCGGCTTTATGTAGTTGTGGTTAATATATGCGTTAAAACCTAATATTTAGTTGCACCAGTTGCAACAACCCTCTACGTAATCCTCCCAATGTGTATTGTAATAGAGGGTAAATAAAATGCTGTACCGGTATCTTGATTATTTAAAAATATATTTCATTAAACTTGGTAAGATGTTTTATAGGATACTGTGGTACACATATTTATATTGCGAATTTGCTTAGTAGGCCTATACAGGTTTGCTGCATTGGGGGTGTTTTTACATTGAAAATTAAAAAGATTAAACATGTCCTAATATTAATAAACGCGGCGCGCTCTGGCGGCGTTATTATGCGTCGCATCCTAAAATGTATAATGGCCAAAGTTGTTTGTTATGTTGTCGTCTCTAATTTAGTTTTGGAGACATTGGGCTCTGAAATAAATGGTTAACGAAATATTTTAACAAACTGGAAATATTTTGTCCCTTTTTTTACATTTTTTCAAAATTCCGGCTTTAGCAGCAGAGATATCTTTATACAAAATTTAAATTCGGATTCAGCACCTAAAAAAACATAAGAAATAGCAATTAACAAAACTCCCGCGAAACTTTCGACGTAGACTTTATTTTACTACCGAATTGCCTGGACACTTAAATCTTAACACTCAATGCTGACAAATCAAAGACAAGCATGAAACACCAAGTCTGCGATTAAATTAATAGTACCTGGGGGGCCGAGCTTTGCTCGGGGGAAGGCCAGTCAGTTTGTTTAGATGACTTGTAGTAATATTTCACCACTTCCCCCTACTGATAATCTGATTTCTATAACTCATTTGCCTCTTTTCTACATTTTTAAGGTCCCTCCAGTTGTTATTTATAGCTCAATGTCCCTTTGATTTATTTTACTACTCTATATATGTAATCTTAACTCAAATATTTTAATCTCTGCTCTCAGGAAACCACATATTAATAATCATAAACAACATGAGTATTACTTTGACAGTTCCCTGGTTGATTATGAACAGCTGTTACAATTCTTTTGTTTTGATTTGAAACTCCATAAGCCCAATGTTAATTTTTTTAACTTTTCATTTTAGTTTTTTTACATTATTTGATTTTTCCTAGGGATGAGGCCTGTCTAGAACTTATTTTTATCCCAAAAATTAGTTATTTTGAACATTTGAAGGAAATCGTTGGAGCCGTTTTTGAGATCCGTGTCGCAAGCAAGCAAGCACGCCAGCAAGCAAACAAGCAAGCAAGCAAACCTTACTCATATTAGAGTATAGGATAGGATAGGATAACAGCTGAACGAATATAATATGATTAGCTGATATAATAGCTGAATATAATATGACTTTAAAAATAAAAAATACCCCCGTCGCAGCAAACCTGCATACTAGGCGAATTTCCAATGCATACATATGTTTCTTACTACTACATAAAGCCATTTACCAAGTTTAATAAAAATACATTTAAAATAAGTGATACATAGCAATTTATTTATTCTCCATAAGAATAACATTAGGACTGAGTATGCAGGTTTGCTGTAACAAGAAATATAAGAAATGTGTTTTTAAGCAATTATCAGTAATAACTCAACCAGGTGAAGCTAAGTACCAAGTTTTCATCATTTATGTTCATTAACAAGGGAGATATACAACTTTACTTATCGTCCATAAGAATAACATTAGGGCTGAGTATGCAGGTTTGCTACTATGGGGACAATCTACAAAAAAAATTTGTGTGCAAATATCAATATACCAGTACTAGTTGAAGCCACATACCAAGTTTCATCAATATACATTCATAAATACTCGAGATATCAAATTTTAATCATTCTCCATAAGGATAACATTGGACAACGTACTGTGTTTAGCACTTTGAATATCTCTGCAACGAATGGGTGTAGAATCATAATTTAAACACCAAAATGATTGTTTTGTAGAGCTGAACCGATTGGTATCAGCAAATGTCAAGTTTACAGTAAAATTAACTGTCGAAATGCTAAAAACGTCTTTCCCATAAGATTGACATGGGAGATTTTATGAACACGGTTTTTTGGATTTTCTTCGCAACCACTTAACCCAGGTTAATAATTCAAAATACCATATTATTTTATTTTAAGCTCTATAAAATGGTCAAAACCAAAATTGAGTGTTATAAAAATTGTAGGGTAAAAATTTCAAAAAAATTATTTTTTGAAAATTTTAAGCCCCCTTCCCATGGTACGGTCTTTCTGGTTTTAGAACTTAGTCATGAATGTCGCTTTACACGTTTGTGCCAAATTTTATCGAAATCGGATGTTTTAGCGAATTTCCCCTATAGGGAAGAAGCTATTACCGTAGGTCTCATGGTAAGACTTAAGCCCGAGACCATGATAACTTTTTGTTTTGAGGTCCCCAGATGCCAAATACACTATTCGTTCAAATTTATATATATGTATATATATATCTATATATATATATATATATATATATAAATATCTATATATATATATATATATATATATATATATATATATATATATATGTGTCCGTTAACACGATAACTTGAGTAAAAAACGTCCGATTTTGATGAAATTTGGCTCAAATGTGTAAAATGACATTCATGACTTTAAGTTCGAAAACCAGAAAAATCTGACCATGGGAAGGGGGGTTTATGGGGGTTTTAAATTTTCCAAAAATCAGTTTTTTGCATTTTTCACCCTACAATTTTTAAAAAACTTAATTTTGGTTTTGACCATGTTATAGAGCTTAAAAAAAACGAATAATTTAGTATCTTGAATTATTAACCTAGGTTAAGTGGTTGCGGAGAAAATCCAATAAAACCTGCTCATAAAATCTCCCATGTTAATCTTATGAGAAAAAGGTTTTTGGCTTTTTCTCAGTTTATTTGAATGTAAACTTCCCATTTGCTTTTACCAATCTGTTCAGTTCCACAAAACAATCAATTTGGTGTTTAAATTATGATTCTACGCCCAACCGTTGCAGAGATATTCAAAGTGCTAAACACAGTACGTTGTCCAATGCTATCCTTATGGAGAATAAATAAAATTTGATATCTCGATTATTTATGAATGTATGTTGATGAAACTTGGTATGTGGCTTCATATAGTACTGGTATATTGATATTTGCACAAAAATTTGATTGTTGTTGATTCACACACACACACACACACACACACACACACACACACACACACACACACACACACACACACACACACACACACACACACACACACACATGTATATATAAGCATATACATACATATATTTCTTATACGGTAATAGCTTCTTCCCTATAGGGGAAATTCGCTAAAACAGCGTACTGATTGATCACAAAATCTCAGGGACCACTAAAAGATTTAAATTAAACTTGAAACGTAGCCTCTTTATAATCGTAGACACTCTGATTGAGCATCATTAAATTTAATCGTTGGCCTAATCTTATGGACCTAACATTTGCTTTGGATCACATTACAGTACTGTATTACCAAAGAAAAAGTGCTGTAACCTCAGAACTCGCTGCTTGGCATTAGTCCTTGGCTTCCTGGCTCCTAGCTTAGCTTCAACTCATTTAGTTAGTTGAACTGCTGATTGTGTACCTGATGTACTATGTGGTCGCTCATTACTTCAACTATTGCCGAGGATGAACTAGGCTGAGATTTTAGCAGAAGGGAACACTAATCAATTTAACAAATGTCTTCCAAAACCAAAACTATAGACTTTCGAATCAAAAAGCTAAATAATTGAAATATTTTCTTTCATTTATGAAATATTTTAATACTTGTTCAGTTGATTAGAAAGGTTGGTTCAGTAGTTAAATAGTTTCATGTATCTTGAAAGCAATAAAGACAGGAAGTTTCCAAAATTACATGCATTTCTTTTCAGACAGTTATGTTTTTTGCCATTGCAAAAATCAGAAATGAAATATGGGAGGATACTAGTAAACAAGTTTAAAGTTTCTAAGTAGCATTTACAAGTGCATTTTATTGGTGTGCTTTTTGACATATATTTAACTTTTTTACGTTTTTGGCTTATAAACATTTTCAAACATCATTTTATGTGTTTTAAAACTACTTTCATATATCAGAGAAAAGCTGAGTATTAGACTACGAGTAAGATATTTGAATAGTACAAAATACATACAGTGGTTAACAATTTTGCTGTTGTCATTTTAACAGACATTCCCGCAATTTTTAAACGAATAAATATAAGTGAATTCTGTTTTGCCAAAATCTTTTAAGGGCAAAAATAGTTTAGGGCTTTAAAATAATGTACAACATGGCATATTTTTACATTTGAAAGCTGAGCAAATCGCGCTAGTGACTCACAGTTTTTTTGGAACACCCTGTTAAAAAAAATATTTGAACATTGTTCCTTGAGGTTGAATTAGTGGGGAATAGTTTTGTTTTATCCTTCTATATCAAATAGTTCGTTAGTAGGGATAAATGGAGTGTTCTGGCTCAGGAGGAGCCAGGAGGAGCGCCCCCCCCCCCGAGGAGCCCCCCCCCCTAATTAGTATGCAAATTTTTTTTTAATTACCCTAATTAATATGCAAATTTTTTACCCCCCCCCGGTACATCAATCAGGAGGAGCCCCCCCCCCCGAGGTCTCGTCTGTGACACTTTTGCCCCCCCCCCGGTACATCAATCAGGAGGAGCCCCCCCCCCCCCGACGACCCCCCCCCCGAGGTCTCGTCTGTGACACTTTACCCCCCCCCCCGAGGTCTCGTCTGTGACACTTTACCCCCCCCCCCCGAGGTCTCGTCTGTGACACTTTAAGGGGGGGGGGATATAGGTTACCATAGGTCGGATCTGAATTCTGATTGCAGATTCTTGTTCGTCTAGTCAAGCCGAGTCATTTGAGTACCCACATCGTACACTTTGGATGATGTTTACAAAAAAAGGGCCCGCACCGCACTTTTGCCCTTTTTTTTTCTTTGCATTTTTGGAATCTCCTTGTCAAGACGAGTCATTTGAGTACCCACATCGACCACTTTGGGCTAACCTGATGATGACCTTGAACCTGACCCTCTTTTTTTTAATGCATTTTCGGAATCCCCTCTTCAAGCCGAGTATTTTGAGTACCCACATGACGTACTTTTGATAATTAATACAAGAGTTGAGCAGGGTAACGCTACAACCAACAGAGCTAGCCCATCAACGCCTGCGGACAATAAAACTACCAGTGAATGCGAATTTTGATGAGAATATAATTGCAATTCTTTGGGTTAGAGCACTTGAAGGGGGGTGTATCGATACACCCCCCTTCAAGTACTCTACACCAAGGCAGCTGTTCACACAACCGACCGACGCAGTCGGTCCTGTCTGGGATGCAGCTGCTGTAACTGGGTCCCCAGCAGGAGGAGCGCGCGACCCCAGCAGGAGCTGCGCCCGACCCCAGCAGGAGCTGCGCCCGACCCCAGCAGGAGGAGCAGGAGCTGCACCCTACCCCAGCAGGAGCTGCGTCCGACCCCAGCAGGAGGAGCAGGAGCTGCACCCAACCCAAGCAGGAGGAGCAGGAGCTGCGCCCAACCCCAGCAGGAGGAGCAGGAGCTGTGCCCGACCCCAGCAGGAGGAGCGCGCGACCCCAGCAGGAGGAGCAGGAGCTGCGCCCGACCCCAGCAGGAGGAGCAGGAGCTGCACCCTACCCCAGCAGGAGCTGCGTCCGACCCCAGCAGGAGGAGCAGGAGCTGCGCCCGACCCCAGCAGGAGGAGCAGGAGCTGCGCCCGACCCCAGCAGGAGGAGCAGGAGCTGCACCCGACCCCAGCAGGAGCTGCGCCCTACCCCAGCAGGAGGAGCAGGAGCTGCACCCGACCCCAGCAGGAGGAGCAGGAGCTGCGCCCTACCCCAGCGGGTAATGCAGCAGCGGGCAATGGATCCACATGCCGTTGATTCCCCGTTGTTTGGAGTACAGAACGTCGTCAAGATCTTGGGTAGTTGAAAACATTTTTGGTTCATGAACGTACTTGAACCTTTTGACAATACGCCATAGCCTCTTCTTATGGAAATGCTTCAAGGTGCAATCATCGTCGTCTTTTCGGTTGTAGAATTCACCACATTCAAAGTAATCATCTTCATCGTCAAACGGTCTCTTCTTATTATTGCTATTCATTGTCGTTTCCGCTGCAACACATACATCCTCCAACTCGACGACTGTGATGTCACAATCCCACCTGGGAATGCGGATGCTCTAATTGACTGATGGCGCCAGACCCTTGCAGGAACCCATAATTATAGACCACCCGCGTCGAATTCCGAGCAATAGAACAATAGAACAAAACATCAGCAAAGGGGGTTGTATCGATACACCCCCCTTCAAGTACTCTAATCTAAGGCAGGTGTTCACACAAAAAACCAACGCGTTGAGACCTGTCTGGGAATGCGGATGCTGTAATTGGATACCCGACAGGAGGGCGACCGACCGACCCTTGCAGGAACCCATAATTATAGACCACCCGCGTCGAATTCCGAGCAATAAATCACCAGTTGTCAAACACCCACGGTCTCATTCTTGTTCTAGTCTCCAACAATTCCTGACGCATGGGGGAGCGAAAATCTCCCCCCTAACCCATTATGTGTTAGGGGGAGCGAAAATCTCCCCCTAGTAATTAATTCAACAGAACACCAGTTGTCAAACACCCACGGTCTCATTCTTGTTCGGGAGTTTGAAGTGTGTAGTTGTGTAATAGTGTTGCTGTGTGACGTTCTGTCAGAGTGATCACCCGACGTTTTGACCTAACCTATAAAATGAACCACTTAACCGCCTATGTGTTTAATGATCAGCCTTTGTCTGTACTGTTTGACAGCAGCGATAATCCATGGTTCAAAGCTAAGGATGTAGCTACAATATTGGGCTACGCTAACCCTAAAGAAGCAATCAGAGTACATGTTAGAGAAAAATATCGCAAAACAATTCCTGAAGTATGGGGGAGCGAAAATCTCCCCCTAACCTATAACGAGAAACATTCAATCTTTCTTAACGAGCCGGGATTATATTCGTTACTTATGAAATCTAAAATGCCCATTGCCGAGAAGTTTCAAGATTGGATCTTTGAAGAAGTTTTGCCATCCATTAGAAAAAATGGACAGCACAGACTTATAAACGAGAACCAACGGCTGCTACAATCACTTACAAAGTCGCTAACAAATAACCGAAAGCTAGATCAAACAAATTCCGAGTTTAAAACTACAAATGATATATTGTGTATGAAAAACCAATCCATGAATCAAACGCTGATCGAACAGACACCTAAAGTGGCAGTGTTGCCTGAAGATGTAAATCTGAAGCATATATTTTGTGTGATGATTAGGGAAACCCTTCTAAAGCAGTACGGAGTTTGTGAATACAAGTGCATTCGAACACAGAAGAGGAATTTCAAACAAGCCTTGAAAAAAGCAAAGGAAGAAGGATTTACAATGTGCTATTGTAGAGAAAATGTCCCCAACGGCATAAACATAGTGAATAAGGCTAAGGAAGTGATGAAGAGTTACGGCATGCACATTGACTGCAGATACAATAACATCCTAACCTCGCACAATTTCATTAATATAGTTGAACATATCTTTGACAATGCATAGGTCTGCGCTTGTGGACTCGTTCCAGAACCTTCGACGCTAGTCAGGTAGTAACAGTCGATACGTGCTCCAAAGATGACCAGTGCGGATGACGCAAGAAAAGTAATCACCATATCAATGGCCAAAATACGTTATAAACGTAACAACATCCGAGAAAGGCTCGCAATCAAGTTAGTGTTGGATAGAGCGAGAGATGTGTTTGAGAGAAAATATCATATGAAACAGCATACTTATGAAGAAAACAAAAATATTGAATATCATGTGAAAGAATATCATGTGAAAGAATATAACTATGAAGAAAACAAAACAGACTGTTAAATTTAACGAGGAGCTAAATACACAGTACACTTATGAGCCCTGTGAGGATGTACAACAATTAACGTGGACTCAAATCGCAATAGATGAAATGAGATTCCGCAGACCGTTGGAACTAATGTTGGGTGAAAAAATCAAACATCTAACCTATTGCAACAAGATGTGTCACAGCGAGTGCATACAGTTTACTTCAAGGGTGAGCAGACGCACCACCAGTCCGTAGTACGGTTGAAGTCACACGGTAAGGACGTGAACATGGACGCTTACGCTTCTGCGGACGACTATATCAAATCGTTTATTCAGGAGATTGAGGTTATGAACAATAATGCTAGTGATCAGACATTGACATCACCTCAGGCGTCATCTGTAAAACCGATCACTGCCTGCAAGAGACGAAGGAGGCCAACTCCCATCGAAGTGGAAACGAAGAAACCAGGATGGGTACCAAAACCAACAGATGATTGTCCCATAGCGTCATGGATGGAGGATGGGAATACTTTTGCTGTTCAAAACCCGGGAAACAAAGGACAAATTTTATTGAAAATGGAAATGTACGATGGTACAGATATGGTGTTCATGTGCGGTTTATTTTTGGACATAGATGGTGAAATGCACCAAAGTGTTAAACAAGTAGTTGATAAAGTGGAAAACATGTAGATCGATAAATCAACAGGAGTATCGAAAATTACAGGCTTAACTCAAACTGTTACACAACGCAGTGCAGTTTCGCAACCAACGTCGAAGAAGCGAGCTGTGAGGGAGAAACAACGAGTGTCACCAGCAGTCAATTAGAGCATCCGCATTCCCAGACAGGAGGGCGACGCGTCGGGTTTTTGTGTGTGTGTGTGTGTGTGTGTGTGTGTGAACACCTGCGCCCGGCCAACTACTACTAGAGATGTCGAGCAGAAGCACTTTCATGTCAGAGTTTCCGAGCGTGAACGGCACTGCAGCAACCGTGGACCTGAGAGCTATCCTCAACAACTGCAAGTCTGACTCCCGCTCCTGGTGTAGACCAGGATAGCCGATCTCCGAGAGGAATGCGGCTATCTCATCACTGCGATGGAGCGAGCCACCACACCCTTTGGCGAGACGATCATCGTGATCCTGGAGGGGCAGGTCGGGGACAACTTCTTTCTACGAGTCTACCTGCCTAGGTGCTTCAACGAGGTCCTGAGCAACACCGACATCGAGCGCTACAACGGCGGGTTTGGAGAACGCCATCGCTTGGTGAAGCGCAGCCCGAGGGGTGCCAATAGCAGATTCACACCTTTGGAGTTTATGTAAAGCAAAACTTGAAGATTATGTAAACACATTTGTAAATTAGTGTTCGTAGTCAATACTTATAGCCACGTTCAGAACATAACCACTGTGTTATTTATTTCACTTAACCCCAAAAATGTCCTTTAGTAGTAAGTTTAAGAGCGTGAGTATGGTAACTGTGAGGTGTTTAGCTCATCAGCGTCATCATCAGAATCATCGATATTTGTACATAGATGTAACCAACCGCGTAATGCTATACAATTGGTTAGAGCGCATCGTGTGTGAGCTGTCTTGTGATGGTGACATCGCACTGCGTTTGTTGATAGTAGACTGTTGATTGACGATAGTGATCCGCAACCAATATTGCTGATATCAATGACATTAGTAGTACAGTGATCCGTGATGAAATTGCATCGTACAAACTCTATTTTCTCAGTACCTTTGACATAGACAATCGGTCGTTTGACGATACATGCACGTAACTTTTCCTCTAGCTCATGATACCAGATATCACCTTGAGCCCATTCCAATCCGTGACAGTGTTTTGTGAGCCAATAGCGTTCACGTAGTTTCTCTTGTGATAGGAAATCTCGACTGAATGGTGATTTGGCGATATGATGCATTAGCAGTGTTCCACTGGCCAATTCCAAGTCACACACTTCCTTCAGAATATAATCGCTATTGCTGTCCTTGAAACATTGAAAATCCAAAATAATGGGAGATGCTACATTTTTACGAGGTACTCTGCGTAAACAATCCATCTTGTATGAGTGTTGGTTGCCGACTGATTATGATTTAACCGACAAAGTCCACATTTAGATCGCGATGTTGATTAATTTAGATGACGTTGGTAAATCCGCATATACCAAACAGTTGCCAATCTCTGTGAGTGCAGGCATGCATTATACCACATCGATATCGATAGTAGCAACAGTAGTACTAGTAGTAGTAGTGGTCATCGACACATCGATCACTCTTCTTTATTCTTCCGCAATGTGCATTATCTTGTACGTGACAACTGGTACTAACAGCGATCTTCATCGCCTATGTATTTAATAACCAGATAGGAGCTGCTCTGTATGACAGTAGTAACAACCCTAGGTTCATAGTTACAGAGGTTGCTCAAATCTTGAGCTGCGTTAATCATAAAAAAAGCACTTCTAGCACAAGTTAGTGAACAATACAAGTCAACAAACTTAGAAACGAGAAACTTCAGTCTTTGCAATCCTTTACAAAGCCACTAACAAATAACAGAAACTAGATCAAATTACCTCGGAGTTTAAAACTAGAAAATTATATGTATATATATATATATATATATATTGTGTAAGGAGATCCAGACCATGATTCAAATTTTGTCTGAACAGACCTCTAAAGAAGCAGTGTTGCCTGAATAACTTGACTTCGAGCCTTTATCGTATGTTAGTTCGTTAACAAAATAACTTGTACATTAACACGACGATCACTTTTCTTGCTTAAGTCACGATGTGCATTATGGCGTACGGGACGATTGGTAATAACAGCGTTTAAAGTAAACTGTGCACATTCGTTGTGATACGTCTTGTCACAGCAGGTTAGATTTCACATTCTCACATTCAACATCAATTACAATTGTAGACGTAATCTCATTTCATCTGTTGTGATTTAAGTCCACGCTAACCGTTGTACATCCTCACGCGGCTCGTAAGTGTAATGAGTATTTAGTATGACAATAAACTTCTCGAATGTTAGTACGTTAAATCGTAGCTTGTTCATTGACGCATCGATCCCTATTCTTGTTTCAGTATCTCGTCGTTAGGTTAAGTCATGCTCTGTTAAGTTAGGTTTGTTGTTGATTATAAAAAAAAAATCTGTGCCTCAATGTCGGCGCGCGCATTATGATTATACCCATTTAAATTGCGCGCGCCGACATTGAGGCACAGATTTTTTTTTTATAATCAACAACAAACCTAACTTAACAGAGCATGACTTAACCTAACGACGAGATACTCCTGACAATATTTCCTATCTATAAGCACAAACTTAACTTAACAGAGCATAACATAACCTAAGGATGAGATACAACTGCCTACGTTTCCTATTTCTATGCAGGGACCTAACTTTACACTGGATATCGTAACCTAACGATGAGATAAGTCTCTCCATGTTTCCCCTTTCTAACTGGACACAGTCTTAATAAACCTAACTATACCTATCGCAACTTAACACAACTACGTGATGCTGTTAGCTTTCATTTTCTTGGGTTGACATTACTCAAGATTGGAACTTGTGTGATGGTGAAAACTCAAACGTCTTCAAACATCGTTTACTTGGATTTTTTTTTTTATCAATGTGCGAACTTCTTCAAACCTCGATTACTTGGAATTTTTATCGATATACAAAAATATTACAAGTGCGATCTGGTTATTAAACGCGTATGTTATAATGCTAGTGACAATTCTTGAGGGAAAGACAAACTTCTTGAAACACCGAATACTTGGGATTGACATACGAGAAGTTTAATGTAAAACTAAATACTCGTTACACTTACGAACCGCGTGACGATGTACAACAGTTAACGCGGACTTGAATTACAACCGATGAAATGAGATTACGCATACAATTGTAATTGATGTTGAATGGGGAAATGAGCAATATAACCTGCTGTGACAAGACGTATCGCAACACATGTGCTCAGTTTACTTCAAGCATTGCTATTACCAGTCGCCACATACAACATAATGCACATTGTGACTTAAGCATGAAAAGTGATAGATGCGTCAATGTACAAGTTACGTTGTTAATGAACTAATATACGATAAAGGTTCGTAGTCGAGTTATTCCCTCAAATTACACCAGATGAAATGATACCACGCATAACATTTCAATTGATGCTGAATGTTAGAATGATGCATCTAACTTGTTGTGTTTGGATGTATCGCAACACATGTGTGCAGTTTATTTCAAGCGTTGTTAGTACCATCTGGCACGTACGCCATATTGCATATTGAGACTGAAACAAGAATAGGGATCGATGCGTCAATGAACAAGCTACGATTTAACGTACTAACATTCGAGAAGTTTATTGTCATACTAAATACTCATTACACTTACGAGCCGCGTGAGGATGTACAACGGTTAGCGTGGACTTAAATCACAACAGATGAAATGAGATTACGTCTACAATTGTAATTGATGTTGAATGTGAGAATGTGAAATCTAACCTGCTGTGACAAGACGTATCACAACGAATGTGCACAGTTTACTTTAAACGCTGTTATTACCAATCGTCCCGTACGCCATAATGCACATCGTGACTTAAGCAAGAAAAGTGATCGTCGTGTTAATGTACAAGTTATTTTGTTAACGAACTAACATACGATAAAGGCTCGAAGTCAAGTTATTCAGGCAACACTGCTTCTTTAGAGGTCTGTTCAGACAAAATTTGAATCATGGTCTGGATCTCCTTACACAATATATATATATATATATATATATACATATAATTTTCTAGTTTTAAACTCCGAGGTAATTTGATCTAGTTTCTGTTATTTGTTAGTGGCTTTGTAAAGGATTGCAAAGACTGAAGTTTCTCGTTTCTAAGTTTGTTGACTTGTATTGTTCACTAACTTGTGCTAGAAGTGCTTTTTTTATGATTAACGCAGCTCAAGATTTGAGCAACCTCTGTAACTATGAACCTAGGGTTGTTACTACTGTCATACAGAGCAGCTCCTATCTGGTTATTAAATACATAGGCGATGAAGATCGCTGTTAGTACCAGTTGTCACGTACAAGATAATGCACATTGCGGAAGAATAAAGAAGAGTGATCGATGTGTCGATGACCACTACTACTACTAGTACTACTGTTGCTACTATCGATATCGATGTGGTATAATGCATGCCTGCACTCACAGAGATTGGCAACTGTTTGGTATATGCGGATTTACCAACGTCATCTAAATTAATCAACATCGCGATCTAAATGTGGACTTTGTCGGTTAAATCATAATCAGTCGGCAACCAACACTCATACAAGATGGATTGTTTACGCAGAGTACCTCGTAAAAATGTAGCATCTCCCATTATTTTGGATTTTCAATGTTTCAAGGACAGCAATAGCGATTATATTCTGAAGGAAGTGTGTGACTTGGAATTGGCCAGTGGAACACTGCTAATGCATCATATCGCCAAATCACCATTCAGTCGAGATTTCCTATCACAAGAGAAACTACGTGAACGCTATTGGCTCACAAAACACTGTCACGGATTGGAATGGGCTCAAGGTGATATCTGGTATCATGAGCTAGAGGAAAAGTTACGTGCATGTATCGTCAAACGACCGATTGTCTATGTCAAAGGTACTGAGAAAATAGAGTTTGTACGATGCAATTTCATCACGGATCACTGTACTACTAATGTCATTGATATCAGCAATATTGGTTGCGGATCACTATCGTCAATCAACAGTCTACTATCAACAAACGCAGTGCGATGTCACCATCACAAGACAGCTCACACACGATGCGCTCTAACCAATTGTATAGCATTACGCGGTTGGTTACATCTATGTACAAATATCGATGATTCTGATGATGACGCTGATGAGCTAAACACCTCACAGTTACCATACTCACGCTCTTAAACTTACTACTAAAGGACATTTTTGGGGTTAAGTGAAATAAATAACACAGTGGTTATGTTCTGAACGTGGCTATAAGTATTGACTACGAACACTAATTTACAAATGTGTTTACATAATCTTCAAGTTTTGCTTTACATAAACTCCAAAGGTGTGAATCTGCTATTGGCACCCCTCGGGCTGCGCTTCACCAAGCGATGGCGTTCTCCAAACCCGCCGTTGTAGCGCTCGATGTCGGTGTTGCTCAGGACCTCGTTGAAGCGCCTAGGCAGGTAGACTCGTAGAAAGAAGTTGTCCCCGACCTGCCCCTCCAGGATCACGATGATCGTCTCGCCAAAGGGTGTGGTGGCTCGCTCCATCGCAGTGATGAGATAGCCGCATTCCTCTCGGAGATCGGCTATCCTGGTCTACACCAGGAGCGGGAGTCAGACTTGCAGTTGTTGAGGATAGCTCTCAGGTCCACGGTTGCTGCAGTGCCGTTCACGCTCGGAAACTCTGACATGAAAGTGCTTCTGCTCGACATCTCTAGTAGTAGTTGGCCGGGCGCAGGTGTTCACACACACACACACACACACACACAAAAACCCGACGCGTCGCCCTCCTGTCTGGGAATGCGGATGCTCTAATTGACTGCTGGCGACACTCGTTGTTTCTCCCTCACAGCTCGCTTCTTCGACGTTGGTTGCGAAACTGCACTGCGTTGTGTAACAGTTTGAGTTAAGCCTGTAATTTTCGATACTCCTGTTGATTTATCGATCTACATGTTTTCCACTTTATCAACTACTTGTTTAACACTTTGGTGCATTTCACCATCTTTGTCCAAAAATAAACCGCACATGAACACCATATCTGTACCATCGTACATTTCCATTTTCAATAAAATTTGTCCTTTGTTTCCCGGGTTTTGAACAGCAAAAGTATTCCCATCCTCCATCCATGACGCTATGGGACAATCATCTGTTGGTTTTGGTACCCATCCTGGTTTCTTCGTTTCCACTTCGATGGGAGTTGGCCTCCTTCGTCTCTTGCAGGCAGTGATCGGTTTTACAGATGACGCCTGAGGTGATGTCAATGTCTGATCACTAGCATTATTGTTCATAACCTCAATCTCCTGAATAAACGATTTGATATAGTCGTCCGCAGAAGCGTAAGCGTCCATGTTCACGTCCTTACCGTGTGACTTCAACCGTACTACGGACTGGTGGTGCGTCTGCTCACCCTTGAAGTAAACTGTATGCACTCGCTGTGACACATCTTGTTGCAATAGGTTAGATGTTTGATTTTTTCACCCAACATTAGTTCCAACGGTCTGCGGAATCTCATTTCATCTATTGCGATTTGAGTCCACGTTAATTGTTGTACATCCTCACAGGGCTCATAAGTGTACTGTGTATTTAGCTCCTCGTTAAATTTAACAGTCTGTTTTGTTTTCTTCATAGTTATATTCTTTCACATGATATTCTTTCACATGATATTCAATATTTTTGTTTTCTTCATAAATATGCTGTTTCATATGATATTTTCTCTCAAACACATCTCTCGCTCTATCCAACACTAACTTGATTGCGAGCCTTTCTCGGATGTTGTTACGTTTATAACGTATTTTGGCCATTGATATGGTGATTACTTTTCTTGCGTCATCCGCACTGGTCATCTTTGGAGCACGTATCGACTGTTACTACCTGACTAGCGTCGAAGGTTCTGGAACGAGTCCACAAGCGCAGACCTATGCATTGTCAAAGATATGTTCAACTATATTAATGAAATTGTGCGAGGTTAGGATGTTATTGTATCTGCAGTCAATGTGCATGCCGTAACTCTTCATCACTTCCTTAGCCTTATTCACTATGTTTATGCCGTTGGGGACATTTTCTCTACAATAGCACATTGTAAATCCTTCTTCCTTTGCTTTTTTCAAGGCTTGTTTGAAATTCCTCTTCTGTGTTCGAATGCACTTGTATTCACAAACTCCGTACTGCTTTAGAAGGGTTTCCCTAATCATCACACAAAATATATGCTTCAGATTTACATCTTCAGGCAACACTGCCACTTTAGGTGTCTGTTCGATCAGCGTTTGATTCATGGATTGGTTTTTCATACACAATATATCATTTGTAGTTTTAAACTCGGAATTTGTTTGATCTAGCTTTCGGTTATTTGTTAGCGACTTTGTAAGTGATTGTAGCAGCCGTTGGTTCTCGTTTATAAGTCTGTGCTGTCCATTTTTTCTAATGGATGGCAAAACTTCTTCAAAGATCCAATCTTGAAACTTCTCGGCAATGGGCATTTTAGATTTCATAAGTAACGAATATAATCCCGGCTCGTTAAGAAAGATTGAATGTTTCTCGTTATAGGTTAGGGGGAGATTTTCGCTCCCCCATACTTCAGGAATTGTTTTGCGATATTTTTCTCTAACATGTACTCTGATTGCTTCTTTAGGGTTAGCGTAGCCCAATATTGTAGCTACATCCTTAGCTTTGAACCATGGATTATCGCTGCTGTCAAACAGTACAGACAAAGGCTGATCATTAAACACATAGGCGGTTAAGTGGTTCATTTTATAGGTTAGGTCAAAACGTCGGGTGATCACTCTGACAGAACGTCACACAGCAACACTATTACACAACTACACACTTCAAACTCCCGAACAAGAATGAGACCGTGGGTGTTTGACAACTGGTGTTCTGTTGAATTAATTACTAGGGGGAGATTTTCGCTCCCCCTAACACATAATGGGTTAGGGGGGAGATTTTCGCTCCCCCATGCGTCAGGAATTGTTGGAGACTAGAACAAGAATGAGACCGTGGGTGTTTGACAACTGGTGATTTATTGCTCGGAATTCGACGCGGGTGGTCTATAATTATGGGTTCCTGCAAGGGTCGGTCGGTCGCCCTCCTGTCGGGTATCCAATTACAGCATCCGCATTCCCAGACAGGTCTCAACGCGTTGGTTTTTTGTGTGAACACCTGCCTTAGATTAGAGTACTTGAAGGGGGGTGTATCGATACAACCCCCTTTGCTGATGTTTTGTTCTATTGTTCTATTGCTCGGAATTCGACGCGGGTGGTCTATAATTATGGGTTCCTGCAAGGGTCTGGCGCCATCAGTCAATTAGAGCATCCGCATTCCCAGGTGGGATTGTGACATCACAGTCGTCGAGTTGGAGGATGTATGTGTTGCAGCGGAAACGACAATGAATAGCAATAATAAGAAGAGACCGTTTGACGATGAAGATGATTACTTTGAATGTGGTGAATTCTACAACCGAAAAGACGACGATGATTGCACCTTGAAGCATTTCCATAAGAAGAGGCTATGGCGTATTGTCAAAAGGTTCAAGTACGTTCATGAACCAAAAATGTTTTCAACTACCCAAGATCTTGACGACGTTCTGTACTCCAAACAACGGGGAATCAACGGCATGTGGATCCATTGCCCGCTGCTGCATTACCCGCTGGGGTAGGGCGCAGCTCCTGCTCCTCCTGCTGGGGTCGGGTGCAGCTCCTGCTCCTCCTGCTGGGGTAGGGCGCAGCTCCTGCTGGGGTCGGGTGCAGCTCCTGCTCCTCCTGCTGGGGTCGGGCGCAGCTCCTGCTCCTCCTGCTGGGGTCGGGCGCAGCTCCTGCTCCTCCTGCTGGGGTCGGACGCAGCTCCTGCTGGGGTAGGGTGCAGCTCCTGCTCCTCCTGCTGGGGTCGGGCGCAGCTCCTGCTCCTCCTGCTGGGGTCGCGCGCTCCTCCTGCTGGGGTCGGGCACAGCTCCTGCTCCTCCTGCTGGGGTTGGGCGCAGCTCCTGCTCCTCCTGCTTGGGTTGGGTGCAGCTCCTGCTCCTCCTGCTGGGGTCGGACGCAGCTCCTGCTGGGGTAGGGTGCAGCTCCTGCTCCTCCTGCTGGGGTCGGGCGCAGCTCCTGCTGGGGTCGGGCGCAGCTCCTGCTGGGGTCGCGCGCTCCTCCTGCTGGGGACCCAGTTACAGCAGCTGCATCCCAGACAGGACCGACTGCGTCGGTCGGTTGTGTGAACAGCTGCCTTGGTGTAGAGTACTTGAAGGGGGGTGTATCGATACACCCCCCTTCAAGTGCTCTAACCCAAAGAATTGCAATTATATTCTCATCAAAATTCGCATTCACTGGTAGTTTTATTGTCCGCAGGCGTTGATGGGCTAGCTCTGTTGGTTGTAGCGTTACCCTGCTCAACTCTTGTATTAATTATCAAAAGTACGTCATGTGGGTACTCAAAATACTCGGCTTGAAGAGGGGATTCCGAAAATGCATTAAAAAAAAAGAGGGTCAGGTTCAAGGTCATCATCAGGTTAGCCCAAAGTGGTCGATGTGGGTACTCAAATGACTCGTCTTGACAAGGAGATTCCAAAAATGCAAAGAAAAAAAAAGGGCAAAAGTGCGGTGCGGGCCCTTTTTTTGTAAACATCATCCAAAGTGTACGATGTGGGTACTCAAATGACTCGGCTTGACTAGACGAACAAGAATCTGCAATCAGAATTCAGATCCGACCTATGGTAACCGATATCCCCCCCCCCTTAAAGTGTCACAGACGAGACCTCGGGGGGGGGGGGTAAAGTGTCACAGACGAGACCTCGGGGGGGGGGGTCGTCGGGGGGGGGGGCTCCTCCTGATTGATGTACCGGGGGGGGGGGCAAAAGTGTCACAGACGAGACCTCGGGGGGGGGGGCTCCTCCTGATTGATGTACCGGGGGGGGGGGGCTCCTCCTGAAACTAAAAAAAAAAATTTGCATATTAATTAGGGTAATTAAAAAATTTGCATATTAATTAGGGTAATTAAAAATTTGCATATTAATTAGGGTAATTAAAAAAAAATTTGCATACTAATTAGGGGGGGGGGCTCCTCGGGGGGGGGCGCTCCTCCTGGCTCCTCCTGAGCCAGAACACTCCATTTATCCCTACTTTCGTTTGTAATCTAATTGAGACACCTCGAGTGATATTTTTTTAATCTCTGATAAAATAAGGTTTTATTTTTACTCTTTTGTTAGTCTGGTTGCTGCCACAATTTATATGATACGTATAATAACCTGCAATTTATTTTTGGCATCTGCTATGCTTACATTACTATGTAATAATATAATTTATTACTTACTACTTCACCTTAAAAAAGGAACTTTAAAGGTTAGGGTGTCCGATCCTGTTACAGCACCTGGTGACCTAACGTTGCTTGGAGTATGACCCTGGTTATTTTTGATCATCGTTTATGATTATTTTGTTGTCACTTGAAACGCCAATGTACAGTTTATCGATTTTCAAATGTGTTTTCCAGCTACATTTGATTTTTCCTGGGGTGAACGATTTTGCCAATCGATTTTTTAGGATAAAATCAGTAGTGGGCATTTGGGGCTTCTGGGCCAAGTGATTTATGGCTTCCGGTCACGTGACCGGAAGTGCTGAGTCATTAAATACGTCATCTGAGGCTGAGCCAGTGACGTAGGCGGTTTTGTGACGTAATGAGGTAAAGTTCAAAGTTCAAGGACACGGTGAAGTTTTTTAAAAAAAATCTACCTCGCACTCGTATCATTCGATTGTGATTCGATAGTTAATCGATAATAAATATCGAATGAAAACCATCGAATGAAACAATCGAATGATACGAGTGCGAGGTAGTACTATTACAAATATTACTTTATTTTATTTACAATAATTCAGTTGCGGCCATCACTTCGCTTTCTGATGAAAGACGGTAGATACTTTGATTCCTGCGCAGAGTCAATGTTGTGTTTTCGACACCTATCTGTTCTGTTAGGTGTTTGCATTTCATTGCTGTCAGGTGGAAATAATACCTGACGGCAATGAAATAGAAACATCTATCAGATCTTGAGTGAAATGATATTGTTATTTTGTGAAGAGCGTCTCGGAGAGCTCGATGTTCACCGGTCGAGAGCCGGAGGTGTACTGACTATTCGCTAGCTAGCGTTTTGGTATCAAACAAAATGGTGGGGGTAAAAGTGTGGTGGGGGCGGAGCAGATGGCGGACGGCAGGTGGCAGGCGGCAGGTGGCAGGCGGCAGATGGCAGCTGGAGCGGGGAGGAAGACTATGAATAAAATATCCATTAGTTAAATCCCATCAAGGATAACGTAATTGCTTCTGTATCAGAGGATGTTGTGGTAGACACTTCTTGTACTTGTATTTGATCAGTCGATTCATTAGTGTCAGCTTGGTAAATATTAAAAGATAAAGATGTGGAAGAAACATTATTGTCTTGTATTTGTGAATCCATGTGTACCGCGCAAGAGCTAGACATATAGTGATGTAGCGTTTGCGCGTAGGTTAGGTACTCGACTCTTCCCCCCACCACACCAGTCCCCCCACCATACCAGTCCCCCCACCAAGTTTTACATCGCACAATAACTTTAAGCCAAAAATAAAGAAGTTATATAGGCTTGCCCTTGAAAATAGTTATTTTTGGCTACTGCTACACCCTTGGTCGGATCTGAATTCTGTTTGCACCAACTTGTTCCTCTGATCAATCCGCGTAATTTGAGTACCCACTTGTCATATGTTAAACTAGAAATAAAGAAATTATTTAGATGTGACCTTCAAAATAGTTGTTTTTGGCTATTACTGCTATACACTTGGTCGGATCTGAATTCTGTTTGCACCAACTTGTTCCTCTGATCGGTCTGCGTAATTTGAGTACCCACTTGGCATATGTTAAACTAGAAATAAAGAAATGATTTAGATTTGACCTTCAAAATAGTTATTTTTAGCTATTACTGCTATACCCTTGGTCATATCTGAATTATGTTTGCACCAACTTGTTCCTCTGATCAATCTGCGTAATTTGAGTACCCAATTGGCATATGTTAAACTAGAAATAAATAAATTATTTAGATTTGACCTTGAAAATAGTTGTTTTTTCGCTGTTGCTGCTATACCCTTGGTCGGATCTGAATTCTGACTGCACCTTAAGGTTCGTCTTGCTGAGCCGTGTCAGTAGAGTACCCACTTGACATATGTTAAACTAGAAATAAAGAAATTATTTAGATTTGACCTTCAAAATAGTTGTTTTTGGCTATTACTGCTATACCCTTGGTCGGATCTGAATTCTGTTTGCACCAACTTGTTCCTCTGATCAATCTGCGTAATTTGAGTACCCACATGGCATATGTTAAACTAGAAATAAAGAAATGATTTAGATTTGACCTTCAAAATAGTTATTTTTAGCTATTACTGCTATACCCTTGGTCATATCTGAATTATGTTTGCACCAACTTGTTCCTCTGATCAATCTGCGTAATTTGAGTACCCAATTGGCATATGTTAAACTAGAAATAAATAAATTATTTAGATTTGACCTTCAAAATAGTTGTTTTTAACTATTACTGCTATACCCTTGGTCGGATCTGAATTCTGTAATAACTAAACATTAATCTCTCCAGAAAAATCAATACATATCTTCCAGTATTTTAAGAGACGAGAATTTTCTGAATTTTCTAAGTCCCCAAGGTCATCTGAACATTTTGCCAAAGCGGGGAATAGAGCAGTAAGTGATTCTCACTTTGACCACAAACTGCTCTATTCCCCGCTCTGTATTAGGAGAAGAGGACTAGTTTAAAGCTCGCAATTATAGGCAATAAACCTGATAACGGAACACTAACCTCTCCCCCGAAAAGTTATCCCCCCCAAAAAAAACAAAAAAAAAATAAATAAATAAAAGCAAAATGGTCAGTTAACAACAGTCGCGCACTCTGAAACCGCAAGGACGTTCATCACTGTGTAGGCGTCAGAGTTTTACGAACCGAAGTACAATAATTACCTGACCAAGGTCCCCTTAAATTTAACAAAAAATAAGCAAACTGACTGAATCTGTTTCTCGTGAGTAAGGGCTAAGATAGGTAAAGTCATCCGGTTTGCGCGCCGTAATGACTTAAGGTCGGTTTTCGTGCCATACCTTTTTGTAAGGGGTTAGGAAAGGTGTTTATTTGAGAAACGTATTATAAACCCCCCTGACATATTTAAAGACTTTACCCACTTGTAGAGCGTGAAAGAAAAGTACATATTTCATCAGTAAATAAAACACTTCAAAAAACCAACACCAAACACCACAATCAGATACACTAACTACATTTACTAGCAGCAAACTACAAGCGTTATTCTAACATGCTTAATAATACACAGACATGCCTTAAGCTAAGGTAGCATCTCTAATATATAGTGGTACCAACTCTATACTAGAGATGCTATTACGGACAGCTCCAACAAACAGCTAGCTAGACTGTTGGCTTGAGACTGTAAGCCCTCTGTGGACAGCTCCAGGTTTTATAACCGGAACGGCAGGTGCAACGGCAGATGGCGCGGGGGGCAGATACACTCTACTACATTCGCCGCGCTGCAAAAGTAATTTAATACGGCGTCGCCGAGTATTTTATTTATCGGTTCATTTGATATGTTTTACACTTAGATATGCAATAGCTGAAACACTCGCACTTACGACAAGCTTTCTCGTCAACTTGATTTCCTGGTATTTTTATAATAACTAGAATGGGTTTCGTTAGGTGTCGCAAAAAAAAGATCTAGAATAAAGAAACACAATAACTTATACTTTATGTCTGGTATATATGTTACAATTGTTCATAAAAAATAAAAAAAACTAAAACAAACTTTAAAATGTTTTGAATTTCGGTCAGGTAAATTAATAAATTAATAAAAAAGTACATCACAAATACTGTTGTATAAGTTTGTGTGTTCAAATTAAATGTACATGGCATAAAAAAAAAAATTATAAAGTATAAATCTTGCGTTATTTTAAAAAATCCATGATCTTAATAAGTATTAACGCACGTTAAATGACAGAAACACTATATATAAATTTTCCAACATCTTAACAATACTTTGATTTCAATATTTTCCTTACCCCACAGTAATTTCCCAAGTTATACCGAACTTATATAAACGCTTTTAATATAACTTTCTATCACCAATGAATATAAGCTTGAAAATGACGTCAAGAAGAGTCTTTAGGAGAGAATAGTGACAAATAATCAGTCTTAATATATTTCTGGAGTTAAAAATAATCTTACATTAATAATTAATTTTAGATATATAGTGGTTATTGTTCGGGTTTAAATACAAATTTTGTGACATATTTATTTGAACTACGTTTTATAACACTTTGCAATGCTCAAACAACCGTCCAAAAGTTAGTCTGATCGACCTACGAGTCGGCGTATCGGATAGCTAATTTTGATTACAATATGAATATATAAAAACCTCACAACCCTCCGATACAATGTTCTAATCAGTTTACTGGGCTTCGGATAGCCAAAGGCGCTATGTCCCGCGGCGCGCCGCCGCGCCGGCGCCGCGCCTGGCATAGTTAGTTTATGGAGATATGGAGAATAAGTAAAATTTTATATCTCTATTATTATTAATGAACAAATCGAATCTAATGAAACTTAGTATGTGGCTTCATGTGGTTGGGATTTACTGATATTTGCATGAAAACCCCATTTTTGTGGTCCCCATGGAAGCAAACCTGCGTAATCAGCAGCTATATTGTTATTCTTATGGGGAATAAGAAACTTGTGATGTCTTGCTTGTTTATAAACATAAATTGGTAAAATTTTGTATGTTACTTTATCTAATGGTAATCCATTGGTATTTAAATAAATATCTGATTTTTATGGTCCTTGATGCAGCAAACCAGCATCCTCAGTCTTAATGTTTTTGTTATGGAGAATAAATAAAAATTAATATCTCGCTAGTTTATGAAGGTGCTTTGATGAAAGTTGGTAAGTGACTTCATGAGGTAGTAAAGTACCATTTGAAACTAGTTGAGTGTGCAGGTTTGCTGCAACGGGGGTATTTAAAGTTTATATTTCTAACGTCCCACAAAACTAATCTCGTTGTTTGCAAAACTCTTCATATACAATTGATTACAAAATTAGTATATTTGACCGAATCGAGAACGTGATGACTTATACAGCGAGTGCATCAATAGTAAATCCTGAATTACAGCCTACTCAACGCTTGAATCACTTAAAGCTGGGTTTTCCTAGGCGCGGAACTTTTCGGCAGCGGAGCGCGAAACGCGGAGAGCGGAGTTAGTAAGCTGGTTTCTGCTCATCATGTAATCAAATGGCGCTGTTTTCATAGACAGCGGAATTGTAACGCGCCGCGCCGCGGATTAACTTTGTCCGCTTCTGGAGCAGAGGAGTCCGCTTTCCGCCGCAGAAGTCTGTAGAGGTTATACTGGTGTCCTGTGATTTTGTGTTGTTACAGAATAAGTTCGGGTAAATTTAGTGCGCCAGTTGACGATAAGCTTGTTGAATGAATATAAGGCTATCCAATTATCTGAAGTACGATAGGTATAATAACCAACAGATCTAGGTTATTCCGCAGTCGGTCGCTGAAAAATTCCGCGTCTAGGAAAATAGAATTCCGCTGATCTGAAACTACGAGCGGAGAATCTCCGCGTTCCGCGCTCCGCTGCCGAAAAGTTCCGTGCCTAGGAAAACGCAGTTTAAGAAGGACTCTTTGAGACCTGAGCTTCACATGCAGCAATCTGAATTTACAAAATATCCCTGATAAAAATCCCACGAATTAAATGCATACTGCACAACAGTAACACGGAAAATCTAGAGAAAAGGTAATTTTTTAAACGTTAAGTGTTACCAACTATTCACTTTTCCGTGACAAATACAACAAAATATGTTTCCTGATGGTTTATAAAGAGCCTTTTCAATATAACACCAATCCAATTGGTCGGTCATGGATTAAAAAAAGTTAAACAAATGTTGTTCGGTAAAATGAATCACTTCCCATGCAGTATAATTTCATTTGTAGGTCTAGTCATTGCTAGTTCCTGAATACAAATACAATATGCAGACCAAAGTTACAATTATTAGTTTTTCGCCAGCAAAATTAAAGTGTTTTTATTCGAGAGCTGAAAAGAAGCAAGACGCATAAATCAGTAACATTTGCATGCATTCAGAGCTACAGTTAGGCCTTTGCGAAATTCAACAGAAACCTATCCTTTAAAGCGAATTAAATCTTACGTATAGAAAGCATTTAAACACGTGAAATCAACTAATAAGCCATTACAATTCTTGATATCAAGTAAAACCACACACGGATGCTACTATGCAACAGAATAAATGTATAGCGTAATTTTAGAAATAGTGGAAAGCACCTTTAGGTAAATACATAAATTTATTCATTTGTTTATGATGTGATAATGTCTGAGTGATAAGTGAAACGCGCTTCTAGTGTGAGTTTAGAGAAATTCGCATTATCTTTAATTTAATTCCACTAAATAAAAAAGGGGGGAAAACATTACTGATACAACAGGAGAATATCTTTGAAGATAATTATGTAATGTAATTGAAAGATACAAATTTTTTAAAATCATAAAATAATACATTAATAATCTAAATCTGTTATATGTAAAGTAATCACTATTCATTTATACATGGAGTTAGATCTAATATTTAAAAGGTAAGCCTGTATGGAAGGCCTCTTCACACAATGCCTCTAAAAATAATAAACCCCAGAAAACCCCAGGATATTTAGTGTCATGTAGCAATATACTAGTTGAAGAGAAGGTCTATCTCACTGGCTGTGTATGAGGGTTTATATTTATGACAAAATTGTCAGTTATAAAACAAAAAATCCAAATCGATTTTAAATTTACTTAAAATAGATTAGTAAAAGTTAGTTGCTATTGTATAGTATACTAGCTGTTGCCCGCAGACTTTGCCCCGCAAGTGATTTATAAAAAAAAACTCTGACAGTTATGTGTGCTGCATTCTGTGGTTAGCTCGTGGAACCACTACGATTCAAAAGCAGCTGTTTGTATTTTCATCAGCTCAAACAAAAATGAATGTCCATAAGGAATTCATGGGAAGTGTGTCGGGGTCTTTGGCAGAGCCCTAAGGTCAGATCAGGATGAAAACTATTTAGTTTTCCTATTTCATGCTTAAAGAATCATTGTACAGAATTTTAACTCTCTTGGTAAATGGGAAGTAGGAGAATTTGTGATGAGTGAGTCAATGAGGGCTTCGCCTTTTATAGGTATAGATTATTAGAGTTCAAAAGTAAATAAAGTATGCACTCATGCAGATCATACAGAATATGAATTAGTTATCGAAGTCAAGTTATCAGTAGTTTTATCTCTAATATTCCAATATTAATGGTTTATATTTAAATTGTAGTTGTGTAAAAATTGATTTTAGTGTGTAAACAAATTTTTGTGATATTTAATAAAATGGTTCACTAATGCGAATTAAATTTATTTTGGCCTCGAAACGAACAATATATTTTAATAGACATCAAATTAGTTATATCTTACAAGCATCAATCCATTTTACATTAACAAGACGGTCCATCGCTTCACCTCTCTTTTGACTTGGAATGCTAAAATTATTTTATTGATGTATTAGGGCACACCCCACAGAGGGGAGTGTCAGGATGACAGAGGGTTTAGAACCATTTTTTAACTCGGACCTGTCGCACAAATTTTGAAATAATGCTGATTGTGGTTATCTTACAATACAAGCTTGTCTCATCTGTATAAACCCATACATTAGTGGTAAGCTGCACTACCAGTGATCGTACATAGACGGCGTCGTCAACAGCATTGCAGTCAGAGAACAGTCATTGTCAAAAAACAGAATACCCCAATCAAAACTAAACTGTATTAAATCAGCTCCTTGACAATGAAACAAGTTCAGTCCTCAGTACCCGCACTTAGTTCAGAATACCATAACCGGAACGAAGCGGCACTTAAGCTTACACGTAGAAGGTCCAATAAAATGTACACATTGTCATGACACGGAATGCACCACCAAACAAATTGTAAGTCCTTGCTTACAAATTTGTTTGTTTGCTACGTCTGGTCATAAATTGTATTGAATATTCCTATAATTTCTCTATGAAATCTATTCGCTCTACATCTATTAATGATTATTTTTGTGTTGGTCACAAAAAACAACGAAAATTAAAGTACCGGTTATCCTGTATATAATAAATAGTATTTTTATAAATGGGGTAAAAGATACTTGGGATAAATAATATAATAAAATACACATTTTACTATCGTTTACATTTTAAAATCATTTCTTTGTAATTCGTAAATTAAGGGATTGTACAACCTTCTAAAAGTGTGCCGACTTTGCGAAAGATGTTTTAGAAGTACCTAACTATAATAGTCTAAATGAAAACAATATTCTCAGTAAAATGTAAAACCATGTACTTGGTCAATCTGGAGATATGATATGGATTCATTCCCCAACGTTTTAAAGTTTTCTGATAATGAGTAGGACGATAATAATTGTTGTTTAATAGTCGACAAAGCAAGTTAGTAATTACCAATTAAAAGTGGTAATCGTGATATAATAATCATAAATAAACTTGATATTAAGGTTACTTTCCCAATAAAAACGGTGTTGAACGACTTAATTCAAGGGCTCAGCTGATTATTACAACTGTCGATTGCTTATTATCATAACTATTTACAATGTCTTCACGTTTATTATGTGTCTTAATATGTTAATTCCCTCTTATAGTGCTGATCATTAAAAATCAGTTAATATAACGGTAACTAATATAACGGTTGGTGAATCTAGAAATTGTCTTTGTTTAATACATCCATGCAACATCAGTTACCGTAGCATTGTCCTAGATCGAATAACACTTTAGTGCTATGACTTTTTGCCGTTTAATTTTTTTAGCGAATTTCCCCTATAGGGAAGAAGCTATTACCGTAGGTCTCATGGTAAGATTTAAGCCCGAGACCATGACAAATTTTTTTTTTTTAGGTCCCCAGATGACTAAAACACTATTCGTTCAAATTTATATATATGTATATATATATCTATCTATCTATATATATATATATATATATATATATATATATATATATATATATGTGTCCGTGAATGCGATAACTTGAGTAAAAAACGTCCGATTTCGATGAAATTTGGCTCAAATGTGTAAAGTGACATTTATGACTTTAAGTTCGATAACCAGAAAAATCGGGCCATGGTAAGGGGGGTTTATGGGGGTTTTAAATTTTCCAAAAATCGGTTTTTTGCATTTTTTACCCTAAAATTTTTAAAACACTTAATTTTGGTTTTGACCATGTTATAGAGCTTAAAAAAGCAAATAATATGGTATTTTGAATTATTAAGCTAGGTTAAGTGGTTGCGGAGAAAATCCAAAAAAACCTGCTCATAAAATCTCCTATGTTAATCTTATGGGAAAAAGGTTTTTGGCTTTTCCTAAGTTAATTTTAATGCAAACTTCACATTTGCTTTTACCAATCAACTCAGCTCCACAAAACAATCATTTTGGTGTTTAAATTGTGATTCTACGTCCAACCGTTGCAGAGATATTCAAAGTGCTAAACACAGTACGTTGTCCAATGTTATCCTTATGGAGGATAAATAAAATTTGATATCTCCATTATTAATGAATGTATATTGATGAAACTTGGCACGTGGGGTCACGTAGAACTGGTATATTGATATTTGCACAAAAAATTGATTTTTTGTTGATTATCCCCGTAGCAGCGAACCTGCGTACTCAGCCCCATGTTATCCTTATGGAGAATAAGTAAAATGTAATGACTCCCTTAATTATAAACATAAATTAATAAAACTTGGTATGTGGCTTCACCTTGTTGAGTTATATTGATATTTGCATAAAACCCCATTTTTTTAGTTCCTTGTTGCAGCAAACCTGCTTACTCATCACCAATGCTATTCTTATGGAGAATAATTAAACTTGTACATATCGCTTATATATGAATATATTTTTATGAAACTTGGTATGCGGCTTTATATGGTATTAAGACATATATTATGCATTGGAAATTCGCTGAGTACGCAGGTTTGCTGCGACGGGGGTATTTTTGTTTGTGAGGGAACCTCCAGCGAGTAAAGCGAGTACACATTATACAGTTGTATATCTTAGTACACACATGACAAAAACAGTAATATAAACAGTTTAATGTATTATTGTTGTATTTTGTTTTACGGTTGTTTTATTTATTTAATTTTAGATTACTCATTACATTTTCAAAAACCGCGGTCTTAGAGTTGCCATATTTAGGTAATATGAATTATTTCGCTCTAATTTAGTTTTAAATAGGAGTTCATTCATCCATATTTACCGTGTTTTGGTTCTTTGTGATGATTTCAACCCTCGGAATTAAAAGAAAAGTTTCACAAAAGACTTAGATTTTTGTACAAATAAATTCTACAGCATGCTCTTTATATATTAGAAGTTTAATAAATACTTGCTGATCATTAAAAATCAGTTAATATAACGGTAACTAATATAACGGTTGGTGAATCTAGAAATTGTCTTTGTTTAATACATCCATGCAACATCAGTTACCGTAGCATTGTCCTAGATCGAATAACACTTTGGTGCTATGACTTTTTGCCGTTTAATTTTTTTTTGTGAGGGAACCTCCAGCGAGTAAAGCGAGTACACATTATACAGTTGTATATCTTAGTACACACATGACAAAAACAGTAATATAAACAGTTTAATGTATTATTGTTGTATTTTGTTTTACGGTTGTTTTATTTATTTGATTTTAGATTACTCATTACATTTTCAAAAACCGCGGTCTTAGAGTTGCCATATTTAGGTAATATGAATTATTTCGCTCTAATTTAGTTTTAAATAGGAGTTCATTCATTCAAATCTTCACATTATTGAAATCGAAAATTTTGTACAGAATCAAATTATTATGAGTCATTTACGATATTAAGCTGTTTTTTGTTTTGTTTTTAAATTTCGAATTCTTTTTCCAAACAAAGTTACATTGTGTTAGGTAATTAACGTTTTATGAATAACAGAGATTTCACTATCTTTATTATTATTAAAATCTTTGAAACTGAATAAATGTTACACTGCTTGCACATACAAATATAATCATAAAATTACTAAACATATCACCATTGTTTAGTCATTTTGTAACTGTTTAGAAACTTTTCGGTGGATACATTTACTATTTTGATTTAATGTTTTGCTTTTGACATTAAACCAATTAAAATTGATTTTTCAATTAATTTTCACGCAAAAGACTAAATATGTTTATTTAAATTTAAACCCCAATTATTTTAGTCATACCTCAGTTGTAATCAAACAAATATTTTGGTAGTGCAAAGTAATCTATACGCGATACCCTTGGTCGGAAGTGTAATAACTAACCATTAATCTCTCCCCGGAAAATCAATACATATCTTCCAGTATTTTAAGAAACGAGAATTTTCTAAGTCCCCAAGGTCATCTGAAAATGTTGCCAAAACGGGGAATAGGACAGTACGTGATTCTCACTTGGACCACAAACTGCTCTATTCCCCGTTCTGTATTCGGGAAGATAAGTTTGAAGAACCTCAAAAAGCTTCCCCGAAAAACCAATACATATCTTCCAGTATTTTAAGAAACGAGAATTTTCTAAGTCCCCAAGGTCATCTGAAAATGTTGCCAAAACGGGGAATAGGACAGTACGTGATTCTCACTTGGACCACAAACTGCTCTATTCCCCGTTCTGTATTCGGGAAGATAATTTTGAAGAACCTCAAAAAGCTTCCCCGAAAAACCAATACATATCTTCCAGTATTTTAAGAAACGAGAATTTTCTAAGTCCCCAAGGTCATCTGAAAATGTTGCCAAAACGGGGAATAGGGCAGTACGTGATTCTCACTTGGACCACAAACTGCTCTATTCCCCGTTCTGTATTCGGGAAGATAAGTTTGAAGAACCTCAAAAAGCTACAACCAAGGTCGGTGGTACAATGGCTAACAGCATCCTGAAACCCAATCGGACTTTGGACAGTAAATGGCGCCAGGCAGCTGAGAACCAAAGTTTTGACCAAGGGATTTTAAAATTCAAAAGGGATAATACTCACAGTTATAGGCAATAAACCTAATAACAGGAACCTTTTATTAATTAACCTCCCAAAAATACAAGGGAAACTACTCACAGTTATGGGCAATAAACCTGATAACTGGAACCTTTTATTGATTAACCCCCAAGAAGTTACAAATGGTTTGCAGGGAGTATTTGCAAAAGTTTCTCGAGGGTAAGATGGGTTATGTCAATTGGTTTTCGTGCCATATTGACAAAGGTCGGTTTTCGTGCCATACCTTTTTGTAAGGGGTTAGGAAAAGGATGAGAAACATACTGATCAGTTAAAGTTAATTTTACAAAGACCAACCAAGGTCGGTTTTACAAAGGTCAACAGCATCCTGAAAACCAGTCGGACGTTGGTCAGTAACGGGCGCCAGGCAACTGCGAACCAAAGTTTTAACCAAGGTCAGTTTTAAAGCGTGTACGAAAAGTACATACCAACCAAGGTCAGTTTTACAAAGGTCAACAGCATCCTGACACCCAGTCGGACGTTGGTCAGTAACGGGCGCCAGGCAACTGCGAACCAAAGTTTTGACCAAGGTCAGTTTTAAAGCGTGAAACTAAAGTACATATTTCATTAGTAAATAAAACACTTCAAAGACCAACACCACAAATAATTACAAACATCAACACTAACTACATTTTCTAGCAGCAAACTACAAGCTATAATCTAACAAACAAACTAACATGCATAACAAACTAACATGCTAAGGTAGAATCTTTAGTATACAAGGGTACCACCTCTATACTAAAGATACTATTACAGACAGCTAAGGCGAACAGCTAGCTAGGCTGTCAGCCTGAGACTGTGAGACTTGTGCGGTCAACCCCCGCTTTTATAGCCAGAGGAAGCAGATGTCGTGGCGCAGCAGATGTCACGGTGGCCGGCCCGCGGCGTGCGCCATTTTTTAATTATCACAGATAATTCCTTCATAACGTTCATCGCGCAGCCCGCTGCCGCGCCGCGCCCGACCATAGCCAGTGCAGTGTGTTTGTTTCCTGGCTACTGAACAACTTTAGATGACCTTGGGGACTTAGAAAATTCTCGTTTCTTAAAATACTGGAAGATATGTATTGGTTTTTCGGGGAAGCTTTTTGAGGTTCTTCAAACTTATCTTCCCGAATACAGAACGGGGAATAGAGCAGTTTGTGGTCCAAGTGAGAATCACGTACTGCCCTATTCCCCGTTTTGGCAACATTTTCAGATGACCTTGGGGACTTAGAAAATTCTCGTTTCTTAAAATACTGGAAGATATGTATTGATTTTCCGGGGAGAGATTAATGTTTAGTTATTACACTTCCGACCAAGGGTATCGCGTATAGATTACTTTGCACTACCAAAATATTTGTTTGATTACAACTGAGGTATGACTAAAATAATTGGGGTTTAAATTTAAATAAACATATTTAGTCTTTTGCGTGAAAATTAATTGAAAAATCAATTTTAATTGGTTTAATGTCAAAAGCAAAACATTAAATCAAAATAGTAAATGTATCCACCGAAAAGTTTCTAAACAGTTACAAAATGACTAAACAATGGTGATATGTTTAGTAATTTTATGATTATATTTGTATGTGCAAGCAGTGTAACATTTATTCAGTTTCAAAGATTTTAATAATAATAAAGATAGTGAAATCTCTGTTATTCATAAAACGTTAATTACCTAACACAATGTAACTTTGTTTGGAAAAAGAATTCGAAATTTAAAAACAAAACAAAAAACAGCTTAATATCGTAAATGACTCATAATAATTTGATTCTGTACAAAATTTTCGATTTCAATAATGTGAAGATTTGAATGAATGAACTCCTATTTAAAACTAAATTAGAGCGAAATAATTCATATTACCTAAATATGGCAACTCTAAGACCGCGGTTTTTGAAAATGTAATGAGTAATCTAAAATCAAATAAATAAAACAACCGTAAAACAAAATACAACAATAATACATTAAACTGTTTATATTACTGTTTTTGTCATGTGTGTACTAAGATATACAACTGTATAATGTGTACTCACTTTACTCGCTGGAGGTTCCCTCACAAAAAAAAATTAAACGGCAAAAAGTCATAGCACCAAAGTGTTATTCGATCTAGGACAATGCTACGGTAACTGATGTTGCATGGATGTATTAAACAAAGACAATTTCTAGATTCACCAACCGTTATATTAGTTACCGTTATATTAACTGATTTTTAATGATCAGCAAGTATTTATTAAACTTCTAATATATAAAGAGCATGCTGTAGAATTTATTTGTACAAAAATCTAAGTCTTTTGTGAAACTTTTCTTTTAATTCCGAGGGTTGAAATCATCACAAAGAACCAAAACACGGTAAATATGGATGAATGAACTCCTATTTAAAACTAAATTAGAGCGAAATAATTCATATTACCTAAATATGGCAACTCTAAGACCGCGGTTTTTGAAAATGTAATGAGTAATCTAAAATTAAATAAATAAAACAACCGTAAAACAAAATACAACAATAATACATTAAACTGTTTATATTACTGTTTTTGTCATGTGTGTACTAAGATATACAACTGTATAATGTGTACTCGCTTTACTCGCTGGAGGTTCCCTTACAAACAAAAATACCCCCGTCGCAGCAAACCTGCGTACTCAGCGAATTTCCAATGCATAATATATGTCTTAATACCATATAAAGCCGCATACCAAGTTTCATAAAAATATATTCATATATAAGCGATATGTACAAGTTTAATTATTCTCCATAAGAATAGCATTGGTGATGAGTAAGCAGGTTTGCTGCAACAAGGAACTAAAAAAATGGGGTTTTATGCAAATATCAATATAACTCAACAAGGTGAAGCCACATACCAAGTTTTATTAATTTATGTTTATAATTAAGGGAGTCATTACATTTTACTTATTCTCCATAAGGATAACATGGGGGCTGAGTACGCAGGTTCGCTGCTACGGGGATAATCAACAAAAAATCAATTTTTTGTGCAAATATCAATATACCAGTTCTACGTGACCCCACGTGCCAAGTTTCATCAATATACATTCATTAATAATGGAGATATCAAATTTTATTTATCCTCCATAAGGATAACATTGGACAACGTACTGTGTTTAGCACTTTGAATATCTCTGCAACGGTTGGACGTAGAATCACAATTTAAACACCAAAATGATTGTTTTGTGGAGCTGAGTTGATTGGTAAAAGCAAATGTGAAGTTTACATTAAAATTAACTTAGGAAAAGCCAAAAACCTTTTTCCCATAAGATTAACATAGGAGATTTTATGAGCAGGTTTTTTTGGATTTTCTCCGCAACCACTTAACCTAGCTTAATAATTCAAAATACCATATTATTTGCTTTTTTAAGCTCTATAACATGGTCAAAACCAAAATTAAGTGTTTTAAAAATTTTAGGGTAAAAAATGCAAAAAACCGATTTTTGGAAAATTTAAAACCCCCATAAACCCCCCTTACCATGGCCCGATTTTTCTGGTTATCGAACTTAAAGTCATAAATGTCACTTTACACATTTGAGCCAAATTTCATCGAAATCGGACGTTTTTTACTCAAGTTATCGCATTCACGGACACATATATATATATATATATATATATATATATATATATATATAGATATATATATACATATATATAAATTTGAACGAATAGTGTTTTAGTCATCTGGGGACCTAAAAAAAAAAATTTGTCATGGTCTCGGGCTTAAATCTTACCATGAGACCTACGGTAATAGCTTCTTCCCTATAGGGGAAATTCGCTAAAAAAATTAAACGGCAAAAAGTCATAGCACCAAAGTGTTATTCGATCTAGGACAATGCTACGGTAACTGATGTTGCATGGATGTATTAAACAAAGACAATTTCTAGATTCACCAACCGTTATATTAGTTACCGTTATATTAACTGATTTTTAATGATCAGCACTATAAGAGGGAATTAACATATTAAGACACATAATAAACGTGAAGACATTGTAAATAGTTATGATAATAAGCAATCGACAGTTGTAATAATCAGCTGAGCCCTTGAATTAAGTCGTTCAACACCGTTTTTATTGGGAAAGTAACCTTAATATCAAGTTTATTTATGATTATTATATCACGATTACCACTTTTAATTGGTAATTACTAACTTGCTTTGTCGACTATTAAACAACAATTATTATCGTCCTACTCATTATCAGAAAACTTTAAAACGTTGGGGAATGAATCCATATCATATCTCCAGATTGACCAAGTACATGGTTTTACATTTTACTGAGAATATTGTTTTCATTTAGACTATTATAGTTAGGTACTTCTAAAACATCTTTCGCAAAGTCGGCACACTTTTAGAAGGTTGTACAATCCCTTAATTTACGAATTACAAAGAAATGATTTTAAAATGTAAACGATAGTAAAATGTGTATTTTATTATATTATTTATCCCAAGTATCTTTTACCCCATTTATAAAAATACTATTTATTATATACAGGATAACCGGTACTTTAATTTTCGTTGTTTTTTGTGACCAACACAAAAATAATCATTAATAGATGTAGAGCGAATAGATTTCATAGAGAAATTATAGGAATATTCAATACAATTTATGACCAGACGTAGCAAACAAACAAATTTGTAAGCAAGGACTTACAATTTGTTTGGTGGTGCATTCCGTGTCATGACAATGTGTACATTTTATTGGACCTTCTACGTGTAAGCTTAAGTGCCGCTTCGTTCCGGTTATGGTATTCTGAACTAAGTGCGGGTACTGAGGACTGAACTTGTTTCATTGTCAAGGAGCTGATTTAATACAGTTTAGTTTTGATTGGGGTATTCTGTTTTTTGACAATGACTGTTCTCTGACTGCAATGCTGTTGACGACGCCGTCTATGTACGATCACTGGTAGTGCAGCTTACCACTAATGTATGGGTTTATACAGATGAGACAAGCTTGTATTGTAAGATAACCACAATCAGCATTATTTCAAAATTTGTGCGACAGGTCCGAGTTAAAAAATGGTTCTAAACCCTCTGTCATCCTGACACTCCCCTCTGTGGGGTGTGCCCTAATACATCAATAAAATAATTTTAGCATTCCAAGTCAAAAGAGAGGTGAAGCGATGGACCGTCTTGTTAATGTAAAATGGATTGATGCTTGTAAGATATAACTAATTTGATGTCTATTAAAATATATTGTTCGTTTCGAGGCCAAAATAAATTTAATTCGCATTAGTGAACCATTTTATTAAATATCACAAAAATTTGTTTACACACTAAAATCAATTTTTACACAACTACAATTTAAATATAAACCATTAATATTGGAATATTAGAGATAAAACTACTGATAACTTGACTTCGATAACTAATTCATATTCTGTATGATCTGCATGAGTGCATACTTTATTTACTTTTGAACTCTAATAATCTATACCTATAAAAGGCGAAGCCCTCATTGACTCACTCATCACAAATTCTCCTACTTCCCATTTACCAAGAGAGTTAAAATTCTGTACAATGATTCTTTAAGCATGAAATAGGAAAACTAAATAGTTTTCATCCTGATCTGACCTTAGGGCTCTGCCAAAGACCCCGACACACTTCCCATGAATTCCTTATGGACATTCATTTTTGTTTGAGCTGATGAAAATACAAACAGCTGCTTTTGAATCGTAGTGGTTCCACGAGCTAACCACAGAATGCAGCACACATAACTGTCAGAGTTTTTTTTTATAAATCACTTGCGGGGCAAAGTCTGCGGGCAACAGCTAGTATACTATACAATAGCAACTAACTTTTACTAATCTATTTTAAGTAAATTTAAAATCGATTTGGATTTTTTGTTTTATAACTGACAATTTTGTCATAAATATAAACCCTCATACACAGCCAGTGAGATAGACCTTCTCTTCAACTAGTATATTGCTACATGACACTAAATATCCTGGGGTTTTCTGGGGTTTATTATTTTTAGAGGCATTGTGTGAAGAGGCCTTCCATACAGGCTTACCTTTTAAATATTAGATCTAACTCCATGTATAAATGAATAGTGATTACTTTACATATAACAGATTTAGATTATTAATGTATTATTTTATGATTTTAAAAAATTTGTATCTTTCAATTACATTACATAATTATCTTCAAAGATATTCTCCTGTTGTATCAGTAATGTTTTCCCCCCTTTTTTATTTAGTGGAATTAAATTAAAGATAATGCGAATTTCTCTAAACTCACACTAGAAGCGCGTTTCACTTATCACTCAGACATTATCACATCATAAACAAATGAATAAATTTATGTATTTACCTAAAGGTGCTTTCCACTATTTCTAAAATTACGCTATACATTTATTCTGTTGCATAGTAGCATCCGTGTGTGGTTTTACTTGATATCAAGAATTGTAATGGCTTATTAGTTGATTTCACGTGTTTAAATGCTTTCTATACGTAAGATTTAATTCGCTTTAAAGGATAGGTTTCTGTTGAATTTCGCAAAGGCCTAACTGTAGCTCTGAATGCATGCAAATGTTACTGATTTATGCGTCTTGCTTCTTTTCAGCTCTCGAATAAAAACACTTTAATTTTGCTGGCGAAAAACTAATAATTGTAACTTTGGTCTGCATATTGTATTTGTATTCAGGAACTAGCAATGACTAGACCTACAAATGAAATTATACTGCATGGGAAGTGATTCATTTTACCGAACAACATTTGTTTAACTTTTTTTAATCCATGACCGACCAATTGGATTGGTGTTATATTGAAAAGGCTCTTTATAAACCATCAGGAAACATATTTTGTTGTATTTGTCACGGAAAAGTGAATAGTTGGTAACACTTAACGTTTAAAAAATTACCTTTTCTCTAGATTTTCCGTGTTACTGTTGTGCAGTATGCATTTAATTCGTGGGATTTTTATCAGGGATATTTTGTAAATTCAGATTGCTGCATGTGAAGCTCAGGTCTCAAAGAGTCCTTCTTAAACTGCGTTTTCCTAGGCACGGAACTTTTCGGCAGCGGAGCGCGGAACGCGGAGATTCTCCGCTCGTAGTTTCAGATCAGCGGAATTCTATTTTCCTAGACGCGGAATTTTTCAGCGACCGACTGCGGAATAACCTAGATCTGTTGGTTATTATACCTATCGTACTTCAGATAATTGGATAGCCTTATATTCATTCAACAAGCTTATCGTCAACTGGCGCACTAAATTTACCCGAACTTATTCTGTAACAACACAAAATCACAGGACACCAGTATAACCTCTACAGACTTCTGCGGCGGAAAGCGGACTCCTCTGCTCCAGAAGCGGACAAAGTTAATCCGCGGCGCGGCGCGTTACAATTCCGCTGTCTATGAAAACAGCGCCATTTGATTACATGATGAGCAGAAACCAACTTACTAACTCCGCTCTCCGCGTTTCGCGCTCCGCTGCCGAAAAGTTCCGCGCCTAGGAAAACCCAGCTTTAAGTGATTCAAGCGTTGAGTAGGCTGTAATTCAGGATTTACTATTGATGCACTCGCTGTATAAGTCATCACGTTCTCGATTCGGTCAAATATACTAATTTTGTAATCAATTGTATATGAAGAGTTTTGCAAACAACGAGATTAGTTTTGTGGGACGTTAGAAATATAAACTTTAAATACCCCCGTTGCAGCAAACCTGCACACTCAACTAGTTTCAAATGGTACTTTACTACCTCATGAAGTCACTTACCAACTTTCATCAAAGCACCTTCATAAACTAGCGAGATATTAATTTTTATTTATTCTCCATAACAAAAACATTAAGACTGAGGATGCTGGTTTGCTGCATCAAGGACCATAAAAATCAGATATTTATTTAAATACCAATGGATTACCATTAGATAAAGTAACATACAAAATTTTACCAATTTATGTTTATAAACAAGCAAGACATCACAAGTTTCTTATTCCCCATAAGAATAACAATATAGCTGCTGATTACGCAGGTTTGCTTCCATGGGGACCACAAAAATGGGGTTTTCATGCAAATATCAGTAAATCCCAACCACATGAAGCCACATACTAAGTTTCATTAGATTCGATTTGTTCATTAATAATAATAGAGATATAAAATTTTACTTATTCTCCATATCTCCATAAACTAACTATGCCAGGCGCGGCGCCGGCGCGGCGGCGCGCCGCGGGACATAGCGCCTTTGGCTATCCGAAGCCCAGTAAACTGATTAGAACATTGTATCGGAGGGTTGTGAGGTTTTTATATATTCATATTGTAATCAAAATTAGCTATCCGATACGCCGACTCGTAGGTCGATCAGACTAACTTTTGGACGGTTGTTTGAGCATTGCAAAGTGTTATAAAACGTAGTTCAAATAAATATGTCACAAAATTTGTATTTAAACCCGAACAATAACCACTATATATCTAAAATTAATTATTAATGTAAGATTATTTTTAACTCCAGAAATATATTAAGACTGATTATTTGTCACTATTCTCTCCTAAAGACTCTTCTTGACGTCATTTTCAAGCTTATATTCATTGGTGATAGAAAGTTATATTAAAAGCGTTTATATAAGTTCGGTATAACTTGGGAAATTACTGTGGGGTAAGGAAAATATTGAAATCAAAGTATTGTTAAGATGTTGGAAAATTTATATATAGTGTTTCTGTCATTTAACGTGCGTTAATACTTATTAAGATCATGGATTTTTTAAAATAACGCAAGATTTATACTTTATAATTTTTTTTTTTATGCCATGTACATTTAATTTGAACACACAAACTTATACAACAGTATTTGTGATGTACTTTTTTATTAATTTATTAATTTACCTGACCGAAATTCAAAACATTTAAAGTTTGTTTTAGTTTTTTTTATTTTTTATGAACAATTGTAACATATATACCAGACATAAAGTATAAGTTATTGTGTTTCTTTATTCTAGATCTTTTTTTTGCGACACCTAACGAAACCCATTCTAGTTATTATAAAAATACCAGGAAATCAAGTTGACGAGAAAGCTTGTCGTAAGTGCGAGTGTTTCAGCTATTGCATATCTAAGTGTAAAACATATCAAATGAACCGATAAATAAAATACTCGGCGACGCCGTATTAAATTACTTTTGCAGCGCGGCGAATGTAGTAGAGTGTATCTGCCCCCCGCGCCATCTGCCGTTGCACCTGCCGTTCCGGCTATAAAACCTGGAGCTGTCCACAGAGGGCTTACAGTCTCAAGCCAACAGTCTAGCTAGCTGTTTGTTGGAGCTGTCCGTAATAGCATCTCTAGTATAGAGTTGGTACCACTATATATTAGAGATGCTACCTTAGCTTAAGGCATGTCTGTGTATTATTAAGCATGTTAGAATAACGCTTGTAGTTTGCTGCTAGTAAATGTAGTTAGTGTATCTGATTGTGGTGTTTGGTGTTGGTTTTTTGAAGTGTTTTATTTACTGATGAAATATGTACTTTTCTTTCACGCTCTACAAGTGGGTAAAGTCTTTAAATATGTCAGGGGGGTTTATAATACGTTTCTCAAATAAACACCTTTCCTAACCCCTTACAAAAAGGTATGGCACGAAAACCGACCTTAAGTCATTACGGCGCGCAAACCGGATGACTTTACCTATCTTAGCCCTTACTCACGAGAAACAGATTCAGTCAGTTTGCTTATTTTTTGTTAAATTTAAGGGGACCTTGGTCAGGTAATTATTGTACTTCGGTTCGTAAAACTCTGACGCCTACACAGTGATGAACGTCCTTGCGGTTTCAGAGTGCGCGACTGTTGTTAACTGACCATTTTGCTTTTATTTATTTATTTTTTTTTTGTTTTTTTTGGGGGGGATAACTTTTCGGGGGAGAGGTTAGTGTTCCGTTATCAGGTTTATTGCCTATAATTGCGAGCTTTAAACTAGTCCTCTTCTCCTAATACAGAGCGGGGAATAGAGCAGTTTGTGGTCAAAGTGAGAATCACTTACTGCTCTATTCCCCGCTTTGGCAAAATGTTCAGATGACCTTGGGGACTTAGAAAATTCAGAAAATTCTCGTCTCTTAAAATACTGGAAGATATGTATTGATTTTTCTGGAGAGATTAATGTTTAGTTATTACAGAATTCAGATCCGACCAAGGGTATAGCAGTAATAGTTAAAAACAACTATTTTGAAGGTCAAATCTAAATAATTTATTTATTTCTAGTTTAACATATGCCAATTGGGTACTCAAATTACGAAGATTGATCAGAGGAACAAGTTGGTGCAAACATAATTCAGATATGACCAAGGGTATAGCAGTAATAGCTAAAAATAACTATTTTGAAGGTCAAATCTAAATCATTTCTTTATTTCTAGTTTAACATATGCCATGTGGGTACTCAAATTACGCAGATTGATCAGAGGAACAAGTTGGTGCAAACAGAATTCAGATCCGACCAAGGGTATAGCAGTAATAGCCAAAAACAACTATTTTGAAGGTCAAATCTAAATAATTTCTTTATTTCTAGTTTAACATATGTCAAGTGGGTACTCTACTGACACGGCTCAGCAAGACGAACCTTAAGGTGCAGTCAGAATTCAGATCCGACCAAGGGTATAGCAGCAACAGCGAAAAAACAACTATTTTCAAGGTCAAATCTAAATAATTTCTTTATTTCTAGTTTAAAATATGCCAAGTGGGTACTCAAATTACGCAGACCGATCAGAGGAACAAGTTGGTGCAAACAGAATTCAGATCCGACCAAGTGTATAGCAGTAATAGCCAAAAACAACTATTTTGAAGGTCACATCTAAATAATTTCTTTATTTCTAGTTTAACATATGACAAGTGGGTACTCAAATTACGCGGATTGATCAGAGGAACAAGTTGGTGCAAACAGAATTCAGATCCGACCAAGGGTGTAGCAGTAGCCAAAAATAACTATTTTCAAGGGCAAGCCTATATAACTTCTTTATTTTTGGCTTAAAGTTATTGTGCGATGTAAAACTTGGTGGGGGGACTGGTATGGTGGGGGGACTGGTGTGGTGGGGGGAAGAGTCGAGTACCTAACCTACGCGCAAACGCTACATCACTATATGTCTAGCTCTTGCGCGGTACACATGGATTCACAAATACAAGACAATAATGTTTCTTCCACATCTTTATCTTTTAATATTTACCAAGCTGACACTAATGAATCGACTGATCAAATACAAGTACAAGAAGTGTCTACCACAACATCCTCTGATACAGAAGCAATTACGTTATCCTTGATGGGATTTAACTAATGGATATTTTATTCATAGTCTTCCTCCCCGCTCCAGCTGCCATCTGCCGCCTGCCACCTGCCGCCTGCCATCTGCCGTCCGCCATCTGCTCCGCCCCCACCACACTTTTACCCCCACCATTTTGTTTGATACCAAAACGCTAGCTAGCGAATAGTCAGTACACCTCCGGCTCTCGACCGGTGAACATCGAGCTCTCCGAGACGCTCTTCACAAAATAACAATATCATTTCACTCAAGATCTGATAGATGTTTCTATTTCATTGCCGTCAGGTATTATTTCCACCTGACAGCAATGAAATGCAAACACCTAACAGAACAGATAGGTGTCGAAAACACAACATTGACTCTGCGCAGGAATCAAAGTATCTACCGTCTTTCATCAGAAAGCGAAGTGATGGCCGCAACTGAATTATTGTAAATAAAATAAAGTAATATTTGTAATAGTACTACCTCGCACTCGTATCATTCGATTGTTTCATTCGATGGTTTTCATTCGATATTTATTATCGATTAACTATCGAATCACAATCGAATGATACGAGTGCGAGGTAGATTTTTTTTTAAAAACTTCACCGTGTCCTTGAACTTTGAACTTTACCTCATTACGTCACAAAACCGCCTACGTCACTGGCTCAGCCTCAGATGACGTATTTAATGACTCAGCACTTCCGGTCACGTGACCGGAAGCCATAAATCACTTGGCCCAGAAGCCCCAAATGCCCACTACTAAAATCCCAGATTTTGATATGTTTAAAGTATACCCTTACACGCGGGTTCCTAGGTATATTTTGCACGGAAACATTGCTGATTATTTATCAAGATGCCTGTTTTATTTGATCTATAAACATTAGTCAACACAGGTTGTTTATAAAACATTAACACTGACGCAACAATAAGTTAATAATCTTGACCTCATTGGATGCCGATTGTGTAAACTAACTGTAACAATTATTTAAAGATAGCCTTATCTCTATCGGTTTTAATAACGATTTTATTTAGTTTCGCTGGAGATATGTGCTCATCATGGCGGCTAGGTTTGTATAGTTATATAATTAATGTTGTTCGTATAATTTATTTTGGGTGACCTATTAAGTTTATCTAGGCTACGGGCGGAAGTAAAAATGTTTTCTAACCTTTACTTAAACAAGTTTACAACTGATTTATTTAATTTCATGGTTGATTGAATTTACAACAAATCTCTACTGGCTCTGGCTAACTAAACTGACATCAACTCTAATATAAATTCGCCATCACCAACAATGAATTTTAAACAAAGAATGGCTCTGGTTGTCTGACATCAATTTTATGTATTCTAAATTTTCTTACATAACGATAATTGTTATGAATATTATAACTTGACAAAGTTAGGATCAGGCGAAGTTGAAACGATATTTAACAATAAAATTATGTTTTTCCGTTGATTAATTTATCCCCACAGAACCACCACTAAAAACCACGTATAAAGCCTTCGGTACCATATCATATCATGTATAAAAGGTCATCACAGGAAAATTTGTAACATTTCAAATTTTAATTTATCGTATTAAACGTACTAATACAAATTAATCGTTTTTCTAAATTAAAAGTGTCTTGATGTCCTCAACATCTGTATACAATTGAATATTTTCTGATAGATTTTGTAATTTATGTTATTTTGAGTTCTAAAAATGTTTGTTTTTATTAAGTTAAATAGTTGTTTGTAATAATATGTTTTAAAATGTAACAACTTAATTACAAGAAGTGCACTTATCGATAGATAAAGAATTGTAGATTGTAAAATATATCCCTTATGATTAAGCTTGCCCGCACACTGAATAGCGATACTAAAACACATGTATATGTGACACTGAAACACATGTATATATGACGCTGAAACATATGTATAAGTGACACTGAAACACATGATAACTTGATATTAATAGGCATGCAAGAGACCACTTCAACTTGAGCTATGAACTTGAAATTTGAATAGGGTTTTGGGGGCGGAGCCGACACTACCACATACTTCGGGATTTTGACAATAATACAACTGTGGTACTATGACCTTTTGCCACATCTTGCTCTCTTCACCCTTAGGTCTAGATTTTTATATCTGTAGCAATTTTTATACGCTCAAAAAATACAAAAAAGTGAATTAAAATAGAGTATAGTGTTGTATGTAAACTTTACGGAGACCACGCGGATTTTAGATGATCTACAACTTTGGTTTACGTTATCCTGAGGCTAAACAGTGACCTGGGGTCGAATCCCCCATAGGGGTCTAGGGGCGGCACCCCAAGCGAACGAAGCGAGTTGCCTAGTAAACAAATCCTCGGTAAGCTAGCGCATGGTGATCACGATCACACAACGTGCCTGCCCTTTTATTGTCCATAAATACATACTTTTAATGAGTACTAAGTACTAGTTATACTATTGTATAGGTGCCTGTATGTGAATAAACTAACCGTTGAACGATTCAATGAATAGTCTTAATTTAACCTAAAGTAGTTTAAATTATTTGTTCAACGCAAATAAATTTCCCTTTCCCAATCGTAAAAGTAAGTTATGTTTGCGCCAATATGCAATCATAGTCCTATACTCTAATACAAGCAATGTCTCTTTGTTTATTTACAAAATTGATCTCGAAATCCAGCGGAACGATTTGGCTCAAACTTTGGAATAGGCTTGTGGGCTTTGGGACCTAATAGATCGCTTGGTAAAAACCGCAACTCGGGGAAAGTAATATTTTGTTAAAAATATCAAATGAAAATGTTAACATCAGAATTATAACAGCTGTGAATCAATAACCAGTGAACTGCCAAAGAAGCAGACTATTTATTTATCGGATGGAGAACATTAATAAGATTATTAATGTTTACTGCCAGTAAGATACGATAGAAATGGACCGATTGTAAATTCGAAATGGAAATGGCGAAACATAAATTATGTATGTAAAACTAATTCAACATATATTTCCACGAGATTTTAAAAATGTGCAGACACGTCAACAAGATCGAGGAAGTTCACTGCTAAATGAGAAGAGACAACATCATGTTAAAGTGCTCCTTCCTTCAGGTAAACCACTGACATTGCATAGTTGCATATAAAAGAAAGTGCGCATTTTATGTTTTACCTGTGCGGCGCGCAGCCTTGGAGCTACGGAGGTATATAGGCGCAGCCCGCCGCCGCGGCCCAGTCTATAGTGTCGCTTACCCAGTGCCGTACATAGCTGTATATACATTATATATACTTGACTACACCAGTACACCGACCGAAACTGGATTACATTTACCCATCTTGCCCGCTGGTGAGTGCAATAGCAATTGACTAAATTTATTTTAGTATTAGTTGTTCGCTGTTCAAAAGTAGTTTTGTGTTTTTTCTAAATAACAATATGTTTTTAGTATATAAACTGCGCAGCATTATTATTCTACTAGTCTAATTTGTTAGAAAATTAAACCCCCATAATTTCGTTCTTATGTTTGGAACGTTCAGATTAAACATCAAATTAATGTAAAATCACTTTGTTTCATAAAAACTAAAGCTTGATGTTTTAAGTATACACATTTTTAATATTACACATTTTATTTGTTTTGTATTTTATTCAGAAAAATAAAAGCAACGTAGGTTGTTATAGGCTTTCAACCAATTCACTCAATCTTTACTTGTGTGTTAGATAAAACAGTTTAAGAAGTTTCATAAATTTGTTAATTATCATTTTTGTTTAAGTGTTTAAATTACATGAAAATAATCTAAGTTCCAAATCTGTTTGTTTTACTGTTTCAATGTTTTACCTAGGTCCTTTATAACAATCTTACACAAAAAGATACATACATCTAAATTTAATTATACAGTAGTTCAAAGTTAACTCATGACCACCTAAATGGTTACATCATAGTTTATACTTGTAGCTTGTTACACCTGTCCGCCTATACTGACCGCCCGTCACTCACCAAGGACGCGACAGGAGCCCCAAATAGGCTATGATCCAATATCATACCACTTAAATTCTACGTGAGGGTCAGATACACTGACGGGAAACACTTATTGGGGATGAATCATTCGGCGAATCAAGGACGTAGGGAAATGGGGTCAAGGCTCAGGCATCAGGTTCAGTAACTAGGAGTACGCTCAAATATTCGCGTAATGGGATGACCGAACTCAGAAATGGTAGAAGAATGTTACTGCTGCTAACGTAGTTCTAACAGAAATTTCATCACAAAATATTAAACGAGTTTGCACGCAGCACGCTGACGTGAGGGAAGTGAATTTCCACATACAAAACTTTTAAAACTCAAAATCAGTGTAAAAACATACATTTGTCCAATTTTTATCGAAATCTGAAAACATTGATTTTTTGGCTGTTCTGATACTCCTGGTTTCATTTACTTGCAAAGCTGGGAATACAATTTTGCGCATTATAAGGTTAGGAGAAGGTCCAGTCAGGCTTGAAAGTAGGTGTGACAGGACCAGGTGTAGCTGGGGGTAATAAAAGTACTCTAACAAAGGAATAAAAGGATTTTCTAGTGTAAAACCACCACAAGACAACGTACTGTGTTTAGCCGATACACATTTTCTTTAATAACTTGGTAAATATTTATGCTAGAATGACGAGAGAGGGCTTACAACTTTCGCCTTTCTAATTTACATCTTTTTACATGCATTAATTTTACATCTGGGGCTTTTCTGACCCTTTTTGGGCCCAAAAACTCGAAATTTGAAAGATTAATCTCAAAAAAATGGGTTTAGAGTTTTCCGATTGTTTTGCCAACGAACTTGTCCAACAGATTATAGAAAGGAACGTCCCTACCAAATTTGAAGTAAATCGGACAAAAAATGCGACCGCTAGAGTGCATACACATATAACACATATATAGAGTGCATATACATATATATATATACAATTTTGAACGACCCCCCAAAACGTGTTCAGGGGGTCACGTTAGGAACTTCTATGGTGGTCTCGGGCTTAAGTTTCACCGTGCGTGTCATGCTAGTAGTTCACTTTCCAAAGGAAATTCACCAATAAATAGTCTTGATCCTGGGAACTCTGTAGGAAAATATCTACTTTCATTTTGGTTAATTTTAGGTCCTGGTTAATACATTGTTCTTAAATGAGGTGCAAATTTTTCAACAAAAAATAACACAGTAAGTTGCCAATGCAGGTGTGCCTCTATTTTTAAATTGAAAATTACCTGAGTACGCAGGTTTGCTATGACGGGGGTATTTAAATATCATAAACTGTCAAAAGAACACAGCTGGCAGAAGTAAATACGAAATAAATGGCTGCTGCAATCTAGCAAAATAACTTACAAGACTCACATTATAGGAGAACGTTATCTTTATTTGTAAAAATTTGTATTAGTTTTTAAACCTAAACATTTCAAAAACCTTTGATAAATTGAATTAACTATGTTAAACGGTGGGGGACAAGCCATTGGGGCAAATCGACGTTGGGGTAGTCTCTCGCCGGGTCCCGTTAAGCGGAGCCAATCAAACGTGAGCTCGCCGCAACGACCAGAGCCAATCAGCTGTTAGCTCGCCAAAGCACCTGTCAGTTGAGGCTTTACTATATTTTAATTGATAATTTTTACCCTCTGTTGAATGAGTACCAACATAAGTGCTGGAGAAAAAAATCTCTAATTGGTTAGGCAAGGGAAGGTTTATTTTATTATTTTAAAACGATAGTGCGTTAAAAGTAAAACGAACATTAAGATAATGGAAAAGTTAAAAGAATAGTAAATAAATGATCGTTATAACAAATATAACGAAATGCATACATCCGATCGATATGAGTAGTATATCCAACATATTTTACCTGATAACTTTTTAATCATAGTTATTGTAGTAAAGTGGCTAGTTAAGATTTGTTGATTTATTATACATTTTACGTCCTATAATGTACCAGGCACTATATTCATAGTTATGTATGTTAGATATAAGTCAAAGTAACGAAACGAAGCTAATCTGTAACATATTTAATTATTTTTATCTTGTTTCTGCGATGTAATATGGATAAATCTGGCCAGAAAGTTTAGTTTTATGTTTTCAATTGTAGCCCTAACGTTAAAAATTGAGTCTTTTGCATGCAATATTACCCAACATGTAACTTTTTTTAAATTACCCAACATGTAACGTAAAACGCTGATTACTTTAGCCCTTACCTAAAATGCCCTGAATCATCCTTGATCGCAGAAACACGCATAGGGTTTTTCACCAGGCCTAAACTTAATTTCACTTGACGTTAATCTTAGTTTACCTAATTCATTGTTAATAGATCTGATAGAATGAAACTAAATTTCGGAAATGTGTATTCTTAAAGCAACGTATTAAGCAGCAAGAATTCCTATTTCTAGAGTCGTTTTAAAACCACGGGAGTATGTCGAATTATACTTCTATAATAAACATAGGCCTACAAGCAAACAAGCCTTCCGTATCACCAAATTAAGTTTTGTTATTAATCTTGCAAACTTCTTGAAACTGATCATGTGATGGTAATAAAACAATATTTTGGGTAAAAAAGTACATGCAATGAAAAATGTAAAACCAAAAGCACGTGAAAATGTTGAACGTGAGTTTCGAACGCGTGCCGCTAGGTTGACAGGTTGACAGTTTACCACTCGACTGACTGAGCTATCGTAGCAACTGACTGAGAGTAACAACGATATACGTCTTTAATTTTCAGTAGTGTATTCGTCTACCTATTCTGACTGCTATGTTACTTTAGAGTAAATGCTTATATAATAACATGAAAACCTCTTAACCTTTATATATTTTACAATATGCGTCAAATTCCCTTCCTTCTGGATACCGGGAAATTAGTTATGGTTAAATTGTTAACTTGGATTTACAATAAAATCATTTCCTTCTCAATACTTCACACACCAATTTTGGTTTCGTATTCAGATCTAACACTTGCATATATAGTGTACCAGAGTTTTAATAATATAACAAAATAACGATTTAGTATTACCTTTCTTTAGTGTCCTCATTATTTATCTTATGTCATAAAACTATGTGTAAGGGGGATTGGTGGGTTTCAACGAAAGTTTAGCCTTGGTTTCAATCGAGAAAACAGTGTGGTTTACTTCATAAAAAAACACTCGGTACCTAACTATGAACCACAAATAGTTTGTCCCACCCAACATTGCTCATTACATTTCTGTTACCGATATCTCACTAAACTATATTTATTTTAATCATCAGTAATTTAACAGCTTTAGGCTACAGTGAAATATCATACATTAAGATATTCTGCTTTCAGTGTTGACCTACTGCAAATTCTTAACCTATTTTACAATCATATTTTGGTAGGCCTACTGAGAAAGTTACTGTTACTCTTTTTTCCGATTAAACAACCACTTCATATTTAAAGCCACCAAATTATCCTTTTATTCGTTACTATTAATGAACATCGATTTGCAATAATTTATGGTAAAATTAATAGATTTTGTTGACTTTAAACACAGATATGTTGACTTTGAGAGTAAAACAGCAACAATATAAATACAAATTCACTAACATATATTAAATACCTGCCAATTTATACTACCAATACTACCTTTTGACATTATTATTTTATACCTCTAATTTTTGTAACGGGTAATTTACTCAATGATGCATTGTGGCTATGACGTTGGCAGTCTTTCAGCCGCCTTTGGAATTTACGCTGAGTAGACTTTCAATGAACTTGCCAATGACCAACAGAGTTTGACCTTAACGACACCGAACGTTTTCATTGGCTAACAAGATTTTCATTCAACATCGTTTCCCCAACGCCACGTTGCCCGAAAGCATGGTTCCCAAACGGAGAGTACTTTAATTATTTAATCATAAAATGTATTTGTAAATTATCATAAATATGATCATTCGTAAGTAGTTTTTTGTGATTAACAAACAATATTTTATTATCATCTCGCACTTTACTAAAGGCAATTTGTGTTCAATGCTTTACCTTATGGAAATTGTACAACTTTTAAAAGTTAATTATTGAAGAACTGTTAAACGAGTGTAATCTTTTTTGAACTGGAAGCGCAAATTATACTGGAAAACAGTTGTGTAAAATTTGAAAATGATCCGTGCAGCGGTTTTCATGTTATTGCATTACAAACACACACACCCACACACTGACGGACAATGAATAAAACGGAAAACGGTCTCTGCTAATACATAGATTCCTTCACTTCGTTCCGTCATCAATAAGATACGACTTCTTCCAGTTGCCGTATACTTCATAAAACATCTGCGCAATCGCGTGAAACAATAAAGATAGGGGAAAGGAGCGTTTGAGAGGTCCGCTGGATTACTGTCCACAGCTATTTTACACTCAAAGTCGATTTGAAAAAAGTAATCGTAAATGTAAATGTCTTTAATGTTTCATCTGATTTTAAAAATGCTTGTAAATTTTACTCGGTTCAAAATGTGCAAAAAGTTAAACGAGTTAACATTATATGGGCCACTGACTTTGATTCAAAGATTTATGGGCGCGTTGTAGAGCTTAATACTTACTGCAAATCCTTTCATTGCGTTGTGGGATTGGGAGGGGGAGATAGCAACGGCTGTGCTTAAGGACGAGCTTAAGTTGGGTGTACTTTTATTACGATAATGTGAATAATATATGACTCATATTTATGAGGTTGAGCTTTGCTAGGAGGTTACTTCCCTAGTAGCACACATCGTTGGCCCAACGATGGGGAATGGTTGGGATGGTTAGAAGTAGTTGGATAATGGTCGGTTAGCAAATACAACCATAGGAGACGTTGGGCCAACGAACCAATCGTTGGTTAACCCGCGTTGGCGAATCCAACCATAGCAGATGTTGGGCCATCAAAAGCTATGGTTGGCAGATCACACTATATTATATTAGTATTATTAATAATAGTAATGTATATATTATATTATACCGTATTAACATCATATATTTTATTATTATAATTATATTAAATATTAATTTGCTCATAGTTTAGTTTATCATACTTCATAGCAAGAATAGACACATAAATAAAAAAAACAAACAAATTACATTGTTCCAACTTTTATTACTATTATTACAGTGATTTGCGCAAGTAGATTAATTTATAGAAGAATTAAAGGAAGTATTATCCAATGTCCTAGTCGTGTAGGTGTGCACTATTGGTAATTGTTATATCCTAGTCCTTCCATTCACTTACACGAGTCAAAGTGGCCGCGAGGGTTAGGGCGTGTGTACAGTAAGTCAGAGGTCGTAGGTTTAAGACTCGACCAGGGCACAATACTTTTGCTTTTCAAATCATTTATACAAATTTATATTGGTTTATTAAGCCAATTCAATGTGAAATCGTGGTTTTTTATACAAAATAACCATTTAAATACAAAATTATAAACTGTTGGCATTTGGTTGGCGAATACAACGTTGGCCCAACGGTGCGCCAACGGACATTTCTTACTGTTAGCCAACGAACTGAGCCAACCATTTCCCAACGTTGGCCCAACCATTGATTTTGAAATTTATAATCAATGGCCCAACGATTTGTGCTACTAGGGTTACTGATACTTTACCACGTGAACGTTTCTTTGACAGATCACTGGTTGCTTTTGATCAGCTGTTGTTACAATTAATTTGTTATGAATTTCAACTCCATAAGCACAATGTTAAAAATTTAACTTTCCTGAGGTTTAAGATTTTGCAAATAGATTTTTAAGTCCCTGAAATCCTTATTTTCAAAGTTTGAGCAAACCCGTCCTTACGGATTCCGTATAAACATTTTTCTTTAAAAAGTTTAGGAAAGGACTAAGTCAATTATTGACTTCAGATTACAAATAAATACACTGCATTCAAATTATATTTCAATTAACCGCTAAATTTTAAACCTAATCATATTTTCGGAGGCATTCTTTAACGAGTCGTCCAGTCCGTCCTTGCCAATATCAAAGACATTCTCAAATATTTTTCTCGAGTGGACTATATTCACGAGAATCTTGTAAGCATTTTTATAGCATAACAATTATTGATTTAATGATAAAGTATCTAGACCGAGCACCTTTCGTCGCTCCAAAAGCAGCACCAAAACAATAACAAGGCAACTTTTTTGTATCCGTATGTATAACGTTGCAACCTTTTTAGGTCAATGGGGTGGAGCCCTGATATGTGGGGGAAAATTAATCAAAAATATGTTTGGTCCCCTACAACGTTGTATGGTCCAGGAGTATTTTTGAGGACAAAACAGTTAGTACAGAATTTACTCCAAAACATGGAACTTGGCAGCTTTTAAGAAAAGACCCTGAGGTCTGAGTGAAAAAAGTATCTAAAGTTATTTGGTCCTCTACAACGTAATGTGGTGTTGGAGCAGTTTTGAAGAGCCTTTTTACTGGAGTACAACTTTATTAGTATGAATATTTTTTCCTTAAGAATAAATTGGTAACGTTGAGCCAGTGGGGCGCAGCACTAGCGTCGAGTAGGGTAGGGGTAGCACTAGTGCTAGGGTAGGGTAGCACTAGGGTCGGGGTTTCAGAAAAAGGTATCCAATTATATCCAAATAATGTTATGGATCAAGGATCAATGACAATTGGCTAAATCACCCAAAAAAATCGGAAACAATAATATTGCAACTTTGCCAGCAGGCGGGGCCCTAAGGTTGGTTGGGGGCATTTATCCAACGTTGGAGCATCATTCAAGAGATGCGGATTTGTAACAAAATCCAAAGAACCATCACACGTCAAAATTGGGTATCAGAAAGTCATAGAAAAAGCCAGTTAGGAAAAGCCCTGAGACTGGGAAAAAATGTATTCAAAGTCTTTTTAGTCCTCCAAAAACGTGTTACGGTCTGGGAGCAGATTTGAGGAGCCGTTTACGAGCCATTTGGTAAAAAACATGTTCTCCAAAAACAAGACAGCTTCTTGATGCCATTGGGGCGGAGCCCGTATCTACACGTTTTTGGTCCTCTACAACGTGGTGTGGCCCGGGGCAGTTTTGAGGAGCCGTTTTTGAAATCACCTGAGACACACGCTTTTTACGTTATTATTAGTATAACTTTAACTTTTTCTTAAATTAAATCAGCAAATTGATTTAGTTTAGAACTAGCTAAGGTAAATCATAGAATAGAACATTTAGTAACGCGTCTAGCAATGGCCATTTAATAGATTTATTTAATAGATTTTTACTATTCGCTTTTCTATCACGGGCGGAGATCTCCTCGTTACCTTCACTCGCCGTCGTGTTTAGCCAAGCGCTACACGCATTCGCCCATCCACACGCCTGATTAAAACCGTCCACAGTCGTTTGTGTATTCGTTGTTAAAACAAAGAAAAGAAATAAGAATAACCTGTTTTAAATTAGGCTTGTTTCATACTTTTTGGTTTCGTCGATTAAACGAAAATACAATTTTTAACATATTTCAATTTCTAAATTTATCTCCTGGCTTAAAAATTCCCTCCCATATTTCCTCACAAATGAAATAAAATCATTGCATTAGGACCCATCGAGTGGCATCCCAAAATCTTTTCCCTAGCTCGTTTAATTTTCTCCTGAATTCTCTCGTAGTATACGAGTGCACGAGCAAGTTTACTTTGAGGCTTTTTCATATATATACATGGTGTAAAAAAACCTTTCAGGACTTTGGGATATGATTCGTTGTACAAAAAAAAGACAGAAGTTCATATGAAGGTAAAACTAAAACGATTAGTTTTCCGTCTATCTGTCTGTGTTGGTTTTTTACTTAATACGTAATATCTTAGGAATATCTGAAGATATCGACTTCAAACTTGGTACATGCATTACATCTAATAAGACTCATTATGGTATGAAATATCAAGATTATACTTTGTACCATTTCAAAATGGCGGCCATTTTTTTCAAAGCTAATTTATCTTATAAACTGTAACATTTATGAAAAACAAAAATGGCCGCCATTTTGAAATGGTAGAAAGTAGAAACTTGATATTTAATGCAAAAGCGGGTCTTATTAGATGTAATACATGTACCAAGTTTGAAGTCGATATCTTCAGATTTTCTTAAGATATAACGTTTTAATTTTAAAAAAACACATACAGACAGATAAACGGAAAACTAAGCGTTTTAGGTCATACCTTCATATGAACTTTTTTTATTTTTGTATGTCGAATCATATCCTAGAGTCCTGAAAGGTTTTTTTTACAGCCTGTATAAGGACTAGTTGGTCCTGTAAGGACCTACGGAAAACGCTTTACACACATGGATAGCCATTAAACAAATAACGGGAATTAAGTAGTTCTTCGTTTACCCATAACCAATTGGTAGAAACTTACTTATTCATGACCTATTATTCCTAGTTAAGTATCCGTTTCGAGGCCGCTGAAATCTCAAACGTACTTATTTGTTGTGTAACAAAATCGCATTGTTTTCACCTGCAACTCTGATAGTTTACACCTGCGACTGCTGTTGTTTTTTGTAATCTTAAGATGTTTAATTTTCCCTTCGTCAATCAAAATATATTTCAAAATATTAGTGGCGCCTCTTGTATATAAATGTTTCAGCTTATCGTAGTTTTATCGTTATTGCAATATTTAATCAATGGAATAATACCAGTAGATGAAAAGAGGGGGAACGGCGACCTAAATGTCGGAGGACGAGGTCGGATGCAGAGTCACGTGATCATCACGTGACGTCACCATTGTTAGGTGACATAATTTCTCCAGAATTACCGGGTGTTTTTATGGGAAATTTCCTAGTTTTGATAATTTTTTGGCTAACAAAACTTATATTTGTCACCTTTTGCCCTAAAAATTCGTGTTTTTTAACCCAATTTTGACATGCTCTTAACTTAACATGCTCATATAGGTAAAAAAAAAACAAATCACTATGCTTTCAGCTACTTAGTTTCGGCTACCCCATTTAAAATTGTTTTTACGATACAATGTATGTTATTTTGATTTTCTTATGGGAAATTATTATTATCTCCTATAATATGAAACACTTGCTTATCTTGGTCTTTCGTAGGGTGTTTAAGGTCTTTCACCTTCAAATGTATAACACCCATCGGCAACGCATGTCACACATGTCGTCACATTGGATTGCACCGCACAACGATCCCGGTTACCGAGCCTCGATGATGGTAACGTGCATTGGCGATGGTCGTTATACCACGATTTGCGTGAGTGTCGTACGGACACACTTTTTGATCGAATCGTTTGACGCACGTCCAGACGCTCATCATTATTATTTATTAAATTTGTAATTTCCATCTACATATATTGTAATATACATACAATATATGTATTACAATTGTTGTGACTCAATATTGATGCCAACTAAATCTGACGCTAGTTGAAGGGGGTGGTATCAATACACCCTAATTTTTACCTTCATTGTATGAAACCATCGCAAAAACGCATCTAAAAATAGGGGTGAGAAAAATCAGCACCCCTTTTTAATTATGAATATCACTTAAAAATATGTATTATCAACATCAAACTTGTCTATAAATCAGACCCGTTCAATTGACGGGTTGTGAATTTCGGCCTTTTTTAGGGTGTTTATTATCTTTCACCTACAAATGTATAATGTTCATTGACAACTCACGTCACAAACATCGTCAGACGCATCGCACCATACAACGATCGCGGTTACCGTGCGTCGACGATGGTCGTTATACCGTGACTTACGTTAATGTCGTACGGACTCACTTTATAAGAATCGTTTGACGCACGTTTAGACACTCATTATTATTAGACGCTCCTCTAAATTAGTAAGTCAACTGACAACAAATGAAAATATCCCTCATATTGTGCAGTTTAACAGACTGGTCAATATAAATCTTAAAACTATACTCTTCTTGGATATACAAGTTTTAAAACACACCAAATAGCACTCTTTACATGGATAATTTGAAACTAAGCTAACAGATTTGATATAATTCATGTTAAAACTGTACATTTGAAGACATGGTTTACCGGAATAAGTCATTTTACCCATACATATTCATATAACTGCAGTTGAATTTGTGGTTCTAAAGTAAATTTACGAATTATAAGAGTTTTGCCTTGGATTTTACAGTATATAATTTGATTTTCCCATATGAAAACACAGTACAGTATTGGCTAATTATGAGGATTGACTTGGAATTTACAGACTAAAAGTAATTTTGTCCTATTCATATGAGTAAAAATTTCACAACTATGTAATGGTTCACATTGAAGGTGGAGACAGTTGATCTTATAACCTCGACAGATAACAAGTCTTAAACCAATTATTTTTCACAACAGGCGGAGCTTAGTGCGAGATAGCAGACACTATAGACGCAATGAGTCGACCAATATTTATTGAATTACAATATTAAAATGAAATTTTCGCTTTTAAAACTGATTTTTTAAAATATATAAAGTGTGAGTAATAATATTGGCTTGGATATCACCGCGACATTAACCTCTAACCGTGAGATAACAGACCTCAAACGTGCAGAATTTATGAGTTGAACAGTATTTTTTGAATCACAACAGCAAAAATTAACTATTGCAAAACTGAATTATTTACGTGAAAAGTATAGTTTTACTAAGATTTTTTCTTCGTTTAGTCGACGCTCTGGGGAACCCGATGACGTCATGCGAATTTAATCTAGGGAATTTAACATGTCAACATTGGGTTAAAAACAAGAAATTTTAAGGTGAAATAGGCCAAATTTATGTTGTTTTGGCAAAAAATGCACAAAATTAGAACATTCCGATTAACATTCACATGCTGTTTGAGTATAATTTACCTCACAGGATGATTTTTATGTTGTTTAGCACAGGCTTTGAAGTTAAGAGCATGTCAAAATTGGGTTAAACAAACACGAATTTTTAGGGGGAAAGGTGACAAATATAAGTTTTTTAGTCAACAAAAATGATCAAAACTAGAAAATTTACCTAAAAAACAGCTAATTCTGGAAAAATTATGTCATCAACAATGGTGACGTCACGTGATCACGTGATAATACCTGTGGTAGGTGACAATAGTAAGGAGGGAATTAAATTAGCTAGAAAGGGAGATAGAATGAACTAACTAAAAGTGAATTTGAGAAGCGACAAAAATATATATTCCAAGTTCGATTTGCTGAGAAAAGAGAATTATAGTGATTATTAGTGTGTTTATTTGTAGTGCATGTGAATTACAGTGTTAGTGAGATAAATTGTTTACTTAAAAGGGGGCTCCGGTCACGCAACAACTAGCGTACCTGCTTCTCCCATAAGGCTCTCTAATGTTAACTTTCAAAGCCCGTCTCTTCTCAACGTATTATCTGAAATCGTTGATTTATGATGTATCGCGATTTCAGTGAACATAATTCCTATATCACAAATAGTTTACCCTTTTAAAAATTCGTAAATACCTATGGAATATTTGTAATTGTATTTCACGATTGATATTTTTGATCTCTAAATTCTGCTGACTGAAATAACTAGTTATCTTTTTGCTCTTTAAAATGAGCCATAAGTCAACAATGATGGATAATCCGTTGAGGAGTAACGGTATTTGAAAGTTATCATTGGCCTTATGGGGTAAGCAGGTAGAAATGTCAAATGTTTCCTGTCTGCAGCCCACTCATTACAGAACAACGTTCACTTATTTAAACATTAGTGAAAACATTATCATCATCAAGAATGCCTTCATCATAATGCGCGATAGACGTGTTAATTATAATTGTCAAGTTTACCTACCAGTGCAGTGTTTAATTGTCAAGTTTAAAAGTGCAGTGTTTTAAGAATACAATACCTGTGTGCAAAAAGAAAAACCAATATGTCGGAAAGGCGCTACTACAGCAGAACACTGACTGTATATTGCAGAATTCGATGTGAAGGCGCCGCCAGGCAACCTTTCGAAGAGTTGGTCCAGTACGTGGAGCAATTCTCAGTTAAACTGTTGTCCTTATAAATCCTGAGATGTACTAAACCGATTGAAATTCTGGAAGAGACAATAATAAGGCATTTAAATCAAGTAAACATAAAACAACATTACCAAAGGTTTTTTTAAAAGAAATCATAGATAGAACGTACGTAAAAAAGTGTCTTTTAATTTAATTTGGCCTTTTAAATGTATTGAAAGAGTGCATGTCAAGTTGAATTAAATTACATTAGGGTTGTTTTCGGTACCCAATTTAACAGTCTTTTTAAACAATGAATACTGGATATTAATACTGAATTAATTATTAATGTAAATAAATTAAATTGTATAACAAAAATAATTTGCATAAAGAGAGTTCGAAATTAGTTAATAAGCATGCAAAACAACTTACGTTCGTAACGTTCACGCTAATTTCTACCCAGCTTATTTATATCACACAATGTCTTGACTTCCTAGCATACCCAAACCTATTTACGTCTTTTAACTTTATTCTAATTTAACTAACTCTATTAATTATTTGTAGATCCTACAGTAATCATATATTTTATTATATGCATTTTTCTTCTAACATTGTCAACTAATGGCTTAGGCCTAATTGAGTAATTTCTATAAGCATATAAATACATTGCAACCATGGAAAAACATAGTAAATATGTTGCCACGTTTGTAAATATCATGTATTCATTTGTTAAATAAAATAGATTAACTAATAATTAATTGCTCATCTTACGGGTAGTTTGCGCGCAAAGATTCGCGCAACTCAATTTCAGGTTTTTATTTTTCCAAAATATAAATTTTATTTTGAAATGAAGTCTATGTAAAGTGTGTGTGTGTGTGTGTGTGTGTGTGTGTGTGTGTGTGTGTTTGTGTGTGTGATTCGTACTACCCTTTAATTATTTGTTAATACTAAAACCACTTAAAAATTGCATATCTCGTATGTGTTATATAAATTACAAGAGTAAAACCACCCTAACGAGTAATTAATATAACTATTAACTATCCATTAATATTTATTATACTTACTCACCAGCTTGCGGTGTCGATCCATACTTATTCAAAGACATCTAAATCAAGGTCAGGTGTAATTGGTCTTATTGTATTGTTTCAAATTGTAGTTTTGAGAATGTGGGAGAGGGGAGGGGCAGTCCTGCCCGGAAAGGCCAAGGATAAGGATCGTCTCTAACGAGATCGTGACGACAGCTTCAAACGCTGAGGAAGAGATAACCTATGAACTGGACCTTCAATTCATTGTCGTCAAAGATAACAAAAAATAATTTTGTGTTATATTCCTGTTGTAATGAAAAACTACTTAAGGTAAAATGTATAGGTTGTTATAGTACAGTATAAAGCATCAATTGTTAATACCCATTATGCATCTCGTAAGCGTAATTCCTGGATTTCGATTTGGGGCAAAATGACTGTGATCGTGAGACTATTATGACAACATTTGTTGGTAACTCCGGTGCAAACGAGCCGGTAAAATATTCCGTGGAATGACATGTTTAACTTTACAAACTTCTGTTAATTATTTTAAGTGGCTGGGTAGCTTAGCGGTTAGAATGCCTCGTAATCCGAATTTGCTAGATCGACCCTAAACAAAATATGAAAAAATGTTCAAATCAATTAAACATTGGGTTCAATTGTAAGGTACAATTAATCAAGGTCAAATGCTGGGCTCAATTGACATATGTCATTGGGCTACTGATTAATGGGGCTTTCTAAGAAAAGGTCGACCTAGATAGTAACAATACCAGGGCTTGGACCGTTCCCTTTCAAAACATTAAAGAATGTCACTAACATATTCACTTAAAGAAACACATCAACCCAATGATTGTTCATCACGTAAATACCGAAACAAAATTACAGTGTGAAGAATACCATCAGAACCAGAGAAGATTGGGAAATGGGAATTGCAAAAACCGATCGGAGCCGAAGGTCGGGAGGTTAACGATTCGGTGAACGGAAGCGGTACAATTACGAGCCGCAGTGGCCTTGCTACAACTGAACTTGACTTATATCCAAACCGGTTGTAGGACAGACCTCGGGCGCGGGCGCGGCGATATGGAGCAAGGAGGGCGGAGGACCACGCGCCGCGCGAGGGGTTATGCAACGGAAGGTCTCCGAGGGAAACTGGAAAAATGGATTGGAGGCCGACTGTCGGCTCGTGAAAAACACTGCTCCTTATTTGTTCGTTTGTCCAACGGTTTTTTAAAAATTATACAATGATGCAAAGCTACAAGATGGAAATGCAGGAATTCTTTAGTTTTATAAATAACCAGCTTAAGAAAAAACACATGTGACATGAAACCAAATAAAACTCTTTTCCATATGAATAACATGGGGACTTGGAAGTCCCGTGGAGCAGAGCCCTGAGGACTTTTTAAACGGCAACAGGCCTATGACACTCATGGGTACATAGACTATATTTGTGCAAAAGTTCAGCAGAATTGCTTCACTGGTTTTGGCATGATGGAACAATAGGCAGACAGACAGACACCAACTCATTTTTATAACAGTAGTAATAAACTAGCAGAGAGTCTGATGTTTTGAAACTTTTACCTTATAAATCAGCTGACTAACTAAATAAATTATAGCTCCATAAGATTAACATTTAATCTTTGAAAGCCCATGGGGCAAAGGTGTAAACGTGGAGGTTTTTCAAAACCCCAAAAGACATGAGTCTGTAGCCACCCATTTTTGGGCCCTTCTGAAATTACTAAACTGACACCCTCATTATAGAGGATCTTGCTTGATCCAAAATTATCAAACTGCCACAATCGTTCAGCCAGGTAGTCGGGGCCAGGAAGCATTAGATTGAAAAACAGGAGTCTTTTAGTCCCGCGGTCTCCCTGCAGGTGATGCATATATTGCCTGGTTGTCTACACCAAATTTATGGTTATATCGGAAAGAAATTGAATGGAAGTGAGTTCTTCGATTAAAATTCATTTTTGGTGATGGTGAGTTTATGTTATTTAAGACATTATTGCGGACATAACATTGATTCACTGATTTGTATTAATGCAGACGTCACTGAACTGTATTATTACTGCAGACATTACTGATTTGTAAAAAACGTTTCACACGTTTTGGGATCTGGAATCTGATCCCGTCCTCAGGAGAGAAAATACCTAAAACGTAAAAAAATTGTGACACAGTCCAGGCAAAGCTGGAAAAAATACAAAAAAGCCAAAAAACGAAAAAAAAAATCAAAAGCATTCAAAATTAAAAAATAAAAAAATAAAACCAAACACAAAAGCCAGGCACAGAACGAAACACACTCTACGGCACGGGACTGCATAGTGCGACCACCAGAGCGACACTTGATTCCAGATCCTGAAATGTTGTGAATCTTGTTCTTATTAATCAGTGATGGAAAATGTCCGGAAGAGATCTATTTTTCCACCTCTTGCAGTAATCAATTCCATTTAAAAGGCTGTTCTAAATTAATTATTGCAGACAAAACATAATGTTTAAAGCAAGTTTCAGTAACACCATCACCAGTTCAGAAGTTGAGTTCTTAAAAACCTCATCACCATCTAGTTCTTATAAATTGGTTAGTATATTAAAATAATAATAATTTGTCCAAAACAACAATCTGTTAAATTTTAAAACTGTTTCATGAAGTAAGATAACGATTAAATATTACCAATATATTTTTCAAACGGCGAGATAAATATAGAGCTCTCGTCTCGTGTTAAATAAGCGAAGCCTCACTGGAGGATATTTTGTAAACAAATCATCTGGTCAAAGAGTAATAAAGATTAACATAACTTGTGAAAAGAGGATTTTATTGGTTAAACTTAACTGTTGCCAAGGATACCGGAGGGTATAGAGGAACAAAATGGTGATGAGCATGTAGGCACAATTTTTCCCCCAGACGAGACCTCTATAGATATATACCTCGTTGAAACAAGTAGGAACACATGTCAGATTGTAAACAAAGTAGACACTTGATCGCATGTTTTAATGTAAACAAAGCATTCATTTTAAGATTCCCATGCTTTTCTTATAGAGAATCTTTTACGTTATTTTGCGTTCGCTGCTAACTTTTTGTAAATACTGCTATTTTTCCCGAGTCCCTGGTTTCAAGACCTATAATCTTAACCATTTCCCATCATTCTGCAATTTGCCAAGCTCTCACAATTATGAGTTAAAAAACGTTGCTTACAGAATTATATATGAAGATGTGGTGATTTGTGTCTCAGTGTTTTATTGGACTTTTCTCTGCTGCAGAGACCCAGAGTTTGAGATGGAGGCAAAACAATTCTCAGAGTTCGCCAAGACGATGGTGGATTACATCAACGACTATCTCGAGAACATCCGAGACAGGTAGCTAACTTTCCTTCCCCCCTGAACTGTTGATGCAACACTGTGAATCCTGACGTACACCATATCAACCCTCATACAATGTAAATGTAAACCACATGTCTATGAAGTGTGGAACGTAATTGTTAGTACCACTCAATGGATAACTAAGTATTCTTTACTAGTATTCTTTATTACATTTTCATTGAGAGTACTGAGAATTATCAAAGATTTATGACTTAACCCATTGACCTATGAATAGTTATGTGTCCCGCTCTCATTTAGTTATCCTATTAAAATTAGCCAACATGCAGGGTTTTCTTTATAAATTCATAACAAATTCATTTTCTATGTTACAAGATAGCAAGTTATGTTTTTTCAATTGAAATAAAATTGCCTTTAATAATTTGTATATATAAATGTAATAATCAGTATCCAAAAAATATTGTTGGCCTAACAACAACATATATATTTTTCTCTACACCCAAGATGTATTCATGTATCCCTTCGTAAAAATACTAAACAAATAAAAATATATAAATAAATAAAAATGTTACAGTTGTTTTTGTAAAACACTACAAATTTGAAAAACATCATTTTTTTGCGGGAAGGGGAAAACAATTATTATTGTTAGCTGGATTATGTAGGCCCTACAACAATGGGTGTTTATTCAATATTTTCCAATTTCCATACATTTATTTATAAACAAACTGAATACATAATAAAATAGTTTTTTTTTTTACGTGCGCTGTAATATTGCCCGCAAACTATATTTCGTGTCAATAATACTTCCCGCTAACAATCAGCTTTTTTATTTTTTTTTTACAGAGACAGTATTTATGTGTTGCTCTAAAGCATCCAAGAATTCAGACTAGTAGAAATAGTATAAACGAAAACTTTACTAATGTTAGTAATAACACAACTAACTGTATTCATATTTCTATAACAACATAATATTGCCAAAAATAATAAGCCCATAAAATATGATTAATTGTTTTTTTTTTACACTGAACCTTTGTTATTACTTTCATTTATGTCTTTATGCATTGTTTTATTCATATTTAAAAATATTCGGGTGGTAAACGAAGACAAAATAATTAATTTCAGTGGCACTGTACTCATCACGGAACTGTTCCGTGATAAGAAATTTGAGCCCAATCACGGAACCTTCACGGAACTGTTTAATCGAGAGAAGTTATATGCAATATGACTTTTTAAGAATTCGGTTTCTGAGTAGTAAGGTTGTTCTTGGAGCCATGTTGTCAGTTGGTTCTTGAAGTATTGAGATGACTGGTTTTTCAGCATCACGGCCAATGTATACACTTACAGTAAGAAGGTCAGGGCTAATTACAAAAATTCAGACATTTTATGTGACTGAGCAATGTATACATAATCATAAAATAAAAACATGGGGTGTCCCTACTTATGAATTTGATGTGTACATGGCTTGGACTGTAGATGAAGTTCTACACTCAAATAAAAGGTATATAGCGTTAGCAGTGGATCAGCTGCTGTTTATTTCGCGCACTATCTCTTGATTGAGTGCATCATCACATTTGTGAAACTTTTGACTATAAGATCTGACCTTTTTATTGTTTCCCCAATAGCACACATCGTTGGGCCATCGTCAGCATTGAAGGATATGGTAGGGAAATGGTCGGTTGGCATTAATGCGGTTGGGCCAACGAACCAATCGTTGGCTAGCCCACGTTGGCAAATCCAACCATAGCCAACGTTGGGCTATTATTATTAATTAATAATAATATAATGGTAATAATTAACAGACTATTGGTAATTTCTATATCTCAGTCCATCCTTCAATTCTCGTAAGTCAGATTGGCCGTGGGGGTTAAGGCGAATGTTCAGTAACGCTAAGGTTGTAGGTTCGACACCCGATCGTGACTCGATATTTTTGCAACTTAATTCCTTTTTTAAAATTTCTATAATTGCTTTTCTAAACAATACAATTACATAAATCATGATTTTTTAAAATTAAAATAAGCATTTAAATAAAAAAATTATAAACCGTTGGCATTTGGTTGTGTATTGGTTGGCATTGTTGGATAATGGTTGGTTAATCCGATGGGCCAACCTCGCGCATCGCGACATGCCCACCGTTGGCCAACCATTTCCGCCGACCATTTGCCAACGTTGGCCCAACGATTTGTGCTGATGGGGTTGTGTATTTATTTGCTCGGGCAGGTGGTTATGGTAGTGTTCCTTTATATGAGGCTTCTTTCCAAAAAGGCTTAGATGGTGAGGTGGCAGGGCATAAAATTGAATCATCTTGAATCAGTTTTGTGTTGTACTGGTGAATGTCCTGATGGGTGGCTGTTTTGTGGTGACTGCATGTAGCATTGCTCCATTGGTGTAGAGTGAGACTACTGTCACAATGTTTAAGTTGCTTCAAGGAACTCCTCTGCACCTTGGTGGTGCAGTACTGCTAGGCGTCTAATGGCTCTTTTTTGTTGTATTAGAGCCCATTCCAGATTGGTGTTAGTTCCATGCCATATCTCAGGTGGGATTTGAAAAGTGCAAAATAGGCGGCTTTTGCTGTGTCCAAGCCACTTTAATTTTCGTCTGCTTGAGAAGAACTTTTTGCATGACTGGTCTACATGCCATTTCCACGATAGTTTTGAATCAATTGTGGTCCCCAGGTGTGGGTATCACAGCTAACAACAGTTGGGAGACTTAATTTGTTTAGTGAAAACCAGTTTTTAACAACCATTAATCACTAAACAGTATCAGGACTTTTGAGAGAACCTTGAATAAAGGTCTTGGTTAGAAAATATGAGAAACATTATTTTTGATAGAACCTCTCTCCCACATGCCTAACTCAAAAGAGTCCTGTTCACATTTAAAATGTTTGTATCTTCTCAGCTGTGCTACTTGAAGAGCTGAGCTGAGGCTGGAATCAGGTGAACGAGCTCTTGAGCCCAGCTATTAATTTTTCAAGTCTTGTTGAGGTGAGAATAATGATACAAATCAAAATCAAAATTGTTGTCCTAAAAATGTGTTTGTGTGTTTTTAATAAACAGGTTTGTATTGTAAGTTATTATTTGTAATAAAGCTTGTAGCTTTCAACTTTAATTGAATAAAATAAATTATATTTAAAGTCAAATTTAATTTAAATATCTGTACTGTGTAGGCTACATCTTTTTCGATTTAAAGAATGTGACTAAATACTTCAACAATGACTAAAATTATAAAGATTTTATGTTTGTTTCACCACCGGAGGCATTTTTAAAGAGCACATAAAGGAACCCATAAAGATTAGGTAACTTATACATTGAAATTACAGTACAGTACACTCAACAACATTCATTTACTTAAATTTCATAATGCATATTACTACTGTACATCTTATTCTAGAAAAACTATGTGTCCAAAACTAGGTTACTTCTAAGTTCCTAGTAGTTTGTTTCGTCAGTGTTAGTTCATACCCGGTTCTTGCTGCTGGTAGTCAGCCTCAGTAACATCAAGTAGGCAGAATAAGACATCCGAATAACCTGGAAAAAATCTGCCATTTAAGAATTTTACACCATTAGCTTTTATTTGATGTAATTTTCAACTATATGTACCAAACTATTTTATTTTCAAAACGGAAAGGAACTTTGTCTGTAACGCTTTAGCAGATTTAATTTCATTACTTCACTTTAATAACATAGTTTGATTAAATTTTCATTATCACTCTTTTTTAAATCACTAGTCATTGCATACTACTAATACAAATAAAAATAAAACGAGTTTGCACGCAGCATGATGACGTGAGGGAAGTGAATTCCCTCATACAAAACTTTTAAAACTCAAAACCAGTGTAAAAACATAGATTTATTCCAATTTTATTGAAATCTGAAAACATTGATTTTTGGCTGTTCTGATGCTCCTGGTTTCATTTACCTGCAAAGCTAGGAATACAATTTTGCGCATTATAAGGTTAAGAGAAGGTCCAGTCAGGCTTGAAAGTAGTTGCAAGGTTGCTGGGGATGATACAAATACTCCAACAAATGAATAACTTGCTTTTCTAATGTAAAAACCCCATAAGACAACGTACTGTGTATAGCCGATATACATTTTCTTTAATAACTCGGTAAATATTTATGCTATAATGATGAGGGCTTGAAACTTTCGCTTCACTATTTCCCATCTTAATATAAGAATTAATTTTACGTCTGGGGCTTTCCAGACCCTTTTTGGGCCCAAAATCTCAACATTTGAAAGAATAATCCCCAAAAAAGGGGGTTAGACGTTTCCGAATGTGTTGCCCAACGAACTTGTCCAACTGATTATAGAAAGGAACGTCCTTACCAAATTTGAAGTAAATCGGACAAAAAATGTGACCGCCAGAGTGCATGCATATATATATATATAATTTTGAACGACCCCCCAAAATGTGTTATGGGGGTCACGTTAGGAACTTCTATGGTGGTCCCGGGCTTAAGTTTCACCGTGCGGGTCATGCTAATAGTTCACTTTTCCATATGAAAATTCACTAAAAAGGAGGATAGATGATTTGTTTGTAAGTATTATGTTGTAAGTACCAAAAACAACATATTGGAAACAATTAGATAGAAATTTGTTCTGAAAAAACTATTAGATAAAAGTAAACAGAATTAATGGAATACAAGCCGCGGTAATGGAATGCATATACCAGTAAAAGAATGCATGCTCTAATGATTGATTACTTGCCCCAATAATATTTATTTGCCCCAACGATGGAATACTTGCCCCAATAATGATGGAATACCTGCCCCAACAATGGAATACTTGCCCCAACAATGTAAAAATACCTGCCCCAACAATGGGAATACTTGCCCCAATGAAGGTTTCCAGCGAGACTGGGATGAAGTGGGGGAATATCTCGAGGCGGACAGGTCGAAGGGCGATGGTCGAAATGAAGACGAGAGACTTTTGTCGCCTCAGCTCCAGATGGTACCAGGGACAGAAGTACACTGCCTTGTGTATCATGAGACCCTGTACAAGCCATTGCTCAATCACAGTCATCCACCTTGGTATTTTTTATTTATATCCAATTATATTGCAGTACAAGATAATTGGCGTATAGGGGATGGGGGCGGTACTGTGAAAGAGATGGAGAACTCTCCCTACCCCTATTCCCTCCACCAGTTGTGTTCAGTAAATTAAACGTAGCAAAAACTATAAATAATGACCACAGTATTCATAACATATTTTTTGTGAAAAAAGTAGATTGGTAAGCCGACTGTACTAAGATGCATGGAGAGGTAAATTCATTACTACACATTGCTTAAAGTAAACTAGTCGCTCAGTACTGTGAAAAGACCTTAATCAAATTTTAACCCAGTGGCTTACCTGAAATTTGCCACCTGACAAACCGTTCAGTTTCCTAAGAAAAATTACATAAATGTAGACTTTTACTAAAACTGTCACTATAGCAACAATTATTGCTCAATTTACTTAATTTATGCACTAAACTTTAGAGAAATAAATTATCTACAAGAAGAAACTACTTTTGACAGCATTTATGTATGGTGTATATTTTATATATATATAGTTTATAAAAACAAAATTTATTTTAAAAGGAGCTGACATGTAAAAAACAAAAAATAATGTTTCAGCCCAACAATTATTATTTACTTTTAGGTTATTTATTTGTTTACATGAAAATAAAAAATGTTGGTGATTCATTTACATTTGACCTAGATATAACATATTTTCCAAAAGTTTCCCCAAGTATGGGCATATGCATACAAAATACATACAAACAAAAAATAAAAACAAATAAAAACAAATAAAAAATAAACAAATTTTAAAATTTAAAAAAACGTGCAATCCCGAGTATACTTGGGGTTGCACGTCCGGGCTACTAACGGCGGCCACGAGTATACTCGGGGTTGTGAGCCAATGGGTTAAACAGCAGAGCTTTTTTACTGAAAGCCAATTGATTGATTCGGTTCACTTAAGTAGAATTTAACCAATAATACTTAATAGTAAACATATTCTCAATAATTACTTACAAAATTATTTATTGTTAATTTTTAGCAATACAATTTTACATTATATTATAAAATGGAACCTTATAAAATCAAATCAAATTTCAAAAAGTTAATTTTATGATAAACAAATCTATTTGTACATTAATGTTGTTTCATCACAGAGTTGAAAACAAATTAAATGTAAGGTCTTGGTAAATCTGATTGGTCTGGAATCTGTTCCAAAATAGTCTGACCTTTAAGGCCCAATAAACAGCAGATGGAAGGACCCCTTCTAAAAGGCTATAGAGCCCCTCATTAATACCTGCTAATACAAATATAATCCATAACACAACAATAAACCTTTGACAAAGCCTTAGCCTTATGAATAGATTAAAAGTGGTATGCTAAAGCCTTGTGTTCAATACAATAGGTTAACAACATTGGAACTATGTAACTGATAGAGGTTATATACAATTCATTAACTCTTAGGAGGGGATTTTATAGCTAAATGAAAATCAACTTACATGGGAGCAAAGTTGTTCTCCGTACCAGCAGAAGAGAAACAGCTCCAGAAGAGGAAGGGATATTAGAAGAACATAGCGCATGAAGTGGAAACTGCCAATAGACGACTGTTGATAGAGGCATTAGATTCATAGATGAATACATTAATTAACTGATTATGCATAAAACTGAAAAAGGTTAAGCAAACTCTGAAGTGATGGTATATGGCTGCAGTATAGAATAATAACTGATAGGGTCAGGCATCCAAAATTAAGGTTTATCTCTGCTCTTTTCATGCCAGATTAGCAAATTCTACCATATTATGGCAATTTGTTGGCTTATTTATCTTTCTGTAAGTCAATCCTGTTTTCATCTTAATACAAAACATTTAAAATTAGTGGTGTTATTTTCTTTCATAATTCTTGTAAGCTTAGATAATTGTAGTAATTATTTGCTTTGTTTACAACACACACTGGATAAACTTTACCTACAAATTTTATAGTTTGATGTAAGTGTGTAAACATATTGCCAACAAAATGCAATCCTCCCATTAGCGTAGCGGTTAGGTATTCTTATTATAATCTTGCTTCTTAATATGAAAGAACCCATAATTTCAATCTTGTACAAACACTGTTTTAATTTCAAGCTGGCTTTATGAAGTGCCTTCGTTTTTGTTTTAACAAATGGAGAGAAAGTGGGATATGACTCAACTTAAGAAATTTACTATGAAAATAATTTAGAAGCTTACCTGGGATAGGGTCAGAGCGCAGAGTAAGATCGGTATCGAAAGAAAAAGAAGCTTCAGAAGAACAATCACATGAAACAATGAGTTAATCATTGACATGATGCTGTGAATAAAAATACAAATATTAGTTAATACGTTTGTAAGAGTATAGTTTTTGAAGCAATTTTGTTGTTTCATATGTATTTATTATTAAAATAATATACTTGTTGTCGTCCAACATATCGTTACCCAAATATTTTACATTTTGTACAAAAGCTACAGTGATACATAATTAACACCTTCCATGGTGGGATAAGTAGACTCCTTCCACCAAAAACACCTTTAATCACCATGAACACCTTTAGTGATGGAAAACACCTTTACCTTATGGAAATCTTCCCTGATAAAATATGTAGTAATAAATACCATACTTTTCACACTCAGTCTATTCCTTTAAAAATGTTTGAATAACTAAGGTTACTACTTAAATAATTAAAGTTCCAATAGATTTTCCCCCTCATAATTACAAATTCCTACTAGTCTCGACGCTAGGGAAGCTGAGCAAACATAAAAGGGTGACAAAGGTTTGAATTGTTATGAACGTATCAGTGTTTCCTTCTAAAGGTTTTAGGATATCTGAGGAATTTAGACAATTGAACCATAGGAGCTCATAGGTCTGAGAGGGGCATCAGTTTTATACATTTTAAGTTTCTCATACATGTGAGGGACTTTTCAAGTGGTGTGGTGTTAAACTAGTTCTTTATTGGAGAAAAACTGATTATACCTCCTAAATGTGAGAGCAACTTTAATCTCACTAAATAATTTGTTTTTTAGCTCGATAAAATGGCTGGAACCAAAATTGTTTGTTTAAAAAATGTTTGTTAAGTTTAAAAATGCTAAAAAAAAACTTACTGAAGAGAAACACAATATTTTGCAAAATAACATTTTATAACCAACTTTGTTAGAATATATCTGTAGTGTAATTTACTACATTTACTGGTAAAAATACAGACTAAACCTACTTCAAAATGTTCTGATGATACTGAATCAAGCTTCTCAAATCACGTTTTTGAATGAGCTCCTCGTTCGGCATGAGGAAAGAAACATCTTTCTTACTGACAATCAAGTTCTCCTCAAGCGTACTTGCCAAACTTCTGAGATGGTAACAAATTCGTATAGAGATGATTGGTATGAGGATGCTGAAGATGTACAACGAGAAACATGTGAGGACCATCGTCATTAAGTTCAGCGGCTTCACGATTTCATAATATGGGGACACGGTTTCATCAAATGGGAGCCAAATCTCAATGAACAATTTGCGCTCTGGGTTCTTCTTCTTCCAGTATGCTTCGCTTGCGGGGTCTCTCTTAGACCCGATCATCAATTTAACAATCACTTGGACAACAGCAATGAATGCTCCTGATGCGAAAATCAAATTGATTCTTTTACTGTGTTTCTCGTAGCAAGTGTAATACTGACTGTTGTGCGAACGGCTGTCAAGTCTGTTCAACTTTGTTATAATATTCTTTAACTTCTCGCTATCCCACCGGATAAGGAACCGTTGCACGGTTATAATCAGAATGTACAAGGATTCAAAAAGGCTCTCAACGAAGACGTTGTAATGTTTGTAATCCTTGGTATGGTAGGTATGCAGGAATTTGAGAATAACGTATGTAAGTTGAATAGAGTCAAGTGCCTTAGCATAAATATCGTAAGCAAAAGCTTTCCAAGGTGTACTCCAATCTCCTGGGTTCCATAAACCTCCAATGGTCATAGCTAGTAACACCGTAGAAATAGAGTCACGACCCATTTTAAATCTGTATGCTAAAAATGTGTAACACTTTATAGATTCTAGTTAGACTACTAAGGAGTTAACCTTAACTCAGGTATCTACCTCAACTAAAGTGGAGGGATATTTATTATTTATGTCCCTAATAACAGGAAGAACAAATATGAAAACTCCAATTACTGAAAAGTTATATAGAGCTAGCTTAAAACAGAGGGGAAAACTTGATTGCTAGTTAAGTAGTAACAAAGATTTGCTGTTTGCAAATTATTCATTAAGAAGTACTTAAATTATAGGGGATACTACTTGCATACTTTCTTTTTGTTTAAGTGCAACAGAAAAGTTGCAGGAAAGTTACATTGTAGATTTATGTCCCTTTAATGTTTGACTTGGAAATTACAGCAGATTGATTTTCTCAGAAGTCCTTACGACTGAATCATTTATTTTATTTTCTAAATATCAATATAAAAACATATTTAATGTGCAGCAATGAAAATACTCTTATTCTTTCTTGAATCCCCTTGTACTGATAGGTGCCGGGAGGAAAACATGAAATATATAACAAAATAATAATGAGATTAAAATAATACAGGTATGTAAAATACCCCCTTACAGCAAACCTGCATACTCAGCGAAGTTCCCATTCAAATATATATATATATATAAGTATAAGTATATATTTAATCACTATCATATGACACACCTTCCCAAGTTTCATTAAAATATATTCTTAAATAAGCGAGGTAACATTATTGTATGTACCATTAGAGTAATATTTCAGATTGCGCAGGTTTGCTGAATTGGAGACAATCAGTAATCGGGGTTTTATGCAAATATAGTTGTTTTGGCAAGGAATAAATCCACAATGTGAGGCCAGAGAGTTTGGATATACTCTATATACAACTAAACACACTGTCTTTATTTTTCATTTGTTATGATTCTCAGTTTTTCCCACAAGATTAAAATAAGTGGTACATAGAGTACTTGCAATTTGTATTGTTTGTAAACTGTGTCAGTCATTACTGTAAAGGATAACACAATAGGTGTTGCTTCATATTATTGTGTAACAACGTTAAACAGAAGAATGTTTTGTTCTAAACAAGAACAAATTCTGCGTCATTTTAAAATAAATAAAGTACTCTTTAACTAAATGTAAATTATGTAAAGTTAAAGGATTACAATAAAATACATCAACATAATATAAGACGAGATTTACTACTTTGCAGTAGTTTTCCAAACTAAAATTAAATTATTATTATGTGTATTGAGACATTAATAAATTAATTGCTATTTGAGCTGAGTGTAATCAGTTTCGGATTATAATTGAGGATGTCAAAATATCCACTCTAACCTTTTAATATAAACTTAAATATCACCAACAATGGATTTAAACAAATTTAATCAGGTGATTATCTGCTTTTAATGAATAGTCAAGTACAGGGGCGGTTAAAAACGTTGAGTCAAGTATTAAAATACTCGGCCAAAATTTGCAAGTACTTTTCAAGGACATGCAAGCGGCACATGGATGGTGTTACACACAGAGGTAATGCAAAGAGTTAATACGCTGTAATCGAGTTAAACCTTATTCAAATGTTCTTCTCCACAGGCGAGTCCTCCCGACGGTGCAGCCCGGTTACCTCCGCCCCCTGATACCCGATGAGGCTCCACAGAACCCGGAGAAGTGGCAGGATGTGATGAAGGACATCGAGAGAGTCATCATGCCTGGCGTGAGTTACCGGATAACTTAGCCCAGTGGCTTAGAAAGTATGATAGATTCAAGATTCAACATTTCTTTATTCACAGTATACAAGTCATGTTCATGAATATTGTCAATGTACAGTAGACGCTCGCTACTCTGGCACGTTCGGGTCTTTGGCAGTGCCAGATTACCCAAAATGCCGGATTACTCAGTGCCATCTAAATATAGATTGCAAGAATAGCGGAAATACTGCTAAAAATAGAGAGTCTAAAGGAAATCATTGGTTAGCGAGCCATTATTCCGTTATTTTATTGTGCTTTCTCTGATTTTGGTTAGATGGAAAATGTTAAAAACAAAACAACATTTCAGCCAGAAAATAGATTTACAGTATTATATATATTAATACATACAGTTCCAATACTTCTACCAATTGCTCACGAACTCTGCGATAGCTCCCGAACTGTGCCAAAGGTGTCCAAAAGGCTTATACAGTGTACAAAAAAAAATGTTTAGAACCCTTAGTCTGATGCCGGATTTCTGAAAGTGCTGGACCATCGGGCCGGATAAGCGGGCTTTTTGTACAAGTTTATTTCCGTTACAATAAAATAACAGTGTGTGGTGAAAATAACAAGCAATTAATGTTTAAACTAATTAATATTTACAAACTTAGTATTCAGGGATTTCTCAATACTATAAGGAGCTGAATTAAGTCAATATAATTTCAGCTTCTTTCTGAACTTAGCTTTGTTTTCTTCCATTTAACCACGCCAGGAAGATTTCTTAATAAATAATTCTCAATGTTATTTGTTTCCTTTTTTTTTACACGGTAGTGTTTATGTACAGTGGAATTGTTCCCCTGGTATCATAATTAAGAAACATTTCTTTTTGAGACATTTTGAATAGTTTCAAAAATGTAAAAATCATGTTCTGTAAAAATCCCCATTTCATTAAAATAAGGTTTTAGTGATTCATTACATTTTATTTGTTCTATTATGCTAATTGCCTTTTTTTCAAAGTTAAGATCTGTTCCAAATTTTGTTTTGCTATTCCATTAACATTACCAATTCCATAACGAACTTCTGATTCCACCAGTTTATTTATATGATATTTAGAACTGTCTTGTCACAAATAAAATACATTTGTCCTTAAGACAAACAAACCTGAATTTATTTTAGGTACCAAAAATACTGGGCAGGTAAAATATTAATTTTTAATTTGGGTATTGACTTTGATTCCTAAATTGATGGTGAAACACTTAATAAAAGTTTGTTTCATTAGTTTACCATTCTAAATGATAAATCATGAACAGTTGGAGATTAAACTGGCAGTTGTGATCCAGGGTCAATAGTTGGATTGATTTCCACGGGACTGTTAGTCATCTTTCCCTCTTGCTATATTTTTCCCTACCTCTTCTCTTCATTAACCAGAACAGAGTATACAGACTAAAAACAATGCTGGAGGACCATCTCTAGCAGTAAGGAGCGTGTAATATTTGTTAAATCTACAAAACATGTTACATTTTGAGTAATATTGTATTCTAATAATAATAAAAAAAAACCTTTTCAGACTCAATAACTTTTTATTCTACAAGTTTTACTGTAGGTAATATCTATATGTTTAAAAACAAAATGTAAACACAAAAACAAAATTAAAGTGTAAATAAAATTAATTTTTTGATTAAAACATTATTGAGTTAATATATTTTTTAATGTGAAAGTACATTACAGTAAACTTCCTGAGAGTGTGACTCAAGTGGTCAAGATAAATACCAGATTGCCAGATTGGCCTTGATCCAGTGCATGTGCCAAGTATTTGATATTGGCCTAGTTATTGTCAAGGACACCCTTTCTAACAGGATTTGATTGGCAGTCTCTGTTTTATTGTAACCAAGCTTCCTTCCTCACTCTGGCCTTGACTGGTTCTAGAGTAGACAGCATGATGGTTGATTGCCCATATGATTCCCCCATCACCCCCTCTCATCCAACACTGTTGCCATACGAATTTCACAAACAATGATTCCGTCTGTTTGTTTTTTAGTATTGTGTACGATAGTAATGGATTAAAAAACAGACGACAGATATACTTTACCATATGTTTTATTAGACCAGAGTGATTTGACAACAAAGTCTTAACTTCCATTGGACTACTTTGGTGCTACTTAATCTAGCAGTTGATTTGCAAAAAAGTATTAGAAGGTACCAATCAAAATGTGAACCCACGGCTTCTTCAAAAATTTTCAAATTTTAGTTTAAATTCTTTTATTTTAAATATTTTGGAATGGCGAGACACTGAAAGTGCAGCCTGACGAACCACATATCACTTCAATCAATCAATTTTTCACAACTTTACTATAAAAGTTAAAATTCCAAAATATTTTCTGAACTAATTTAAAATGGTTTGATGTTTTATTTCATATTTGCAACAAATTTAACGTGACACTACCATAACAAAGGAGAGGTCAGAAAACATAGAAGTGTGCAGAGTCCGTTCACTGTGTGTGCCAGAACCAAAAAATGTGCCCCCCTCCCTAAATCTTGAACTTATTTATCTACCGAATAATAGAATACGTTAATTATCATATTTAATCTAATGATTTACTCCTTTTTAATACAAATATGTGCTAATATTATTTATACAATAAGTAGCGTGTCTGCATAGTTGTATTTAGTATATAATAATTAGCAATATGGTTCCAAGCACTATTTTAAAAAGCTAAAATACCTGAAAATATCATTTCAGAATTCTCAGAATTTATATTTTACGACTGTTTTTTCAAAGATGAGAGCAGAGGGAAGCAAAAAAGTAATTATGTTTATACTCCAAATTCAAACCATTATTACATTTACTTTTCCATTAAATCCCCGCCTAACAATGAATAAAAAGAGGGCGAAGGGGTATTGTACTTATACCCGGCACTCGGTTTCCAAGAATTCTGCCGATTGTCAAGGAAAAAAGACAGATGACAGTTCATGCTCTAGAAGTCGTTTTTAATTGAATTTACATTTTTAAATACTTAATTGTGTAACAATTATACTCCCAGTATGACATACTACCGAAGTGAAAGCTTACATTTTGTTTGATACTTTCTTCTTGCATTAAACTTAATTTCTTAAATGTACTAACATCTAAACATTTATTTAATCATCTATTTTTCCCCACCCCCCTCAAGCTCTATTTGGAACGGCACCCACAGTACCCACACCGTGAGCACGCCTATGACAGAAAATAATCTGCTCTAGTACAATACAACATCGACCTTTTGAATAGTGATGCAGAAAGAACAAAATTACAGCAGCTCCTGTCTTTAATCCTAGTACATTTTATGAATCAGAATCAGAGTCAAAAATACCTTTAGATATAATAATTAAAATTACTGGGTGGCATAGTGGTTGTCGTGCTTGCTTCTCAATCCGAAGTTTGCCAGATCGATCCTGATCAAAATTGCAAAACTTTGAGAAGGTTCTTCGAAGCTGGACCCAGCTGAGCCATTTGTCATAGGGCTATTAATTAATTATGCTTTCTAAGAACAGGTTGATCTTGGACAGGAAAAAGACCAGGGTTCAGACCGTTCCCTATCAATACATAAAAAAAAGCCACTAACGTAGGTACAAAAAAAATCAAAATCACAATTAATCGATCCACTTTATTATGTACATCAAGCTACAATGTAATGATGATCGTTAAAGCTGATTAACTGGTTTTAGTGAATAATGATGTTTTCTTTGCAGGTGACTCACTGGCACTCCCCCAGATTTCACGCTTACTTCCCGACGGCCAACTCCTACCCGGCCATCGTAGCGGACATGCTCAGCGATGCCATCGCCTGCATCGGGTTTACCTGGGTAGGTTTGTCCGACGGCTGGTTTATTTTTGGGTACCTTTATAACCTTTTTTAAGAAATTACTGCAGACATTTTCCTTCATTGATTGAAAAAAACATATTTTATGTTTTGGGATTTGGATTCTGGATTCTTCAGGTGAGAAGAACACCTAGACATAACACAATTAGGGGCATAATCCAGGCAACGCTGAAAAAATCACAGAAAAGCTAAAACAGAGATGCATAAGAGCAGTAAAAAATAAACCATCAATCACAAGTCAAACACTCGAATGAGACTTGGTAAGGAAAGTTAAATGGACACAACCTAAAGACACGCCTTGCCAACTTTAGGTGTATAAGCTTCAGTTCGATAAATACTGACTACTAGTCTGAGCCAACAATCAATTCTTTATTTAAATTCATTATTGGTGATGGGGATTTTATGTTATTTAAGAAATTATTAAGGACATTTTCCACCACTGATTGTACAGTGTTGTTTATAAATGATAAAATAACATAAAATCACCATCACCAACAATGAATTTCAAACAAAGAATTTATAACCCTGTTAGTTAAATTGGTATATTGTGGGACGATAATAAAAGATTCTTGATTCTTGAACATTTGCCATGGTATTCATTGTGAAATATGAAATTTAAGTAACTTTGAGGGAATAGAGTAACTTTACTTCAACTAACAATCCAAACATGTCTTCTCTGTTGTATGTATTTTTCCCTGTTAATTTATACTGTTAAAATTTATAATTTTTTGCAACCCCCAACCTACAGCTTATAGTGTACTGTAGGAATATGTTAATGTACAATGTTCATTGGTTTGTAAAATGAAACCAATACCAGATTTAAGTCACAGTAGCTCAAATGACCAAATAAAAATAATTTGCTAGTTTGATCAATTTATATATTTGAAACATTAATTTTTGTTAAAACAATTTTTCTTTTGTAAAAACTTTGATATAAACATTTGTGATTGAAATCTTCAGGAAACGAATGTCATTCCCATAAACTACCGTAAGAAAACGTTTAAAAAATGTCAGCTGAAATATAATGGAACAAAATTGCTGAGTAAAATGCATGAACAATTTCAACATTTACTTCCTGGAGAATTTATATGAAAATTTTAATCTTATCTTATTGAAACAACTTTTTACACAATGGGAGAAGTTGTTAATTATTGAAATCACCTCTGATTTGTTTTTAATCTACAAGAAATAGATTTCAAAGTGTTTTAATAGAAAGTATCAAACTAAAATAATATAAGTCTAAATTATTATTTAATGTATCAATATAATAAATATAAAAGAAAAAATATATAAAATGAAGAAAATCGACAAATAAAAATTAGGCACATAGTTAAAATGTATTTATATCTATTTTTAATGTAATATTGTTTTAGTACTAAGCCATTAAGTAAAAAACATGTTATCAATACTTATAAACTTGTAAACATGGTAAAGTTAATTGACATTATGTTGGCAGTTAGTTACATACTGCTATCGCTAAAACGTTACATCCCTTTCACTACATTACTATTGCTAACACTACATTGTTAACAACATATAACTGTCACTTTATCACTATCATATCCATCTCACTATATCACGATTCTCACATATTATTTTTACCAACTATCACTATTCTGTCTTTATATTACTACTAGGCTTATCGCCGTTGGGGACTTCGCCCCCAAACCCCCTTTTGGAGTTCGCTTCGCTCACTTCCCTTCCTCAGTCAACTCTAGTTTAAATCAAGCTCAACTATTGTAGTTAATTAACCAAAGAAAAACTACACAACAATGACCTTTGGTAAGCACATTAACACCTACAGAGGCGGTCCCATATCGTTTCGATATCGAAACATTTGACTAACCCGCTGCTTGTTAGTTTTATCGAATGAACTCTCGACTACGACGGTTGTTTTAAGATGAATAAAAGCAAAAAATAAAGTGCTCACTCAATCAAAGTGAATCAGATATAAATACAAAGTTGTGGTTACAATGTTAAATTGGAGTTCTACAAATGGATTCACGTGTAAAAAAAAAACCAACAAATTAGACTTCAGTTCAAGACATAATTATAGTAACCTAATCTAACCTAACTCTGCGGAGCGATGTATGGTGGCTGTTCGTTGTGCAAATTACAAATAAATGAATTTTTAAAAACAAAATAAAGTCAAATTAAACATAAATAAATTGCAGACCTCAAAAAGTAAGCAACAAAAGTAGGATTCAAACGTGACCACATGATCTTGAATCACCTGACAACATATCCACTGGGCTACCGCGGGCCCATCAAATTTATCATTCGATAGAACAAACAATCGGTTGATTACATTTTCCAATATCGAAACAAACGATATTCGCGATATTGGACCTCCTGTGTATAAGGCGATAATGTGCTCACCTTGTTTTGTAACAGCTGATTTATATAAACCTCATGTGAGCAAATTAGTATCGCCTACACAGGCGGTTTTTTTAAATCAGCTGATACAAACATGTGGTATTAGCCAAGGATAGTGTGCTTTCATTAAACGGCTTTCCAAAACTGTACACATTTAAATGGGCCAAAATACTCAAAATTACTTATTCTCCGATGAATAGCGGCTAAACGGGTAATCGGATCTTAAATTTGATGAAAAATTGTTAGTTGGAAATTAAATTTTCTATAACTTTTGTATTTAACATTTTTTGCCATCTCTTACCGTTTCCGTACAAAACGCGCTCAAAGTCGAAAAATTGAAAAAGTGGAATTTTCCCCGCCCCAAAAATGCCCCAAAAACTCAAAAATGTTAACTTTTGGTAATTTTTCTGGGAGTTTCTCGTTAAGAGCTTTAATTCAATATGGTTCGATTACGGGAAGTGCCTCATAGTTTATGTCAGTGAGTGAGTGAGTGAGTGAACCCGTCTAGCTTTATATAAGTAGATTACTTACTACTATACTTACTATTCCTATCACTATTCTTTCTTTATCCTATTATTACTTACTACTATACTTACTATTACTATCTTTATCTTTACAGTAAAACCGTCACCAACCATACTTTGGTAAAACCGTTATCAACTTCACTCTTTAAACCGTCACTTTCTGTTATCTGTCGTCCGTCTATGAGAATTTTACGATTTATTATCATCGGGATTTGCGCCGTACGGCAGTAACTGAAAGTCTGTTAGAGCTATTATGTTGGGCAGTGACTTAATTGTGACAAAATTATAAATTATTATAATTATAAATATAATCATGACATATTTAAATAGTTAAAAATTATAAAAGTGTCATAATTATAATGACATTTCTAATATCCATCTATTCAGTTATCCGCCACAGTCCAGTCCACAAGGTGACGGTTAATAGAAGTACAAAACCACTAATCCACTATCCACTAACCACTATCTATAAACCATGATATCAATTTCATCTTACCAAATCACTAGTACCATATCACTGTGACTACATCGCCATCACTATTTCACTATATCAATAACATGATATAACTGTTCCCATGTCACTGCCACTATCGCAACATTGCAGTAACGTGCCCCGGTTGTCACAGATTGCCAGTCCAGCGTGCACAGAGCTCGAGGTAGTCATGTTGGACTGGCTGGGCAAGATGTTGGACCTTCCAGCTCCGTTCTTGGCTTCTTCGGGCGGAAAGGGTGGTGGAGTCATCCAGGTAAATATAATTTACTAACTGTTCAGTCACAAACTATGCTCTGGTCCCATAATCACCGTGCAGTACTGATAGCCACGTTTACTTCCTGAGCTGAGTGTATTGAATTGATGGTGTTGTTATGCAGGTTACATCAACTGTCCACGCAACCCGCGAGATGGCGCTCAAATAAACGCTTTAAGGACAGCTAGTACAATTTGAATTGCTATTTTAAATCCATTGCTTGTGGGCATGGTGCCATATAAAAATAAATATAAAAATACTATGGGTAAGTAATAATAATAATAAATAATAATAATAATACTTTATTGAAATAACAACTACAAATGTTGTGTATCAATGTTGAAAAAACGTAAATTCAGAATTTGTTAACGACATCGTAATAGAAATACAATTAATACACTATATGTATACATTATAAAAATAAAAGTACAAGAGTATAGTCTCAGAAATGTCAGAGCCTTTAGAATGTTAATTTCAATCAAGTTATTTATATTATTAATTATTTCATAATCAAGAATGGTCCATGTATTCAGACACATTATAAAATGTTTTTTGTATTGTTTCAGTTCTTTAGTATTAGGATAACAAAGCGGTAGAATGAGAATATTAGCTAAACAATTAAGGTACTTTTACCTATCAAATGTTCTTTTTCGATGACATCCCTGGAGTATTAGAACAAAAACTAATAGCAAATCAAAACTATAAATATAGACATATAACAAGTAATTATAAATACATATCCGTATTTATCAGACATATAGGTATTATTCTGCATGTCAGTGATTTGGAAGAACAAATATCCCCTAACCCTTTTTTAGGTCTTGTATCTTGTATAGAATGTGTAAAGTGCAATAGAAGTTAATCACTCATTCCCCAACAGTCAAAGGTCAATGTAGAGTCATGACATTTTGGCAACTAGTATTTAAAGAACAAAATCTATGTGTCTTTTTTAAGGCTATACAAAATCTAGATGATAACTATGAAAAATTCAGTTACAGTAACTGTCTTTCCTCTAAAATCAATTCTAGAGTTGCATTATGGTAGATAACCCTTTTGAAAATCCTATCTGTCATATATCCGTATATATATATTTGTCTGCTATGCATCAGGAGAAATTTGTAACAGGTCAATGTTCGTTGAGCAGTCCCCACGCACAAACCAGAGAATCCCGTAGGTCTCGCTCAAGAAGCATGATAAAATAATGACAGTGAACGGTTGTATGTACCTAGAAGCAGCCTGCATGAAACTGATTATTCCGTAGTTATAAGATCTAGCAAAATGTTAAGCTTTCTTAGAAAATATGAGCTATCTTAACAATAAGTTATATAGATAGACAGTTTAATTTGTTTCGTACAAGTAACTGTTTTTATCATAAAAATGAGGTAATGAGCACTATACCTGGTCTGCTTCTGATTTTACCCTATAGTATTAATTAATGAAAATTTGACGAGCCAATGTATTATCTGTAAAATATTTGCTGGCAAATGAAGAGCTGAGTTCTGGCTTTTAGAGAGTCTATACCAGAGTCATTTCATTATTATAGGGATTTTTTTCATAAGCTTTTTGGGAAAACAATCCAATCCCATGTTACAAATTTGGTGGAGACCTATAGACCTTAAGAATAAAACTCATAGCATTTTTTTGTGCTGGAGTCCAAGACGCAAGGTTCCGCTGCACCATGCCTAAGCTTAATTCTTCTTTATGTGAATTTCACTTACTGAAGGCTGATGGTCTGTCTGGTGGCAGGGCACGGCCAGTGAGGCGACGCTCGTGGCACTGCTCGGGGCCAAGGCCAAGATGATCCGGAGAGTGAAGGAACTCCACCCGGAGTGGACTGACTACGAGATCGTGTCCAAACTCGTCGGCTACTGCTCAGGTGAGAAAACTGAAACTAACTACAGCTGTGTGAATGTACTATATGGAATCTCATTATCCATATGAACTTGTTGGACTGTTGTAAAATTTAAAACGATCTATCACAAGGATCCATTTACAATCTCTATATGCTTCAACATTAATTTGACTACCAAAATATAAAAAATCCTGTTCATAAATGTTCACAAAGGTGTTATTTTTTTAAATTTCATTTTTAAATGGCATATAATTATTCTCAAATTTTTATTTTTGTCAATGATAATAATATTTTTATATTATATGATACATGCAGTAATCATAAAAATCATCCTTGATTAATAAAAGTAAGAATGTAGGGGTATTTTCTCAGAAGAAAATCACATGTTGATACTTTTACCACGTGAGTATTACTTTGCCAGCTCCCTGATTGTTTTTATCAGCTGTTTTGATTAGAAAATCCATAAGCCCAGTGATAAAATTTTAAATGTTAAAACGAGTTGTCCAGAATAATTTGATTTCCACGGTTTTACGAATTTGTTCAATTGATTTCTGAGATCCAAAACCCTATTCCAAAGTTCTACCATTACCGACTACCAAAACCAAAAGACTACCAAGAGCCGATAATATCGACTTTTGTAGGCTAAAAAATATCAGAGCGAAAACTGTACACGTGAAAAATGCTGAAAAGTTATATAGTTTTTCAATAATACATCTAGCAAAATAACCACACATGTTTTCAAAGTGTACTTACTTTTTCATTCTTATTCTTTGTGGCCACCCTAATTCAGATTAGTTTTTACCCTCGGGAACAACCTGCTTTAAACTATTTTGTTTAACAAATTGTATCCATCAAATATGTTAGTATATGAAAATCTTAAATGACCCCTTGACTCGTCTGCAGACCAGGCTCACTCGTCTGTGGAGCGAGCGGGGTTGCTGGGAGGGGTGAGACTGCGGGGCATTGAGGCCGATGACCGCTACCAGATGAGGGGCGACTCACTGCGAGAGGCGATACAGAAGGACAAGAAGGAAGGACTCATTCCCTTCTATGTGAGTAGCCAGGGTACTTCAGGCATGTAAACATGAGTTTCTGAATAGTCGTGTTTCAAGGCTGGTTACATCACCATGCACTTATTGTTCGTGTTAGTTTCTCTAACTTTTGTCCTCAGAGTCAATTAAGTCACAACTGGTTTTTAAAAATTTGTATTATAAATAAACCAACGAAATTTGTAACACTGATGTAGAACCTAAAATGTACTTTTTGAAGGATTTTTAGCTTTTCATCACTTTTTGGGCACATTCCATAAGAAGTTTGAAAAAGCATAGATCAAACTGTATATCAAATTAATAAAGGTATCTGTTGGTAGAAGAATACAATGCCACAAGTTGCATATCAATTGGACAACCGAATTGGAAATAATAGCCAGTAGATTAAATGCTGTTATGCAAGACCCTACTTCTGACCTAATTATCCTTTGAGGTCAGGTTTGCTTCAGGGTTCACCGTTAAGACTCTTAAAACTATGTATATCTTACCTTACTATACCTTCACGCAACATCCAACACAAAATATTTATTAATTAACTAGTGGCTTGAAGGGACCATAGCCCCTAATCTTGCTCCAGTACTCTGCCTCAACTGATTTTTTTACTCTTTACATTTTGAGGAAAGTAAAACAATATGAGCAGGAACTTAATTGTTTCAGTTTGTTAAAAAAGTAGACACTTAATCACATGTTTTAATGTAAACAAAGCAGACGTTTTTAAATCCCCATGTTTTTCTTATGTTGAATAATTTACGTGATTTCTCGTTTGCTGGTAACTCTTTAGAAATACTGCTAATTTTTCCCGAGCCCCTGGGATCAATACTTAATTTGAGCCCCCTCCCATCATTCTGCGATTTGCAAAACTCCCATAATTTTGGCTTAAAAATGTTGCTTTCACAATTATAAATTTGTTTAATTTTCCCTAGTTTTTTTTTTTTTTTTTTTATGGCTGGAATGTACATTTAATTTAAATATCTGAGTTTTCATATTGAAAACTCCCCTTTCTTCCAAGTGGTAGGCTACTCCTTATAAGGAGGTGTAGGCCTCTGTTTTTAATTTTTGTAGAAACTGTGGAGGCAACCCTGGATGTGAGGCTAGTGATACTTATTGTTCAGGTGGTGGCAACCCTGGGTACAACCAACTGCTGCGCGTTTGACTGCCTCGACGAGATCGGTCCCGTATGTGAGGAGGAGGAAGTCTGGCTTCACATCGATGCTGCTTACGCTGGTGAGAAATCAATTTGGTGTACTCCAGGACCACTTTTAGTAACCGGTACCACCAGAAAGAAATTATAGTAGAAAATTTATCCCAGAATAGAGTTTATAACTTTAAAACTGGTAAATTGTTTTCTCGAGCAGCATTGGCAATTTTGTTTCTAATAGAAGATAGTTTAAAATAAGTTTAAACTACTCATGAGAAGCCAGCGAACAAGTGACAGTGTCCTGAGGGCGGTGAGAGAAACTACAGCTGATCAGCCGATTGCTAACCATAGCCGAGGAACAGTCTGCTAGCTATCATGTTACCGGAGTTTGAAAACATTATATTATTATTGTCACAGGACTACCTTAAATAGCAATAAACCAGTTTATTGCTGACAGTTCTATTACTGATAGGTCTATACCAGTTTTGATGCTGACATTGGGTACAGCAAATGAAGTTGTCAGTAATGACAACTTCATTTGCTGTACCCTATGTCAGCAAATACAGCTAATACAATATGTAAATATGGTAAGTCTTTTAGCTGTCCATTATGACAAACTTCCCTTTCATCTTTGGTCCCTACATTTGCAGAGGTTAGACACAGAATCTCCCGGTTTGGTCCCCAAATTATATATTTTCAGGGCCGCTACGAGGGCACCCTTGCCCCACTTGGCACTTTGCCCCAGGGCCCCGAATTCAAGGGGCCTCAGGGGGCCCCCAGTCAAAAGAAATACCCTCGTCGCAGCAAACCTGTGTACTCAGTGAATTTCAAATGCTTGTATATGTTTCTCACTACCAAGCTTCATGCCACCAAACTTAGCCACCTACCAAGTTTCATAAAAATACATTTATAATTAAGTGATATATAGCATTTGATGTTTTCTCCATAAGAATAATATTAAAGGCTGAGTATGCAGGTTTGCTGCAACAAGAAATATAACAAATATATTTTAACCAAGTGAGGCTACATACCAAGTTTTATTAATTGATGACGGAACGAAGTGGAGGAATCTATGTATTAGCAGAGACAATGATTCATTGTCCGTCGGTGTATAAGTGTGTGGGTGTGTGTGTTCGTAATGCAATATCGTGAAAACGACTGCATGGATCGTTTCCAGATTTTACACAAATGTTTTCCAGTACATTTCATGCTTCCAGTTCAAAAATGGATCACATTCGTTAAACTATTTTTTATTAATTAATATTTAAAAGTTGTACAATTTCCACAAGATAAAGCACTGGATAAAAATTACTGCTTGTAAAGTACGAGATACTAATACAATATTGATCCGTAATTGCAAGAAACTACTAAAAAATGGTCATATATAATATATATATATATATGTTTTATGATTAAATAAATAAAGTACTGTCCGTTTAACATAAGTTTATTCAATTTATCAAAGGTTTTTGAAATTTTTAGATAAAAAAAACTAATACCAGTTTTTAAAAATAAAGATAACGTTCTCCTATAATGTGAATAATGTGAGTAAGTTAATAGTTTATCCGCTAGATTGTAGCAGCCATTTATTTCATTATTTACTTCTGCCAGCTGTGTTCTTTTGTCAGTTTATGATCTTTAAATACCTCCGTCATAGCAAACCTATTTACTCAGCTAATTTCCAATGTACCTCACTGCATAGGCAACTTACTGTGTTGCACCTCTAATGTAATCTACATATTTAAAAAATTCCTGCTTTTTGTTCACTCACTTCCTGAAGTTAATACTTAACCGAATTTGATGATTTTTTTTTATTTAAAAGATAATTTCAAGTTCTAAGTCATTTTTGAGTCAGAATTTCGATTTAGACCCCAGGAATTGCCCCACGGGACTTCCAAGTTACCATGTTATTCATATGGAGGAGAGTTTTATTTGATTTATGTTACATGTGTTTTTTCTTGATTCAATAAACAGCTGTTATAAGGATTATATCCGCAAAATATTGCGGGGAAGCAGCTTGTGTAATTTAATATAATTAAGAACGATTTATCCTATGATCTAAACTTAACCAAAAGAAAAGTAGATATTTTCCTTTAGAGTCCCCAGGACTATTTATTTAATATTTGCTGATCAAATTTCGGTTGTGCCATAAGATTACGTTTTTACTCACGTTATCACATTCACGGGCACATATATATAAATTTGAAGAACAATGTTTTGTTTTTTTCCCAATAGGGAGAAATTTACAAAAAAATTCTAAATAGAGGTTTCTGGGGCCCCCCACAGAATTGTTGCCCCCAGGCCCCTAATCGCCTCGAGGCAGCCCTGTGTATTTTGGAGTTCTGATGAGTATGACTTCCAGAACAGAGTTCCCATAATACAACCATAGACAACAATGTAATATTTTTATTTTAATGCTTAGCTTAAATAATAAGTTTATTAAACTAACTTGTTAATTAATTAAAATAACTAATTAATTATCATAAACCGACTTTTTCATGTTAGTTATAGTAAATATGACCATAAAACCATAAAAGATCAAACGAATCTGTGAATTTACCTTATATATATATATATATATATATATATATATATATATATATATATTAATTTTACTATCATTATGAGAACAAAGTACCCTTATTTATGTATATATATATATATATATAAATAAATAATGGTACTTTGTTCTCATAATGATAGTAAAATTAATATTATTAGTAGCCCTGTTAATCAAATCCTATATATATATATATATATATATATATATATATATATATATATATATATAGATATACCTTATCTGGGCAAACTTGCCTATTTAAGAAAGTTAAGGATCTGAAAATGGTCTAGTACGCTACCCAATCAGACCGTTTTGCACCTTTTGAATGTCTAAACTTTATTACGATAAATTATTACTGTAATTGGATTTCTGGAAAAATCTTAAAATTCTCATGTTATGGCCGCCTTCACTCTAGGTTGCTGCAACCGGGTGGCAGCCACTTGACTTGTAGAAGTCGCAGCCACGCCTGTCCCTTCACATATGATGGCTGCTACCAAGTTGTGAGGATGCGCGCGCAGCTTGTTTTGGTCGTCTGCCACCTGTATCTGCCATTCTCTATAGCAGTCTCGCTAAACTATCTTTTTAATTATTAATTAATTAGTCAAGATGGATTCAAGTGATTAGGATGAGAACCTCCTGCTTGTGCTTTTGCTATGCAAAAGAAGAAGGCAGGCAAGAAAACAAAGAGTGGACCCACAATTAAATTTTAAAAAATGTATGAATTTTGTGAAATTATTTATTATAATGAATTATTATTTATACATCATGATATTATATTGTAATAATATAATATATAAACTGGGTGTATACAAACTGGTTACATACTTTATTGTTTGTATACACCCTGTATAATATAAATATATTATAATTAAATAATGCATATTATAATATATTATATATAATAAATACAATATTATAATCCAACATAATTATTATTTTATTTATGAATGATTTATTTATACATTTAATTAATTTGTGGTGTGAAGTACAATTAAATTTAAAAAAGGCACAATAAACTATAAACGCTAAACAACACAGACACAAAAAAGATAGTTTCACAACAGTGGGATCAGCGAAACGAGCCGTCAGCAAATGTTAGACATATAGGAAGGAGGCAGGCAGACGACCAAAACAAGCTGCGCACGAATCCCGAAAACTTGGTCGCAGTCACCGAGTGTGAAGGGCTCCGTATGTTTCAATGCCCCACTAGCGGGTTGAGTCGCAGGGCTCCATAAGGCTAAATGCAATTTCAATGGGTCAAGTGGCCGACGGGTGGCTGCGACCCGGTCGCAGCGACCTAGCGTGAAGGCGCTCTAAGACATTTACTGCAAGGGACCGAATCCTCTCTTGATAAGTTTTTCTTCAATATAATTAATACAGAGATTTATCTTCCTGAATGATATTGATAAAAATTAATAAGTATTGTTTGACCTTCAATTTGTTCAAATTCAAAAATAAAATGGCAGTAATAGCTGAGTCGGTTGAGTACTGGCCTATCACCCAAAAGACCTGGGTTCAATTCCCGCTGAAATCCATTTGACTTTTAAAACTAAGACTGCCACTGTGCTTCGGAAAGCACATTAAGCCATTGGTCCCGGCCAGCTAAGTAGACGATAGGTCAGTCAGAGGCACTAGGACGAACGAAAAATTCAACTGAAAACTCTGACAGCAAGACCTCAGCTAGAAGGTTACACAAACTTTACATTACTTTATGTTTACCTTCAACTCGCAGGATCTGCTTTCATCTGCCCCGAGTACCGCTACCTCATGAAAGGCGTCGAATATGCTGACTCATTCAACTTCAACCCTCACAAGTGGATGTTGGTCACCTTCGACTGCTCAGCTATGTGGTTCGTTTCTCACTGGATTTCTTAGTCTGTAGAGAGAAAACAGTAAAGTAAACAACAATTCACAAATATTTGCCGGTTATCTGAGTCTAAGGTGAACCGGTTATATGTTTAATGGTTACCAATAGTATTATTCCTAATTTATGGGAACATTTTGTCATAGATTATCTGTAAAGAATAGCTAATTCTAATTAATCCTTTGACCGCAAAGGTTGTGAATGGAGTGTTTAAATCTGTATTGCTTCTTTGAGTCTTTAAATATTTTGAATGCCTGAACATTATAAACTCTAAAAAAACGTGCTGCCAGTGGTTACATGCACAGTAAGTAAATGTAAAAATTAGCTAAACACCTGATCAGATGTGCAACTCAAAAAAAATCCATCAGCTTCCACGCATACGCCAACCGAATTTCTTACTGACATACAATTAAAAAATGTAAAACCTATTATTTTCCCACAGAGTTCTTTAGTCCATTATTAATTATACCATTAATGTGAACCATCTCCTATCATCATGCAATTTTCAAAATGACCAAAAACCTTTTTACAATTTTTCTTAGCATAATTAGATATAGATATGATTTTACTTATACAGTCTTACGAACAAAAATCATGCTGAAGTCTTACTTAACACAGTCATACAACCAGTTTTATTCATCAGTTCTATTGACAGATTGTTAGATAAACACAAATCTTGCAAACTAACATTGCAACATTTATAATGTTGGTTGCAATATTTTTTATTTGTTCAGTGCCATATTTTATTAACACCATATTTTATTTTATATAACACTCTCTGACTCTGGTAAAAGAGATTTTGTGACTGGATAAAGGGAAATTTTCACTTAGGTTTTTGAATAATGTTTGCTGAGTCAGGATGTAAATTTATCCGTATGTTACAGGCTGAAAGATCCGTCCTACGTGGTCGACGCGTTCAATGTTGATCCTCTGTACCTGAAGCATGACATGCAGGGTTCCGCTCCCGACTACAGGGTAACTATTTGGCTTTGCTCGGAGAGATATCACACTTATCGATACCTTAACTTATGAGTGTTACTTTGACATTTCACTGGAGGTTTTTTTATCAGTTGTTACAACTATTTTGTCTTGAAAAACTTGAAAATGTTAGTATTGTGCTTATAGAGTTAAAAATATAACAGGTGTTCAAAATATAAGTGAAATGTAATCTGATCCTGTATTTTTCATCCAAGTAAACTAATTAAATATCACTCTGAGCTTTGCTCGATCCACGGGAACTAGTTATAAAACTGATTATGTGTACAGAGGTGACAAAAACTTAATCCTATGACACAAACAGAGTCCTTGTATTGGAGCCAATATGATAATTGTTGAATAATTCACTCAAGAAAAAATAAAATAAATATTGCTATGTAAATTCTTAAAAACATAACAAAGATGAATTAATACATTACAACACAATACAGTATTATTGTTTAATGTATTTTACAAAGTTATTTAGTTTTAAACAACAAATAATTATTTTATTATTGAGATTATTTTTGCAGAATTTCATTTTCACTTTTACATTCTGAATAAACAAGCTTTAGAGAAAAAAAATTAAAAATATTGTTAAAACATGAAAAATATGCATATTTGCAATTTATTTAAAAAAATTTATATGTCTTTCCATAAATACCTCACACTTCAGATGGCTCATATCAAGGCAGACATAAAGAACAGAGTATGGTTGAGTAACTTCATAAACAACCTTAATGTTCATAAAATTCATAAAGACAATAGGTTTAGCTTTGAGAAAAATACACTTAATAGAGACGCAAGCAGTCACAGTCACACTGAAGAAAGAAGGACAAAACCATAACCAGACTATAACTACAACTTGCCAAGATCTATTTGATCTGTCTCATACGTTTATGAAATGTTATGCATGTCCTCATGAAATGGCTTTTTATCAAGAATATAAGCTCATTCTATCAACTTAAATTATCATAGAAACTGCAATATATAGTGAGCCACCGAACAGTCTCCGGTAGCGCCTTTGAAAGTAACCAGCATATCGCGCCTTTTGTTACTGTTAACCGTGGTTACTAACCATAACTTGTGAGTTTATGTTGCGTTTATATCTGAGAGTGTATTGTGTGTTACATTAGTTTAAAAAAATTGTGTTAGAGTTTAGTCGGTTTTTCAGTCTTTCCATGCAATTTGCAGCATCAAAAAGGCGCTAGTGTCCTGATTGTTATTTATGCAATGTCGTAGTAACTTCAGATTATCCGAAGTTTTGGCCATCCGGATAAATATCCGCCACATTAGTCTGGTTAATCTGTGCTGAACTGTATTAGTTCAAAACTAGTGGCTTGAAGGGACCATAACCCCTAGCCTTTCTCCAATACTCTGCCTCTTCTGATTTATTTTACTATTTACATGTCAGTTCGCAAACAAAATAGTCACTTAATCACATGTTTTAATGTAAACAAAGCAGACGTTTTTTAATCGCTTTTCTTATGGAGAATGGTTTACGTTATTTCTCATTTGCTGGTAACTTTTTAGAAATACTGTTGTTTTTCCCGAGTCCCTGGGATCGAGACCTTTAATTTAAGCCATCTCCCATCATCCTGCGAATTGCCAAATTCCCTCAATTTTGTTTTACAAATGTCGCTTACAGAATTATATATAAAGATTGTTTTTCAACGGTTTTCTCTGTGGTTGTTCCAGCACTGGCAGATCCCGCTAGGCAGGAGGTTCCGTTCTCTCAAGCTGTGGTTTGTGATGCGTCTCTACGGAGTGGAGAACCTGCAGAAGCACATCCGAAAGCAGATCGGACTCGCTCACGAGTTTGAGAAGTTCGTCCTGAGTGACAACCGCTTCGAGGTCATCCACGAGGTCCTCATGGGGCTGGTGTGCTTCAGACTCAAGGTTTGGCCACTTATTGAGAGTAGAGAGTACCGATGTAACAAATTTAGTTGTAGTAAGCGCCAAAAGCAATTAATCGTACAATTTATGTTTGCCAAATATTTATAGGTTTTACTTCCAAATCATACTTAGGTCGCATTAAATAAATAAAAAAAAAAACACCTTGTAGCTTTCTTAACTCAAGAATGCTGCATTGAAATTGAATTATCATGCAGCAAGACTATTGATTTTTAATATATTATTTGATGTTTTATCATCCTCGTACGGGAGCTATTCTAAATTATTACATTCAGAACAAGGCTCAAGCTCTGTGTGTATTTGGATTTGCTGATTAAACATGATGCAGTAATTATAAATTATAAATAAATAAAAATGGAAACTAGTTTTCATTTCATATTTTATAGTTTGAACGTTTTTTCACAACTAAATAATCTAATTTCTATTAATTTTTGCACTTCTAAAACTTCATACTTTTGATATTTTTTTTATTTTTAAATGTTTTGATTTCCTAAGCTTTCAGTATTAAACGTTACCCATATTATTGGGCAGTGCAACAAAATTCTATATTGAACAGAAATAAACTACAATATCTCTAATAAAGCTGCAAACTTGATTTTAAAAAACCAACACTTTTAGTGACCTTCCTGTTGTATTCCTTTTGCATGATACTTTACATAAGCAATGCTTATGTAAAGTATGTAAATGCTTATGCTTAAGGAATTGTTGATCATAATTTTGGTCAGTTCTATCTCTAAACTAATAAAGTTACTGAACATAATACAACAAAGAGTATATTAGAGTTTACTATTATAACTATAGATTATGTCCTTAACATGTCTGGTTTCGTTTAAAATAATAATATGTTTAAAAAATATAGTTCAACATTTTTTTAATTTTCTTTTACAATGTTAAACTTTCTAGTCAGAAATAAAATGCTCTAAAAACTAACCTATGCAATATTTCAGGGTTCAAATGAGCTGAACGAAAACCTATTGAAAAGAATAAATGGAAACGGCAAGATCCATCTTGTTCCCTCGAAGATTCGAGACGTCTACTTCCTGAGAATGGCAGTCTGTTCTCGATACACCGAGTCCGAGGATATAAAGTTCTCGTGGGATGAGATCCAGGCTCTCGCCACTGACGTTCTCGCTGAGGGCAGGCCTGGCAACTGATAAACAATGAATTTCCCTCCCACCGTGCAAATTCCCTCCTAATTATACTTGTTTTCTCCTCTACAAAAATATAGCTATAAAGTATTAATCCGACTTACTGAACTAATAAGAGTCACATGTTAACCATATATATGAATTTGTGTACACAAACACAGAATGACAATAATGCAAAATATCTTAAAATTTCACTAAGGTAATTGAAAGACAATAAATGTATACACAAACATTACAAGGGAAAGAGACTCTAATAAAATGACTCTAAGATTTGAAATTACTCTTGTAAATTCTAGTTATTCTTAAGGCGATTCAATTGTGATATTTTAACTTATTATATAATAATGCTTTTGGATATGTTTGTGAACTGCAACGAATAATGCTTTGATAGAGATAGTATCATATTTAAACTGTAAAGTTATAAGAAAACGATTTAGTTCTTTAACAATTAATGTACTTACGGATGTAAGTAGGATAGTGACCTCCGGGTTTTCCCATGTAATGGGAAAGAGAACTTTGTAGTGTATGTAGATACATCACCGTTGTATTACCAGGCTTTTAGGATTGTATTACAATACGCTCCTATCTTTGGCTGGGAAATTTGTTGGGTATTGTTGCTAATAATAACGGAATCTAATACACAGGACTATAGGCAGTTGCGCTTGATTCCAAGTATTTGATCCAATATGTCTTAACCCTTTGCCATCGAAATGGATATTTGCCACTATTCCTCAGCTCTACTGGCCGCCGCCATTAGCATGCGGAAGTCCGATTTTTTTCACAGCAGTTGTCCTTTGCGATCGGACGGCCAGCGGTGCTGGCCAACATGAAATTCAACGAATGCTCGGGCATCCAGCAGGACTGGCCGATGTTTTCGTTTGTAGGACTCCAACTGTGGTATGATGGCCTGTAGAGTGCTGCAACCTAGTGAGGAATTGTTGAACTAAATTATCAGTGAAAACAATTCCAAGCTGCCGGGAGTGAGCCGCCATGATGAATGCCGAGGTGACGTGGAGTGGGACGTAGCCAGTACAGCTGGCCGTCCGACCGTCAGAACCAAGTTATACGGAAAGAATTCCGACTGGCTGCCGACTGTGTTGTGGCCACTCCTGCTGGCCTTCCGATCGCAAAGGGTTAAGCTATGTAACAGGTGAATTTGGTTTCTCAAATGTTAATTTTCTAAAGCTATCATCACCTATGGAACTAACCTGCGACAAATTTCCATGTCAACTATTTGGGATTTCTGAGGGCAAACAACAAAATTTGATCAAAGGATCACAGTAATTTTAATCTTAAATGAGTCTGTGTTAACTAAGGACTGAAGTTATATCAGACCTCTTCTCGTGGTGTCAACAATATAAACAATGTATCTTACTCGAGTGATCAGCTGTAATTGCAGCTTTGTAGTTTATATTTTTGACTCAAGATTTGCGGACTCACTGAATTGTATGTACAGTCTCATATAATAAGCATCAGTAGTTTAGGGAATAGGGCATCGGGCCTACTTATTTTGAGATTTGGACAACACAACTGGCTTACCCAAACCTCAAAATAATATATCTATGTTGTACTATGCTTGATAATCATTCTAACAGTAGTTTCGTGGGCATGAATACTTGAACAATTGATACTTAAACTCAACAAGTACGGGCCCTTGTGAATAGTTATGCTCTTATTTTTAACTCGATACTTGTGGTTCTGTGTACCCGCTTCACAGCATAGGTATACACATAATTTGCAACTGCTGTCTAACGGGCGTACATAGAGCTACAATTAAATATCAAGTTGGGAAAAGCTGACAATTGGCAATGAGGCTTGAACTGTTACCGTAATGTTTAAGTATTCGTTGGCATGGATTCAACACTTATAGTTGAAAAGCTTTAACATTAATCGTTGCCTCGTCATACCAGTGTGATCATAGTAAAATAAAATGGGAACAATTTTTGGATTTTAGAATGTTCTATTTTAGACAGTAAGTTATCTTTTTGTAAATAAAATTGTATGTTTGTTGATGACCAAGAAACTTAAATTATACTTATTGTTAGTAGGTACGGAGAGTTGTATATTTTGACAGAATTGTTTTGTCTGTAATAATTATTTGTATGATAATTTTTTTTTAGTAAACAAGTAATCTACTTATATTTAGTTAAAGATTAGATTGTGTTCTTTGTAAATAAACTTTATTAATAAATGATATTTGGTGTAAATGATCTGCTCTATTTTTATTACTCCCAGTTGTTTTTCTTTTATAAAATAAAACTAAAAATTACAATAAATGAATCAGGCCGGTATTAAATATTAATATTTGTTATCCCTTAGACATTTCCATTTGAATTCACAAAGAACTGCCAATAAACGAGCAAGATAATTTCTCAGTTGCTTCTCTCTTTTCCTCAATGTTTCACTTAAAGAATTGTTTTCAGTACATTTGGATAACACCATAGTAATCAGCACAGTTTGTGAGATATCATAATAAAACACTAAACTGGCTCTGATGTTAATAAATAAAAACCTTTAAAAATATTTACATCATTGGCTTGAATCCTTATTGTTTTTAACCACAATAAACCATCTAGAAGAACCAATGAATTATCAGAATACATTTTTTAAAGTTACAGGTTAAATTGTAAATATTAATAGGTAAATATTTACATTAAGTATTATTAGTAAATATTAATTTTATTTTATTATGAACTATCTGGCCCGACAGACGTTGTCCTGTCCTAATGTCATTGACTTTGTTTTATGTCAAATACTCGTTCATTTTCAAGATGAGCTTTTTCGCTTCGCTCACTCGCCTATTTTTATATAGTGCTAACTTCAGCATCGGAAAAAGAGTTTGAGTTGCCATTCAAGTAGATTTGTTATTTCCGTAATGAACATATATATGTTTATGACTTTCAAGTATACCATCACAACAGATATAATGCAGATATAATGCTTATAACAGCAGTTTGGTGTAACTAACCGAACTTTGATCAAATCAAAGAGCCAGTGGAACTTTGAAGGACAGTGGACAGAGCCCATAGGTCATATTAAAAATGTTATTTTTATAAAAGCCTTGTCCTGACATTAACGAACAGAAAGAAATATTCAATTTGGTGCACTCATTCTCAAGTTATGGTATGCAAGGGAAATATGAGTTCATTTTTAGCGAATTTCCCGTATAGGGAAGAAGCTATTACCGTAGGTCTCATGGTAAGACTTAAGCCCGAGACCATGATAACTTTTCATTTTGAGGTCCCCAGATGCCAAAAACACCATTCGTTCAAATTTGTATATATGTATTTATATATATATATATATATTTATATATTTATATATATATGTGTCCGTAAGCACGATAACTCTCGTAAAAAAGGTCCGATCTTAATGAAATTTGGTACAAATGTGTAAAGTACCATTTATTTGAATGAGTTCGAAAACCAGATGAATCGCACCATCCGAAGGGGGGTTTTTGGGGGGTTTTGTACCCCAAAAATGTGTTTTTTGGGGTTTTCACATTTAATTTTAATTTAAATCAAATTTTAATTTATACCATTGAATTCAGCTTAAAAAAATAAACAATTTGGTATTTTGATCATTGCTCTACGTCAATTGGTTACCGAGATATTGAAAGTGCTAAACACAGTACGTTGTCTAATGTTATTCTTATGGAGAAAAAGAAAAATTATATACCTCGCTTATTTATGAACATAAACTGGCAAAATTTGGTACATGGCTTGATCTGGTTATGGTTTATTGTTGTTTTCACAAAAAAACAATTTTTCGCCTATGGCTCCTGTAGCAGCAAACCTAGGTACTTGGTCCCCATGTTATTCTTATGGAAAAAACTTAAAATGTTATATATCGCTTATTTATGAATGTATATGGATGAAACTTGGTGTGACTTCACTAATATGAGTTCTATTGATATTTGCATAAAAACCCATTATTTTGTGTGCCTTGTTGCAGCAAACCTGCGTACTCATCCCCAATGTTATTCTTATGGAGGATAATTAATATTTTAAATATCGCTTGTTTGTGAATACATTTCTTATGAATCCTGTTAAGTGTTATAATGTGTTATGTTATATATTCATTGGAAATTTGCTGAGTATGCAGGTTTGCTGCGACGGGGGTATTATAATATATTATATTAAGACTAGCTGTTACCCACAGGCTTCACCCTATAAATGATTTATAAGAACTATAACAGTTGAGTGTGCTGAATTCTGTGGTTAGATAAGAAAACCATTTAGTTTTCCTATTTTATGCCTAAAGAATCAGTGTACACAATTTCAACTCTCTAGGTAAATGGGAAGTAGGAGAATTCATGATGAGTGAGTTGAGTTGAGCTTTGCCTTTTAATGGTATAGATAAAAGAATACCAAATTATGTTTTTTTTTATATTTTTATTTATATATATACTCTTCTTTAAACATTGACACTACAAGAAAACATATGCCATATATATATATATATATATATATGTTTTGACGTGAGACAATAAAAGCATAAACTTGGATGATAATTCCCATGTAAATCAGTGACAAAAAAATACAATTAGACCAGTCAACAAAGGTTTTATGTCGAAAATCATTCCCCCGAAGCTGGATTTTTTACAAATGATAGAACACGTTTAGACATGCATTTTTACTAAAGTCCCCGGTTTTCCCCCTTGTGCTTTACCCCCCACCCCCCTTTGAAATTGATTTTGCAAGTGTTTCGTAATAGGCTAATATTTCCATTACTACTGCATCAAATCAAACTTTATTTTTTTTGTGTGTTTCTTGTAAGTAGGCCTATAAAAAGATTATTATCATTATTTCGATAGAAGCAGTATTTTCTTTGCAATTTATCATTAAATTAAAGTTATTAATTTTTTATATTATATTTTATTAATTTTTAAATAATATTTTATTAATTATTTAAAAATAACATTGTCTTGAGACTATTTTTGAGGAAATATTTGATTAAGTTATGTATAAAATATCTTAAGCTTTAAAATTATGTATAAATCAATATGGTTTAGAGAAGGGAAATGTGGGGTACAGGCTGGAACAAAAGTGGCTCGCGCTCAACTAGGTTTGGCGGTTTGGCGCATGAAATAGTGCTGTAAAAATAATTTTAAAAAATAGCACAACCTAGGATTTTGGTTCAGTTGGTGTCATTTTCTTCCTGTATAACATATTAAAAGTCCTCCCCTAAAATTTATGCTGTAATAGGTTTTTTCTTTTTTTGCTTATTACTCTTTTATTATTGATGATAGAGAGAAATGTCACATACAAATAATGTTGGAAATTAAAAGACGTACAATTTTGGTTATTATCTTGTTTGCTCTAAATAAAACGGTTTTCGAGTTATTAATGATTTAGGTATAAATATATACAGAGGGTGAGTCAGACAACACGTCCAGCATGTATAACAGTATAAGCACAAGAACGGCTTAGTCTAAAGACATCAAACAAAATTATCTGTACTAAATTGCATATGGGAAATGTATTAAAAATATTCTTATTAAAGTCTATATACAGCGTGCTCAAAAATGAAGGTTAAGAGTTCAATCCTCAAAATATTCTTGTCTGAACCTAAGGCAAATTATAGATCATTAAGGTCTCACCAAAAGAAACATTTTGGAAGAAACAGAATCCAATTATCTTTTTCCGTTTCAAAATGGCGGCTATTTTAGTGAGAAATGTTGACATTTACGGAATATTCTGTAATTTCCAAACCAATAAATATATCTTGTTTCCAATTGAAATTTCTTGCTCGAAAATAACCAAGCTTTAGCTTCACTTTTGTTCTAGCTTGTACCCCGTTTCCCTTCTCTAATCCATATTGATTTATCTTACCATTGTTTTAAAGCTTAAGTTATCTTCTACAAAACCAAATCAAATAGTTCATCAAAAATAGTCTCATGACAATTTTATTTGTAAATAATTAATAAAATATTATTTAAAAAATTAATAAATTTAATTTAATGATAAATTGTAAAAAATATTGCTTCTATTAAAATAATGATGACAATCTTTTTTATAAACCTACTAACAAGGAACACAACAATATAAGGAAAGTTTGATTTGGTGCAGTAGTTATAGAAATATTAGTATATTACGAAACGCTTGCAAAATCAACTTCAAAGGGTGATGAGGGGTGAAGCACAAGGGAGGAGGTAAATATTTAAAAATGCGGGGACTTCTGTAAAAATGCATGTCTCAAAGTGTTCTATCATCTGTAAAAGATCCAGCTTCGGGGGGATTAATTCCGATATCAGGTGATATTTTGCCTTCATGACTGGGCTAAATAGAAATGTATTTTAAAGATACAGTTTCAACCAGTTTAATTTGATAACTACTGTATTATATTACTACATATCAAACAAATAGGTTTTTGTTTCATAGGTTTAAAAATGTGTAATCCTTAAAACCACCTTTGAGCCCTGCAGTGGCCTGATCAGTCAGTCTATTATATTTTTAAACTTTTGACCTAGTAAAAATTAAAAAAAACACAGGCTAATATTTACAATTAGTCTAGTATGTGCAACTCAACTGTCACGTACCTACATTTCCTTATATTCTTTACGCACGAGAACGGTCATAATTTACCGTTCATGAATATTGAGAATGACGCCCTCAGTATTTGCATAATTTTTGACGGTGTTTTAAAACAATTTAAAAAGTAATTTCGTAACAAAATGTAAGTCATGCTCTAAAAAATATCAAAAATAAATAAATTAACGTATACTCTTTTTATTCAAACAGTTGAAACATTATGACCAACAATTTGTCATCTTCAAAAATATAACCATAATGTGTAGGTTTGAACTGGGAATCTTCATCACACCAAACTCTCGCCTAAACCACAGAGCTATTTCACCATGTCTATGGTGTTAAATTTATCCTACTAATTTTATAAATGTGAAAGTTGGGATGTTTGTTTGGCTGTATGTATGGATATTTCGAGTTACATCACGCATAAACAACTGGACTGATTAAGCTAAAACTTTGCATGAACATCGCTTACATATCACATTAACATATAGACCTGATAATGTCCACATCCAAGCTTAGGGACTCCCCCCCCCCCCCCCCCCCGGATCCTATAAGTTCCAATGCAAATCTTATTGGAGGATATCATTGATAAAATTACCATCTGTAGTTGTTTGTCAGTAAGGGAAAAGGAAGTTAGATGGTAAAACTAAACAAAGGTTTGATAGTGCTGGTGAGGTTAATATTTTTAATGTATTTTTTGGTCGCGAGCGAAGCCGCGGGTAACAGCTAGTTGCAAATAAAGCGATAGCACTCACTCCAAAATCAGCAGCTGTTTTTATATCATGACTAGTCAAGAGTAGGGGTGCCATTTCCTGTCTGAAGGGTCTTTTTCTTTTATATTCCTTTTTTTTAAATCTAGCATGTAGTATCCTATCGTGGAAATGGTTACCTAGCAACAAAGGAAAATCTTAATCCTTAAAATGCCCAATATTTGTTAACTATGATTAAGAAATCATTACACTAATAAATTTAAAAATGGTTTTATTCCCCGAATTACTGATTGGAACCACTACATATTGTATTTTACAAGTTTTAATTCATCATTTCAGTTCAAAAGATTTGTCTGTCACCAGATACGGATATACAAATGCAGTCTCAACTTATATATGGTGTTATGGAATCATGTTGTTCCTCAAAAGATGTAAATGTAATTCTATACAAAAGATAAAAAATTCTTCAGTACGTTTTCTGCTCCAAGTAAGTATAATTATAAGGTAGGGCTTACTTGATCTATTGCACTATCAAAATGTTTGTTCGGATTTCTACATGTGCCAAAACTCAGAATATAGCAAAAACTCCCTCAGGGCTTTGTCCTGAAACCATTAAAAAACTCAATGGTTATCGATTTTACCTGGTCAGGTCATTATGTAAAAATGTGCTAGGTACCGGTATGTTAGTCGGAAAATAACGTTTACTCCACAGAATGCTATACAAAACTAATGTTTCTCGCTAGTCGCTTTCCATGAATCTTCCCAGTGTAACTGGGATCGTCAGGCCCAGTTTATGGATGAGGTTGGAATAGTAAATTAACCCGTAGACATGTATCTGAACATTTTAACTCAGTCCCACAAAAGCTACTGGACCTCGCATTAAAACTGAATCACGGAAGGAAGAAAGATGTGTATGGATGTAAAAAATAAGGCCAATGTGGGAAGAAAATGTGCCCGTCTTGAGGGGAATGAGCCTAGTGAATTTGCTCCTCTTGAAGAGAAGGTAAATCAAATATTAAGTAAATTGACTCTATGGCGACTGACTAGAAATACCCAAGCAAAGCCATGTTCTCGAGCTGGTGATGTAAAAAATATCATTGGTTAATGGAATACACGGTCTATAATTAATTTTAGATGTAGAGTAAAGACTTTCAAATAACACTCCTCAATTAACTGAAGAATAAATTGACAATAATTGTAAAACTAGCATTGATTTTAAATTTGTAATCCCCTTTAGAAACAGTACTTCATACAGCTCTTTTACCCACATATTTTGTTATCCAATTTCAATAAAATTCTGTTGGAAATATTATTTTAGAGCAAAACAAGAACAATCAACACTATTAGTATTGTATTTTGTTTACTACATGGATTTCCTAGTAATTTATTTTCCCAAGATACTTTGGAGGCTAAGTGAATAGAAGATTGATTTTTTCTAAAATGTAACATATTTTGTAATTCAAGATTTAATTTAATTATTAAATAGCTTCCTAATTAAAATTAGATGTGTTGTTATAATCTTTATATATAATTCTGTAAGCAAAGGTTTTAAGTCAAAATTGTGGGAGTTTGACAAATTGCAGGATGACGGGGGACGGCTCAAATTAAAGGTCTTGATCCTAGGGACTCGGGAAAAATAGCAGTATTTCTAAAAATTTACCAACAAACGAGAAATAACGTAAAACATCCCCATAAGAAAAGTATAGGGATTTAAAAACGCCTGCTTTGTTTAGATTAAAACATGTGATCACGTGTCTACTTTGTTTACAAACTGACATGTGTTCCTACTTACACATTGTTCTATTTTCCTCAGCATTAAAAGAGTAAACAAATCAGATGAGGCAGAGTACTGAAACAAGGTTAGGGGCTATCGCCCCTTCAAGCCACTAGTATCTTAATATCTCTTTCGACGCCACAACCTGGGCGAATTTTAAGGCAAATATGAATGAATGATGAGTGTAGAATGGTTGAGATGACTTGTGTAGCCTTGATACTGACTAAGACCGACTGATTCTTTAGCCAGGCACATTCACGGGATGAAAATAAAAAAGTCTTACAACACTTATCCAATACAAGACATTAAATATATATATAATATGGTAAAAGGCTATCGATTTTGATCATCATCAGGGTGTGACACGCATTCTCTCACTGGGCCTAATGACGATCGTTATGACTAGGCCTAGTCTAAATCGATAACCTTTTACCATCTTTTATGTGTATTTACCGTCTTGAGTGTATGAATACATAGGCTATAAATGTAAATATTTTTAAGTGTTGTACGTTTTTTATGAACATCCCATAATTTAATTACTGTAATCAAAACTATTCATTATAATTAATAACCAGCCAGACATTCTTTGTCTTTGACAACTAAAAAAGCAAAAAAGCATTTTGTCAACTAAAACTGCTTTGACAAACAATGTGTTTATATATTTTTATAACAATACTGTACATATTTTTTATTTCCCAGCTCACCTCATGTAGGAAATCACCCTGTTGATGAATTATAACCCTTCAATATGCTCAGTTTATGTTTGCTCCTAATTCGATGACAATTTGTTTTTTCAGATGTCATTTATTTTTATCACCTTGGAACTCTTGCTCGGAGCGTGGGGCTGTATCGAGACTATATTCCTTAAATGGATGCCTGATGCAGCTAACTACGTGAGGAATACAAACATTTATACAAATAACTTTTAAATACTACAAATTTTAAGAAATGTTCTGTCAATTTTTATCCTCTATAATTATATGTGGCGTGGCAGTTTTGCTATCCTATTGCTGGGATTCTAAAAAAAATTAAAGGTATTAGCACCTTATACATGATTAAAGTCCACATTTCAAAGACGGCTCTTTAGTCAAGGAATCAACACCTTGCTTGGTATCACTTAATTATGGTTGTTTTTGGAGTAAACAATGTTGTAACAAAATACAGAACACGGGATATAAATAAAGAACCTCCTCAACAGATCTCAATCTCTTCAGTGCTAAGAATTTTTAATAATTTTCCCAAAATAGGTTTTAATTATTAATATTTGTTATTGAAAAATTGCTAGGGCAGCCAAAAGGGTTAAGTGAACTATGTAAGGATAACAACCAGAACAAATAAATCTGAAACCCAAAAGTGCTGAAGAAAAATAAGTTGTATCTCATCTCATCATGTATGGACATCCCCATTTAAATCCTCAAAATGTATTTAGTAAAACAGGGTATATGGCAAACAACGAGAAAAAATTTAAAGGCATTCCAGGTTCTGAGAGTATTTTTCTTTATCAAAGATCATCGGCAAAATTTAGCTAAAAAAATGTGTTTATTCTTATATGATTGACAAGATTATAATTTGACTTTAAGGTGTCATGGGAAAGACATACTTGTCTTTAAAACCTTAAATTAAGAAACATCAGCCTTAAATATGCCAAAGTAACTTCGTTTCAGTTGAAATACCTTTTTCAACAAAGTTTTAATGATTTTGTTTTACTAAACATAGATAGAACCTGTTAAAACACATTGGCCCTTGACACTGTTATTAATAAATTATTAACACAATGCTACCACTTAAGGGTTCTGCCAGCTTATTGAAGGAAATTACCATTTGTACTAAGACGTTCAGATTATTTGTATTTAGATACTCAGTAAGTTGATAACGCATTTAAGTTTTTTTGTTGTTTTAGTCCTCCAGAATTCTTGTCTTGAGAAAGTTTTAGGCAGAACATTTTATTATATATTATTTTCTTTATATTATTGGTTACAGGTAGTGAAAGAATTGTTTGGTATTGGTAGCCATAAAGTATGTGAGTGGCCATTTGTCATACTGCTATGGGTAGTCTCCTCATATTGTGCACATTACGCAAATAATGCTGACAGACTGTGAGTTCATTTTAAATTCCTAATATTGTTATCCTATTTCTTAGTTAATAAATTAAGAGAGGGAAAATGGTATTCTACATAACTCAAAAATATAAAAATATCTCTTGCAAGTTGCTTGACAAGTACAGTTTTAACCTTAAGCAAATGGTGGATGGCTTGGAATAGCTGACATAATTGGTGGATTCTTTGTAACTTGCACATCTGATCAGGTGTTTTGCTACTTTTTAAATCATTACTGTGTGTGTGAATACCGAAATCAAGGTTTTTAACATTGTATATGTTCAGACATTCAATATAGTTGAAAAAATCAACATAACACATTGATAATAATAATAATAACTTTATTTGTCTTTGAACACAAGTTAAATTGTGTAATGGACATCGTCTGACATGGCAATTATTGTTATAAACAATAATAAAAAATACAGTGGTCATAATTAAGATAAAAACATAATTATCTAAGAAAATAACAGTTATTAACCAAAATTACCCCAAAAAACTATAAAAGCCTTTAAATAATAAAAAACATTGTTAATGAGGAAAGTATTAAGTTTGTGTTTAAAAGAGTTGAAAGGAAATCTACTGAAATATATAGGCAATTTATTAAATATTGATGTTTGCAAATATTTATGGGAACTTGAAAATTTTTGTAAACTACGTCTGCTCACAAACATTAACCCTTTGCGCTCGGATAGGTTCTTTAGAAATGGTCCCCTGGGGTCGTCTGTCCACACTCTGTGGCTGCAGCCATTTTACCACTAGCCAGGATTTTTTTATGTCACACCTATGCTCAGCGCTCACATGTCCACACCCAGTGGACAGAGTTAAATGGCGCATGCGATCGCGAACGCTCGCATGGCCACTGTTTGTGGACAGAGACAATGCATACTTTTACAACATTTAATATTCTTTCTACTGTATTGTGCTGAAATCTGACAGTGGATTTCGAAACTAGATCAATCCCAGAATGCAACGGGCATAAATGTCGGCTGTTGCATTCTAATGTAAATAGTAAACAACAACAGTTAGTCAAGCGCTTTTGTCTTACGCTGTGTAGTCTTCGGCTTATATGCCTAATAATTATTACTATACGTAATATTTCAAGATTTCTTATTTTTTAATATGGAGGAAACATTAAGTTCCGACGAAATTCGTAACGCGCTTAAAGGTGAAAGTGAGTGTGGCAGTGATTCGGACCATGAAAGTGACATCGACATCTTGTTCTATTTGTTATAAGCAGTTTTTTAAATTATTTCTTAAAAATAATTGACAATAAGTAAGTTTATGATTTTCGATGGTAAATAAATAAGTTTCAAAGTATACAACGAGTTTTCCTTAGACTTTGAATGTACGCTTCAACTTGACGTTTTAGTCTAGAGTGAAGAAAATAATTCCGAGCTGGCAGAAGCAGATGACCGACAATGGCTGCCGAGCTGGCGTCGAAATCTAGTGCGGCCACTGAGTGTGGACATGCGGGCTCTGGGCGCTGAGCGTCAGAAAATAATTCCCAGCTGACGCAGACTCCATACTGTCCACTGAGTGTGGACATACGAGCGCAAAGGGTTAATACTAATACTCACTACTATACTCATTTTTTCTATGTCTTACCATATGCCACCTGCAGTAATAACTTCTTCTATCTAGGGGAATTCCGCTAACAGCGCCTTTTAGTTGTGGTGAATTTTATTTGTTTTTTACCTATAAAACCATTCTGTAAAGTTTGGGTCCGTAGTTTCTGAACACTGTATAATGTTTGTGTTCAATCGTTTTTTTTTTTTTTTTTATTACTTAAGAAGAAAACAGATTGATTTCTCCCCTTAATAAATGTTCCCAGGAGCTGTAAAGCATTCTTAAATGGAGAGAACATTTTTATCATACTCCCCTTACAGTAGAAGTGTCCCATAAAACAATTTAGAAGAGAAAACTTTAGTTATGCAACAACAAAGTGTGATTTACCTTGTACCATTGTAAAAAAACCTTCTACCTTTTAACAGCATCGCCTACTATTTCAATGATCAAGTGGAATTTGCCGACTTTCAATCAGATGTTGGAGATGCTGTCATTTTGGAGGAGGAATCAACAGTAATGAACATCCCTCGTTACCGCAGTAAATACACTCACACTGTGTCCACACTTAACGAAGAATCTTCAGATCACCAGAGACTTTGCAACAGAAACCAACGACGGTAAATACTCATCCGATGAAACAACACAAACACTAAGTTGTGTATAAAGAAATAAAAAATAAAAAACACATTTGTTAAACTTTATTGAAAGCCAGTTTAAAGTTAAAGTTATATCTGTAGTTATGTGCACAGTAACAATATTTTTTTAAACATACACAGTAACAATATTTTTTTAAACAACAAAGTTAGGTTTAAGAGGGATCTGTTACCAGAAAAAACCTACTTTCAGGAGTCATCACAATGCCTACTAATAACAGTAGTTGTACTGTCAGCAGTGATCACAGTGACTACTCACAGCAGTAGCTGTATTGACAGCAGTGATCACAGTGACTGCTCATAGCAGTGGCAGTACTGACAGCAGTGATCACAATGACCACTCATAGCAGTGGCAGTATTGGCAGCAGTGATCTGAGTGACTACTATTAGCAGTGGCGGTACTGACAGCAGTGATCAGAGTGACAACTCATAGCAGTGGTGATACTGACAGCAGTGATCACAGTGAGTACTTATAGCAGTAGCGGTACTGACAGCAGTGATCAGAGAGACTACTCAAAGCAGTAGCGGTACTGATGGCAGTGATCAGAGTGACTACTCATAAGAGTAGCGGTACTGACAGCAGTGATCACAGTGAGTGCTTACAGCTGTAGGTAGCGGTACTGACAGCAGTGATCACTGTGACTACTCACAGCAGTAGCTGTAATGACAGCAGTGATCACAATGACCACTCATAGCAGTGGCAGTACTGACAGCTGTGATCAGAGTGACTACTCATAACAGTGGCGGTACTGACAGCAATGATCAGAGTGACTACTCAGAGCAGTGCCAGTACTGACAGCAGTGATCAGAGTGACTACTCAAAGCAGTAGCGGTACTGACGGCAGTGATCACAGTGAGTGCTTACAGCTATGGGTAACGGTATTGACAGCAGTGATCACTGTGACTACTCACAGCAGTAGCTGTATTGACAGCAGTGATCACAGTGACTACTCATAGTAGTGACGGTACTGACAGCTGTGATCAGAGTGACTACTCTTAGCAGTGGTGGTACTGACAGCAGTGATCAGAGTGACTACTCATAGCAGTGGTGATACTGACAGCAGTGATCACAGTGAGTACTTATAGCAGTAGCGGTACTGACAGCAGTGATCAGAGAGACTACTCAAAGCAGTAGCGGTACTGATGGCAGTGATCAGAGTGACTACTCATAAGAGTAGCAGTACTGACAGCAGTGATCAGAGTGACTACTCATAAGAGTAGCGGTACAGACAGCAGTGATCACAGTGAGTACTTACAGCTGTAGGTAGCGGTATTGACAGCAGCGATCACTGTGACTACTCACAGCAGTAGCTGTATTGACAGCAGTGATCACAGTGACTACTCATAGCAGTGGCGGTACTGACAGCTGTGATCACAAAGAATACTCATAGCAGTAACAGTACTGACAGCAGTGATCACAGTGACAACTCATAGCAGTAGCGGTACTGACAACAGTGATCACAAAGAATACTCATAGCAGTAACAGTACTGACAGCAGTGATCACAGTGACAACTCATAACAGTAGCTGTACTTACAGTAGTGATCACTGTGAATACTCATATCAGTGGCGGTACTGACAGCTGTGATCAGAGTGACTACTCATAGAAGTAGCGGTACTGAAAGCGGTGATCAGAGTGACTACTCATAGCAGTAGCGGTACTGACAGCAGTGATCACAAGGAATACTCATAGCAGTACCAGTACTGACAGCAGTGATCACAGTGACTCATAGCATTAGCGATACTGAGAGTATTGATCACAGTGACTACTCATAACAGTAGTTGTACTGACAGCAGTGATCACACAATAACCACATTGACATTGAGGTCTTTCTTTCATATTGGAAGACTTATTTTGATAAACATCATCGTTTTATTATAGTGGTACAGTCAACTCCCGATTATCCAGGGTAGTGACCGGTTGGAGGGTCACGTATAACCCAAAACAACGGTTAAAACAAAGGGATTCAATAAATTGAATATTACGAATATAATAAAGGTTTATCAACATTTTTTTACAACAATATTGTGTTTTAATTTATTTAAGATATATTTGTGTATATTAAATATTTTTTTAAATCTTTGAATTGTGATAACATTTACAAACAATCAAGATAATAATAGTTAATACTAGCAATGGTTGATAGCAGTGAATACTATCCAAAACGCCGAATGATATTTTAATAGGTTAAACTTCTCTAAACACCGAACTCTCTTAACTACACCGAACAGTATGCTAATTAATTCTGCACTGGGGGAAAAACCCAATGAGGGTAAATAACAGCGGGAAAGGTGATTGTTTTGAGATGCTTCATTTTTAGACTCCGCATCTGACCGTCCGTCCGTCGCTGAGGGTGGACAGCGTCGAGAAGGGTGATTGTTTTGAGATGTTTATATTTTTAGACGTCCGCGTCCGACCGTCCATGCAGTGTCAAGGTCATTGCTTCCCATCACGCGCCCACAGCTCATTAGCGAAATGACAGACTCTCGTGGATACTAAATTGTTTGTATAGTATTTATTCTGATAAACAAAGTAAATTTAATACGATTCTGGAAATAATTTAGCAAAATAAATTGTTATTATTGCTCTATTTATGTTTAGAAGGAGATAAATAAAAATAATAAAAATAAACCTTTCGTGACCCCGGTTAAACCGCAACCCGATTAACCCGCTCCCGGATAATCTGGAGTTGACTGTACAATCAAACTATGATATTAATAAAATTAAGTCTTCCAATATGAAAGAAAGACCTAACAAAGAAAGATTTACCCCCCAGTTCTACATCGATTCTTGGCTCCTTTTTGGGTTTTCCCCCAATTCTCAGATTATTACCACCGTTTCCTATGGTTGTCTGGCTCAGTGTCTAACATTGGCCAAGCAAAATACACCGCTATAATGACTGTAAAACATAATTAGATTTGTTACCTTTCCAGAGTTGGATAGTGTTGAATAATCCAACAGTGCTGAATATATTTCAGCAGTGACATGTGTAATCCGCCACAACATTTGAAACAAGCAATTTTAAGAATTTGAAGGGTCCAAACAAAAAATGTAAGGATGTAAATTTTTTTATACAACTTAAAAGGAAAATAAAAACTAAAAAGATTATAAAATTAATTATTTATAGCAATAAAATAATAAACATAACATAACATTTCCATAAAAATTATCTGTAGACATACCTTTCAACAATTCTACAACAGAACTGTCCTCCAAAATATAATTATATACAACTAAATCAGCAATATCTAAAATTAATTACATGTAAAATACAATTATAGACAATTTATAACATAATGGACAGGAATGGACAGAGATCACAGAAAAAGGAATTGAATACATCGCTTTTGTGAAATGCATTTCAAACTCTGCTTGGCTTAGTTAAAACATTTACAGAACATAATAATAAGAGATTTCAACTAATTTCCTTGAGAACTTTTTATATAGGCCTAAAGTAATATTATAGTAACCCCTCTTTCATATCTAGAAAACAATAAAATGGACTTAGAACATTAAATATTAATAGATCAAACAATGGCCTACTCAATGATTAATATGGATATACATATGGTGTTTACAAAACTATAATTAACTTGTAAATATCACATTATACAAATGTTTATATGTCTTTTGATTTAATGTCAGTTTGATATTTTATAATATCAGAATAATTACATTTGCATAAGTAACAAACTGTTGAGCATTGACACAATCACAATGACAACCAAAGATCATACACAAAGATTAATACTGTCGGATTATCAAAGCTGCATTAAAAACTCGAATAAAGATCAAAGAGTCAATTGGGGTTTTTGTCATTTATGAGAAAAATGAGCAACAAGATTATACATTAATGAATATAATAAAATAAAACACATTACTTCTGTTTTTTACTTGAATACACTTTTCAAAATGTAAAACTTGCAGTTGTCAAGTTGACCGATGCAAAAACAAATACGCAGGTCGAGAGGAGAGACCTGTCTACTATATTTGTAAAATTTGTTATATATACAATTTTTTCCATAATTTATTTCATCCTTTTCATGTCAGTATACATAAACGGTAAGGCAGTAGTTGAATATTACCACTATGATGAGTTATAGAAAAAGTAAAACCTTCACCTCTCTTCCCAAAGAAGTAAAATTTTAATTTAAAACCTTCCACATCCCAAAGCAAAAAAACAAAGGTCATAAATGCCACTAGATTAGTGTTATAAATTCAGTTTTAAACCACCCCAAAATGCTTGGAAAGTTGTGCCACATTAAAAAGTAAAATCTAAGAATTTGAAAAACCCTTGAATAAATCTTTGTTGTGGTAATGCCACTTCCAATGTTAATGTGCTACCTCAAATTCGTTGGTTAACCGTTATAATAAAAGGCTACAATGGGAATCAGAAAGTTTTATGTAAACTTTTTGTTTAATAGAATTTACTAGAGTATTCATAATATAGATTGGTGACGGACGACTTTGTGGTTACTGTGTCACATCATTCTGATAGAGATAGAAATTCAATAAGTATGAAAGGATTTTTACCCATCAACAAACTCGTCATCCCCCAACCACAGACTGAACTGTTTTTTTTTTACATATGCATCACCTACAGACAACGGTGCAAAAGACACAAACATCAATAAGTCTTTGAATAATACTGTATAAGTGATGTAGATTATTTCATTAGAATGGTAATTAAGGAAGGAGTTGCCAGAGAAGAAGGGAAAACCCACCAAGTGATTCTGGCACAGTTTCAACTTTAACCAGGGTGAGCATCACACTTTTGACAAGCTTGGGGCTTTGAAACCCCAAGCTTGACAAGCTGTGCCAGAACCTCAGGGAGGTCACTATTTTTTGTTGTGCCTTCCCTCCCCCCCTAAACAATGTTAAAATCTAAAACGTTGACAAATACGAGAATTTACCAACAAAAGTTTGTATTTATGAGCTGCACGCAAATAACTCACACATTCCAATTTTTAGCAATGAAGTAGTCCAAGTAGAATTTAAATTGGAATTTTATGTTGGATTTAATTCGAAAATAAAATCTTTGTTGTCAACTACACCAAAAAAACACATCAAAAGCTTTTAACTAGTTGGCCGCTTGATTCGTGCATAGATCAGTAGGAGTACATTTATGCTGAGGTCGAACTTTGAATTCAAGTGGAACGTGGAACACACCAATGGCTGCTATTGGCATTAAAAATCCGACCATAACTCAATTAATATAATCTGATTACTGTGAACATGATTTATTTTAGAAAGTCTTTATAATTTAGAATTTATAACTTTGATGAAAAAATCATGTTTGTTCTTATGTATGATTATTATTTATTTTTTGGCAAAATTGTCATATAAAAGGCACAATTAATAAAAAAAGCTTAAATTGTTCGTGAGACAACCCCCCATGCCAGTAAGTTGTTAAATCTAGACAAAACTATGTGGGGAATTTTAAATTTCATCCCTGAATAATCTGTTGTAACAATGTCCCAGCAGAAGCTCATAGTGCTTCTTCTCTTCAAGGGTTGATTCTCTAGCAACCATTTCCTTAATTATCGTTTTAACGTGAGCCAAATGCCTTTTCAACCTCAAACCTAATTAGTTAATTAAAATGAAATAGTTCAATTTTTACTAAAAATCAATAATGTAAAACTGCCTTTAAACAAGTATTTTAAACATAAAATTAGAACTATCGTCTTTTGTTCTTGTAAAAACATACCTGACGTTTAAATGCAGTACATAACAAAACTAATCTTAGATCTTCAAGGAAAACAGAAGTATTTTAGTCTACTATAACAGTCCTTAATTTTTTTTTCAGATAATCACACATATTTTCTGATTTCAGATGGTAATTATAAGTGATTTTACTGTATTTCTAAGTAAAGGTTAGTTAAGTACATGAACCAGTCTCAAATCAGATCATAAGGCTTGGCAAATTAAAAATGTATAATAACACAAATTATAACAACAAAAATTATTAACACAATTATAACACAAATTAATGTTAATAGAGTACCTGTTAAAATCCCAAGTTAGTACAACATAACAACATTATGCTTGTGAAGCATTATAGATAATTTTATATATCATTCTCACAAATTACAAATAAGAATTACATATTGAATCATAACACTACATTAAGTTGTTGGTGCATATTTTCAACCGAATCCTTTGAAATCTATTGAGTCTATTGAGGTGAAAATATGTAAATACCATAAAAATAAACATTTCACATTAGGGAACGATATCAATGCTGAGGTCGGAATACATGCATAATTGCAAAGAGTAAGGTTAAAACTGGTCAATCGGCAAAGCAACCAAATGTTGGTTTATCAGTTTGTTTAATATGCACCGTTCAGTGTAGCCAGCAGGATGAGGGAATCCCAGACTTAAGGGAGAAACGATGGATGAGAGTAATTTCTTAAATCACCGCCAGAAAGCGCTGACATAGCGTCAACATAAAAAAAATAAGTGGGTTTCTATTAACCCATTGGCTCACAACCCCGAGTATACTCGAGGCCGCCGAAAGTAGCACGGACGTGCAACCCCGAGTATACTCGGGATTGCACGTTTTTCATTTTTTATTATTTTTTTTATTTGGGTTTTATTTTTTTTGTTTTCATTTTTTGTTTGTATGTATTTTTTATGCATATGCCCATACTTGGGAAAAACTAGTCAAATTTCGAAAAAATATGATTTTGGAAAATATGTTATATCTAGGTCAAATGTAAATGTATCACTAAAATTTTGTATTTTCATGTAAACAAAATAAATAGCCTACAAGTACATATAGTTGTTAGGCTGAATCATTATTTTGTTGTTTTTTACATGTAACTCCTTTTAAAATTATTTTTTATAAACTATATATATATAATATTTACCATATTATAAACTATATATATATATATAAACTATTTACCATATTATAAACTATATATATATATATATATATATATATATATATATATATATATATATAATATTTACCATACAAAAATGCTGTCAAAAGTATTTTCTTCTTGTAGATAATTTATTTCTCTAAAGATTATTATAAAAATTAAGTAAACTGAGCAATAATTGTTGCTATAGTGACAGTTTTAGTAAAAGTCTACATTTATGTAATTTTTCTTAGGAAACTGAAAGGTTTGTCAGGTGGCAAATTTCAGGTAATCCAATGGGTTAATTAAGTGACAAATACCCGACCAGAAAAGTCATATTTATATAGATAACCCAACCAAACATAACCTAATTAGGGGAATGGGTTTGTGTAAAAATGTCAAAGGAACATTTACAAAATAGTTTTGAAACATGAAAAAGTAAATGATCATAATAAGTTTCAAACCCAGGAACAGGGATTTTTTGTTTGTGTTAAAAAACCCTTATGCACTGAGCTATCACGACTTACTTTAACAGCTGAGAGTTACAAGTCCATAAGCAATGAATAACTGAGAAGCGCATTCTACCGGTGATCTAAGAACATATTCTCGTCCATCGTTTCTCTCTTGGGTCCGGAATCCCAGGCTTGGGGTCTTCCTCAAGTTAACATTAAGAATACACTTAAATTGATTTTTGAAAATGATTTAAATATTGTTTTTTTTAGTTCAAGATTCCGAAAGTATTTAGTAAAAAGAAGTTAGATTACAATTAAATTACGCAATAAGAACATACTTAGCGTGCTTCTCATAGTAATGGAATGTCAAGTACTCTGCATTGTAAAATGAATATGTAATTGATAATTGATATAACTGTAACAAAAATTAATCATAATTTTGATTTTAGAGTTAATTCCTTTTGATTGAGAAAGTAAGGTTTTCCTTGTTAGCACACGACACATATAACTTGAGAGCTGTCAACATGTGATTTTTGCTGGAAAACACAGAAGTTACAACAAAATATAAAGAAACTTTAATATTCACTTCTCGATAAAAAACTACTCTTGAAGAAGACCTACTTTAAATCCCAGACAGCTTCTTTCAATAAGTTAAGTTCAATTAGTTAAAGTTTTATATTCACTAAATGAAGATCTAAAATAAATATTTCACTTATTTGTAACAGCGAAAACAAAGAAAATGTAGCAGACCTGGAAGACAAAAGATCTTAAAAATTATATTACTTTACAACTAGAGTATAATGGCATTCAATAAACTTGTACAAGATTATTTACACTCAAAACCAGCACAATAATTATTATGGGTTTTACTTTTTTGTGATCTTTATTATTGTAAGTTGTCACGTTACACTAGGTTATGACTATTGTTTACACCTTTCAATTTATTTCAAAATCAACAAACATATTACTAATGAAAATATAATTGTCAGAACTGTTCTTAGTGTTACACAAACTATTTGTTTTATTGCTCCAACCTCCTAAATTTCCTAAATCAATGTTTACAGGTGAATAAAAAATGCTTATTAACACCACAGAAGACATAAATTATTTCTTTGAAAATATTAATAAATTTACTATAATTACCAGTATATTTCCCAGGAATTATATTAATTCTATTGCATAACAATAATCTAATTTTTCAATCTCAGTGCCTAATTTACAATCTTGGATCTCAAGTCGCCACGATGAAAATTTACGACTCAAGTTCTTCTGACCTTTCCTGTTATATAATGTGTGACAGATATACTTGTGCTCTCTTAAAACATCTAAAAAATATCATACCAAACCTCGGATGATTAACATTTTGATGGATTCAAAGTAAATAATATTCATATTGTCTGTCTGAGTAACTTTTTGATGGATTCAGGGTAAATAATAATAATCTATATATCTAATTCCATAAGCCCAAATTTGACAATGAAATTGTGAGCCAACGGGAGGTCGTAGAAAGCTGGAAGGGGTTTCATTTTAAAGATTTTGGCATGAAATTTGATGGAAAATTAGTCATTTTTCTTCATCTGACAGTTTGTTACGGAATAAAATAATTCCCATGTAAATAGCATGGGGATTTAAAAACGTCTGATTTGTTTACATTAAAACATGTGATTAAGTGTCTATCTACTTTTTTACCAACTGACATGTTTTTCAACTTATATTGTTTTATTTCCCTCAGCATGTAAAGAGTAAAAATATCAGATGAGGCAGAGTATTGGAGCATTGTTAGGAGCTACGGCCCCTTCCAGCCACTAGTATTGTCTATCTAAGTAACATTTTGATAGTTCCAAAGAAAATAATAATAATATTGCCTTTGGGAGTAAAATTTTGATGGGTCCAGAGCAAATATGACAAAGTAAAATTATCATAATTAATAATGAAAATGATCACAATTAATATTGTCTGTCTGAGTAAATTAGTTGCATAGTTCTCATTTTATACTAACTATAATGGTGAGTATTATAAGCAATAAGATTCTTTCATAGTATTTTTGTCTTTCTTAAGCTAAAACAACAGCTGCACTCAATTAGGTTTTTTCAAGCAGTCTTTAAATTGTTTCTTCAACTTAGGTGAGTTGAAGACAAAAAATATCAGTAATAACATATAGAAATAAAAAATAAACATCTACTATCTCTTCCTCATTTTTGATTAGATATGAGTTGTACCTTACAAAATATACTACATTAACAATAACATAAAAATACTAAAAATATTATATAATTTTTTTAAATCGATGTTTATATTAATACAAATTGTTCATGGTAAAGGAACATACTTATATTTTGAATAATAACACATTGTTTATATTAAAACTACAATTAAAAATTAATAAAAATATATACACAAAGTAAGATTTATCACTAAAAATAAGACATAATATTTATATCAGATATATACAAAACATTGAGGATGAGTAGCTTCCTTTAACGACACTCTTGACGATCTTTATTTGATAATATGTAATACTCATACAGTCCATAGTAACTATACTTATAAGTATCCTATACTCTTTAACAAGCAATGTCTGCATATAAATGACTCGATGGCCAGCTAATAAACAAAGGGTTGAGGGAACGTTACCCTCACCACTGTTCACATCCTCACATCCTGTTTATTGATACAGTCAACCATTAAATGATTTCAACATAATCAAATAAGACTCAGGAAATTTATGACTAATAAAACCATTACACTCAAGAGAAGAGTTTTTTTAATAGCTTAATGTTGTTTGATGTATCAATTTTGTTTTGTTTTATCTTTTGTAAAAAAATTGTTACCTTAGGGGTGCCCCATTCACACACATTATAAAAATATTGTTGTCTTAGGGGTGGCCATTCACACACATTGTACCAACTGAGCAAGGAATTTTTTTATTTAATTTTATTTGAAGAAACTGTCAATGTAATGGAGTTTAAGAATCAGTTGTGATAAAATCTTCAAATCACTTTGTACAATGGCATAAGGGTGAGCTTGGTTTTATGGTGAGGGTGGTTTTGTGGTGAGGGTGGTTTCCCTCCATACCCTTGTTTACTAGGTGTCATCAAGTCATCTCCTTACAGTATGCAAAATGGACCTTGGAATCGATTTTACTTTTCTTGAAAATATGGGTTTTTGGGCCTCAGAAATCATTTGGCTAAGTCCTTAACCCCATTTAAAAATCTCATTTTAAAATTGGGTTTATGGAGTTTCAAATCATAACAACTGATGAAAAACCGGTGAGCTGTTAAAGTAAACACTCAATTTAAAAAAATAAAAACAAGATTTCCCTCCAAGCGAAGCTTGGCCCCCTGCTACTTTGAACAAAGAATGTTAGTTCTAAAATAAGTCCTTGTCCACCAATACAGAAAAAATATCAAACTGAGATTCTGCATTAACTTAAATTCTTCATCAATCCTAAAAATATTCCATTGTATAAAACCAAAATATTTCTTGACCTTTATCAAGAGCATTAGTTACTGGTAACTACCCATCACTCTGCTACAACCTTCGTAAAATGTATACAACAGCACCTTTTATACAAAAAATAGATTTGAGAACTACTATTACAAACCACCATCTTATAAAAGAGATAAACCGCTGTTCGACAGCAACAAATGAAAGCACATTAACGGACAGTCTCGTATTTACGATGAAACACTGACGATTGGACGTTAATTGTTCTACGACTAGATTCTATATCTCTACACAAATATTGTACTTCTGCCGACACACACGACTCTTTAAATAACATTGTTGGATTTTGTAAAAGTTGCTAAGTATGGCTTTTTATTAATGCCAGAGGAACTGCTGTGGCACTTTAACGGAAACATGATGGGTTTAAATTTTAAAATTCACGTGAAGACTATCAACTTCAACATTTTAACCTGGACAATAGGAATTATTGGAACAAAATGCCCATTTATTATTTTTTAATGAAAAACTTTCCACTTTTAAGCAAAATGGAGTAAAATAATTTTCTGTAAATGTAGCAATAGCTATATAGGGTTTGCAGTTTATGACTTTTCAACAATTAGAGTCTTCCTCTAAGTCAATATTTAGCTATTTGTTATTGTTACAAGTGATAATAAAATAAATTATTTTAGTAAAAAAATCAAATTTAAAAAGACTTGACTCCTTCAGTAGAGTTAGTCGAGCTTTAAATGAAATCTGTTGTACAATACTAGACCAATGTGGCGTTTTTGCAATGAGATATATCATTTAAAAGACAGCTATTTGTATTTAGAAAACAGAAGTTCCTAAAAACTGTGTGTTTATATTGTCTAAATCCGAGGAGGTCTAAGTACGAATTTAGTATTTTGAGATACTAGCTTCCCATTTTGGATCCTAAGAACTTTCAAATGAATTCTATTTGAGGCGTATCTGTTAAACTGTATTAATCGTGTTTAATTTCTTATTTTACCTTCTTTAGTGATCTCAGTAAATCCTGCATGCCACATTGCTCTTCTCTAGCCTAGTGATCAGTCCTCCATTAAAACCCCTCAGCGTTCCTCCGTCACGGCGAGACCCACTACGAGTTATGGCTGCTGCGGCGCCTCAGGAAGGCTCGGTTATTGGTGGGGTAGACCCTTGCCAGCAGGATGAGAGTGGACGCCATGGCCATCCTGACAGGCACGTTGTTGCCGGGCAGTCTCACGATGACGGTGGCCACGGCCGCCACTCCGTCGTCCGTCGGCTCGATGGCCACGGGCCGGATCTCCCCGTGAGCCCGACTACGGCCCCGCCTCGCGCGCTGGGGCGAGCTCCGAACGTGGTCCAGCAGCACCTGGCGGGGCACCATACCATGTAAATGTTCCCGGTAGTTAAGAAAAACTTTTAACTACAGTATCAACTCGCTAAAAAGACCCTCAATACCACGACTTCCTCGATAACACATGCATTTTTACACACCGTGAGATTGCCACAACACTTAAAGTTATATGTACCTCTATAGGACGACAATATTTGTTTTATAAACCTCAGTAGCACGGCTGTTTTCCTAATTCAGATCGCAGTTCTAACCCTCTATCATACGTCTTTTTGTGACACTGAATCTTTATAGCACGACTTCAATTTCAGTAGTGTCGTTTTACATAATGGAATATAGTACGACTATTGTTGTTTTACAAACCTCAGTAGCAAGGCTGTTTTCCTAATTCAGATCGCAGTTCTAACCCTCTATCATACGTCTTTTTGTGACACTGAACCTTTATAGCATGACTTCAATTTCAGTAGTGTGTTGTTTTATATAATGGAACCTTTATAGCACGAGTTCAATCTTTCCTGTGCATAGTTCCCATGGGCAGTGACTCATCTGAATGGATGTTTCTTTGGGCTCAGGTCTAAACATGAAAACCCCACTTAAACTTAACCCCTTCCAGACCCTTAAAAATCATCTGCGACAGGTTAGTCGCGCACCCGCTTTCAAACCGGTTTGGTAATCTCTGTCCAATTACTTTTGTTACAATAATAATTAATGTACTTTTAAAAACAAAATGTGTTAGAGAGAGTTTATTCAAAATGCACTGGCTATAAAGGAGTTTTAGAGAAACCAGTAACCTTGACAGCACAACTTTTAGTCCACACGACCTTGATAACACGAACCTCAACTAGACACAACAAGACTGTTTCCCAAATCCCCTTGATAGTCCTGCTATCAAGGTTCTACTGTATTAGTTTTTAATTCAAAACATTTACCAATATTTCAATACAACTTTTTCTGCATTATTTTATCTACCTGCCAAACATCTGGTTACAATCAGACACACAATTGTGTGTGCTTGCATTCTGCCGTTAACGATTGAAACTATTTTGAATAAGTAAAGTTTATGCTATCAACTGGCCAAATAAATTCAATGTCCATTAGAATAAAATAGGCAATTCAACGACCCATGGCGCAGAGCCCTAAGGTCAGATCGGGATCTAAACTCTTTACTTTTTTTACCTAATGAATCAGAGTACCAAATTTCACCGATCCAGCATATTGGGAAAGAAGAGTACGACACCTCAGGGCTAGCATGATAAAGCAAAAATAAAACAATCCAACATTTTTATTTCAGCACCGGGAAAAGTCTTGCTCCATCAGGGTTTATGTGACTACAATTTTTCCCACACATGGGTCGAACGTCTAACCACATTCGACAAAGAATATAAAACAAAAATAATACCACATAACAAAAAAAAGGTTAAACTACCAACCATGACAGATGCGAAGGGTCGTTTGGCCATGTGCAACATCTCGACGACATGTCTCCGTCGCGCGCGCCGCACGTCGGCCGCTTGCTTGGCCTTCCACGCGACCACACACGCGGCGAGGAACAAGAAGAAACACGAGAAGAACACGGAGAAGAAGACAAAAAGGTCAATGTGCAGCTGGTCTTGGCGGAAGAACACTGTCCCGTACGCTGGCTGGCCCACCTGGATAAGTGAACAGTGGCTTGAGTTAGTCATCAATTATCTTATTTCAAAACATCTTCAGTAAGCAACTACAGGAGTCTCTCAGAAATCCAGATCGGCCTAGTCCTTCAGGTAGTCCAGACCAATTATGGATCCCGAGAATTTGTTTCAAATAAAAACGAAACTTTCACGTTTTAGCGCCTTCAGTTTTTATGTGATTAGCCCGCATTACACGTCAAGTAGTTTGTATCGTTAGTGTTTCAGTAAAATTGATGTTGCTAATGATTTACAAGGCAGTGGAAGTAGCAACGTGGGGGGAGGATAGGGCAAGAGAGTCTCAGTTGACTGCTTCTGCTTTGTTAATATGTTTATGTTAATGTTTCTGTTAATAACATGTTGGCATTAGTCACATGAGCAAGCCAGTGGCTTGCACTTGTGAGAAGTATCACAGTAGCATGACTTACATGCCAGGCTTTCTTCTATCCTACCAAATAATTGAGAACCAACAACTGATATATATTAAAAACGAACCGAACAAAATTGAACTCGACACATCCCTAATCATTATGAAAGTTGTTAAAGTTTACACTGATCTTAAACTTTATACTGTTAAATGTTATTGTTGTTTTTGTTAAATACAGTCAACTCCCTATTATCCGGGAGCGGGTTAATCAGGTTGCGGTTTAACCGGGGTCACGAAAGATTTATTTTTATTATTTTTATTTATCCAATTCTAAACATAAATAGAGCAACAATAACAATTTATTTTCCTAAATTATATCTAGAATCGTATTTAATTTACTTTGTTTATCAGAATAAATACTATACAAACAATTTAGTAAACACAACATAATCTGAGAGTCCGTCATTTCGCTAATGAGCTGTGGGCGCGTGATGGGGAGCAATGACCTTGACACTGCACGGACGGTCGGACGCGGACGCCTAAAAATAGAAACATCTCAAAACAATTACCCTTCCCGCGGCTGTTCACCCTCAGCGACGGACGGACGGACAGATGGACGGACAGACGGACGGTCGATCGCGGACGTCTAAAAATAGAAACATCTCAAAACAATCACCCTTCCCGCCGTTGTTCACCCTCATTGGGTTTTTCCCCTAGTGCGGAATTAATTAGCATACTGTTCGGTGTAGTTTAGAGAGTTCGGTGTTTAAAGATTTTTAACCTGTTAAATATCATCCGGCGTTTTGGATAGTATTTACTGCTATCAACCATTGCTAGTATTAACTATTATTATCTTGATTGTTTGTAGATGTTATCACAATTTGAAGATTTTCAGAAGTATTTAATTTACATAGATTGACTGTACTTGATTCTTTTATGCCATTATTTTGTTAATATTGTTATTTGTTTGTTAAACATATATTGCTATTTTTTCGTTATACTAAACATTTATCTTCCACCGAAATTCATTTTTACATAGCACAATAAATCAACTTGTTTCGAAGAGATGCAATTTATCTAGAATTAAGGATGTGCTGATTAAGGAAGAATCGGACTAAAACATTTAAATATGAAAGCGGACGGACTGCAACAACAATAATAACAGTTTTTTAGTTTGAATTGTAATTTCCACACTAGCTTGACCAGCTTCTGGAATGTGGAATTTGTAACATTATTGCCAGATATAAAGGATTTGTCTATTGTCTATTATATACAGTATTACTAGTGGAGGAGGGAGACAGTTACCGCGGTGAGAGCAATGTAGAACCTGGTAGAGCCTAGGTCGTGCACCTTCTCCGGCAGCGTCAGTATCAGCCGGTCCGTCAGGTTGTGCACCATCAGCAGGGTGTTGCGCCGGGTCAGTGTGATGAATGTGGTGAGCCCCTCGGCTCGGTGGCGCACCACGTGGAACAGCTGGCCCGAGTGCCACACGTTCGACGAGCCGTTCTCACTCTCCAGCTGCACGCTGTCGTCTCCGTGGTGCCACGTGTACCTGCCACATTACACTGTATCCTTATATTGTTCATGAATGCGGAAGTACTCCGTATTTTTTCATAATTTTTTTAGTCATTCAATATTATATAGTCTAGATATCTTTATTCATAATGTTATACATCAAAATCAAATCAATTTATTAGCGTATAACATTCGACAGTACATCACAAGGATAGTGCAAACAGGTGCTTTGTCCAGAATCTTGCACAATTACAAAGACTTATATAACATATAATGTATAACAGTTTAAATACTATACATATATACATCCTATTAATATATAAAAATGGGTTGGTGCGTGTCTGTCTGTCTGAGTTTTGTTCCTCAATCACTCAAAAACTACTGAACCGATTGGCATGAAAATTAACAGGAATTTTCCTTATATACCAAATAAACACATAGGCCTATATTCGTTTTAAAAATCCTATAGGGCTTTGACTTTTTTCCCCGTGGCAAAGCGCAGGATTAGCAGCTAGTTTAATATAAAAGAAAACCAACTCAACCAGTATTAAAATACAAAAATTAAATGTGTTGGAGGTTAAATTTTGGGGGCTTTATAAAGGCACCAAACTACTTAACCTGCCCCACAGGATTTTCAACCGAGTAATCTGAAACCCTGTAATAAGCTTTTTCAATTAGAAATTGTTTAAATTTTGATAACATTAGGTTTGGATTGTTAGGATACACATGATATACATGTACAGAGTCAAGTTAATTACTTAAAAGCTAAAAATAATAAACGTACACAAAAATAACACAGCTACCTAGTCTAACACAATCATATGTAAACTTATCATAATTTTTATTTAAAGAATAACATAGGTTATCATTATTTTTTTTAACTTTGATTTGAATTTTTTGAGATTTTATTTTATATCTAAGAACAAATAGTTTAAAACATTGCAACCAATATATATATATATATATATATATATATATATATATATATATTCAAATCCATCGATATTATGAATTTTATTTATATATATATATATATATATATTAAAATCCATCGCTATTATGAATTTTATTTATATATACAGGGTGTCACAAAAAAGTGTGATGGGCTATACAGGACCTAATTCTACATGCAAAAATAAGTAAAAAATGAAGAATAACATTTTTTGGATTTCGGCTGAGTTTAGCCGTAATCCGCCATTTTGTTTTTTTGGGAAAATATTTATTATTTCAAAAACCCAATGAGATATTTTTACGAAACTTGGCAAAAGTGTTTACACTAAAGTAAGTAACATTTGTAAAAAAAATATTTTTTTACCTTTCCAAATTTCAAAATGGCGGCCATTTGAATTTTTTTATGCCAAATTTCATGAAAACCGGTACCTAAATCAAAATTTTTCAAGACACAAAATTTTTTGTATTTATTATAACAAATCCAACAAAACAAAAATGAATAAAATCGGTTCATAAATAAAGAAGCTGTGTTTATTAGTAATTTAGACTGAAATTACTTAATTACATTACATAAATTATTACATTACATTTAATAAATTTTAATATTAATAATAATCATTTGTTGTTTAAAACAATGGAATGAAGAGGATACACCACATGTAGGTAGGCAATCAATCTACTAATCAATCTTGATTAATTTTATTTCTCCTTTTTACTCCACATTAACAGCTGATTTGCATTTAATCCGCTGTTATTGTTGACCTGCCACACATTATTGCTGTTTTGTTCACATCCAATTGCTGCTTAGACGTTTACGAAACTAGCTCATAATGCCAGTAGAGTTTACAAACGCGGAACTAGCTGATATCCACTTAACGTATGGACTGTCAGATTGTAATCGAGCGCTAGCTCGACGTTTGTACTCTGAACGTTTTCCAAATCGCCGACTGCCTAGTGAAAATACGTTCTTAACAGTGCACGACCGCCTCACACAGTATGGTTCATTTACCACTCCGCCTTTAGGTCGAGGTAGACCTCGAACAACAAGAACGTTGGAATTGGAAGAAAGAGTGTTGCAAGCTGTCGAAGACGATCCTTCATCAAGCACAAGAAGAATTGCATCTGCCGAGGGAGCTGACCACTCAACGGTATGGAGGATTTTGAAAAGCAATCTACTTTATCCTTACCAGGTCCAACAGGTTCAAGCTCTTTTAGAAGAGGACTACCCAAACAGACTGCATTTTAGTCAACAGATAGAAAATAAATGTACTAGGAGTCCGCAGTTCCTGTCTTCAGTACTTTTTACAGATGAAGCTGGGTTTAACCGAAATGGAATCTTGAACTTCCATAACACCCACCAATGGGCGGACGAGAATCCTCATACAATAGTGCAGTCGAGGTTCCAGCATAACTTTTCATTGAATGTTTGGGTGGGCATTATTGGGAATAATTTTATTGGTCCAGTGTTTTTACCAGCAAGGCTGAATGAACTTACCTATTTGCACTTCCTTCAGAATGATTTAGATGATGCCATGGAAGAAGTGCCCCTAAACACACTTCGAAACATGTGGTTTTTGCACGACGGTGCACCTCCTCATTTCAGAAATGAAGTAAGGAATTACCTGGACCAGCGATTCAGAAATAAGCGGATCGGTCGTGGTGGCCCGATAGCATGGCCAGCAAGATCGCCCGACTTGAATCCCATAGATTTCTTTGTATGGGGACATTTGAAAACAATGGTGTATGCAACGCCTGTAAACAATGTTGAACAGCTGAGGGAGAGAATTGAAGATGGATGTCGGAGGATAAGAGAAATGCCTGGAGTGTTGGAGCGGGTACGAGAGTCAATGGGACGACGATTACGGTGATCGCGTGATCGCCAATGGAGGTCACATTGAACACCTACTATGAAGGGCAAGTGCCTACCTACATGTGGTGTATCCTCTTCATTCCATTGTTTTAAACAACAAATGATTATTATTAATATTAAAATTTATTAAATGTAATGTAATAATTTATGTAATGTAATTAAGTAATTTCAGTCTAAATTACTAAAATAAACACAGCTTCTTTATTTATGAACCGATTTTATTCATTTTTGTTTTGTTGGATTTGTTATAATAAATACAAAAAATTTTGTGTCTTAAAAAATTTTGATTTAGGTACCGGTTTTCATGAAATTTGGCATAAAAAAATTCAAATGGCCGCCATTTTGAAATTTGGAAAGGTAAAAAATATTTTTTTTTTTACAAATGTTACTTACTTTAGTGTAAACACTTTTGCCAAGTTTCGTAAAAATATCTCATTGGGTTTTTGAAATAATAAATATTTTCCCAAAAAAACAAAATGGCTGATTACGGCTAAACTAAGCCGAAATCCAAAAAATGTTATTCTTCATTTTTGACTTATTTTTGCATGTAGAATTAGGTCCTGTATAGCCCATCACACTTTTTTGTGACACCTTCTATATATATATATATATATATATTAGGTATATACTAGGTATATATATATAATACTAGGTATGGGAAAAACATTAAATTTTAAAAACATAACTTGGAATTAACCACACAAAAATATATATAGTGTAGTTTTAAACACTAGAAGCGATAGGTAAAGTCCCAATAAATCAAAAAATAAATTCAAATTCATCGCTATTATGAATTTTAAAAATACAGTATATATATATAAATATATATATATATACTGTATTTTAATATATATATATATATATATATATATATATATATATATACTGTATTTTTAAAATTCATAATAGCGATGAATTTGAATTTATTTTTTGATTTATTGGGACTTTACCTATCGCTTCTAGTGTTTAAAACTACACTATATATATTTTTGTGTGGTTAATTCCAAGTTATGTTTTTAAAATTTAATGTTTTTCCCGTACCTAGTATTATATTGATGCCAACAGAATAATAATATTTCATCAGACTTTTTTCTTTTACATATAATAAACAATCATAAATATACAAACTAAAGACTTAAAATTTCTAATTCTAACTAGTCAAGTCAGATAATTTTGATAATCTTCTGAATACAAGAATTCCTGAATTGATTTTACTAATAATTTTGTTTGCCCCCGTTAAATGAACATGAATACACGAATACAGAAATTCTCTATAGTGTTCAAGATCAATAAGAAATGTTTTAAAAACATACATCACAGATTCTATGGTAAACCCTGTTCAAAAATAATAAAATGTTAACATTTACTTTAATAAACATCCTAAATACCCTAAATTGTACAGCAGTAAACTCTGCGAACATCACAGCCACCGCAACCCTCGTTACAATCTTAGAAGAAATAAATCATGGGAGCATTGCTTGCCAAGACGTAAAAAATATAAATTGAGATCAAACTTAAAAAATAAATTTCAACCAAATAAAATTAATTGGTTCCTGATTGCTGTGGGGGGAACTGAAGGTGCAAGGACAAGGTTAGGCTATACAAACTTTGAGTGGATTTTACACTACATATTATATTCTAAAAAAAGGGTGTGATAAAAGTCAGTTAACTGCTGCACACCAGGTGAGCGACATTGTTTATCCCTTGCTTATCTTATCTGGTATTTCACGTAGCAGTAATCTATTTTCGAGTTGACGAGTATGGTGTGTATTGTGTACTGAGTGGCCTACTAGTTCATTTTAGATTAAAGACAATGTGTTTTCTGTGTAACCTCGAAGTTTGGAACATTTGAGAGAACTAATAGCGGAAGATTTCAACCATTTATTTACACCACAGTTGTGTAACAAAATGTGTAAACCAGTGATAAAAATACACTATAAGTATATAAAAGTGTATGAAAACAAAGGTAGCAATTTTGAGCAGTTTCTGTAACAAGAAATTATAATTTTACACTGTTATAATTTAAGAAAATATGTAAATAATGTTACATCTAAATAATGTTTTTGGTTAACTGACTTTCGCCGTATCCTGTATTTATTTAAAGAGTAAGATGCTTTTCCAACTCAGAATCGAGGCTCAAATTTTAGGATAGGAATCACTAGTTGAAAAATTAACATTTTTAATTCCCAAACCAAATGAGTTCCTAGCTACAGACCCAACTACCCCGGCCATACCTGGGGTCCATGTTGATGGCGTGGGCGCCAGTCGTCAGGTTGACGTCCACCACGAACGTGTCGTCCCGGGGGCTGAGGAACAGGTCCAGCCCTCCCTGTGTCACATCCACTGTCAGTCGGATGTCCACGTTCATGAACCTCGGCTGGACCATGAAGAACACCTGTGGCAATATATATGTGTGTCAATATAGGTTCATGGCAATCATCAAAATATTTGAAAAAATAATTATAACATAACACACCTATCATTTAGAGAATGATGTAATACATTTTAGTAGTTATCCTTAATCTAAAAAAAGTTTGATTTGAATTTTATAAATTTCTCAAGTAGAGTGGTACTTGTTCAGAGAAACACAATACTTTAGTTTTTCTTTATAGAAAACGAACACGTGAGATTTTACGAGATTACATGATGAGTGTGAGTCTCCCAAGTGACCCTCACGTCAATATGAATTCCCAAAAGTTTCACTGACAAGGAAATGTTCTGATTCAGAATGTCAAAAAATGACTACTTTTTAACCCTCAATTCTCTGACTTTAACTTTCCCTGACTACTCAAGGACACCCCGAGACTCACCGTCTGCGCGACGTTGAGCGACTTTGGCTTCATCTTGCACTCGTCGATGAGCTTGGCGTCCAGACAGAACTTGTAGTCGACGTTCATCTGCTTGTAGCACTGATGGCCCTCGGTGGGGGTGCCTGAGTATGACTCCCGACACTTGGAGCACTGCAGGGCCCAGCAGTGGTGGCTGCAACACAACACATGTTAGTTACAGGTCTGGTCACAGTGTTTAGCATGTAGGGGAGGTAGTACGAGAGATAGTGACTACCTCCCACCACTAAATACAATTTACATTTTTCCTATTTATAACTGCAATTACGGCCGTAATCTGCCTACAGAATTTGATGTCACCTCAAAACCAATTAATTTTTTTTCAATTTACTTTCATAGTGATCTAATACAATCAATTTGTGATGAAACCAACCTATAAGCTCAACGTTTCCCTATTCAAAACTAAAGGAAACAAAAGGTTTGGGCTAATACTACAACCACAGAGATCCGAGCTCTTCTCGGGGTTATACTGAATATGGGACTTCACCCATTGCCTGATATAAAGGACTACTATTCTTTGTCCTTTGTAAACAAGATGCCTTTTTTCTGATGTTTTTACTCGAGGTAGGTTTTTGATGCTTTCTGGAGATTACACTTTAGTCATGAACAGGAAAGCGACCGTGACCTCAAAACAAGAAATGTTGTAAACACAATTCAAGAAAAATGTAAATTATTCTATAAGCCAAGCTCGTACGTGTCAGTGGATGAGGGCGACTATTTCATTCAAGGGCAAGGTTTTATTCAGAGTTTACAACCCCGACAAGCCTGTCAAATTTGGGCTAAAAGTTTTTGTTCTCACGGATGCTCTAAATGGGTATATTTACAGTTTTAGCCCATACTACGGTAAAAGTGACGGTAGCGAAGACAAGCTTTTGAAAACAACAAATACTGTTCTACAACTCTGTGACTCTTTAGTAAAAGATCCCCTGAACCCTCCATCTGGTCACCATATATATGTCGACCGATATTACAATAGCCCTGAACTGGCTAAAGAGTTGCTGAAGAAAAATATGTTTGTTACGGGAACGATTATGAATAATCTAAGAGAAATTGTGGTGATGTAGAAGCACGAATAAACAATGACTTGGGTGTAATTTATTGGTAACTATGCTTACAACCAAACACAAAATAAGCCGTAATGAGATGACAGAGAAGCCCAGCAAGTGGTCAAATAAACCTCCTGTACTAAAGCCCGATGCTGTTTTAGATTACACAAAGCACACGGGTTGGGTTGATCGTGCTGACCACGTGATATCTAGTTATCAATTTATGAGGCGGACTAAAAAATGGTATCGAAAACTTTTCTTTTGGCTCCTTGAAGTGTCTACCATCAACGCTTATATTCTGTTTAAATCCTTACAAGAAGACAACAATAGCAATGTCTCACAAACAGTTTAGACTTAGCCTTGTGGAAGATTTAGTAAGAGTCTACATTCAGGAGACACGTAATTTTGCAAGAAGACTTCCAGGACGACCGAAAAATGATATTCAACGGCTGAACGGAAAACTCCATGTTATGGGCAAAGCACCAAAGGGTTACCAAGACTGTGCCTAGTTGTAATATTTCTTGTGAACTTCTTAGGTTCATCTGAAATTAATAATTTTTGTTTTCAGATGTCATGTTTGTGCAAAGAACAAAGTTCGCAAGAAAACTGTACTTTTATAAAAATGTGACGAAAAGCCTTGCTTACATCCAGATACATGTTTTGAGATGTACCACACCCAAAAAGACTATTTTTAGAAGAACGTGGGACCATTTACAGGCACCTTGTAAACCTTGTAAAATTATTTTGTAACTTTTTTGAAACTGAAATTGTTGTTCAAATTTACCTTGAAACGTTATTTTCTTGATGCAGTTTTGTACAACAACATATTGTTCTTTATTTATTGCCTATCCTTGTCACAGCCAAATTTTCAAAGAAGGGTGGCGGATATATCTGCCGTTTTTTTACTCATCCGCGGACGGGTGGCAGATAAATCCGCATAATTTTTTTATATAAAAACGAGTAACAAATTATTTAGACAGTATGAAGTGTTCCTTTGTGTTTATTTCATGTATACTGGTATAACAAAACACAAATATTGAAAATTATTTTTTATTATTTCCCACCCTATGTCACAAATTCAATCGTCCGGGAAGGGTTAAGACATATTTATTTAAATTAAATACTTTTCAAAACTAAAAAATGTGATGAAATCTACAACAAATCAAGATAATAATAGTTAATACTAGCGAAAGCTGATAGGTTAAACTCGTTTGAATTCCTGAACACCAATTCGTGGGGTCACAGAACTACACCAAACTGTAGGCCTACGCTAATTAATTCCGCACTGAGGGCAAAAACAGTGAGGGTGAACAACGCAGGAGGGTGATTGTTTAGATTGGTTACTATTTTAAGACGTTAACTTCTTTCCGTCCGTTTGTCCGCATCCGCCAAGCGCAAGTGGCCTGGAGCACTGTCAAGGTCATCACTCCCTAGCACGTGACCACGCTTTGTAATCCATAACCTCACTTCACTAAGTAATACATAATAAATCCTTAAATTGTTTTAATGCATGATTGACACATGTTAATTTTATAAATGTTATAAGTTATATTATTATAACTTGTATTAGGTAATAAACTAGCTCTGGTTCACTGTAACGCTAGAATCAAGAAATGTTTACAAAATAAAGTTAAACTGTTTAAAGACAGTCTTGAACTATTATAGCAAACTAAAAATAAATTCAATGGTTATAAACATTAAATGTAAACAGTAATTGCACTGCGAGTTAAAGGCATATTTAAATAAAACTGCTGTTGGATATATTTATAACATAACCATAAAATACCCCCGTCGCAGCAAACCTGCGTACTCAGCGAATTTCCAATGCAAATATATAGGTATCACTACTACCTAGAACCACTTACCAAGTTTCACAAAAATACATTCATTAATAAGTGATATATAGCATTTTATTTATTCTCCATAAGAATAACATTATACAGGAGTACGCAGGTTTGCTGCAACAAGGAAGATAAGATACGTGTTTTTTTTGTAATTATCAATATAACTCAACCAGGTGAAGCTACATACCAAGTTTTATTAATTTAGGTTCATAACTAAGGGAGATATAAAACTTTACTTATTCTCCATATGAATAACATGGGAGCCGAGTATGCAGGTTTGCTGCTACCGGGAAAAATCAACAAACAACTTTTTTTGTGCTATTATCAATATACCACAACTAGTTGAAGCCACATACCAAGTTTCATAAATATATATATATATAGATACATAAATAATCCAAATATAACATTTTATTTATTCTCCTTAAGGATAACATTGGACAACGTACTGTGTTAAGCACTTTGAATATCACTGCAACGGTTGGACGCAAAACAACAATTAAAACACCAAAATGATTGTTTTGTAGAGCTAAACTGATTGGTAGAAAGAAATGTGGAGTTTTTATTGAAATTATCTGAGGAAAACCTAAAAACCGTATTCCCATAAGATTAACATGGGAAATTTTACGGACACATTTGTTGACTTTTCTCCACAACCACTAAACCTAGCTTAATGATTCAAAATACTAAATTGTTTGTTTTTTTAAGCTCTACAAAATAGCTATAACTAAAATCTAGGGTTTTTACAATTTTAGGGTAAAAAGTTCAAAAAACTGATTTTTGGAAAATTTAAACCCCCATAAAACCCCTTTCCCATAAACCGATCGATCTGGTTTTCGAAGTTAAAGTCATAAATGTTACTCTCCACATTTGTGCCAAATTTCATAAAAATCGTGCGCTTCTTTCAAAAGTTATCGCGGTAACGGACACACACACAAATATATATATGTATATATATATATATATATGTAAATATATATATGTAAATATATATATATATATATATATATATACATATATATAAATTTGAACGAATAGTGTTTTTGGCATCTGGGGACCTCAAAACAAAAAGTTATCATGGTCTCGGGCTTAAGTCTTACCATGCCACCTACGGTAATTGCTTCTTCCCTATAGGGGAAATTCGCCAAAACCATAGCCTATCTGTAAGAATCATTCATTTTGTGTCTAAATAATTTGTTATCAGTGTTTTGTATACAGTTACTTTTAATTAATCAAATTAAAATTTATACCAATGTTTTTAAATGCAACATGCTCCCACGTTGGATCTTTTACTCCCTTACACTGGGCTCAGTCCCACTGGCAAAATTACAATTTTACTCCTAACGTGTGTGGTTTTATGTCATTGATTAAAAGATATTTGGTATCTTTTTTAACCCCGAACTTAGGGCTCCACAACGCCTTAAAAGTTACTACTTTAATCTTTTGGAGAAAATATGTTTCTTGGAGTGATGAAAGGCGCTTGGTCTAGGTACCGGTTCTTTAATAATAGAAGCAATACTCAAAGTTAATGAAAGTATTGAAGTAATATAAGTAATTGAAATATGACTTCCTTGACTCCATTTTCCTCATGGCAGGCAAGAAATTAATAATTAAAGCGTAGTAATTTCAATTAACTTTATGTCTCTTAATTTTTAAAATGATACCGTGCGGCTATTGGATGAAATAGAGGTATTAAACTAACAGATAAAACTGGGTGTGGCTACAAATTGTAATATTATTAAAAACTAGGACGTTCTTCCTAATTAAAATGTTATCTTCAAAGCTCTTAGCTGATACTCACGTTCAGTAAGTAATCAACCGAGTCGTTTATGTTTTTGTACTGGAGTGTAGAGTGCAGTGTCCATATTAATTCTATGTTTCATGAACTGTCTTATAGTGTCAGATATAGACTTATTCTTTTTAGGTAAACTCAAGTGTATGAAGTAAATTTTAGCTGTCAGCAAACCTCCAGGCAGTAATTATGAAAAATGTTGAAGAAAACTCCATAAACGATTACTATTCGATTTCAATAGACGAGGGCCAGGGAGACCAGCAAGTTAAATTAATGTTAAGAGTGACAGAACTGGAGGAATACAATAAACAACTATCCAGTAAAGTAGAAAAGATTATGGCTAGAATGCCCCTGGAAGGAATTTGTCTTCCTTCGGTACCAGATAATTCCCCACAGTCCTACTTCAGACACATGATGACGTCACTCAGCTTGCCCGGGGCGAGGTTTATAGGGAAACAGTGCCATGCCTTCCTGTGGATATTGATCCATGTGGCTGCTTTACTAATAAGCTACTCTTTCATCAAAGAAGAATATGACAACTGGCAGAGTTCACCTGTTGTTAGAACGCTCTCAAACCATTTAACTTCTGTTGATACAATCCCTTTCCCTGCCGTCTCAATATGTTTATCCCATTCTCTCAATGAAAGCTACGACTTTCAAGGAAATCTTGAAAATTGCCTTTTGTGCAAGACCACTGATGAGGGTAATACGTGTGAATTCAACAAATTGTGTACCTTTGAAGAGAAAGCTACACTGGCCTTGGCTTCCTACATTTCTCCACTAGATAGAAACTACAAAACCACAACGAGCACTCCATTCAGGGTTTTTGTAAATGATATTCAAATGGCATTAGAAAACAAACATTTTTCACTCCTAATGGAAAAGGTTTTTCCACTACGCGATGTTTATTTTGCACAACGAAGAAATTCAGTTGATGGACCGTTCCTTTTAAATCATTTATATAAGCAAGGTACTCATGGTAATGGTTATCAGTATTTTGGAGCATACCGATATTATTGTTTTACTATTAATGGATTAAGACACGAAGATATTTATAAGGAAAGTGCAGTAATTTCTTCACCCAGAATACCAGACATGTTGTTAATGGAAAATTACATAGGAACGAACTTAACTTTAGAAAACATGATTGATTTCAATGGAAATATTACGACTGTGCCAGCGTATATTACCAATGATCAAATAATTCAGTTTGGAATTAGTGATCGAGACAGCCAAAAAGACAAAGAATTTTGCAAAATTAGAGACTGTGACGATATTGTGGATTTTTTTATTCACAAGCCTTTTGATAGCCTTTTTTCAGAGGCTTATTATTCCAACATGAAACTCAAAATCGGCGAAAAGAAAAGAATACTAGTGATTCCTGAACTGATCACTACTGACAAAGCCCTGGAGAGCTACAAGCCTTCTGAGAGAGGATGTTTCTTTTCCCATGAAAGAGATTTGTCCATGTTCAAACACTACAGTGAGAGCAACTGTAAGTCGGAGTGTGTGGCCAACTGCTCTCTACAAGTATGCGGTTGTGTTCCATACTTCCTACCCCAACACAACTCCTCTGTCGATGTTTGTTTACAACATTGTGTCGGGAGTTCAGCGTGTGACTGCGGATGTCTACCAGATTGTAACGCCATAACTTATGAGTTAGAAGTGTTGGATGAATATGATGACAATGTATATGATAACACTGTATATGACAACAGAAGCTTTGGGGCTTTTTCTTTAACTTATAAATCAAGAGCTTTCTACGCGACAATCCGAGTCAGCCTCACCAACCCAGCACAGTTCATGGCTTACTGTCTCGGGATATTCGGGGTGTTCAACGGCTTCAGCGTCATGATGATCTTTGAGGTGCTTTATTTTTTAACATTCAAGCTTTGGCACTCTGTGAAGACTCTCTAAATATCATATAATGTGATAATTTATTTTCTATGTATGTAAAATTACATTCTAGTTAAGATAAACTGTAATAAATTGATTTGATCATTTATGTATACCCCCATCGCAGTGATCCTGTGTACTCAGGCCCTTGCAAAGTTTCCTCAAAATGTATTTATAAATGAGCGATATATAACATTACACAGTAGAAACTCGCTAACACAACCCTCAATAGCACGACTTTCTCAATAACACATGCATTTTTACAATACCTGTGAGATTTTCATAACACTTAAATGCATCTCTATAGTAAGACTATTATTGTTTTACAAACCTCAATAGCACGGTTTTTTACTAATTCAAATCGGAGTTATCACCCTCTATAGCACCTATTTTTGTAACACTGAACCTTATAGCACGAGTTAAATCTTCCCAGTGCATAGTTCCCACAGGCAGTGTGTAAAGACCTCCTTCCTTTTGTAAAATGAATAAATCAATACTCATATTTTAATTAACTAATTAAATCGTGTTATTGTTCCGGCAACTGTCCATTCAATATGGGTAACCTAGCCTAACAGCTGATTTACTACAAACATTGTATAAAATAACATAGCGTCTTTGCCTCTAAATGAATTACACAAAAGTAAAGAGATAAAACCTAGATTTATTAACTGAAAACTACAATGATGAGATACTTTCAATATGAAAATGGACTGACAATAAATTATACAATAATGGGGAGTGATTTTATTTCCTGAAATACTTAAAAACTATTTCTAGATATAGTCTTTGAGGGTCAGGGTTACAACGATTCTATCTCAGGGACAGGTTTTCGCGCTGGCTTATAATTAGAGATGTGCGAGTACTCGAAATTTTGAGTTCGAGCCGAGTTCGGCTCTGAAACTCGAGGTTTTACTGAAACTCGAAGGTTTCGAGCGAGTTTACTCCCGCCGTTTACCCGCGCTACCACGGGTCGTCCGCGGCCGCGCATCGTCTGTAAATTCAAATTGAGTGTCAACGCATTTGAGGTGTTAAGAGTTGGTTGTGATGTGAATTTTAGTGTTTTATTAATAAATAAGTAAGTTGTGGCTTATAAATTTGTGTTAGCCTACTTTTTACACCAAAAAGGAAGATTTACCAGGACCTTCAGATTGAGTTGTAGGAACACTGCCTGTATAGTCATAGTCCACTTTTAGGTTAACCTAACTTTGTAAAAAAAGTAAAATATCAAAAACAAATCTGTAATGGAATCTAATAGGTAAGCATAAGAAGTTTGTGCTTGTTTTTTGTTCCATAGTAATTGAAATTGAGTCAAAAGAGACTCAACAAAATTCCATCCATTAATTTTAGGCTCAACTATTGTCCTTTGGCATTGAGCTGATTTTAAAGACAAGTGATTTGTTTAGGCTTTGTTTAAGTTTCATTAATGATTTTTTTTAAATCATTCTTAATATTTTGAAACTCTATTTAAGATATGACTTCAATTTTATCAATTGATTTGCCGGGCACTTTCAAACATAGTATCTTCATGTTTTTATTAACTGACTGTTCTTATTAGAACTATTAGTGTTAAAATTAATGCTAAGATATGTTAGTAAATACATTTTGTGTGGTAAGTAAGTAGGTTAATGCTTTACCATGTAATAGGCCTTTTAAATATTAACATAAAGTTTATTTTAACTTTTAGGCCTAAATGTAATTTTATTTCCTCCATTCGTAGAAAGATGTAGCTTAGGCCTAAACGTAATACCCTATACAATAAAACGTAGGATAAATAAAAATTAGGAAATAAAATAAAAAACTTAAATTATTTTTTAATGAAACTGTTAATTAATACCATATAGGTTATAAAAACCTTAATACCAAAATATTAAAAGTATTTGACCTTCAAGGCAAAATGTTAGGCAATAACTTTGGTATGATTTATTTTCAGATAAATGTACTTATCTTTTTCAAATGAAGCAGGAATCCATTTATTTGACTTGCTATTGTTATTTTCAGGGCATAGTGACTAGAAAAGTATATTTTAATAACAACATTTATAAATAGAACCCTATACACTGTTTTGATCCAGTTTAACTCAACCTACGTATTTTTTTATTTGTATACTCGACTCGAACTCGAGATTCGAATCTTTTACCATTTACTCGACTCGAACTCGACTTGACTTAAAAAACCTGTACTCGCACATCTCTACTTATAATATATTCTTACGTTTTGTTCTCATCATTAAACTCATAATTTCTTAGTATAATATTGAATAAAATTGTTAAAATTTATGAATTAAGATAAAAGGATCATAGGATTGCTCAGTAGCAGATGGATAAAAATGAGAGTTCACTTCAATATGTTAAACTGTCCTTCAACAATGTAGTTTAAAAAACGTGGTTTTAGCCTACCAGATTTATGTTAAACCTATTCAAATTAAATACATATCTTGAAATAGTCTTTTGATCTGATTTTTGAGATATTTAAAAAGGTTTTCTTTAATAATTTATTGATGTTTCAAAGTCTGGTAGATCTATACTTTCTTAAATTCATAGGTTCATAGGTTAAAATTTCATATGTGCTTCTTTAATGGATAAAGGGCTGATCTCACCAATCTTGAATTTCTTCACCACAGGCTAAATAACTCTTCACGGCCTTATCAAAGGGATTAATTAGTGCCTGTAGCTCTTCTTCTAGTAAAATCTGGACTTTTGGAATCCAAAATACTTATTTAAAGGGGATAAATCACATTTTAATATGAGGCTCAATTTATGTAAGTTCATTTATGTAAGAATATGTTAACATAAGGTCGGCTACATTCAGAGAGAGAAAATAGGGTATTGTTACAATAATTAACGTCTGGCATTGCATACTTAATTATTCTTCAACTCTTGATGCCCACTTCAATAGTCACACTATATTAACTTATGTTGAAGAGTTAAGTTTGAATTTTTGAGAAATATAATGATTTTTAATTAATTAATTTAAGGTTTTGAAGCAAATTTTGTTACATTATGAATTATTTTAATCTTATTTACTAGGCTAGTTGGTATTTCTATATGGTGGTTTAGATAATACGATAGGCCTATATACATTGTTTCTGGTGGGAAAATATAATGTATTTCTCATATATAAACTTTATTACAATTTGTGGAAATAATTTTAAATTAAAAGGATGATTTAAGGTTCAAATTATCAGGGTAAATAAATGAGATGTTGCAAGTGATTCATCAGAACTGATGTTTTTAAAGGAAATAATTCCTTGGTCTAAACATGAAAACCCCGCTCCCACCATTCTCCTTGTGAAAGAGACCAACGTAAAATAACACCACTAACTGTTAAATTCAAACTGAAAGTGATTTAAAGTGTTGAGGAAAACCCGACAAAAAGAAAAGCTGATTAAAATAATACAAAAATAAAATTATGTTTGATGTTACAATGTGAATTTATATTTACTAACCATACTCTTGATACAATAATAAATTTATTTTTTTAAATACAACGTTTTAGCGCGAGTTTGTTCAAAATACACGTGATATGAAGTGGTTTTAGAGAAACCTTGATAGCACGACTTTTAGTCTACAAAAACTTGATAACACGAACCTCAACTAAGAGAGTACCTCGATAACAAGACAACAAGACTGTTTCCTAAATCCCCTCGAGAGTCTTGCTATCAAAGTTCTACTGTATCTATTATAGGAACGACAGTAGTGTAGTACGCAGGTTTGCTGATACGGAGACCAAAAAATTGGGTTCCAACTGAAAAATGTACTATACTAATTAAATAAATAAATAATAAATCTTATATATTAACAGACTAAGGGGATTTTTGTTAATAGAACTCATTCGTTATTTCTGAACCGATTTTGTTGATTGATGTATCAAAATGTTTGCCTTGATTCACAGTTGTGCATACAGGTTTTAATTTTTCTATATTTTCAATCTGAAGGACATGGGAGGATCTCAAAGTTCAATTTTTGTACATAAGATTAACATGGGAAATAGTTTTAGCATAATTGCAGCTGTTAATTCATTATGGACAGGTTATTAGCATTAGCAATACCATATGTTACAAGTAAGGAATGTATTTATCTATATACATAAATAAGTTTTTTTCAACATCGCTTTGAGCAGTGAAATGTATGCAGCGGAGATATATAAATTTGTGTTAACATTCGTTTATCTCACTGATTATAAGCCAGATTTGTTCCGCGATTTGCAAAAAGAGACTATACTGACTGAACTAAAACATTTTGCCCTTTGAAGTGAGAAGCAGGAAACTCTTAGGCTGTTTCAAATCATCATACGTCATGTGGGTTTTTGCCCCTTGGTTCGTCACTACTCCAAAGTAGATCTTATGGATACAGGTTCAACCTTTCACTATAGAATGCACCATATTTGTTCTAATGACCATTTAGTCAGCTAATTATCTTTTTCCTCAGAATGGAGGAGACACGTTTGCTGTACTACCCTACAATGGTATACTAAACGACAAAAAATAACGGAACGACAATGAAACATTGCGTGCGGAACACATAAGCCCTTGCAACATGGTTTTTAAAGCTCAGTTTGCCCAGGAAGTCATTGTGATTATAATGCTGAATTTTGTATGTGTTTTTAACACTTGGCTTATTCCTGTTTCAATGAGGCTCGGCCTAATCACCTTCCAAATTTCCATATTAATCATATTACTACTAATTAGACCGATTGAGCACAAAGTTGGTAAAAAGACAACAGCAGACAATACACAATAATCAGAACCTTTGGGAACGTTAGTAGTTATAACTGGACCGATTACGGACATTTTTTTTAGGAAGCTAGTTCTTTTCAATTCAAATCCTTTGCATACTTCTGTTCTAAAAATGCTTTAGGGCTCTCCAAATGTTAGGGTCCTATCAAATTTATAGGTAAAGGAAATAGCCCCATTAGGTTCTAATCAGGCCTTATCCCGGAAAAATATAGATTTGTATAGATTATAAAAAAACAAAAAAAACATTAAGTTTAGGGTTAAGATTTGTAAATAACAACAAAAGAATCTTAACAGCTGTTCAAAAACAACCAGTCAATTGTAAAAGTAACACTAGCTAGGAAAAGTATCAAAATGTGATTTGTGAATATAGTGATTACAACCAATGTATACATAGCTGTAATATATACATAATTAGGTTACGTATAAATTTCTAGAACCAGTAAAAATGAAAATTGAATATAAAACGGACATGTCGAAAATAAAAATAAACGAGCAAATAAGCAAAGCAAATATGCTCCCCTTGGAGAGGAACCGTGAATATAAGTACTCTAGGCATTTTGACTGACTGGCTTTTCAAGCAATCTCGATCCCCCTGGTGCTTTAACAAATGCACTGTGATAGCGAGCGAAGCTGTGACGGGCAACTAGTTATATTTTATTATATTATATTATTACAAAATAATAAATTATAGTAATTATTATACTATATAAACCGTTTTTATTTATTCCTGTAAATTTTACTTTTGTCAGATACAACGTTGTTCGGTGGATCCATTCAATTATAATACTACACAATGTGATTATAAATATAAAATTGTTGGCTTTGAATAGTAATAAAAGCTTCAAAGCCTCTTAAACTAATCATTGCAATAAAAATCAAATTCTATAACTATCCACGTTTTAAAACCAAAAATACTAGAGTGGAGAACGAAACAAAATAACAGCTTAAGACCAAAACACCCTTATAGCCATTATCAGGTTAAATTTTAAGTCCATTCCAAGCTTTTCGGAAATGAAACCAACTTCATGGCGGTTAAAACGTTTCTAATATCAGTAGTACGAAATAAGTTGAATAGTGTCTGATATAGGTTATTACAGCACACCTCGGATCATCCGGATCCCGGATTAACGAGGTTGTCCAAAATAAAGAAAATTTAAATTAGATCAAAAAGCGATTTTTCTCCCGCGTTAGCTTCTTCTAAGTCTCATTAGACGCAACCAAAAAAAATTATGTATGCGTGAAGCATGATAGAAACTGCAATATAGAGCGAGCCACCATATAGTCGCGCCAGTACCGCAAGCACAACTGACCGGCACTTCGCACTTTTTGTTACTGTCGACCGTTTATTACCAACCACACCATGTGAGGTATTGTTGCATTTTTAGCTGTGAGTGTATTGTGTGTTACGACAGTTACAGTAGACGCTCTTTTATCCGGCACTCTAAGAACCGGCACATTCTACTAACCGGAATCAGCCAAGCCACTCTTGATCGGCTTTTTTCTGGTTACACGGACATTAGCCACCAGTGCACTGAACTGTGCACGCCATTTTCAGTCTTCAAACTTTACAGTATTTTGTATTCTCTGTTTTATTTCACAACCTCGTCATGTAAAAATATATGTTTCATTTATTTGGGTTTTGTATGGAATTTTCTTCAATATCCCCTTTAAAAAATATGTACGTTCTATTATCCGGCAAAATCAGTTATTCAGCATGGCCGTGGTCCCCAACATGCCGGTTAAAAGAGCATCCACTGTAATAAAATTCGCGCGTCTATTCTATTTTAAAGCCTTTCCATGCAATTTAGAGCATCAATATTGCAGGCGCTAGTGTGGGATTGATATTTATGCGATGCTATTGTAGCTTCAGATTATCCGGATTTTTGTTATTCGGATCTATATTCCGCCACAATAGTCCGGACAATCGAAGGTTTACTGTATTTTCTAATCACGTTATTAGTGAATTTCCTTTGGAAAGTGAACTATTGGCATGACCTGCACGGTGAAACTTAAGCCCGGGACCACCATAGAAGTTCCTAACATGACCCCCTGAACACGTTTTGGGGGGTCGTTCAAAATTTTATATATATATATATATATATATATATATATATATGTATATATATATATGTATATATATATATGTATATATATATATATATATGTGTTTGCACTCTAGCGGTCGCATTTTTTATCCGATTTACTTCAAATTTGGTAGGGACGTTCCTTTCTGTAATCAGTTGGACAAGTTCGTTGGGCAAAACAATCGGAAAACTCTAAACCCCTTTTTTGGGGGATTAATCTTTCAAATTTTGAGCTTTTGGGCCCAAAAAGGGTCAGAAAAGCCCCAGATGTAAAATTAATGAATGTAAAAAGATGGGAATTAGAGAGGCGAAAGTTTTAAGCCCTCTCTCGTTATTCTAGCATAAATATTTACAGAGTTATTAAATAAAACGTGTATCGGCTAAACACAGAACGTTGTCTTATGGGGTTTTACACTAGAAAACTCTGTTATTCCTTTGTTAGAGTACTTTTATCATCCCCAGCAACCTCACGCCTACTTTCAAGCCTGTCTGGACCTTCTCCTAACCTTATAATGCGCAAAATTGTATTCCCAGCTTTGCAAGTAAATGAAACCAGGAGTATCAGAACAGCCAAAAAATCAATGTTTTCAGATTTCAATAAAAATTGGAGAAATGTATGTTTTTACACTTATTTTGAGTTTTAGAAGTTTTTATGTGGAAATTCACTTCCCTCACGTCAGCGTGCTGCGTGCGAACTCGTTTTTTTTGTTTTTGACCTCAAATATTATTGGGAAGGAAATCAAAAGTTAGTTAGTGATGTTATCTATTTTTACTAAAGACTGCTATGTGGAGCTTCTATGGGTACAAAATTATTTTTTTATTTCATTCCTCTTTTGATAGATAAATGCTTGAAAATGGCTGCTCAGCTCAATAAAAAATATTCTTTTAAATTAATTTAATCCATAAAAATGTATCTTGAATTAACTTGAGTTATATCATCACCATTAAAACAAAACAACCAGAACAACAAATCTTAAAACAATAAAAGCTATGGTTTGTAGCACAAACCCTTGAAAATACTCAAAATTACTCTCCACGGCATTTTTAAGTAAACATATATCCCAAACCGCATGAATTAAATTTTTTTAAATTAGGCATAAGATGTTATATTATAAGAAAATAAAAAATTCTAAAATGGTCATGTACCCATTAATTCTAAAATTAGGTGACTTTACGTGGAATGATCCAACTGCAGTATCTTCTGTTACGTTTCCAAAGATAAATACTGTACTTGGAAGTATTCCATTTACATATTTATACATACTAGCGACCGTCCAATGGTCAAAATTTAACCAAATATGAATAAATATAAAATAGGATAATATCTAATGGGGTCCTGTTGCTCTCTCTCACCCCCTCCACACAAAATCTGGAAACAGAAGGGCATTGCCATCCAGTAGTCAGTAGTATTTTATTTACATTATACCTGAAACATATGTTCTTGTCGTTTTGCTAGAATTTGTATATCAACGGCTGAAATACATACAATTCAATCAATTACTGTTCTCCCATAAGATTAACATTGAAATTTTGAAAGCCTGAGAGTCATAGCCCTAAGGGCCGATGTAAATTATAAGGGGTTTCTGCACATCTACATGGCAATACCTTTTGAACGGTATGTGAGAATCCCTCCTACGATACACACATGCTGAGAAAAAAAGAGGGAGTTTTGTGCTTGCCTATTAACCCTAGGACTGCCCTTGCCTGATTAATGGTAAATTGCTCGGTGCCCGGCAACTTTTGCCATTTTGCAGAGGTTTTTTTTAACAATTCGCAGTGCCTAAACTACTGTTGACAACTAGTCATATTTATACTCGTTTTGTTCAGAAAATGAAGAAGATTTTGAATAAAATAAAATAAAGCAAATCCCTGTTGGTGGTTTTTTTACAAAATGTGAAAAACCAAAATTTTATAAACATTTTTGAAATAATTTTCAAAAGTAGAGTCCTAGCATTTTTATACTAATTTTTTTACAGACAATCGAAGACATAAAAAATTTAGGCAATTTATTTTCCTACGTAGAAATGTGTCTGATTTATTTGAAACAAAATTTTATCCGAATTACGGAAAGAAATACGGAAACCAGGGAAAATCGACAAACTTGCACTGTCGGTACATTTTAAAAATAAATACCCCCGTCGCAGCAAACCTGCGTACTCAGTGAATTTCCAATGCATATATATGGGTATCACTACTACCTAGAGCCACTTACCAAGTTTCACAAAAGTACATTCATTAATAAGTGATATATAGCATTTTATTTATTCTCCATAAGAATAACATTATAATTGAGTATGCAGGTTTGCTGCAACAAGTAAGATAAGAAATGTGTTTTTTTGCAATTATCAATATAACTCAAACAAGTGAAGCTAGTTTATTAATTAGCTAGTGAACCAAGTTTTATTAATTTAGGTTCATAACTAAGGGAGATATAAAACTTTACTTATTCTTCACATGAATAACATGGGGGCCGAGTATGCAGGTTTGCTGCTACCGGGAAAAATCAAAACTTTTTTGTGCTAATATCAATATACCACAACTATTTGAAGCCACATACCAAGTTTTATCAATATACATACATAAATAATCGAAATATAACATTTTATTTATTCTCTATAAGGATAACATTGGACAACGTACTGTGTTTAGCACTTTGAATATCTCATCAACGGTTGGGCGTAGAATCACAATTTAAACACTGAAATGATTGTTTTGTGGAACTGAAGAGATTGGTAAAAGGAAATGTGTAGTTTACATTAAAATAAACTTAAGAAAAGCCAAAAATCTTTTTCCCATAAGATTAACACGGGAGATTTTATGAGTAGGTTTTTTGGATTTTCTCCGCAACCACTTAACCTAGGTTAATAATTCAAAATACTATATTATTTGTTTTTTTAAGCTCTACAACATGGTCAAAACCAAAATTAAGTTTTTTAAAAAATTGTAGGGTGAAAAATGCAAAAAACTGATTTTTGGAAAATATAAAACCCCCCTTCCCATGGTCCGATTTTTCTGGTTTTCGAACTTAAAGTCATGAATGTCATTTTACACATTTGAGCCAAATTTAATCGAAATCGGACATTTTTTAATCAAGTTATCGCATTCACGGACACACAAATATATATATATATATATATATATATATATATATATATATATATATATATATATATATATATATACATATATATAAATTTGAACGAATAGTGTTTTTGTCATCTGAGGACCTCAAAACAAAAAATTGTCATGGTCTCGGCCTTAAGTCTTACCATGAGACCTATGGTAATAGCTTCTTCCCTATAGGGGAAATTCGCTAAAAGTATAAAAATAATATACCAACACTGTTATATTACTAGGTAACAATACAATTATTGGAAATCATGCACTTTTGTACAAAGTAATAACTGTTTTTATGACTTTATATGAGTTGAAAAACAAAATTTGAGTTTTGCCGAAAGCAAAAATTAGTTATTTGAAGCTAGATATAATTTTTGAACTCTATTATAATATAATAAATGGTACATATATCTATAGTAAATGTATTTATGAACAATAATATAACTATATATATATATATATATATATATATATATATATATATATATATATATATATATATATATATATATATATATGTGTGTGTATAAAGAAATATGAAAACATGATTTTTGAACATAAATTTACTGCATAGCCGTAATTTCAGCAAAATCTGCTGAGGTTACTTCAAACTGTCACTGTGTCCAAACCATAAAAGATAACTCCATGATATGCATATTCTTTTTGTTCACAAGAGGACAGAGAAATTCACTAATAAATAAAACGCGATTGGGTGGATTTGTTGATAAAGTATAAAAAAGTGACAATTTTGATCCCCAAGGCAGATTTTTAAAGATCTGAAAAAAACATTCAACATTTTCAACAATGCACATTTGAACATAAATATGGAGGAATATTACTAATAACTTACACACTACACGATAATACACTTGATTATCATTAAAACACTAAGATTCGATAATAAAATACGGATTATAACCTAGTAGAAAGAATCAGGAATATTTACTATTTACATTTACATTCTTCCACGAGTCACGTGACGCTCCATACACGAAGGCAGCGCTACAAAGAGGAAGAACTTTTCCTGGCTTAAAAGAGGTATGATATTTATGTCACGCTAAATTAATTATCGATCTATTTATTAGTGCTTATAAATACACATTTTTTAGGCGAATGGGGCAAATGACGGGCCTGTCATAACAGCTGATTTCAAAAATGATTTCTCAGACTTTCTGAAGTCATATGACAAATTTCTCTTTACGAAAAGAAAGAACAACTAATGCTGTTTCCAATGGTACCAAACGCTTCCTGATTGGGCCAAAATACAGACACCAAGATTTTTTTTAAGAACACGAGTTTTACGAGCTTCGCCGCTCGCGAGTCGAAAATGTTTCGCGCGCTAAATTTCGTTGAAATTATAATAGCAATTATATTGATCTTTTACTGCTACGAGGTTCGTTTACATATGAAAATTAAAGTTTAGAATCTCCTCTTTTAAATGGTATAGATATTACTACGTTTATCAATCAATTTCAATGTGTTATAAGCGATTGAAAAAAATTACCCAATTCACCTGTTTCAGGAGATATTCCATCTGGCGCACACATTATATCGTCTAAAATGCATCGGGCAGTCCTAGGGTTCGTATAATGATTCAAATAGATTTCAACATTATTCATTTGTTACTTGTTCATATATGTGCAATGAAGTATTTTTCTCTTCTAGTGCGGCAAGAGTAACCGGTAACTCATGGCACAATGTGCTATACGATGCTGCCACCTGGCAGGGAATGTCCTAATATTACCTAAAACCTCACCAAGAGCGCTCTGACCTCAACCTCCATGGCGCTACAGCACGCAAAAAATTGAAATTGAAAATCAACATGAGACATCGGTGACTCGCCGCACAAAGTAAAAACTCACACTAAGCCACTGGTGGCTCATGCCACAAATTTGGGTAGAACGTCAAAGTTCCAGATGCAGCGAACATGTTAAACAAACCGACTTGCAAAGCTCTGTCCCGGTGCCCGGACTGACCTGTTCTTGTTGGACTGGCACGTGGGGTCACTCTCCGTGTTGTTGGCGCAGTTGCACTTCTCGCCTGTGACCGGATCGCACGTGTCCCCATGACCGTGGCACTCACACGGCCGACAGCTGGCACGGTGGTCCTCCGTGCCGCGGAAGTAGCCCTCCACACAGTCCTGGCACTTGTCACCCATCGTGTGGTTGCCGCACCACACGCACCTGAAACATCACCTTCGTTACTCTCGTCCTCATTTTGAAAAAGGCGTTTGGAAGCACTTTTTACTCCTAGTTTTTTCTTTTAGTATTTCAAAGTGAAATGAATGCCTCTTCAAAATTCTGAAAAAAAATATGAAAAGTATTTTCAAGTTATGTAAATTAAAAGTTATTTTATCATCAATAACAAAGCCGTTGATGTGTGTTACCTACCTCATAATGAACAGCATTAACAGATCTTGCTTAAATAATTGTGCACAATAGAGGAAATACGTAAGAAAAGAAAATATACCACATAATTAAAAATGTTAAAGACACGCTGATAAAAACAAATTGTGAAATAACCTAAAAAAAGATTGCATCTAAAAATATTGATTTAAGTAACATTGTAGACTAAATAGTTGAGGTGAAGCCATCTCAGAATATATTCTACAATGGGCTTAGTAGGTACAACGTTTACACTTGTTACCCCTTTTCACATATCAAGTAAGATTTTTTCCAGTAAAGTAACAAGCATCAGCCAACAATACACAGTAATTTCTGAATAGCAATTAACGCATTCACTGCGTTAATCGTGTATATTCAGGATAATTGCATTTGTTTCCTTTTTAGGCAACTGCGGGAAATCCGGCGCGCCGCACTAAACGTGTTAAACACATACTACAAACCACTACTTTTGGATGCTCCTTTACATCCACTAAAGTAACCATTTCAGCATACCACATTAATCAGTTCTCAAAGTTAAGTAGTAAACTACCCACTCACTTCCTTTGAACCTCCTAGTACACTCAATCCCTCATTCTCCAGTTTTGACACTTACTTGGCTCTGGTGGTAGGTCCAACTCCGAGGTATTCCACGATCTCCTGCACAGGAGTGGAGGGGGAGAAGGGGAAGTCTGTGAGACTCTCGTTGACGCAGACGTGCGTGTGGCCGTTGCAGTAGTCCACACACGGCACACACTCCCCTCCCTCCGTAGGGTCACCTACATACAGCGGGCGACAGTGTTGGCACTGCGGGCCCTACGACACAACATGTTTCGTTCACTTTATCTTATAAATTATCAAAATAAAGACGATTTTGTAATGTACTTATGATTAAATTACCTAATTGTTCTCAGAAAATAAAAAATGTAATATTTGTCTTTGATTTCAAACTGGTGTTCTATATAAACATCATTTTAAAAAATTTGGTTCAAATTAAAATTTGGATGGTTCAAAATGTTTTATTTTGACTAGATAAAAAAGCGGCCATAATACAGTTAACAAAACTAGGAATGCCCAAAATTAGGTTGGCATGAGGCCAGTTTCAGATCTTTACCCCACTTGGAAGTGTGACGCAGCAGTTGGAATTTTAATTACTCCAATGCTCCAGGAGTAAAGGCAGTTCAAAACATTCTAAGTAAAAAATAATTCAGTTCCGGTTGGAACTTATTTTCAAACCAAGTAGCTACAGATGTTGTTAGCGCTGCAACGATTCTTTCCAAAAGCAGCTGCTGTAGGTTAAGCTACTGCAGCTGGAACTAATTTTGGAAGCAGTTCCGCGCGTTCTGTGGATCTAGCTGCAGCTGTTTCATGTAAGTATGCTTTGCACACCTCTAACCCTGCTACGCTACCATCAAGGTCATTGTACCCGTCCCTCCTGTCCCCGTACTTCTTGTCTATCCCCATTGTTTTGCAGTTGTGTGTGATTTGTCGCACCTGTCCAAAAGTGAAAGATGTTAATTTATATACAACCAACTTTTCCTTTAATCAAACTATTCACAGAAAGTGTGAATTATGAAGGTTTTAAGCCTTTTTTGAGCAGCTTCTGTAATCTGAACTTTTGGGTAATTTATTTTTTTAACGGTCCTTCAGGGTTTGAATTATCCAAGTTCCACTGTATTACATAGGTTAAGTAATCTGGCAGTACAGATACCAAGTCAGTTTCTCCCCAGTCTGTTGTACCTGAGTGTTGTTGTGACACAGCAGACAGTGGTCGAGTTTGTCGGGCCCCTCACACTCCGAGTGGCCATTGCACTGGCACTGGATGGAGCAGTTGGCTCCCACATAGCCAAAGTCGCAGCGGCAGTGGTCCGGGGCGATGCAGGTCCCTCGTACACACCCCTTGGGGCACACCTGCGACCCAGACATAACGTAGATCACATTTGGATACCAGCTGAATACTGTTAAAACACTGTAATCACTAGATTTAACCCCAAAACAACTGACCATTTTTCCCCCAAAATGCTACACCATTATTTCTCATCAAGCAAAATTTGTATTTAAATGTAAACAAAATATTAGAGGTGTGCGGATAGCCGAAAAGCCGGTTCGGTTTCGGATCGGATCGGATTCGGATATCCGAAGGTTTTTTCGTTATTCGATAAGGTCCAGCATAAATCCGACTTTTTCGGATAGACTGTATATCTGGGGATAAAAAGCCAGAAACAACAAAATTAATACATTTGGACCGTTAAACGCTTTGACTCTGACGACATTGTTCATGATAATGTGACGAAATGCCTGTAGCTTTGTTTTTCGGTTTCGGTACGTATCAATCCATCGATACGATATTTGTGAAGATTCATGATGTATCGTATCGCGATACACGGCCGGATTGTACATCATTGTAGCAAACACAGAACAAATACAGTCTATAAAGAGAAATGCACGATAGCGGACGTTTTTTATGTAAACAATCGCAAATGTATACAACATTGCAACTCTATGTCGATTCAAGAATCACGGGATGGATGCAGACAACGAGAACGAGACAACAGTCGTGGATTACTAGCGAATAAGTCAATAATTTACAGTCGATAGTCAATATCCGATTGAATCAATATCTCACGTTTCAATGAGCAAGCTCCCATTGAGTAAGTCTTAATTCCAAAGTTGCATTACCGTATGCAAACAGAAATGGTAGTGTATGAAATTTAAATTTATTGCTGCTACTGATATTCTGTTTCAATTCAATACCATTAAAATACTGAGTAACATATTGCTGACTTGCACAAAACGAGTTACACAGCTTTATCTATGGGGAAGTTTCCCGGTATGATCAAAGAGCTTAATCCATATACAGCTATCATACTCCAAGAAAATACTTCACTTTCTTACCCCCAGACAAGACCTCTAGATATATTACGCTGGTTGTGTATTAACGACGCGAAGCAGCGACGACGGATTCACAAGAGCATCGCTTAGTTATATATTATTATTTACACAGGTTTAATAGTTCGGTTATTATTTGATTTTGTTAAATTAATTTCTTTAAAATGGAATAATGCTATTCTATTTCTTTATTATTATAATATAATTATAATATGACATTATAATATGGAAATTCTAAAAAGAACGAAGTTGATAGTGAAGTCGCTGAATGTCTGAAATGCAAGCTTTAAGGTTCAAGGTTATGTTGTATGTTTACATTCCGGTGAAAACCAAACAAAGTTTCTACTTTTAGTGAAAGAAAATTCAAACTAGTTAGTAAATTTATAAAACAAAGGATACGTTTCGGTCATCGATTTTTTAAAAGGCCTACTGAGTCATTGTTTCATTGCCTAGGTCGTGATAAGCCTAAAAGTATGTTGTGATGTCTGCTACTTTTTAAGATCGGTGATTCCGGTATTTTAATTAGGCTGTCGGCTGTCATCATATTAAAATGTTGCCTTGTTTTTTCACTTGTCTGACCATATGTGTATGTTTGTTTTTTTACTAAATCCAGATAGGCTAGGCCTCCTTTAATTCAATTATATAGCCCAACTTTACCAAAATTATTACTTTTTAACTTGTGATTTTTTGTTACCACTAAAATCAAGTAGTTTGTTTTTTGACCTTTTCTATTATTACTTTTTAACTTGTGATTTTTTGTTACCACTAAAATCAAGTAGTTTGTTATTTGACCTTTTCTATCAAGTTTTACAATCACAGTTTGGAAGTTGTGATATTGCTAAAAACATTATTAAATTTGGTTTATTCATAAACATTTGATTCTTTCATCATCCAGTCTCCAAATTTTGGAGTCCAAAATAAATAATATAATGGTAGCCTATTTGTTTACAACCAGTTCAATTATTTATATTAGTTTACCAGTTTATTTGTTATAAGACTATAGATTAGAGGAAGAACAATGGTTATTCAAATAAAACATCATAGACAGTGGGTTTTATTCACTGATTTAATAACAAATGTAATGTTGCCAAATTACAAAGGTTTAGTTCATGCTTATCCAGTAAACATATTTCTTATATTTTTCACTGTAGAGAAGATAGTATTCTTGAGTATGTACTAGGGGTGTGTGAGTACTCGAAACTTCGAGTTTTCAGCCAGGTATTTTAATACTCAAACTCGACTCGAAGTTTTGAAAACTACTCGAAAGTTCGAGCGAGTATTTCCCGTCGATTTCCGGACGATCGCTAACGATTGCGACCGGCCAAATCGCATAGTAACGGCCGCAAAAGGCAATCACATCACGTAAAATCGGCCGAAAATGACGACCACGAGCGATCGCGACCGGCAAAAGCGCATAGTAACGGCCACAAAAGGCAATCGCATCACGTAAAATCGGCCAAAAAATTACGACCGCGAACGATTGCGACCAGCTAAAACGCGTAGTAACGGCCGCAAAAGGCAATCGTATCCTGTAAAATCGGCCGAAAATGACGACTGCGAACGATTGCGAAGGTCAAAAACGCGTAGTAACGGCCGCAAAAGGCGATCGCATCACGTAAAATCGGCTGAAAATGTCGATCGGACCGCGTAATTTCGGCCGTAACTAACAATTATGTCATTTAATTTAATGACGATTACGTCATTGATTATAAGTGATGTCTGACCAGGTAAAATTGGCCAAATGACAACCGGACCCTGTTTCATTGGCCGGAAACGAAAGTCAAACCATGTTTTGTTTGTCAATACATAATCCAGTTTGATTTTACTGGCCAAAACTTTGTATTGCTACTTATGTATTAGTTAGAAACTATGTTTAGGTTATCAAATCTAGGGTGGTATCCAAATCCCATTACACTATTTTAAACTACCAACTGATGGCAAATACTCGCTCGAAAATACTCGAAACTCGAAAATAATTGGCACTACTCGACTCGATTAAAAAAATCACTACTCGCACACCCCTAGTATTTACACAGGTTGGTATAAGTAATTGCTCCTCCATTTAGACATGCTGTTTTCTGGTTAGGTTATGTGTAGTCTTCAATTAATTAGAAAGATGCAGTTGTAAAAATAATAACCACATTTTGTGTACCTATTGAATAAAATTACCTAGCTGAGATATTTTATAGGCTATTTCATATCTTGCAAGGGAGCTAAATGAAAATGTAAAGTTAAAAATAAAAAACTTAACTTTAACTTAAGACTTAAAAATATGGTAACCATTAGAGATCTATGTAGCGTGCGGTACTGGCAAGGTAGATATCCGAATCCGAAAATTATCCGATCCGAAACCTTTACCATGCGAATCATATCCGAACCGAACTTAAGGTATCCGAACCGAAACCGATCCGAACTAAAAATTCACTATTCGCACACCTCAACAAAATATTCATAAACAATTTACATATGTAAACCTTATAATCCTTATAATAAGTCAAAAGTGTTTGAAGATTAATTTATAGCAAAAATATTATTTACACAATTCCACAATACTGCCAAGACTACCAGATTGTCACTTTGCTAAGCAATTACACATTTAGTTGTTGTTGTTGCCAATATAATAGTAATTTTAAATTTAAGGTAATTTGTTAAAAAGCTTTCTCCACAAGTACTGACGAGTTTTTTGGCATAGTTTAAAACGGCGTCTTGGGTACTGGAAATCATTGCAAAATCTAGTATTATAATTATGTACATGTTGTGTTTCTTTTAAGTTCTACAGATTATTAAACAAAAATTAGACATCAGTAAATATATAATGAGGGTATTGCAATAATGCTAAATTCTTAAAAAAAAGGTTTACAAGATTTCCTTTTTGATGAGAATTTCATGATTCTGATGTATTTGTTTGAATTTAAAAACACATTTTGAGTGACTTGACATTACCCAAAATTCAATCCCGTAACTTATGATTGGAATTAAATATGCCTGCTCTGTTTTCGACTTATTTGTGAATAATCAAAAAAATCAATTTAACATCAGCTACCGGTAGCCTGTTAAGTGCATTCAGACTACTTGCTTTACCGATTTTTTATACGAAAAAAAATAATAATAAAATAAAGTTATTTCAAAATATGATTGCCATATAAGTGAAGGTTATATGAAGTTACATTTTGACATCTTGGTGCATTGAGTAATTAAAATGTAAGACGGAACAGTTGAAAATATTATGGGTTGATGCCTGAAACCAGACATATGCTACTTGTATGATCTTGTGTTTTGATCTTAATTATCTTTCATAGTGCACATATTTAGTTAATTTGCATGTAGTTTGATGTTTGCTATTTATTGTTTGATTACTGCTTCTCTCACCACCTAGCTACAACCACAAACTTAAATTATGACTGTTTTCTTTGTTATGACCTGAATTGTTAACTAGTTCTAGATCATATTAGGTTATGACTTCAAGAATATGGGATCTCTTCAGTGAATCAATTTGATGCATGGACTTGCACGAACAATATGCTCTTGTGTTGTTTTTTTTTTTGCCTGACAATGTCGATTGCTGTAAATTGTTTAACCCACTGGCCTGGGCTTACAGGCTGGTTCTGTTAATAACTTATCATTTTTAAAACCTATGAACTGGAATAGAACATTTTTGTTTTAAAATGGTTAAATGGTGTATTTTAATTATTATATTGTTTTCTTTCAGTTTAAAGATTCAAACTGACACACACACAGTAAAATAAGTAAAAAGTAGCAAAATCAGTGTTGACTGGGGTGTGTGAGTACTCGAAACTTCCGAGTTTTTGGCTGAGTATTTTAATACTCGAACTCGACTCGAAGTTTTAAACGAGTTCGCACGCAGCACGCTGACATGAGGGAAGTGAATTTCCACAAAAAAAGTTTAAAACTCAAAATATGTGTAAAAACATGTATTCAAATTTTTATTGAAATCTGAAAACATTGATTTTTTGGCTGTTCTGATGCTCCTGGTTTAATTTACCTGCAAAGCTGGGAATACAATTTTGCGTATTATAATGTTAGGAGGAGGTCCAGTCAGGCTTGAAAGTAGGTGTGAGTAGCTGGGGATGATAAAAGTACTCTAACAAAGGAATAACAGGATGTTCTAGTGTAAAACCCCCATAAGACAACGTACTGTGTTTAGTCAAAACACATTTTCTTTAATAACTCGGTAAATATTTATGCTAGAATGACGAGAGAGAGCTTAAAACTTTCGCCTCACTAATTTCCATCTTTTTACATGCAATAATTTTACATCTGGGGCTTCTCTGACCCTTTTTGGGCCCAAAAACTCAAAATTTGAAAGATTAATCCCCAACAAACAGTATCAGGAAACTGACACATACTTTCTCCCTTTTAGCCAAACTTATTACTTATTACTTATTACTTAAAAAATATTTGTTATTTACTAAATATAGAATATGAAGTATAGATAAATGTACAGAAAATTGTCTAAAATAGTTGTTTTCAGAAATATCCACCCAAATCCCTTTTTGGGAGGCACTATAGAGTCCGTTGCTACACACAGTGGTTTTGAGAGGGGAAATGCCCCCTTGCCCCCCCAGGGTTAAATAGCAAAACATTTCGAACATCATCTATTGGTCAATGCTAACTTGACCTGCATATCAAATTTTAATGAAATTGATCAGTAAATAAGAGAGAAATAGTTATATTTGTATTCCCCATAAGAATAACATTGGACAACGTACTGTGTTTACCGCTAAATGAAAATTTCAATTTTCTCCGTAACTAGCAATCGTAGAATAGTAATTTAAAATACCAATTTATTTAGTTTTTTGAGCTCTTTTTAATGGTGAATAGTAATCTTTTTTAACATTTATGATTTTTTATAAAAAATCAAAAAAATTGAATTTTGGATGTTTTAAGTCCTGTAATTTCTGAACCCGAATTTTCAAGAAATGCGGGTGGTGTCATTTTGTTGCAAACCTAAAGTTCTACAAACCACGAAAGTTTAATCAAAATCGATAGAGCCGTTTTTTAGAAATTTGGATTTTGTCATGTTTTTTGGCGGTTTTTGGGGGATAATTACCCTTAAAAATCAAAAATTCAAAAAAATGAAAAAAATGCCTGGAGATATCGTGGATTAGTACCAACATACCAAATTTCATAAAAATCGGCCCATAGGTTAGGGCTCTAGCTCTGTAAACATCCACACACACACACACACACACACACACACACACACACACACACACACACACACACACACACACACACACACACACACACACACACACACACACACACACACACACACACACACACACACGGACACGGACACACACACACACACAGACAGACATCACGTAAAAACCACTTTTTTGGGTTCAGGGAGCACCAAAACGAATATTTCCACTAACAACTCAAATTCGAAAAATTTGTACGAAAACAATACTTTCTCCATATACTATGTATAGGGGGAGAAAGTAAAAAAGAGGTTTAGAGTTTTTTGATTGTTTTGCCCAACGAACTTGTCCAACTGATTACAGAAAGGAACGTCCCTACCAAATTTGAAGTAAATCGGACAAAAAATGCTACCGCTAGAGTGCAAACACATACATGTATATATATATACATATATATATATATATATAAAATTTTGAACAACCCTCCAAAACGTGTTCAGGGGGTCATGTTAGGAACTTCCATGGTGGACCCGGGCTTAAGTTTCACCGTGCGGGTCATGGTAATAGTTCACTTTCCATAGGAAATTCGCTAAAAATACTCGAAAGTTCGAGCAAGTATTTTCCGCCGATTACCCGACGATCGCTAATGATCGCGACCGTCCAAAACCAGTATTAACGGTCGCAAAAGGCGCTCACATGGCGTAAAATCGGCCGAAAATGACGGTCGCTAACAACTACGATAAAATTAATGATAGCAGAGTGATAGTATACCATATATTAATGCAAATGATTGTTTAGATGTAAGGAGTGTATGCCAACTTTTTAATGATTACTAAACGACTATGGTTGATAATGACATAGTGCCAAAGTTAAAATTTTCTCCTAATTCAAAACCTGTCTTATTAACATCCCAAAAAGTTTTTCCAAAATTTAATCTTTCTTCTCTTACTTATGAACAATTAGATCAAATTTTAACTTCATTTGACAATAAATTTTCAACAGGTTGGGATGAAATACCAATGCCAATAATTAAGCAGGCACGTATACAGGGTGGTCATTAAAGAATGTCACAAACTTCGTGGGCCAATAGTACTCATCAGTTTGAACAACAAATGTCCTCCTAACATATGTCAAAAAATCCTTCGTTTAGCCGCTAGCCGCCATTTTGTATTTTTTACAAAAAAAATTATATCTAAAAAACTACTTCAGCTAAAATAACCAAACCTTGCACGGACGTTTATTAAACATCAAAGAAAATTTAGAAAATTTTTTGTTTGATTTGCATTTTTATTTTCACAATGGCGGCCATTTAAAGTTTTTAAAGTCAAATAATAAAAAAACTGTACATTTTTCAAAACTTTACTTTGTAACAAAAAAAATACATTTTAATACTAAATCCAACGGTATTTTGTTTATCAAAATCGGACCATAAATAAGCGAGAAAATTCACTTTTTCGGTTAGCCCGCAGAAGCTTCGGTCCCACCAGCAGCCCCAAGTAGCGTGGGCGGCAGCGCGCGGTCCGGCGCAACAATGAAAATCGTATTAAGAGAAACGCACTACTGTCTGCGAGAGGAAAGAGCTTCTGCGGGCTAACCGAAAAAGTGAATTTTCTCGCTTATTTGTGGTCCGATTTTGATCAACAAAATACCGTTGGATTTAGGATTAAAATGGTTTTTTTTAGTTACAAGGTAAAGTTTTGAAAAATGTACAGTTTTTTTATTATTTGACTTTAAAAACTTTAAATGTCCGCCATTGTGAAAATAAAAATGCAAATCAGACAAAAAATTTTCTAAATTTTCTTTGATGTTTAATTATCGTCTGTGCAAGGTTTGGTTATTTTAGCTAAAGTAGTTTTTTAGATATCATTTTTTTTGTAAAAAATACAAAATGGCGGCTAGCGGCTAAACGAAGGATTTTTCGACATATGTTAGCAGGAAATTTGTTGTTCAAATTGATGAGTACTATTGGCCCACGAAGTTTGTGACATTCTTTAATGACCACCCTGTATATTTATTATTACCATCACTGCATGTCATTAATTCCTCTTTCATATCTGGTATATTTCCTGGAAAACTGAAGATATCTAAAATTAAACCTTGTTTCAAGAAAGGTGACCCAAGAGAAAAATGTAATTATAGACCAATATCTTTATTATCTTCTTTTTCCAAAATTTTTGAGAGAGCAATGCACATACAACTGTGTAACTTCTTAAACGAAAATAATTTATTAGATAAACAACAATTTGGTTTTAGAACGGAAAAATCTGTAACGGATGCAGGGGTGGATTTCTGTGAGTCTGTCATTAGATCAATCGATGCAAAAGAAAAAGTAGTTGGAATTTTCCTAGATTTAACTTAAGCGTTTGATAGTGTCTCTTATGATTTAATGCTTGAAAACTACATTGTATTGGTGTCCGAGGGAGAGCTTGGCGCTGGTTTGAATCATACCTTGTTGAAAGACAGCAGTATGTTGCAATTGAGCACATGAATAGTTTTAACCAAGTGATTACCTTTAATTCTTCAACGAATATTATAAATTACGGTGTCCCTCAAGGATCTATATTGGGACCTCTATTGTTTTTAATATATTTGAATGGTTTCCCATCAATAATAGAACAGCCTACCAGTGTTTGTCTCTTTGCTGATGATATAAACATAAAAATATCTGATAAATCAAATGCTGATATGGAAATTTCATCTTTTATTCATCTTTCTAGTGTCAACATTTACATGATGTGAATTTTTACCAAATCCGGAAAAACAAAATTTATTAATTTCTCATTTTCAAGGCAAAGCTCAGCCAACACAAATGTTTTCACAAATGAAATTTTATTAAGTGAAGTTAAAACAGTAAAGTTTCTTGGACTGAATATTGATGATAGATTTAATTGGGCTTGCCATGTTAATTCTGTTTGTAACAAGGTATCTTCAGGCCTGTATGCGTTGAGGCAAATGTCTAAATTTAGCAGTTTCAAAACTTTAAAAGTAATTTACCATGCACTGATTGAATCACATATTTCTTTTGGGTTATGCCTATATGGGAGGACATCAATTAATAATTTGAATAGTACATTGATATTGCAGAAAAAAGCACTTCGTATCATGTTAAAATTAAAACCAAAAGAATCTGTAAAAGAACACTTAAAAAAAACAGGAATTATGACTGTGCACAGTTTATATATTTTTCAATTAATTCTTTACGTTAAATCAAAATTAGAAACAATGCCTACATTGAATTCTTTTCATAACTATTCAACCAGGAAAGGTAATCAGCTGGCTTACAATATGTATAATTTGTCAATGTACAAGAAAATACCCTCTTATAATGGAATTCAATTTTTCAACAAATTACCTATAGATATTAAAAATATTTCTGACTTTAATTTATTTAAAAAACATCTGAAAACATTCCTCATAATTTGTCAATGTACAAGAAAATACCCTCTTATAATGTAATTCAATTTTTCAACAAATTACCTATAGATATTAAAAATATTGCTGACTTTAATTTATTTAAAAAACATCTGAAAACATTCCTTATCAATAGACCATTGTATAAGACAGAAGCATTTTTTACTTATCTTTAAAACACTGATCAAATGGAATGAGTTAGTAAGTTAGTTTTGAGGTAAAAATTATGTTTTGGTTAGTTGGGTAGTTGTTTATACTGTATTACTGTATACTGTTGACGCTATTCTGTCCTATTATGTGCATTTTTGGAATAAAGTTATTTTGATTTGATTGCGATCGGCCAAAATGCGTAATAACAGCCGCAAAAGGCAATCGCATGGAGAAAAATCGGCCGAAAATGGCGATCGCAACCGGCCAAAACGCGTAGTAACGGTCGCCAAAGGCGATCTCATGGTGTAAAATCGGACGAAAATGACGATCGCTAACGATTGCGACTGTCCAAAACGCATAGTAACGGCCGCAAAAGGCGATGGTATCACGTAAAATGGGCCGCAAATGACGATTGCGACCGGCCAAAACGCGTAGTAACGGTCGCAAAAGGCGATTGCATCAAGTAAGATCGACCGCAAATGACGATTGGACCGCGTAACAATCGATTTCGTCATCTAATATTGATTATAAGCGATGTCTGAACCAGGTAATATTGGCCAAATGACAACCAGACCGTGTTTTATCGGCCGGAAACAAATGACAAACCGCGTTTTGTTTGTCAATACGTAATCCAGTTTTATTGTACTGGCCAAAACTTTGTATTGTTACTCATGTTTAGTTATAAACCATGTTTAGATTATTAAATCGAGGGTAGTATCCAAATCCCATTACACTATTTTAAACTACCAACTGATGGGGAAATACTCGCTCGAAAATACTCGAAACTCGAAAATAGTTGGCACTACTCGACTCGACTCGAATAAAAATATCACTACTTGCACACCCCTAGTGTTGACCATATGGAACTCACAAAGGATTAACTAATCCTGTCAACTTCCAAGCAAACCTGCCGTTTGTTTAACTAGGGCCCTCCCACCAACGCTGCCATAAATCGGTTAACTCAATAATTGTGTGTTGCTCGACTGGTCAGTTTTGGTCCTGTGCAGGAATCGAACCCTTGAACTTTGTATCAACACCTGGCCAAGGTATTTTAACAATTTATACCACACGGCCACCATGACTAATTGTCCAGTGGCGTCATATAGTAAATGGGCAGTCTGCGCCCCTAGCAGAGAGAACCATAGCTGCCCGCAGTCATTGGTTGCAAATTTCACTGCAAGAGTGCAGCACCAATTGGAACCTGTTGTATGATACAGTGAATAGAATAAGATTTCTACGCCAATGGCTTAACCCTCCACCTGCTAAAGGTCGTGATCGCGATCCAATTCCACTACCTATATACTGCTAAAGTCGCGATTGCGACCCTCTTCGTCACGGTGCGATACATCGTTATTGTGCGATACATCAATACTCTAATCATTTTGGATTCAGCGCCATATGATTCTACATGGAATTTGTAATTGAATGATATCGTAAGTAGTCTTTCGGTGTTTTTCACGATTTTTGTAGCCGATTAAAAAATGTTGTGTCTTTCCATTGTTGGCGCCGTTTATAGTGTCGCGGTCGTGGTTTATGCTATTTTTTCGAGAGGATAATTATTTTAACCCCAACAAAACATATTTTTGCAATCTGTAAATAATTTAGTTCATTTTGACTATCTTGAAATTGGAAACTACGTGTTCATTTTTTAACCAATTTGGCAGTTTTAAATTGTTTTGTTTTTAAAATATGATTTTTTGTTAGTTTGCCTCTGTTGTGTAAGTGTGTCTTATGTATTCACTAACAGATTATAGTGTTTTAGACTCTTCTTTTCTTGCTGGCCAAAATGGATATATGGTTCATATAGGTAGAACCATTGTTTACAGTTTTTGTACGTTTTCAAAAAAACTCACAAAAAGGCAGTGAAAAAAGCCTCAGCAGTACGGAAAAATATAATGGGTAGCTGGAGGATTAAAGGCAATAAAGTAATGACTACCAATGACCCACCGGGACACAGTCGTTGTTGTCAGCGCGGTAGCCGCTGCCGCACACACACTTGTAGCCCTGAGGCAGGTCAACGCACTGCTCGCTCACGTGGTCGCAACTGTGGTGGCCGTTCTCACACTCGTTCTCGGCTGGACACCGGACGTAGTGCCACGAGAACGACGTCTCCTCGGCCAGCGTCACCGTCGGGTGCTCCTGGCTGTAGAGCCGCTCGCACGTCGTACGCTCGGGCCCCGACGACGGCCGGTCCAGCGAACCTTCGTAGCACACTCCCTGCGGGAGAATAACATGTAATGGATTCCAAGAGGTGTATTTAATACTACTTCTGACCTAAAAAGGCATGACAAATCGCAAATTTGATGTATTGTACAACTTTTTTTATACCTGAAGACAATTTTTTTTCATAATTGTCTCATCTATTTACTTAATACTGATACAAAATCAATACTCTTGATAATCCAACCTTACTATTGTCAGATTACCAAGTACCATGGATTAACGAGGGTACTATTAAAACAATGCTTAAAATAGTCTACTTGGTAAACTCATCTAAACACAGGAGATATCAGTAGTATAAAAAGGAGAGTTTCAGCGCTACGATACAAGGTGTACAAGGATACAAGGGTGTACAAGGGATTAAATTCCCCCCGTACCCGCACTCTGGGCCGGGAATATTGAAGATATTCCATTATAATTCAATAAATATTAGTCGATTCACAGCGTCCGCCTGGGGGCCTGTTATCTCGCGCCGCGCGCCTTTATCATTCGACTGGGCAGAGTTCAATGTCGCTGGGTTATCCAAGCTTCATTGTTGTTCATTGTTGGCGTTCATTGTTGCCGAGGTTTGAAATTAATTCATTCCGGTACTTCCAAAACCTTTTACATTTCTCTCTGTTTGCCTTACAACATTTCCGCTGATACATGGAGGTTCCTTGTAAACTTCACAAATCATCTGCGCAATTCTGTCTTCTCTACAAACGTTAAAATCAGTAGTCTCTGTCTATAACACCCGCATTACACCGATCGGAGTGTTTTAATGCTATACCGGTACGCTATACCGGAACCGTTCATGCTTTGAATCATCAATCTCTTGAAAAGTAGTCCTGGATTAGGACGGGTAAACAAAAGCGGTTTTGTGATGGTTTCATACAATGAAGGTAGAAATGAGGGTGTATTGATACCACCCCCTTCGAATTACATTAGATTTTGGTCTAACTCAAATTGGGTCACACCATATTTCATATCAATTTGCGTCAATTTGCATATAAAACCATATATTTTGACACAACCTCCTTCAACTTACGTTAGATTTTGGTCTAACCCAAATTGGGTCACACCATATTTCATATTGATTTGCGTCAATTTTTTTTGCATATGAAAACCTATATGTTGATATCACCCCCTTCAACTTGCTTCAGGTTAAGTCGGGACCCAAAATGGGGCCCGACCTATTTGCATCAATTCGCTTCTATAGCATATTAAACTAAGTCAATAGTAATTTTTTACAAGATTAAGTGATTTAGAACATGGTAAAAAGTATTTGATCAAAGACATTGAACGAACTTATACTCGATTCGGATCGCGTACTCTTGTAAAATGTAGTAATATCAAGTTTCAATTGCCGGAGAGTTGGAATGAATGAATGCCATCAAATAATATAAAGGCCCTTTTACAATCTGACAAGCCCCTGTATGTAATATATGAAGGGAAAAAATAAATTTGCCGAATAATAAGGCGAAACATGACATCAAGTTTACAATAGATTAATTTGTATTCAACTGAATTGCAAACAACTGTATTCGTAATATATATTTAAACTTTGATCTATATAATTATTTGTTTTGTAAAACTTAATAACGTATAGAATAGGAGTCAATCATGGAAGACACTTACGAGTATTATTTTTTAACAGAAAATGCATTACCGCCTGTTGGGTCATTGGAAGCCATTGGTTTAGATTTGAGAGTGCATATGGTTACATCATGCCGAAACGCGGACAAAAATTGATATTAACAGACTTGACTTTTAAGTTTCTAAGCGGATGTTACGGAAGGATCGCGCCGTGTTCTGGTATAGCATTAAAACACTCGATCGGTGTTAACGCAGGTGTTATTGATAGAGACTACCCTGGGAATGTGGTGTTTTGTTAACAAACAACTCTGAGATTGATTTTCACATTTGTAGAGGAGACAGAATCGCATAGATGATTTGTGAAGTTTACAAGAAACCTCCATGTATCAGAGGAAATATTGTAAGGCAAACAGAGCGAAATGTAAAAGGTTTTGGCAGTACGGGATTTTAACTAGTGGCAACAATGAGTAACGCGCCAACAATGAACAACAATGAAGCTTAGATAACCCAGCGACATTAAACTCTGCCCAGTCGAATGATAACAGCGCGTAGCGTGAAATAATGTGGGCATCGGACAGACCCTGTGAATCGACCAGTATTTGTTGATTTATAATGGAAAATCTTCAAATCAAATCAAATCAAATCAAATTTATTTCCCAATAAAAACAAATACAACATCATGTACACAAACAATATTGCGGGAAAAAAATTCTCACATAGGCCCATCGGCCTGTGCGTGAGAACGAGTTCTGCCTCAAATTCAGTGCACTTAAAAAATATCAAAAAACATCGTATTATTGCTAAAACAATTACAATTTACATTTTGATGATTAAATAGGCTACAAACACAAATAAAAAATAAAAATCAAACAATATCGGCAGTTGTATGTGTATTAATCAAGAACAAAATTAAGATTCGTTTTGCTTTAAATATCAAACACTGATTTAAAAATAAGTAAAAATAAAAATGACATATGATATAATACAAAGACAATAGGCAATGGCGGGAGGGAAGTAGAAGTAGACGGTAGAAGTAAACGGTATTGTTAGCTTTATATTCAGTGACCAGTTGGTGATGTAAAGTTAGTCATTGTAGTACTCAGAACGGATGAGGGACTCAGAATGCTCAGAACCGATCTCCAACAGCCAGTTAAGGACTACCCTTTTGTAAACTTTAGTTGTGACCTGCAGGTCCCTAATCGCAGGAGGAATGTTCCTGTAGATGAAGTTTGCAATAAAATATGAGTTGGAGTGACTGACTGATTTAACTGCTCGGGGCACCTGCAGGCCAACGTTAACGGAGTTCCTTGTCCTATAGTTGTGTCCCACGGGAGTTATGACTAATTCTTTATGGGTGTATGTATAAACCATCAGTGTTTTAATGTATAATTGCCTTACTGTAAGTAATTTTGCTTCGGAAAATAACAGATTTGTGGGATAGCGTTTATGCTTTTTGAATGCAGCTTTAATAATTGATTTTTGTACAAGAAATAATGAATTTAAAAGTGATAATCCGACACCACCCCATGATATAATTCCATATTGTAGAAGAGATTGAACATAAGCAAAATAAATGGTCCGGATTTCAATATTCCCAGCCCAGAGTGCGGGTATGGGGGGAATTTAATCCAGAGAATTTAATACCTCATACACCCTTGTAGCGTTGAAACTCTCCTTTTAGCGAATTTCCCCTATAGGGAAGAAGCTATTACCGTAGGTCTCATGGTAAGACTTAAGCCCGAGACCATGATAACTTTTCATTTTGAGGTCCCCAGATGCAAAAAACACCATTCGTTTAAATTTTTATATATGTATATATATATATATATATATATATATATATATATATGTGTCCGTAAGCACGATAACTCTCGTAAAAAAGGTCCGATCTTAATGAAATTTGGTACAAATGTGTAAAGTACTATTTATTTGAACGAGTTCGAAAACCAGATGAATCGCACCATCTGAAGGGGGGTTTTTGGGGGGTTTTGTACCCCAAAAATGTGTTTTTTGGGGTTTTCACATGTAATTTTAATTTTAATCAAATTTTAATTTATACCATTGAATTTAGCTAAAAAATACAAACAATTCGGTATTTTGATCATTGCTCTACGTCAATTGGTTACCGAGATATTGAAAGTGCTAAACACAGTACGTTGTCTAATGTTATTCTTATGGAGAAAAAGAAAAATTGCATATCTCGCTTATTTATGAACATAAACTAGCGAAATTTGGTATATGGCTTGATCTGGTTGTGGTTTATTGTTGTTTGCACAAAAAAACAATTTTTCGCCTATGGTTCCTGTAGCAGCAAACCTAGGTACTCGGTCCCCATGTTATTATTATGGAAAATACTTAAAATGTTATATATCGCTTATTTATGAATGTATATGGATGAAACTTGGTATGTGACTTCACTAAGATGAGTTCTATTGATATTTTCATAAAAACCCATTATTTTGTGTGCCTTCTTTCAGCAAACCTGCATACTCATCCCCAATGTTATTCTTATGGAGAATAATTAATATTTTAAATATCGCTTGTTTGTAAATACATTTCTTATGAATCCTGTTAAGTGTTTTAATGTGTTATGTTATATATTCATTGGAAATTCGCTGAGTATGCAGGTTTGCTGCGACGGGGGTATTTATACTACTGATATCACTGGTGTGGCCTTGTTGTATTATCAAACGTGTTGGTTTAGCAAATTTCAGACTATTGAGATTATACTTTCCTATATCTATGTCAGTGATACAGTTTAGACAGCAAAACAGATTCTACAAAAATTGATTTTGTCACTATCATAGACAGCCTTATGGCTGTGTGGCAGTGAACAAATGTATTTTCTGAACAGGAGGGGTGGGCTTGATGGCATGATTGATAGTGTAAGAGAAGACAACAGCCCTCAGTTTATTGGCTGAGCTGCATCTCTCGCCCAACTGTTTACAGCCTGGCTGTACCTAAACCACCCATCTCAACCAACTTGTTCCTATCCTCTTCCAAACAACTTTCAGACTGGTCTATATCAGCTAGGAGGTTGACACTGGATATAGCAAGCTCATAGAATGTGGGTAATCGTTTGTCTATCCATTATGACAAGCTTCCCGTTCACCTTGGTCCCTCCATGTTTGTAGACAGCATTGAACAGACCATGATCCCTATAACTGTGGGTCCTCAGCTGATGAACACGGATACCTGATCAGTTAGCTTAGGGGTGCAGGATAGACCATCTCTTGGAGGGCTGATAAGCACCTGATGCAGGAGTTATGGGACTTACACTCTACAAGGTTAATTGGTTGGTCTATCTCGTCCCATGCTATTTCTGCTACTTCCTTTCCTTCTAGTGACCTTGCAAAATTTCTATGTAAACGCGCTTAGCAGCTCTGCTAGGGTTTAATAAGCCATAACTCTAAAAATCTAAAATCTAACCTCAAGTCAGACGGAGCAGGGCTCTTCTTCATTGTGTACTGCCAACTACGGCCCACAGGACAATTGATTGTGTCAAATATGGATTACATTTTCAAACAAAATATGTTACCTGTCCGGTAGAGTTTGTTCCGTCCAGTGAACACCAGCCGCAGTGAGCGTGCCGCAAACACGTGGAACACTGCTTGTAGCTGGAGCAGGCCTGCGGGCAGTGCTCGTTGTTACCTCCTACAACAACATTCACCAGTTAGCACTGATACATTCAACAGTTGAGTAAAAAAGGAACCCATTTTTTAAGGAATAAAAAGTATGTTTTTTTTTTGTAAAATGTGGAAATGTGGCATTTTCAGCTGACTGAAACACTGAAAACGTAATAACTGAAAGAGAGAGTGCTGTAAGCATTTTATGTATTTACTAAGATTACATAGTATTGTGTAATGTAATTTACATCATGATAAATTACCAAAATCAGACCATATAATATAATAAACCTTTTCCAGATCTTAGATAAAGGTTCTTAAATTTGGCAACAAAGAAAAAGAGAAGAAAAACAACATAAAACCCTGGCTAAAGTGTTTTATTGTAGCTTCAGACAGGACAACCAACAGTAAAAATAACATGTGAAAACAATCTCATCACACCGAGGTGAAAGTGGACAGCACACAGACATACTTGGTTATTATAAGAAAGTTTAGATATTTACGATTTTACTATATTTTATTTACTCGCACTCCAGTATGTCTCAAAGTTTTGAATTGTATTTTCTTTATAATATACAAATTTCTTTAAAAAGTATGACTTTTATGTAAAAAAATTAATCTTGCAAGCCTATAATTTTGCTATGATCTGTTTTGTCAATTCTACTTAGTTTTAAGGCATAAACAGTAAAATGAAGGAGACGTTACACACCAGAGAGAACCAGGCCACACACCCCTCCGGCGCAGTACAGGGGTTGGTAGCTGGGGGTGATGCACTCGTTGAGACCCGTGGACCAGTGGCATTCGTGCCAGCCTCCCTCCGCACCCTGCAACAGCGAATAGGCTGTAGAACAGTTAGGTAAAACTAGGATGAATCAGAGGGGCAGTGACAGTGAGTCTAAAATCAGCCTCGTGGGAGGCAAGCTTCACACTCACTACTTCATCCTAGTTTGGACTAGCTGTATAACATGTGCCTGCTGCTAAATAACAAACGATTTAGGCCAGCCGCACACTACATTGAACGCGACACGACATGTCACAACGATTTCTGATTTGTTTTGTTCTGTTCTGTTCTGTTTTGTCAGATGCGTCTCAAACACCGTCCGACACGACGGCTTCCGACGAAGGCTTCCAACGACTAGTTAGTTTATATATCTATTTATATTTTTAGTGAATTTCCTGTGGAAACTGAACTATTAGCATGACCCCCACGGTGAAACTTAAGCCCGGGACTACCATAGAAGTACCTAACGTGACCCCCTGAACACGTTTTGGGGGGTCGTTCAAAATTTAGACATATTATATTATTATATTTAGACATACATATATATATGTGTGTGTGTGTGTTATACCTTGTGCCAAAGTGGAAAACCTTGATGTAAAGCAGAATCCGACTGGGTGTTGATAATTTTAGTTTTTAAACCACTCAGCATACAGTTTTGTATAATGATATCTTCATTAAATAGATGGACATTTAATGGTACACACTATGGCTGTCCATACCCAGATGGAAAAATGAATATGAGTAGCCAAAGTCAATAATAAGAACTGAATTTGTTGCTGTACTTTTTACACACATACAATGTTCAAAATGCCCTTTTTGGCCTTCATTCAAGCTATTAATGTTCCAGAAACTTTTAAATTTGAAATATATAGTTGTACTAAACATGTGCTTTTCCTTGATCCCTGTTCCTGATTTTATAATTAAAGTTTATACATTACCAAATCAATATTTCTTCTAGATTATTATTTTAAATATTTTTTGATGTAATACTTTTACTCACTTTCACTAAATTTACACAATTTTGCTCAATTCTTCTTGTTATTAAATAATATTAATCTGAGCTATTTCAGATTAATGTTTCTTATTCATAGTATATTAGAAGAGAGAGAGAATTCAGACTTCAAGAATGGACAACATTTGTTGCTGAGTCATCATTCTATCAGCAGCTGATTTCTTCTCCAGCCAGTAAAATTAACTGTCTCATAATATTGTATAGCATCAGTAGTGTGTGTGTGTTTGCACTCTAGCGGTCACATTTTTTGTCCGATTTACTTCTAATTTGGTAGGGACGTTCCTTTCTATAATCAGTTGGACAAGTTCGTTGGGCAAAACAATCGGAAAACTCTAAAACCCCTTCTTAGAGATGTCACGTGATTCACAGCGCATGCACAGAGTGTCTTTTCTGATTTTGTTTGATAGCGTTTTAACGTAAGACAAAAATTTCCGTACCTTCGCCAGACGTGGAAAAAAGCACTCCAAGGCGTTTTATCGTCGTGTCGTGTTGTTTGATGTAGTATGCGTCACCTCCATTTAAACTCATACTAATTGAGCCGTATAAGACGCCTTCCATCAAAATGTCTTGTCATATCGTGTCGCATTCGATGTAGTGTGTGGCAGGCCTTAGACTAACCATTTCTTGATAAAGTAGAGTGGGTGAGTTTGGAGCATTTATAAGAGGCAAGAGGTCGGTTCCAGGTTCAAAATGTTCACGGTGGTTGATAATTTTTGGATAATTGTTCAGACTGTCTTGCAAACCAACACAATTTGTTGAGGTTTTGACTGTATTTCCACAGCAAACAACTATAAAATACATTTACTTTAGCAAAAGTAAATTTGGAGGTTATAAGTAGTAAACTAGTTGTAGCCTTTCAGACTTTAACTCAAAAACCATCCTTTAACAATCCATAGAACTTTTTTACAAGTATCAGTTTAGAACATGGTGAAGGGCTTAATATCACTTTTCTCCTCTGATACATTTAATACATTCCCTCACTTTTTCCATAATATTAAGTCCCCTGACTTGTCTCGTGTAGTTTCCTGATTTTACCAATCACTTAGACGAATCAAGTCTTTTTGAATCAGTCAACAAAATAAATTTTACTTTGAAACTTTTTAATTAGTCTCGATCAATCTACTTTATAGTTTTATTCTTAATAGACCCCAAGAAGCCAATCAGCTAGGACATTTGCTAGATGACAATCGACCAGACATACCTGCGAGGTCAGGCAAGTGTCACACTCCTTGTGGTGGCTGCAGCGAAGTGGGCACACGGCGCCACTGCTCTTCATCTTGATGCTGCTTCTATCGGCGAAGTCTTGTGCAACACAGTTCCAGTCAAACACTGGGTCCTCAGCCACCTTCACTCCCTGCTCCGGCGTCAGTAACACTTGTCTGTAACGTAACACAGCACGCATCAGCGTCACTGACCAATCTTGAGGAATTTAGTTATCAACTTATGCAGCATGCTAAAAAGATATTAGGTTATTTCTTTTCCAAGAAAATAATAATATGACATTTAAAGTACAAATTAGTATTTTTTTGTGTGTCGAAAACAATATTGTCACTACAGCTTGTGATAAAGTACTCTGAATAATTTGTGAATACCAATTTGTTTATTCAAGTTCTGATGTTTCAGCCATATTTATCAGGGAACCAGACTTGCAGAGTAAATTGTGACAGTGTGAGCACTGAAAATAAAAATGTTGGTGTGACCATTCTTGTAGATACAAGAAGCCTAAGTAAGATGCAGGCAACACATTCATAAGGATTATTGTTAACAAAAAATTACAACCTGGTACATTTAAACTACTTTGTGCGCCTAGTATGTTAAATCAGTACTGTAACATAAAGACAGCCAGGACAAAGACAATTATAAAATAAAAAGAACTAAAGATAACTATCACAAAGAAAAGCTGAGAATGATTAACAGTCTAACTGTGGAAAAATTGTGATATAATTCAAATCAAACTTGACAGCTTTTTAAGTCAGACGCTAATCAGCTTAACTGAGTTATAAATTATAGGGGTGCTAATGAAGCATCAATACTTTAGTTGGGACACCTTTTCCACAATCATGGTTTTCTTTAATTTATTTTAGCAGAAACAACTCCAACACATTGGAAAAAAGGATTATGCTACCACATAAAAAGGCAATGGCTCTTCCAAAATATCAAGCAGTTTACCAAGGTGATTTTTTCAGATAATTTTCTTTTTTTCTTGCCGACAGCTGTACAATATGCCCACCTAATATACCCAAACAGCTGTGGTTGAGCTTGAAAAAGCTACACATTTTGCCACCAGCACGTAGTTGAAATACCTGTCTAAATCCCCTGTAACAAAGTACAACCTTATCACTAGTCTGATCACCTTGTCCAGAGACAGTTGCCCAGGGCGAGACACTTGTTGCAGTCGCTCGCAGCACACTGGGTCTCGGCGCACTGTGTCACGTTGGTAACACTGCGACACTTGTTGTCTCTGTCGCACTCGGCTGTCGCGGGGATACAGCGGGCGCGCGCACACCTACTGCACCACTTGCACACCTGTGACAATCAGAAAACCGTGTCAACTTTAACATGTGATCTGAGTCAATTTAAAATGTCATCATTGAAACTAAGAGTCGGCTTGGACTTTTCCAGTGCAGAGGTACAGCAAAAATAAGCCATCACAATTGTGGTGTCTTTTTGGCTATATATTTTGACCGCCTTTCACTACAGTATTTCTTTATTTCTCCAGAGGCTGGTTTCCCAGCTGACTCAAGAACTGTCTGAGGTTTAGATAGAAAGAGATACAGCCTGAAATATGACAAGCTAGACGGACCTGGGACTCTAGAAGCTAGATAGATTAGAAAGTTCACCTGAGGAAAAGTCCTTTCCTGGGAGGCCCACGAGGTCTTCTTCATTAGAGAGTAAGTTAACCCGGGTGATTTCCTATTCATAGAGGAGCACAGATTAAGGGGTGATAAGCTGTCCCTTTAGAGAAAAGTTGTCAGAGGCCATGAATTATTTCAAGTAATTGTGTATTTCACTATTGTGCCTTTGGAGTGGACTTAATCTGTTTTAAGGTAGCCTGCACTCCCTATCAAACCTTAATTATCCTTTCAGATTGACTTGCTGACCCTATCCTGCCTTTCTCACCGCTGTAAATTCTTCCTTGCAGAGACTTCACAATATTCCATAAGGTATTATTCGGCATTATCTACCCAAATAATACCGGTCTCTTAACCCAATAAAGCTAACATTTATGTATCCTATCCACTAATGGGTTCATTAACTCATTACTTCAATCACTTTATTAAATAGAGGACAGAATTCACTGAATTTGGTTGTTCAGAAGATATTTCAACACATGAAAATGCTAAATGCTTGGATATGCAATCGGTACACAAGCTCTAGGAGCTCTTGGAATAAGAAATATGTCATTTGATTTTCAGAAATAAAAAATTGTTTAATGTTTTCAAACCTAAAATCAGTGGTGGCCAATAAAAGTAAAAGCCCGCTAACTCGACATCTGATATTCCAGCATTGGTCTAAGTGTTCTAAAAAAAAATGATTGTACACTGTTTAAGCCTTTCGGGGCATTCGGTAGAGTTTGGACCTGAGTCAACAGAGTTTGCAGAAGTAACTGTACTGTATGTATTGAAATATAATACTGTAAATCTATTTTTTAGTTTAATTTTTTTACATTTTCCATCACTAACAACATCAGAGAAAGCACAATAAAACACGGAATAATGTCCTGCAAACCAACGATTTCCTTTTGGCTCTATCTTTAGTGGAATTTCCGCTATTCTCGCAATAAAGGATATTTTAAGATGGCACTAAGTAATCTGGCACTACCAAAGTCCCGGACATGCCGGATTAGCAAATGTCCACAGTATTGTTTTTTTTCTTTTAGCATAAAGAAGCTAGAAGGACCTTTTAGCGAATTTCCCCTATAGGGAAGAAGCTATTACCGTAGGTGGCATGGTAAGCCTTAAGCCCGAGACCATGATAACTTTTTGTTTTGAGGTCCCCAGATGCCAAAAACACTATTCGTTCAAATTTATATATATATATATATATATATATATATATATGTGTCCGTTACCGCGATAACTTTTGAAAGAAGCGCCCGATTTTAATGAAATTTAGCACAAATGTGGAGAGTTACATTTATGACTTTAAGTTCGAAAACCAGATCGATCGGTCTATGGGAAGGGGGTTTTATGGGGGTTTAAATTTTTCCAAAAATCAGTTTTTTGAACTTTTTACCCTAAAATTTTGAAAACATTGGATTTTGGTTATAACCATTTTGTAGAGCTTAAAAAAACAAACAATTTAGTATTTTGAATCATTAATCTAGGTTTAGTGGTTGTGGAGAAAAGTCAAAAAATGTGTCCATAAAATTTCCCATGTTAATCTTATGGGAATACGGTTTTTAGATTTTCCTCAGATAATTTCACTAAAAACTCCACATTTCTTTCTACCAATCAGTTTAGCTCTACAAAACAATCATTTTGGCTTTTTAATTGTTGTTTTACGTCCAACCGTTGCAGTGACATTCAAAGTGCTAAACACAGTACGTTGTCCAATGTTATCCTTATGGAGAATAAATAAAATGTTATATTTTGATTATTTATGTATGTATATTGATGAAACTTAGTATGTGGCTTCAACTAGTTGTGGTATATTGATAATAAATAGTACAAAAAAAGTTCTTTGTTGATTTTTCCCGGTAGCAGCAAACCTGCATACTCGGCCCCCATGTTATTCATATGGAGAATAAGTAAAGTTTTATATCTCCCTTAGTTATGAACCTAAATTAATAAAACTTGGTATGTAGCTTCACCTGGTTGAGTTATATTGATAATTGAAAAAAAACACCCTAACGTATCTTCCTTGTTGCAGCAAACCTGCGTAATCATTTATAATGTTATTCTTATGGAGAATAAATAAAATGCTATATACTGTATAACTTATTAATAAATGTATTTTTGTGAAACTTGGTAAGTGGCTCTAGGTAGTAGTGATACCCTTATATTTGCATTAGAAATTCGCTGAGTACGCAGGTTTGCTGCGACGGGGGTATTTTGTTTTAAGATGATAATTGTATTAACTCTTGGATTTTAACTGTATAACTTGACTAGTTGTCCACATTTAATTTAGTTTATGACAATAAAGGATTCTTGATTCAGAAATCATTAAATAAACACTTCAGAGTTGATGTACGACTCACTAAAATATTAGAAACACTGCAGAGTTGTTGCCCTAATCTAAAATATTACGACTATCTAAAAAACACAACTCTACAGCATTTCAGTCACTGACCGGTGGTTCGTCCCAGTGGCTGGGCCAGCGCGCCAGGCAGTCGCTGCAGGTTGCATACTGCTCGCAGGTCCGCTGCGCCAGGAAGTCGCGGCTGCACATGACGCCATTGTTGGTCTTGTGGGTGCCCTGGAGGCCGCGGCACGGGTCGTTGAGGGCCCCGCGCGAGTTGCTGTAGCAGTAGCTGGTGGAGTTGCCAGCCTCGCTGATCACCGCGCAGTAGGAACAGCCAAGAAACGACCTGCAGATTTGATTATGAGAAAAACAAATGTCGATTTCCCATAAAGGCAGAAATATGACCAAGAGCTTTAGCAAATCCAACAATATCTACAATATCACCTATGATTTATGTCATATCAACATTCTTTATGTCATTCAAGATTCTTTATTTGTCTTTAAACATATAAAAATGCAATTGACATCGTCCAAATTTCTTAATAGTACTAATATAAAGTTAACAATATATAACAAGAGAAATAACAACAACAACAAAGACTCAGTCTAAAACATCACAGTAAAATAAATAATTATGGCCTAAAAACTTAATTCACCAATATCACAGTTCAAGTATTCGTCAACTGAATAAAAAGCTTTGTCTCTCAACCAACTACTAATAGAATTCTTAAACTTAGCTAGACTTACTGACCACGCTACATCAGGTAATTTATTAAAAAGTTTGATTTCCATACATAAATGACTTTTCTTTGTTTTTTCTAGTCTAACATTTAATAAATCAAGTTTGCCTTTATTTCTAGTATTATACCTATGAACATTCTGTCGAAGTTGATAACTTTCTAAATTTTCTTTGCATTTAACTAAACAAGACAAAATATACATATTTGGAAGAGTCATAATTTGTAGTTCTTTAAAAAAAGGATACGGCAGACATACCCTTAATTACTCTTATTGCTTTTTTCTGCCACACAAAGACTTTTTGAGCAGCACTACTATTGCCCCACAACAGGATTCCATACATTAAATGTGGTTGGAAAAAGCATTATAGGCTGTCATGAGCATATCCACGCTAACAAAAAATTTTAGCTTTCGAAGTAAATAAATAACCCTTGCAAGTTTCTGCACAACATATTTACATGTACATCCCAGGTTAACTTACTATCTAAATATATTCCTAAAAGTTTAATAGGTTTAAAATTTAAATTATCATACAAATTAATATCCAAGGAGAAACATATGTGCTCTGTTTTATCATTATTAACAACTAAAGAATTAGATCTAAACCACTCATTAGCTTCATTGATCAGCTTAACCTGGTTGGTCAATAACTTATCCATTTTCTTATCGCTACTTAATAGAGTGGTGTCATCTGCATATAATATGGAAGAACATGACATATTATGAGCAAAGTCATTTACTGCTATGACAAACAAAAAAGGCCCCAGCACTGAACCTTGTGGTACCCCTATTGTGACACTAATAAAATCTGATTTATCTCTACCTTGTGCAACCATTTGTTTCCGACCATCAAGATATGACGAAAAAAGTTTTAATTCATTATCTTTAACATGATAACCATGAAGTTTTTTTAAGAGTAAGTCATGTGGAATACAATCAAAGGCCTTCGATAAATCTATTAGTGAGGCCGAGCACACCATTTTGTTCTCAAAACTATTTAACACATTTGACACTATAGACTCTACAGCTTTAATGGTATTACGGCCAGGTATAAAACCAAACTGTTCTTTACAAATGTACCCTCTATTTTCCATATACAAATAAAGCTAATCTTTAATACAATGTTCAAATATCTTGCTAAAAATTGGCACTAGTGATATGGGGCGATAACTGGTAGAGTTTGACTTTTCTCCCTTTTTGTAGATGGGAATTACTTTGACTACTTTCAAAACACCAGGAAATATACCCTGTTCAAGCATCATATTATATAAATATACTAAGAGTTCTACTATATACAATACAATTTCTTTTAAAATCTTGTTAGAAAACCCATATATATCTTCACATGGTGAGGAAGTTAACTCTTTTACACATTTTAATACCTCACGTTCTGTAATTCTGCACCACTTAAAGTTAGAATTTACGATACTAGAACTATATTCAACATACTTATTTAAACACTGTAAAGCATAGGTATTATTGTTTTTTACATTATTATTTACAATATAGGCAGCATTAGCAAAATACTCATTTAGCTTTTTTGATTCAATGTTCGTTTTTACATCCATTTTAACATTTTGACCTGATTCAGCTTTAATAATATTCCATGCTGCTTTGCACTTATTATTGGAATTTTCAATGTATTTGTTATTTGCTGATATTTTTGCCTGCTTTATTTCAAATCTGTATGTTCGTTTTGCTTTTAAATAGTCTTTCTTAAACTTATCTTTCTCCAAATCATTACTACAGTTCTGTAACCTATCATACAGGACCATCAACATTTTTCTTGATTCTTGAAGTTCATCAGTAAACCATCTATTTTTTTGTTTTTTTTAATGACTTAATTCTAATTTCCTTAACATTACAGCAACAATCATAAATATTTGATAATTTGTCAACAAAAAAACTAAAAGCTTCCTCTACATTACTGAGCAATCTTAAATCTAACCAATCCAACAACTCAAGATTAGCTTTAAAAACAGCTACTGCACTTGGTTTTACATTTCTATTACTACGATACAAAATTTCTTTTTCATCATTAAAAGTTTTATTGGTAAATGAAGCAATAAGACCAGCATGATCTGAAAGATGAGCTTGAAAAACGTTACTGTTTGTTTTTTCTCTAAGTTCATTGGTTACAATGTTGTCCAAACAAGCATTTTTCCTTGTCTTTTCTTTATTTAGACAAAACAGATTATAAGATCTTAGTAGGTTCAAAAAACATTCACTTTTGTTTGTGTTTTTATTTATGTTTATGTTAAAATCCCCAGCTATGATTATTGTACCATTGTATTTATCATCCAAAAAACTCAAAAAAATATCAAAATAGTACATGAACATTGAAACATCTGAATCTGGAGTGCGGTATACACTAACAACTGTAGTTTTAATATTCTGTAAATAGATGGCAGACACCTCAAAAATTTTATCCACACAATAACTATTGACATCAATCACCTTAAAATCTAGGCCTATTCCAATTTTAACAAAAATACAACAGCCACCTCTAGTTAGTGGTGGTTTTCTACAGTAAGTAGCAGCCAAAGTGTACCTAGCCGGAACGTAAAGCATACTTTCATCATGATATAACCAATGTTCATTAATACTCAAAATATTACATCCTATTTCACCTAACACTAAATCTAAGGCAAACAATTTATTCCTAATTGATTGTATATTGAGATGAAGAGTTTGTTGTTGAAGGCTGGAGCATCAATGGGGGGGGGTCCTCTTGGTTGGCCGTTTCCCACGTTGGTAGTTTTGGTTTCCGTTGTTGTGTTGGATGAGGATTTGCTTGATGATTTCAAGTTGCCGATCCCTGCCGCCTCACATATCCTCTCTGCCAACTATTTCTTTCCACTTGGTTTAAAATGCATACCATGAGCTGTATGCATGTGTCGCTCAGCCTTACTTGCTTGTACCAGTGTTACATTAACAAATTTTTCACATAGATTTTGCAGTCCTTTATTTGTTTTTTTGGTTGCTAAATTCACACACGACCAGTCAGGTAAATCATGGCGGTTTGGTAAATCTACTAATATTACCCGTTTTTCACTAAACTTGTTAAGAGTTTCTTCAATCTTGGCCAGTACATCATCTCCTTCATTCCTAGCAACATCTTTCGTACCTGAAATAACTACTAATATGTCTCTCTCATTTACAAGTTCTTCTTTGATATATTTTTTCACTTAAAATGTGCGAAGTTTGGCCACCAGGCCTTACAAAGCCTACTGACAAAAATGTCTCTTCCTTTCTAATATCTCCCCTCCAACGAAGTTTATCAATTTGCTCTTTCACATGCCAAAACAAACCTCTCCCATGACTATCGGAACAAATCAGGATTTTACTTACTTTATCTTGAGTGTCCAGTTCACTATTCACATGATCACTATCATCTGACGGTGTTAAAACTTGATAGTAGTTCTGTGAGATGAAATTCAGCCCCACATTAGTTTCATTCAAAATAGGCCTATAAGGGGTAGTACTACATTTAGTCCTACCTTGGTCTTGTTTTTCACCAACAGCAGATGAGTAGAGTTTTTTTATGATTCACTTGCTTACTAAGCCTTTTACCAGTTGAAGACACATTGGTGTCAACTATAGTTGTAGTTGGGTTTGATAGGCTATATTGCTTACTTTCCCAGTTTTTTTTTTTTGGGTAAAATAAAATTGCCCTCTTGTTTAGGCCTAGCAGAGACATTCTTAAAACCTTCTATTTCCTTCTGCAATTTAATTATTTCTTCTTCCTTTTGTAGAACTATTGATTCAAGAGATGTATTTCGATTTTTGAGATTTTTTATTTCCTCTTGAGCAGAAACCAGGTCTTCATTTAAAGTTTTCAAAATACAGTTTACATTTTCTAACTGCTCCTTTAACTCCATATTAACTTCATTAGTTATTGTCTCCTCTTGTCTGGTTTCCTGGTCCAAACAATTTTCTCATGGTCGGAGTTGCTGTCACTTTCATCAGAAGACTCATCATAAGAGTCATTGTCTACTTTTTTATTCATGCAATTATTACAAGTCCATGGCAAATTAGTTTTACTCAACTCATTGAAACCTTTTAGTGTAAGTTTTGTACATTTCAAATGATACCATTTTTGGCAATCAATTCTGCATAACACAGCTCGACTGTTATTGGCAATATTCTTGTTACATTTCCCACAGGGATATTTTTTTTCTTTCTTGTTTGCTTTGTTTTGTCATTTCAATATATATTTTCAAATCCAAACAACAACAAAATTAAATAAATGTTCACTAACTAAAGCCTGAAGATATCAGCTGTGATGTGGGACAATGTTTGTAAACATTGAGAACATTGAGAAATGACCCAGACTTGCAGGTGGAGTTATCAGACAGTTCCAAGGTCAGTTGCTGTACCTTGACCTTGTCCCTTCTTATCTAAGATCTCATCTTCCTTCTGAGAAATATTCATGAAATAAAAAGAATTATTTTTGCTTTAATCACTGTTTACTCTTTTATTAAACGTTTTTCAAAAATACTACTTACTTATTTGTAAAGACAAATTTGCACTGCACACTTCTATACCTAAACAAAACTTTCCAAGTACAATTTTACCACTTTTTTATGTAAAATCATGAAGAGCACAAAAACACATGTTCCCTCATTAACCCCATTGAACTACTCCATTGACTATATATACTGAAGGAGACATCCAATCTATTTGGCCCAGCTGTCCCTCTTTTAGTGTTAGCCAGAATTTGAAGTGGACGTACAGTAGAACTCCAATTATCCGAATTAATTGGGGATCGGGCCGATTCGGATATGCAGAAATTCGGATAATCAGATATACCTCTGGAATTAAGCAAAACACATCACCATACATAAGAATTTTATTGACAAAGTTATTATAAATGTAATGAACAGAAAGTGAGCGAACTGTATCAAGAGTATACATCATAACAATTAAATTACAGGAGTTAAATTGAATACAGTTGCTCTTTTCAATGCATAATGTACGTATTTCACTGTTCAATGTTGGTTATTTCACTTGAACATCTCGAGCAAAGTGAGTTTATCACTTAGCGAAAGGACAACATGTTTACGTTTTGTACTCATTTCGAAAGCGAAAGGACAACACGTTTACGTTTTGTACTCATTTTGAACGATAATCTCGGTGAAAGAACAGTAGCGACTGATGATGAGAAGGGCGGGAAGGGGGTATGACTCATTGTTCCTGGCGAAAATATCGTCCGGCAGGTAACAGCGCGGGCTTTTATTTTAGCGCTCACGGCGCATTATCGCTACACACGCTCGTGCTGTTATTTCTTGATTTTTATATTTCTATTGTTTTCACTCAAAATCGATTCGGATAATTGGATATTCGGATAATTGGGGTTCGGATAATTGGATTTCTACTGTAATTTGATTAAGTCACCGACAGAGTGTGCTGCTGACAGTTGTCAGCAGTTGTCATTTATTTTAGTTATTTACGTTAACTTGTAAAAGATCTCCACCACAGAAAGCAATTGATAATAAACTTATGTTTGCTTCCTAACACACCAACTGTTATATTATCCCCTCCTTGAGAAGATAAGTTGACAGAAGTATACTCTGTTGGTGATTAATGTAACTATGTCCTCTTTGAATCCTGGCTCACAAAAAAGTAGTAACAGTTTTTGCAATGGCAATGAGAAGTCTACTTCAATATCTCTAGTCTGTGGTTCTACTTTTGACCACGACTTTTTTAACGTACCTCTCAACGTTCTGCAGAAATAAATCTGATTGGACAGATAATAAGGACATGAAAATACCAGACACGGATGATTAGAATAAGTTTAGTAAAAAAGTGTATTTTAGCATAAAACACAAGTTAGTTCAATTTTTTATTTAAAATCTGTTTCAAAATGGCGATAATTTTGTTATAATCTTATAAACTTTGATTTTTTTATCTTTTTATTGATTATTTTATTTTGATAATAATAACTTCTTTCTTTCTTACTTAACCTACTTGAATGTTTATAAACAAAACTCAGATGTTATTGCCTTCTGCTAGCTAGGGGTTATGGGTAATGTTACTTCAACTGTCTATGCGTTCTTCTTCACTGCTTACAATTACACTAAAATAATGGCGTCCCTGCCTACAATGAAAACTCAGATGTATAGAACAAAACCTGTGTTTATTTCCAACATACAAAACTGATATAATTTTAAAAGGAAAAGGGATTTACAATATATTGCCAAATCTGGGGATAACTCTAATATTTACTTGGACAATTATTAAATATACCAATGTCCAGGGCCGGTGCAAGAGGTTTTGGCGCCCTAAGCAGATCTGTTGTGAGGCGCCCCCTCCCCCAAAAATCATTCAATGCAAAATAGTCAGTGAATTTAGCAAGAAAATGTTTTACTGCTTACAACCGGCATAAAATGTTGCATGTTGTTTTGCCACTAGCTATCAAAATCCACCGGGAGACACTCTCCGAGAGGTCTCTGGCCCCCTGTAATGACGTCATCAAAATGGCAGACGAAAAAAGTTGCAGTGTCTGGTTTAAATATTAATTGCTCTTATATCTGTAGAAAAATTTAGATTTTGAATGAGTCATTTTTAAGAAATCAACTTTCCCATTAATATAAGTATTGTTTAGGGGTTTAATGTCTGTCTGTTAAAATAATAGTGGTACATATTCTGGCTTTTTCGAATTACTCTGCAGAAAATACGCTATTAAAATGTAGTCGGGGTGATCAGACTTGGGCTCAAGGCCATAATAACGTACACCCCTTACATGTTCACAATTATTTCCAAACGTTAATTGCACTGATTTAAAATGTTAAAACAACTTAATTCTTCTTAATACTATTGTTCAGACAACAGGTAATATCTCCTGAATAGTCTATATGCGGCTGTGATGAGGTGCTCGACCGCGCCGCGGCAGGCCGGGCCTTCAGTAGCATGGCCGGTCACACAAAATCTCGATGCGTTTGACCAGTTTAACTATTTTTCTCTATAAAATTATGCATAAGAATATGTTCTGGAAAAAATGTTCTACAACCTTAAAACCTTATATATCAAAAAGTAAAAGTTTTAATTATTTTGACATTTAAATAAGTTATAGCACAAAAGATAAAACACCCTCATGAAAATTTGTTAATCGTCCTAAAATTGTTAACATGTAGTGAGTTTATCACTAACGTTCACTCGATAATTGTTATAGAGAATATAATGCGGAATGCAAAAATTACCAAGTTGAATTCCTTACCAATGGTGAATAGAGACGGAGTTATAAACAATTTTGTAAAAGCTTGCATTTTCTGACTTGGAGGGGGATGGGGGAAACACAAGAAGGAAACCAGGGGACTATGAAAATGCTTGTCTGAAGATGTTCTACCACCCGCTGAAAATTCAACTTTATAGGAATTATTTCCAACGTGAAACCTTCATGAACTGGGCCTTGGCGGCGCAGTGGATGTAACCTCAAGGCGTCACAGCGATGTGATGGTGCCGCCGCAGACGGAGCCACTCTGCGCCTTACTCTACTCATCTTGACTTTTTTCCTAGTTTGACTGTTACTAAAAATAGTTACGACCAACTACTAGCGTCAAACTTCCTGGACATATTACATATTTGGTTATATTAAAAACCTAAGTATAATAAAGTTAGAATTTAACTTTTCTGGAAAAATATAGTTTTCAAATTTTTCACTCGCGGCGCCCGGTGCCGTTATTGCCTAGGCGTCAGGCGCCCCTCAGTCCCCGGCGCCCTAGGCGGTCACCTAGTTCGCCTATATGGTAGCGCCGGCCCTGCCAATGTCTTTGATTGTCTCAGGGTTCACATGAAATTCATATCTCAGGTTAGGGTATCTTGCAGCGTTAGCATTTATTCTTATGATCGTTTGTACTTAATAAACTCTTGATGAATGAACATATATTAAATAAAGTTATGAATAATTTATGATTTGGATTCTGGATAGTTAGATGTTGCTCAGTCGCAGGTGGAAAAGTTATAGTTCACTGAAAAGTTTATAACAGCCAGCAGTCAGGTGACGCTCTCAAAAATAACTAGTAGGCTATTGTTCAATTAGATATTAAAAGTTTCAAAATTAACTGGATACAATAAAATTACTTTAAAATTATTTTTGGTTAATAATTAAAAGTTCTGATTGATAATAAATTTGTCTGCTGATTTCAATTAGTCAAATCGATAGAAGTTTGTAGCCTAAACTGTAATTCAATGGCTTCCTTGATACAAGAAAAAGGATGGATCTCACCACTGTTTAAAAATTCTTCGCTACAGGTAAATAAATCTTCAAAAGCCTTGCAAAAGGGTCAAACACGGCCTGTAGCTCTTCTTTCTAATTAAAAATCTTGACTTTTAGTATCCAAATACTAATTTAATGGAATTTATTAGGCTGGGAAAACCCACTTATTTAAAACATGTTAACACTTGGCCATCATGAAAGAGAAGAAAGATTCTGGTATTGTTGTAAGAAATCACACACGTCATGGTTGACTAGATCACTGTTGGCTCGTGTCGCCCACTATTACTCATATCCACTATATAAAAAACTGCTAAAGAGCTAAATTTGGAATTTGGAAAATTATTAAAATAGATTTATATTGATTATGAAGAAATTTTGTTACATGGTGATATAGGCTGTTATATATTTATTGGCTAAGCTATTTAATATTTTTCTATCTACAAAATAATAACTAAATTACCTAATAGGCCTATCTTAAACATTCCTAATATGGGGTTTTCAAAGGTGGCTGGTATTTACAATTACATATACATTAAATATTGGAACATGGAATTAAAATTACTGGTTTTTAGGGGCAAAATTATCAGGGTAAATGTATGAATTGTTGCAATTTAGAAATATTTATGTAAAACATCTTTACAATATGAACAAATATTTTTTGAGGGATAAACATTGTAAAATATGATGTTAATTCAAATGACCTTGTTTGCAGAAATTACATTAAATATTCAAGCTAGCATTAGAAACACTAAGCCTTTTTTAATCAAAAACTATTAATTCATGAGATGATTAAGCATCTTCAGACCTTTTGGAAATTGTACATTTACATATTTTTCAATTAGATTAAACCAGCATTTGAGAATTTCTCTCTTCTGTGGTTTGCATTGTCACCATCAACCCCCACTAATTCAATTGATGTTATTTGAGTCAGAGTCGCCTGCCTATTTACAGCAACTGCCCACAACCATCAATCCACCGCTGAATGATCTCACCTGCACTTGTCCTTGTTGGTCCAGAGGCGGCACAGGTCCGCGGGAAGGTTTATCCTGGTCACGTGACTCTGCACACCTCCGGTGAAGCCTCCCATCACGTAGACCACCGTCGTATTGGTCGGCTCCGGGTCCAGTGTCATGGCGTGAGCATACGTCGATGGAGGGGGACTACCGACCGTCAACACATCTGAAACATAAATGAGATGAAACAACGAATACAACACCAAGAGGGACAGAACTTTTGAGCACAAATTATGTAAAAGTTCTATCAGCGCAAGGTTCTGTACTTGAACAATAGGTAGCGTGCGAGAGCAGATTACTGTCATTTCGGTTTTCACTGCAGTGACAGCAGCTGATTTGTAATTGCACGCCAGCACTATCTCTCCTTTAAGTGCAGAAAAAGTCTACAGTAGGCTACTACAAATGTAAAAGAAATCTGACATTCTTAATGTTTGTGTATAAGCTAGGTTTAAGGGTAGGAGCATGTTTAGGTCACTCTTCAAATGGAGAAAGGTAAAAAACTCATATCACTAAAGGTTAGATCAAAGTCTTTAGAAAGCATATCCTTAACACATTCACTGCGTTAATCGTGTATATTCAGGATAATTGCATTTGTTTCCTTTTTAGGCAACTGCGGGAAATCCGGCGCGCCGCACTGAACGTGTTAATCTAATATTGTACCATTTCTTTTTCAAACAAAATCATTTTTCCAAGCTATTTGGTTTTTCAAGCAAAATACTTTTTCCCAGTTGTTAAAGGCCTAGTACTCTATTTTCAAAGATAATGACATATCAATATCTCTAAGTTTGAAGCTAGTAATTACCTGTACTATAAAATACCTGTCTATTACAATAAGTCAATCACTGTACCGAAGGAACACAACAACAAGTCCAAGTCTCATCTCTTATATCATGTTCATATCACAAAACCCATCACATTTTCACTTACCTTTAGAGAGCAGTCGGATCCACTGGTTGCAGGCGTATGAGTAGGCAATGAGTGAGTCGTGAGTGGTGGGGGTGACGCTGCGGCCGCCAAACACCAGCATGTACTCGTCTGTAGAGACCGCGGTGTGCAGCAGTCTGGGCTGGGGCTGCGGGACAAGGTCACTCAACACTCAAAACGGCAACAATATAACAATATACAGTAAAAACCCGCTTATACAAAATAATAGGAGCAGGACTGTTCCGGACAACCTATTTTTTCAGATAATCAATTGTTAGTATTTAAAGGTTAATTTAGGAAAATAAAGCAAACATCTTGGAGTTTTTCCAACGTAAGTTTAATAAAATATAAATCTTTACAACTGTACATTAAAAAGGCTATTTCTTGAAGTAATCAACAATCAATTAACCAGAAAAAATTTCACTTGCCGGCAAATAACACTAAGTAACCAGAAAAGTATCTGCGTTTTCACCACATACAGGAAACAGAGTTCACGGTACACTGATCCTTTCCTTTAGTACGATATGGGAATACGGAAAATGCGGTTTGGGTCAACCCTTCACCCCCTCGCGGGCGGCTCAGATATGTGGCAAAACACGTCAAAACAACCCCCAAGTTCAGTCACTGCCGTGGCGGGCGGTCTCTCGGTGCGCCATGAGTCATATGCCGGAGTTATCCTCTCTATTATTGATTATCCATTTATTGTAGACCGTTTTGATTAACCTGGGTTTCGGTTTAGTGAGGTCCGCTGAAGCGGAGTTTTACTGTACCTACATTGATTTTTACTTTCTTCCCCTTTACGTAGAATCTGGAAGAAGTATTTTTTCGTATCAATTCCCGAATTTGAGATATCGGTGGAAAGTGCTTATCGCCTTGGTGTTCCCTGATCATAACAAATTTGTTTTTGAGGTGAAGTCTGTGTGTCTTTGTAGATCAGACGTACAGACCTAGAGATCACACCAATAATGGCCCGATTTTCATAACATTTCGCATGTCGGTACTAATCCACGGTATCTCCAGGCTTTTCCGTTTGTAAAATTTGTTATTTGAAATGGTAATTTTTTACCCCAAAAACCTATTTAATTACTCAAAAACGACTCCAACGATTTAAATTATAATTTGGTGGTTTAGAGTGTTTAAGGTACCTGGCAAAGTTAACTTCCTTAATTTATTCCTACAATAATTCAGGGTCAGAAATTATAAGACTTATAAGACCTATAATACCTTAGGCCTATAATACTTGTAAGTTGAAAATTGATTTTTTTTAAACCATGAATTTTTTATGAAATGTGCTTATCACTAAAATGTAAAATGTACAAGCCTAAAACAAGCTTAAAACACTAAGTAGGCCTAATTTAATATCTTGAATTATTATTCTACGACTAATGTTTTATTATTACTCGAGTTAATTCAACTTGTTACAAGAGTCTTGCATACCAGTTGCATCCTGGGGGGGTTGTACTCCTCAAACGTTGGCAAGACCGACCATGTCTGGGAGGGGTAGTGGAAAGTGTACAGCTTGTTGGAGATGAACGTCCGGTTGACCGAGTACATGTAGCCGCCAAACACGTAGAAGCTGGAGGTGGGCGCGTGATACACCGTGCTGTGGCCGTACACACCTGGAAACATATGTATGTACGGGTTGGTTGACAAAAACTAGGGATATGTCAGTTCTTAAAAGTCGGTTGTCGGTTCTACCGGTTTTTACAAAAAAACCAAAACCGAGAATCAATGGTCAAATGTCAGTTTCGGTTTTTCATTGTCAGTAAGTGATCGTATTGGAAGTAAGCATTATAATTGTGTACAAATATCGCTTAAACTCCTAACCCAGTCAATGAGATACACTAGTGAAAGTCTAATGACACGATACGTTAAAAATGGTACGATAAAAGAGATACGCGTATCGCGATACCTAAACCCAATAGGCCTACTTAAATATTATCTCGCATTGGTATAACAACCAGTGCAGAATTGACTGCTTATCGAATTGTATTCGATATCATAACAATTACCGTATCATCGAGGCACTGGATCACAATACAGTCAACTCCTGATTATCCGGGAGCGGGTTAATCGGGTTGCAGTTTAACCGGGGTCACGAAAGGTTTATTTATATTTATCCCCTTCTAAACATAAATAGAGCAATAATATCAATTTATTTTACTAAATTATCTCCAGAATCATATTTAATCTACTTTGTTTTTCAGAATAAATACTATACAAACAATTTAGTAAACACAACATAATCTGAGCGTCTGACATCTCGCTAATGAGCGGTGGGCGCGTGATGGGGAGCGATGACCTTGACACTGCCCTAGGCAGTGTGACAGACGGACAGACGGACGGACGGACGGTCGGACGCGGACGTCTAAAAATAGAAACATTTCAAAACAATCACCCTTCCCGCACTGTTCACACTCAGCGACGGACGGACGGCCAGACGGACAGTCGGACGCAGACGTCTAATAATAGAAACATCTCAAAACAATCACCCTTCCCGCCGCTGTTCACCCTCATGGGGTTTTTTCCCCAGAGCGGAATTAATTAGCATACTGTTCGGTGTGGTTTAGAGAGTTCGGTGTTTAGAGAGTTCGGTGTTTAGAGATTTTTAACCTATTAAATACTATTCGGCGTATTGAATAGTATTTACTGCTATTAACTATTGCTAGTATTAACAATTATTATCTTGATTGTTTGTAGATGTTATCACAATTTAAAGATTTTTAAAAGTATTTAATATACATAAATATATCTTAACTGACATTAAAACACAATATTGTAGTATAAAAATGTTGATATTGAAATATGATGTATGATGTTCCAGAACATAATACCACAAACTGCACTTCTCCTCATACTAAATTGTTACACTGTGAACCAACAAATGAAAAAGAAATTAGTAAAATTATAGATTCTCTAAAGAATAAGCATTCATATAGTTTTGATGAAATTCCTGTATCTATCATAAAGGGGGCAAATGTTCATTTATGTAAAATCCTAGTTCATCTGGTGAATTCTTCCCTAGTATCTGGTATATTTCCAAAAAAACTGAAACTGTCTAAAGTCATACCTGTGCGAAAAGGGAAAAGGGAATGCGAAAAAGGGATGCGAAAAGGATATGTCTAATTATCGACCAATATCAATCTTGCCATCATTCTCAAAAATTTATGAAAAAATCATGTACAAAAGGTTGTCTGACTTCTTGGAAAAAAATAACATTCTTGATGATACCCAGCATGGTTTTCGTCCAGGGAGATCAGTACTAAGTGCAGCAGTAAATTTTATTGAATCAATAATAGAATCAATAGATAACGGTGAAGAAGTCATTGGTATTTTTATGGATTTAACAAAAGCTTTTGAAAGTGTAGACCATGACCTGCTATTACAAAAATTAGCAGGTTTTGGAGTCAAAGGAATTTCGTACAAATGGTTTGAGTCATATCTATCGGAGCGCTATCAATATGTTGAAATAAATACTTTTCATCAGAATAGGGTCGCAGGTGCAGCGTCGGACCTGTGTTTGGTCTCTTGTGGTGTTCCACAGGGATCTATTCTGGGTCCGCTGCTGTTTCTATGCTACCTAACCGGTTTTTCAAAGTCTCTTCAAAATGTCACGCAAAATAATCTATGCCTATATGCTGATGATGCAAACTTAAAAATCTCAGCAGTAAACCAGGATAATATTGAACTCTTAAGTTTCTTGGAATTGTCCAATGTCAAACAGTTCGTAGACACAAATGGTCTATTATTGAATTCTGAAAAGACAAACTTTATGGTATTCTCAACAAAGCAAAACCGGAGAAAAATAGCCCCAAATATAATTATTGAAGAAAAAATCATTGAACAAGTTAACAAGACAAAATTCTTAGGGTTGAATATTGATGAAAACTTTTGCTGGGATCATCATATTGAACATATAGTTAATAAAATTAGCTCCGGTTTATATGCACTTAAACGTATGGCCTGTTTGTGTAATATTAATATCCTAAAAAAATCTATTTTGCCCTCATACACTCACATATATCATATGGTATTTTTTTGTATGGAGCAACAACAAAATTAAATCTTGATAAAATCTTAAAACTGCAAAAAAAGGCCATAAGATCTATTTGTAATCTAAAACGCGACAAATCTGCCAAAGAATACTTTAAAAATCTTGAAATCTTGACAGTATATGGTCAGTATATTTTTGAATGTATATTATATTTTAAAACGAATACAAAATTACAAATCAAAATTACAACACATCAGTACGACACAAGAAGAAAAATGGAAAAAATCTTGATAAACATAGATTAGAATTCTACACAAAAAAAACTACCTACATGGGGAACAAATTTTTTAAAGCACTCCCAGATGAACTAAGATTAGAACGCAATTTAAATAAATTTAAATCAAAATTAAAATCCTTCATAATAAACAAACATTTATATTCTTTTCAGGAGTTTTACAATAAAAATTAGATTTAAATCGTATTGGGAGCAGCATGTGCTTGCTTTGGGGTTGTGGGCCCTGATCCTATGTATATGTTAAATATAAGTATGACGCCATTTATTGTATTATATGTACAAATAAAGATTTATGATTGATTGATTGATTGATAAACCTTTATTATATTCGTAATATTCAATTTATTGAATCCCTTTGTTTTAAACGTGGTTTTGGGTTATCCGTGACCCTCCAACCGGTCATTACCCCGGATAATCGGGAGTTGACTGTACCTGTGATGTTAAAAACGTTTCGCCTTTGGAATATCATATTAAAAATTATTGACTTCTAAGTTAACAAACGTTTTAAACTTAAAACAGAAGAGCATATGTGATGAGTTAACCTAACACAAATTAAAAAGAACGCCAGATTTGAGAAATTAAATAGCCTACTAATCGACTGCAGTTCGGACTTAGTCTGCTAGTGGCAGTGGCGCATCATGTGTATCGTATCATCTCTATCATGATGTTTCAATACGTTACGAATCGAACACGCACATCACAACTATAAGTTACATTCATGAATTTACCGCCCGGAACAGAGCGCCTCAATAGCTCTTGTGGTGAGAATACACAAACTACAACCAATACAAGAACAGCAAGAAGCACGAGATTCGACCTCCAACTGCCAGGATCACTAGTGTTTTTGACTTCAGACACCAGGATCGTCAGTTTCTTCGGGCGACAAACGGGAGAATTAAATTTAAAGTATGGATGAGACAGTTTTGGTAAGTTTTTAAAAAATAACCAAAACTGACAACCAACCTTTTTTTTTTTAACCGAACCGAAACCGAACCGATAAAAAATCCAACCAACCCATCCCTAACAAAAACAACTAATGGATCTATATTTTGAAATGCATGTAAATCAAATAGGAAATCTGTAGTGGTTCAGTGACAAAAACATAGCTTATCATGTCAATTGTTGTGTCATGCAAGTTTCAAGATTCAGAAAGTATAAGAAAACCCCTTAAGAAACCTGACCCAGGACGAATTTCTGACTGGTCCATACCAGTCGTGAGGTCGACATGGATAAAGCAAATGAAGATGTCTAGCATGTGGTTAGTCCTTTGACTATCTATTATGACAAGCATCCCATTCAACTTGGTCCCCCCCATGTTTGTAGTCAACAGGGAACGGCTGAACATAAATATCTCATCCTGCTCCCACTTTTCCACCGCTGCTAGATCCTTTCCTTCCGGGGACCTGCGCAAAATTCTCAAGAGGAAGACATGCCTAATAGATCAGCTTAAATTTCCTAATCCACCAATCTAACTTTAAAATGTAAACGTAATGCTTTGCACTAATGAATAAGTTTCAATGATTACAAAACAGAAATGAGGATTTACTTTATCTGGAGATTATTGAAGCATATTTTAACTAGCTATACAATTGTTTAGTTTCACTACATGATGCAGCCCAAACAATAGGACTCTCTTTTTGCTCTCTGTGAAAAGCATTAAAATATCAATTACTCTTTATTGAAAAAAGGTGGGATACACAGCTAACTCACCTGAAGAAACTGGTTCAGATGAGCACAGCAACAAAGAAAGTATTTTACACACATATTACATAATATTTTGTCTCCATTTGAGACTTCTTTAGATGGCGACTCTATCCCACCTTTTTTCAATGAAACTCCCAGGCCAAGTGCTTTTCCTTTGCAAACCAAATACTCTCTACTGTCATTCAAATTTATACAAATCATCAACATCATCAAACTACAGCACATACATAACTAACCTAGAGGTCCTAACTTAGATTAACCTGGAGACCCTAACCTTTCATTACCTAGAGGTCCATATCCGAAGGTTTCCAGCTCTGTCCAAGCCTCAGCAGTGAGGTCAAACTCCCAGACACTGTGCAGGAAGCCGTAGTCAGGACTGAAGCCCCCGATCAGCAACAGGCTCTCCATCTCTGCTCCCCGCCTCAGTGTCAGCGTGTGCCCCGCTAGTGGTGGAGGCGACACCACCGTCTGGGGCAAGACATTAACTCATCACCCTTACCGATAAGCAATTTATCTCATTCTGCCACATTTACTCTTTTTAGAAGCAGGTCAATGGCATGCATTTTTGCTTTAAAATATTTATTCATTATTAAGGACACAACAATGCTAAACAATTTCAAATGAAATGTTAATTTTGATGTCAGTGAGGTATCACAACGCCTTAGATCTATAAGAAAACCGTCACATAAAATATAATGCTGTAGTTGGGCATTATGATGCTTCAAACTTCCATCTCCTGAGGCTCCACCCCAAGGGCATTATAAGATTAAATGTTCATCTTAAGAAGTTATCATACTAAACCAGCCAATTACTTGAATCCAGAGCTTGCACACATTTGTAGAAGTGTTCTCTACAATATTTTATCTAGGGATGAGTCGATTGCAATTTTTTTCGATTCCGATTTCGGTTCCGATTTTTACAAATCGATTCTCGAATCCCGATTCCAATTACACTGATTCTTAATAATAGGTGAAATAGCAAAGTAATGTTTAAAAAATTATTAAATACAATAAGTTAGTCAGTAATTGATTTTTATCTAATAAATCGAGACAATCAGTTGGCTGGTGATTTTTTGTCACTAATAAAATAAACTTACAAAAATAAATAATGAAAAAACTAAGGTGATTTGCATGTTTATTTGTCATATAATTGTTATGCTTTAAGCTACATAAACCTCCCCTGATATTTTTTGAAATTGGTTTTCTTGTGTTATAAAACAATCACTTTGGATGTTAACTATTCTTGACCGATAAAAGTACATTTGTAATATTAATGTTAAATTTAGGGTTTTAATTTTTGTATAAAAGATAGCAAGCTATTTTTTTATAATTAATTTTTTATGATTGTAGATCAACGTTTTTAAATATACTGTAATGTTATTTAGCAGCTTTTTGTAGTTAATTATCAAACTAATTTTTAATGCAATTTTAGTATAATTTAATGTTAATTTCACTAGTATTCTGTAGTAATATAGAAAACAAAATCTGTTTAATATTTCATATAAATTCATAATTCATAAGAAAAAATGTGGTTGTAAGATAAATAACTCAAAGAAATAATTTTGGTCAGCTGACTGATTTATTGCTTTAAACCAGACCCTACTCCTCCCCTCCCGTCAAGTCTCACTTCCTTACCTCCAAGGTCAGATTTTTCGCCCCAAACCCAAACACTCCCCATGCCCTTCTCTTACTTCACAGGTATCCATAAATAACTCACCTGTCATTTCTCCTTTCATATGAGCCAAAAATAGATTTTAGGCTTTTTTCGCGAATTTCCCCTATAGGGAAGAAGCTATTACCGTAGTCGGCATGGTAAGACCTAGGCCCGGGACCATGATAACTTTTCGTTTTGAGGTCCCCAGACCCCAAAAACACCATTAGTTCGAAACTGTATATATATATATATATATATATGTGTGTCCGTGAGCACATATATTATTACTCTTGTACTCAAGAGCACATATTTTTACTCTTGTAAAAATTATTCGATTTTGATGAAATTTGGTGTAAACGTGTAAAGCAACATTTATGACTTTAAGTTCGAAAACCAGCCAGATCGCTCTATCCGAAAGGGTATTTTGGGGGGGTTTTGTACCCCAAAAATGGGTTTTTCGAACTTTTTACATATAATTTTTGAAATAGTCAAATTTTAGTTTTCCCCATTGGATTTAGCTTAAAAAAACACACAATTTGGTATTTTGATCATTTCTCTACGTCAATTGGTTACCGAGATATTGAAAGTGCTAAACACAGTACGTTGTCTAATGTTATTCTTATGGAGGAAAATAAAAATTTTATATCTCGCTTATTTATGAACGTATACTGACGAAACTTGGTATACGGCTTCATCTGGTTGTGGACCATTGATATTTGCTCAAAAAAAACAATTTTTTACCCAAGGCTCCCGTAGCAGCAAACCTGCGTACTCAGCCCCATGTTATTCTTATAGAGAATAAGTAACATGTTATCTGCCTTCATTATGAAAATAAATTAATGAAATTTGGCATGTGGCTTTACCTACATGAGTTATATTAATATTTGTACAAAAACCCATTTTTGTGTTCCTTGCTTCAGCAAACCTGCATACTCAGCCGCCATGTTATTCTTATGGAGAATAATTAAAATGTCATAAATCGTTTATTTATGAATGTATATTGATGAAACTTGGTATGTGGCTTTATGTGGTATTAAGATACATATATATGCATTGGAAATTCGCTGAGTATGCAGGTTTGCTGCTACGGGGGTATTTTCTTTAGTCATATATTCTGTTAAACATTAGTTAGCAGCGTAAATCTGGGTAGACGGCAGGAGTAGCTATACAATTTTCAACAACTCGACTCAAATTTTCGATGGTCAGTGGCGTAAATCTGAGTAAATGGCGAGAGTAGCTATACAATTTTAACTACTCAACTCGAATTTTCGATGGTTAGCGGCATAAATCTGGGTAATCGGCGGGAGTATCAACGGCCTGGAATCGATAGAATCGGAATCGACTTTGGGCCATCGATTCTTGATTCCAATTCTAAGCCTGAGGATCGGTGGAATCGAGAATCGACATTGGAATCGACTCATCCCTAATTTTATCCATAAGCAATATGGGGCAGGCAAGAGGGGGCATTAGAAAACCATTTTTGTGTTACCGTTCCAAAGCCAACATGGCCTGCTGATTAACTGTGTTTACTCTATTCATCTGATTACTTAAAACTTTAGTTATTTCCCAATGTTAAGCTTATGGGAAAAAAATCAACTTTAAAGGGCCCCAGGGCCTCACTCACAAATTATTTCTCCATAAAAAAAGTTTCCTGCACAATTTCACGTTAGGCCGTTTTTCCAATGATACCAAAAACAATGAAAATCGGTTCAGTAGTTTAGGAGGAGTGATTGTCACAAAAAACCTGCTCGCCTATTAAATAAGTATAGATCAATGACGACAACAATAATTCTGTCCCACCAATAAAAATATTCAAATTATCCTTATGCGTTTTACCTGAAATAAAGCATGCATCTGGTTTAAGCTATAGGATGGCTTTCGTAAGATCAATATCGATGGTGTTGTTGGATTTTATGCCTGATTATGTTAAGGATTTGACCTCCTCACCTGTATATCTATCCAGCGCTGGTTCTTGAGGCTGAATTTCCAAAAGTCGCTGAGTGTGCTGTTCGCTACTGCTGCCATGGTGGCCTTCTGTGTCAGTCCTCCGTAGACGAAGATCTCCCTCTTGGAGTGGACAATCTCGGCCGCATGGAAGTAACGGCCTTGCGGCATGTTGGCATCGTTGGTCGAGTCGATGGTGACCTGGACCCCCAAATAAACAAGATTATTTTCTTTTTCTGATGAACTTTAAAAACTGTAAACTTTAGAGGTCAGTGATGCAAACCTCTGAAGAACATGGGGGTGTCTCAGAAATCAAACCTGTGAACTCTTATACAAAATCAGAGTCCAAGATACCAACCGGTAGGCTAATAAAGCGCCTCATCAACAAAATATTCAATTTGTCTACGGTCCAAGTAGTGCCTGAAGAAAAACTGTAGCAATTTCACTGACAGAAGTTTTCAATTAAAAGTTAGGGTACATAAAATAAATAAGTTGTCACCAACGGAAACGGTTTTAGTTTTTATTTTTAGTTCAATGGCATACACATTTGAAAGAAGCCGTTATTACTATTCTAACATGAACATTTCAACTCCTGCTTTTAGAGGCATGCCTGAACTTAAATTTGCATGTCATTTTTCCCCATTTTCACATCAATCAGCTTCTTTAAGTAACAGTATCCAGTTGATGTAGCCTTTAAGAATGCCTATTCCCTCAAATGAGAGGAAATTATGTTATTCAAGACTCACTGTTCAAACAAGTGGGACTTGATGATATTTATATGACTATAATTTTTGTAGTTGCTTAAATTGTATTGCGTAATAATTCAATAACATGACAACCCAACTTAACACCTCGACTTCTGTTGGCTCATCAAACGTCAGGTGTCTATGACCTAGATACATTTTTTTTTTTAAAGAGCAAAGTTTTTAAATTTGTAAAATACGGTGTTTGTTATTTAAAATCTCCAAAGTTTATAAAGTAATGTGGGAATCAAAAGCTGTCTCTTAAATAGAAAAAGGCCTGTGGCTTGTAAGGCTACAAATTCAAGAAAATGCTTTTTAACTGCCACTTTTATGGAGGAATGGAATACTACAACATTAAAGTCATTTTGCTTCTCCAAACTTCTTTCATCCTTAAAAATAAAATGTTTGTACAAGTGTACTGTATCGACAATAGATAAATCCTTTATTTCTGAAAAATATGTTTTTAATTTTAATTTTCCAAGAGCTCGCAGAGCTTGTGTGGGATTTAACATGTGAACAATAATACTTCATGATAATTTATATAGTCCGATTTACTCTCCAAAATAGCAAAGATCTCTTAAAACACCTTCCTTTCTCCAAAACTTCACTTGAAACATGAGCATTTTATAAAATCACAGTGTTGCAAACTTAAGACTTATATAAAACTATGGTCAAAATTATACAAATGCCTCAGTACAACAATTGTAAATAGAGTTTGACAGGTTTAAGAAATCTTTATACACCAACAAAACAAGGAAATACCATTACTTGTAACAACGTAAAGAACCCAATGTATGACCATAATTACCTGCATCCAAGTGTTGTTCTTGGTATCAAACAAGCGAATGTCGTTGAGTGGGCCGTGAGACAGCGAGTAGCCTGCGAACAGCCACAGCGACCCGCGTCTGTCTGTGAGCAACGAGTGACCGAACCTGCGGACACAACCTTATCACGTGACTGATAATGGGCGAGGGGGAAACAAAACGATTACACAGCAGAAGCTCATATAAGATCCACAGCTAAAATGTCATGACGACATCGATTTTATCACAAATGACGCCTCACAACTCCTTGTTTTAGCGAATTTCCCCTATAGGGAAGAAGTTATTACCGTAGTCGGCATGGTAAGACCTAGGCCCGGGACCATGATAACTTTTCGTTTTGAGGTCCCCAGACCCCAAAAACACCATTCGTTCGATACTGTATATATATACAGGGTGTTTCGGGATAAGTGTAAACAACTTTACCAGGAGATTCCTTACATCAAAACAAGAAAAAAATCTTATATGAACATGGGTCCGTAAACCAGTCGTTGTCGAGTTACAGCCAAAAATCGATTTTTTTCAATTTCAAGTGTAGTTATTGCACCTTTTGGCATCTAGATTGAAAAATTCTAAGGATAATTTGATTACATTTCCACAGTTAGATAGATTATGAAATTCCAAAGAGATATTACTGATGTTTTATACTGCAAAGTTGAGTAACGCTGAGAAAAAATAGTTGAAAAATTAAATTCTTCCAAAAATTCAAGGCCTCAAAAATATTTTTTGTTTTTGACTGGCTAATAATATCACAACCGTTGAAGTATTTGGGCTGCAACTTTATAAAAAGTTGTAGAATTTAATGGAGAACAAAATAATAACAATTTATGTATGCATTCGATCATGATTATTTATGTAAAAACCCAAAATCTGTAGGATAACAAAATTTAGAAAGGAAAACCTCAATTATCCAGCCAGTCAAGCAAATGCATAAAACCAAAGAAAATCTTTCAGCACGAGTTTTTTTTTATAAAATCTTCAAAAATTTTTAAATTTTTAAAATTTAAAATATCCTAAATCCTTAAAAATTCCACCACAGGACCCCACTGAGGCCATTTTTCGAAATAGCAGCCTTTTCCTACACAGGATAAGCTGTGAAAAGAAACACTCCTCCACATTTTATTAATACATTTATCGATTTATCAACTTGGGGCTATTACAAATAACTTGTGGCTGGTAATACTTTATTTTTATTGATTACTAAATTGCAACCGCCATCTTGGATGCGCAATTATTTTATAAAATAGGCTACTTCCATCATAAAGGTAGTGTTGTGAACCAGCATTGAAAACTAAATCTTTACGATGAATACTATGCCGTAATCCATTTTTTAATATTAAGCTGATCTCAAAATAAAGAAAATTCATCTTATTTTTTATAAATGTAGAATAGAGGCCACTAATTATAATGTAAAAAAGGTAATACTAAATTTTACATACAAATTTATTTAACAAAATTTAAATCATTCTAAAATTACAAATCACAATGTTTTGTGGAAATACACGTACAAATTAAAGATCTAGAGTTAAATAATACTGTTATTTACAAAACCACGTGGGTACCATGGGTGCACCTTACAAAAAGTTTTCAAAGTGACCACCATCTCTCTGCCTGCACAACCTTGCTCGTGAAATCAATGAGTTTGTTGCAGCTCGGACGACTGCTGGGTTGTTCTTAATGGACTCAGCTACATTCATTATCCTTTGCAATAATTCTTCTCTTGTTCTAGGCTTTGTTGTAGACTTGTGATTTTATCCATCCCCATAAAAAATAGTCCATGGGTGTAAGGTCAGGAGACCTTGCGGGCCAATGTACTGGACCGTTGTTAGCTATTACCCTTTGCCCAAATTTCTGACGCAGTAGTTCTACAACTTCTCTTGAAGAGTGAGGCGGTGCGCCGTCGTGTTGAAACCAGAGATTTACTCTGGTTCCAAGAGGGACTTCCTCTAGGAGTCTTTGTAACTCATTGAGCAGGAATGCATGATAAGTGACTCTGTTTAGATTCCCCTCGATGATAAAAGGTCCAATCAGCTTATCATTAACAAGGCCACACCACACATTTACAGAAAACCTTTGTTGAAAATGATTTTCTATTACTTTGTGGGGATTTTCTGTAGCCCAGTTGTGTAGGTTTTTTAGTTATTTATTCCATTTCTCGTGAACTGGGCTTCATCAGTAAACAAAATCCACTTAACAACCCTCCGGTTAGCCACTACCCAATTGCAAAATGCCAGCCTATTATCGTTGTCCCCAGGGTGAAGGGCTTGCACCTTTTGAAAGTGATAGGGGTGCATTTTTTCCTTCTTCAGAACTCTCCAAACCTTTGTTGAAGACACTAAATGTTGGTTCGATAGTCTCCTAACACTCGTACCTGGACTTTGCTGCACTGCTTCAATAATATTTTCTTCAGTGTGCACATCAACTTCATTGAATCCCTCTCGCTTTCTCCTACTAACAGATCCTGTCTCTTTTAAGTCGGTTGTGCAGGTCGGTAAAAACTCTCGGGTTTGGAATACTTCTGTTTGGATATCTTCTCCCGCACTCAACCGAAGCTGCCTTTGCATTTCCATTGCAATACCCATAGATAAAATGCATGTCAGTATACTCACTGTTTGAATACATTTTCACTTTGGAGTTAAAACCACCAGCATTTACTGAGAGGAAACTTGTTTTAAAGAACAGGAAACCACATTATTACTCAACAATGCAATTAAACAGATATGGCTTACGGAAACAGTGCTGCCAACTCACCAATGAAAACAACAACATACAAGACGGAACGATGATAAAATTATTGAATGAGATTAAACCAAAATAAACCCAATTCTGTTGTATTCTTCCGATAACTACTAAATTAATTTATGTCTTAAGAAGATTACAGTATTTGTTCTTAAACAAAACAGAAACTTATAATAACATTTTGGTAATTTTTTTAAAACTGTTAGTTGACAACGTTTACTTGTGTAGCCGTCCTGTGTAGGAAAAGTCCGTTAACAAAAATTGTTTTAGTGGGATCCTGTGGTGGAATTTTTAAGGATTTAGGATATTTTAAATTTAAAAATTTTTGAAGATTTTATAAAAAAAAACTCGTGCTGAAAGATTTTCTTTGGTTTTATGCATTTGCTTGACTGGCTGGATAATTGAGGTTTTCCTTTCTAAATTTTGTTATCCTACAGATTTTGGGTTTTTACATAAATAATCATGATCGAATGCATACATAAATTGTTATTATTTTGTTCTCCATTAAATTCTACAACTTTTTATAAAGTTGCAGCCCAAATACTTTAACGGTTATGATATTATTAGCCAGTAAAAAACAAAAAATATTTTTGAGGCCTTGAATTTTTGGAAGAATTTGATTTTTCAACTATTTTTTCTCAGCGTTACTCAACTTTACAGTATAAAACATCAATAATATCTCTTTGGAATTTCATAATCTATCTAACTGTGGAAATTTAATCAAATTATCTTTAGAATTTTTCAATCTAGAGGCCAAAAGGTGCAATAACTACACTTGAAATTGAAAAAATCTATTTTTGGCTGTAACTCGACAACGACTGGTTTACGGACCCATGTTCATATAAGATTTTTTTCTTGTTTTGATGTAAGGAATCTCCTGGTAAAGTTGTTTACACTTATCCCGAAACACCCTGTATATGTCCGTGAGCACGATAACTCTCATAAATATGATCCGATTTTGACGAAATTTTGTATAAACATGTAAAGCAGCATTTATGACTTTAAGTTCGAAAACCAGACAGATCGACCTATCCGAAGGGGTATTTTGGGGGGGTTTTGTACCCCAAAAATGGGTTTTTTGAGTTTTTTACATATAATTTTTTTTAAAGTCAAATTTTACTTTTAACCATTCGATTCAGCTTAAAAAAACACACAATTTGGTATTTCGATCATTCATCTACGTCAATTGGTTACCGAGATATTGAAAGTGCTAAACACAGTACGTTGTCTAATGTTATTCTTATGGAGGAAAAGAAAATTTTTTTATCTCGCTTATTTATGAACGTATACTGACGAAACTTGGTATACAGCTTCATCTCGTTGAGGTCTATTGATATTTGCTCCAAAAAATCTTTTTTGCATAATTCTCCCGTAGCAGCAAACCTGCGTACTCAGCTCCCATGTTATTCTTATGGATAATAATTAAATGCTCTGTCTCCCTTAATTATGAACATAAATTAATAAAAACTGGTATACGACTTCACCTAGTTGAGTTACATTGATATTAGCATAAAAACCCATTTTTGTGTTCCTTGTCGCAGCAAACCTGCGTACTCAGCCCCAATGTTATTCTTATGGAGAATAATTAAAATTGTATATATCGCTTATTTGTGAATATATTTTTATGAAACTTGGTAAGTGGCTTTATGTAGTATAAGACATTTATATCACCATTGGAAATTCACTGAGTATGCAGGTTTGCTGCGAAGGGGGTATATATATATATATATATATATGTGTGTCCGTGAGCACGATAACTCTCGTAAAAATGTTCCGATTTTGATGAAATTTGGTATAAACGTGTGTAACGTGCTAGATCCGTCTCAGTATTTCTTAGCACGTTTGTGCCACGAATTCGCTCAGTCGTCTATCTTTTATGTCCTAAGGTCGATTAAATTAACATAATTAAATTTTGGATGGGCGCCAAATAAGCCCCTGGGCTTCCCTGTTCGGCTAGGCTGGCTAGGCTGGCTTCCCTGGTTACATGGCTGGCTTCCCTGTTCGGGCGCCAAATGTAACGTGCTAGATCCGTCTCAGTATTTCTTAGCACGTTTGTGCCACGAATTCGCTCAGTCGTCTATCTTTTATGTCCTAAGGTCGATTAAATTAACATAATTAAATTTTGGATGGGCTCAGCAAAGACTACAAACAACAGGTTTTTCTTTTATTCTGCCTTAAATCGCTCATCATCGCCCATGTGAAAACACATTGAATAAATTTGATAAAAGTCCCTAATTGGTAAAATGTTGGCGGTATAAATCAACTAAAATTAACCAGGAAAATTCCTAATTACGCAATTCGCAATTTAAAATAAAACCATCTTCTAACCCTATTTCACCAATTAGTTCCTTAATGACGTATAAAAAGTTATCTCTTTAACACTGTACAAAATCCTACCATTCTTTTATCAAATTTGGTTAAAACCTATAATTCACAGAGCTATTACGCCCTGGCCCAGATTAATTAATAAAAACTACAAATGTCTATTCTTGATTTAGCTTTCTTTTTATTTTTTCTCAGTTCTCTAGGGTTTTACACCCGAGTGAAATGAATTTATTCAATAAAATCACAGCAAGAATTACGATTACTCAAAACTCCTAACCTCGGAGCTATTTCGCCACCGACTTGTATTTTACTTGCATGTCTAGGGCAATCTAAAAACCAAAAGCAATCTTAAAACCAAAAGATTTAAATTAAGTTTTAAACGAATCGTACAACGTTATCTTCACAACATAAAATCGTCCTAATTTACTTAATGTTCTTACTTTATCGAATTTAGAAGTTATTAAAATGGAGAGGCTTCGCACTTACAGTTTTTATTTCTTAAAGTATTAACCTCGAGTAAATCGTAAGTTCCTTCTCGCATTCGTATCCGGAGCTCTAGATGTTTCCAGCTCTTCGCCGGGCCGCAGACTGACTGCCTCGGCCGTTCGAGAAGAGAGATCAAGTTACCCCCACTACCGCCGCGACGCTAGCGCCGTGCGTGGTGAGCCTACTAACTACTTAACACCGCTGACCGCAAGTGAGCCAACCTGGCAAAGTGAAATTTCCTACTTTTTAATCATCTTTACCTCTAAAATTGTAAGCACCTTACACTCCCCTCTTACTTACCGCAAAACAAAAAACAACAAAAAAAAGGTTCTCACCTTTCTGCTCCTCCGTCTAGGATCTTCCTACAAATAAAATGTTCTTCTTAATGATCTAAACTAGCCTATGTACCACTTCTACTTCAGCAACAACTACTCTTCGTTGTCCCATCTTCGGTTAACTGAATCTTATTTACATCTTTCGCTTCTTCTTCTTCCAACAACTACTTGTTGTTGTTTTTAGAAACTAAAGCTTTCTCTCTTGCAACCAAAAGAAATTAAAACAAAACTCCCTTTTTGGAAAACTAAAATCCTTCTTTTTTTCTTTACCGCCAGCAGTACGGCATCTGCCGTCTATATTGGGGTTTTAAGAACTTTTCCCTGTAGAAGGAGCCATCCTCCCTCCATCTCCGAACTTTGTAGTATTTGTTGGGCCCACGTTTCCTGCCTGACGTGGCCCACTCCGGGCGGTTCAATTTTTCTTTTGGATAGTATTCTACTCTTCTTGGAAGTAGATGTATTTGTTCTCGCCGCTGGATTCCCTCGGAGGATATAAGGCTCTCTTGGGCCCCGGTTGACCTCCCTCCACCTGAGCCCGAGATTCGTTTCCCGACCTGCATCCGCAATCGCTAGTTCTAACTCCTTCAGTCTTACAATAAAAACATTTTAACTTTTTTGGTAACCTGCAGTCGCGATAAAAGTGACCGGTCCTATCGCAATTCCAACACAGTACCGGCGAACGAGCAGTTTGATTCACCTGCTCCCTATTGTTCCTGGAATTTGACAGGCTTTGTTCAGCCGGCGCTCTTCTATCGCTCCGGTTATCGGGTCGCTGATAAGCCGCTCGGTTATTCCACCTCTGACTATAATCGCCTCTCCGTCTGAAGGAATCGTTCCGTGAGCCGTTTGAGGGGTTAGCTTGCCTCTCGATTTCGTTTTCTATACCGCCAGGTGAAATTCCAGAATTCACGAAGTCAACTCCGCAGTTCCCGTATGGTTTATCATGTTTTCTCCGCGGTTGATAAGCTGTTTCCGGTACTAACGCCATTGAAGGAGGCGGGGGTGGTCGATACAATGCCTTTTCCCGTAAATAACTCTCAACATATTCAGCTTGTATAAGCATATCCTCATAAGAAGTTATCTCATGCCGCCTCATCGTTAATTTATAGTCCGGTTTCATGTTAGTGAAAATAATGTCCAACTGCTCTCGTAACGAAAGGCCGCCACGCCTCCTCATCAAAGTGCTTACGGCTATCACAAAATTTCGAAATTGTTCGTGTTCACCTTGAGAACGAGATCTGATCTCACGGTCCAAATCCCTTAAATATCCCGGGGGCAAAAACTGCAAGTCGAAACTGCGGCGAAAATCCTCATAACAACGCCAATTGTCCTTGTTATTTCGATACCACAGTAGAGCCGTGCCGTGCAACAATTCCGGTAAAACTTTAAGAATGCAATTGTTGTCGATACCGTACGACTCTTTTAATTCGTCTAATCCCTCTAAGAACGAAATTGGATCTTTGAATCCATCAAACTTAACATTCCATTTTCTTACTAAGTTACATAAAGCAGACGAATCTTCTAATTTTACCGTAGGTTGGTTGTATGTGCTGGGCGGAAGCACCGATGTAATCGGCCTAGTATAGTGTGAAGATACGAAACCGCCGCCGCTATGCTGAGGTAAACTCGGTAACCCATCATTATTTAAAAACTCATAAGTCGGCCTATTAAAGCCTTGCGACCGCCTACTTACTGATGAGCTCGATTTATTAATTAGCTCAGACACCGATCGACAAATATCTTCCAATTTAGCCTCTGGTGGCATTCCTAAAATCTGGCTAATTTTATTTAATTCACTCTCCCCCGCCTGATAATTCCTACTTCGTGAATAAGCATTGTGATCCGCGTCAGTAATGCTTTGAGCACGAGACAATGGATTTCCGGCGAAGGACAACATTCCGATCTCGCTCGGCGGCGTTGTCTTGTTTCCCTCGCGGGGAATTCCCTCCTTCCAAAACTTAGCGAACCGCCTTCTCAACTCATCCATCACTCCAGACGAGTCAAGACCGTATTTTCCCATTTCAAATATTAATTCCTCTTTAGTTAATGTTCTAATCCAACTAGTCCTAGGGTCATCCTCTGAGGGTGATTTAGAACTAATTGTTTGTGTACTAGTGAGTGGAAGACTCAACGTAGATGTCGATGGCACGGTAGTGATACTTTCCCCCATAACAACTGTTGTAGTCGCTACAATAGTCTTTGGAATTGCACCAGTGCTCGTTGTGGTTCGCGTAGTCACACTAGTTGCTTCTGTTTTATCGCGCCTATCACTAACTTTTGTTTTCGCCGGGGAAAGAATGTAGAATCTGTTCCAAAAAAGTTGGGACCAAACGTGCACAAACAAACGCCAAAGCCCCATTTTAAAATTTTAATTTTCTCGAAAAATTGACAAAAATCGCCTTAATAATCGTCAATACCCTTCGGGCGCCTTTAATTATTTAATTAACTCGAGTCCCTGTTCGGGAACGCCAAATGTAACGTGCTAGATCCGTCTCAGTATTTCTTAGCACGTTTGTGCCACGAATTCGCTCAGTCGTCTATCTTTTATGTCCTAAGGTCGATTAAATTAACATAATTAAATTTTGGATGGGCTCAGCAAAGACTACAAACAACAGGTTTTTCTTTTATTCTGCCTTTAATCGCTCATCATCGCCCATGTGAAAACACATTGAATAAATTTGATAAAAGTCCCTAATTGGTAAAATGTTGGCGGTATAAATCAACTAAAATTAACCAGGAAAATTCCTAATTACGCAATTCGCAATTTAAAATAAAACCGTCTTCTAACCCTATTTCACCAATTAGTTCCTTAATGACGTATAAAAAGTTATCTCTTTAACACTGTGCGAAACCTCAATTCTTTTATCAAATTTGGTGAAAAAAACCTATACTTCACAGAGCTATTACGCCCTGGCCCAGATGGATTCACTTTTGCTTATTTAAATTTTAAAACACAAAATAAGTTTATTATATTTTATCTAATAATATCTCGCCTAGGCCTAATTGTTTACAGAGCTGTTCCGCCCTGAACCTTGTCGTCACTTTTAAAGTCTTTAGCTATTTTATAATTTACAAAATCCTACCATTCTTTTATCAAATTTGGTTAAAACCTATAATTCACAGAGCTATTACGCCCTGGCCCAGATTAATTAATAAAAACTACAAATGTCTATTCTTGATTTAGCTTTCTTTTTATTTTTTCTCAGTTCTCTAGGGTTTTACACCCGAGTGAAATGAATTTATTCAATAAAATCACAGCAAGAATTACGATTACTCAAAACTCCTAACCTCGGAGCTATTTCGCCACCGACTTGTATTTTACTTGCATGTCTAGGGCAATCTAAAAACCAAAAGCAATCTTAAAACCAAAAGATTTAAATTAAGTTTTAAACGAATCGTACAACGTTATCTTCACAACATAAAATCGTCCTAATTTACTTAATGTTCTTACTTTATCGAATTTAGAAGTTATTAAAATGGAGAGGCTTCGCACTTACAGTTTTTATTTCTTAAAGTATTAACCTCGAGTAAATCGTAAGTTCCTTCTCGCATTCGTATCCGGAGCTCTAGATGTTTCCAGCTCTTCGCCGGGCCGCAGACTGACTGCCTCGGCCGTTCGAGAAGAGAGATCAAGTTACCCCCACTACCGCCGCGACGCTAGCGCCGTGCGTGGTGAGCCTACTAACTACTTAACACCGCTGACCGCAAGTGAGCCAACCTGGCAAAGTGAAATTTCCTACTTTTTAATCATCTTTACCTCTAAAATTGTAAGCACCTTACACGTGTAAAGCAACATTTATGACTTTAAGATCGAAAACCAGCCAGATCGCTATATCTAAAGGGGTATTTTGGGGGGGTTTTGTACCCCAAAAATGGGTTTTTTGAATTTTTTATATATAATTGTTCAAATTTTCAAATTTTAGTTTTTACCATTGGATTCGGCTTAAAAAACACACAATTCGGTATTTTGATCATTCCTCTACGTCAATTGGTTCCCGAGATATTAAAAGTGCTAAACACAGTACGTTGTCTAATGTTATTCTTATGGAAGAAAAGAAAAATGTTATATCTCGCCTATTTATGAACGTATACTGACGAAACTTGGTATACGGCTTCATCTGGTTGTGGTCTGTTGATATTTGCTCAAAATAATAATTTTTTGCGAAAGGCTCCCGTAGCAGCAAACCTGCATACTTAGCCCCATGTTATTCTTATGGAAACTAAATGCTATGTTTCCCTTAATTATAAACATAAATGAATAAAAACTGGTATATGACTTCACCTAGTTGAGTTATATTGATTTTAGTATAAAAACCCATTTTTTGTGTTCCTTGATGCAGCAAACCTGCGTACTCAGCTCCAATGTTATTCTTATGGAGAATAATTAAAATTGTATATATTGCTTATTTGTGATTATATTTTTATGAAACTTGGTAAGTGGCTTTATGAAGTATTAAGACATTTATATCTCCATTGGAAATTCGCTGAGTATGCAGGTTTGCTGCGACGGGGGTATTTACTTTTAAGATATCCAAATTTTTTTGAATGTAGATACAATATTTTGTACACACTGAATTGATAAGTGGATTAGAACCTTGTTGTGTAATATGTGATTCTTATCATCAAATTTAATATTTTCACGGAAACTTGCAGTTGTACAAAGATACTTCAAATTTGTAAGATACTTCAAATCTTTTCATCATAGTTCTCTACGGAGATTTTCCTACCATAGATCTCAAGACTATGTTTAATATACCTAAATCTCCACTAAAAAGAAATATATTTTTGTTGCAGTTTTTGTTTTAAATTATTAATAATTTAGTACATTCTTCTTATTTGCTAGAAAACATAACTTTGCAAACAAAAATTGTGTATGTAATTTGAGTGTAAAGTCTTTGTCACTTTCAGAAAATTACAGTTTTCTCTAAAGCGACAAAAACCTATTTTACCCTCCTAATACATAAATAACTATTTCTGAGCTATAGGATTAAAAACAGTTTAAATTTGTATATTGAATAATTTGTTTCATTATTACAATTGAAAACACTGCAGGTTTTTTTAACCCCATACATTGCATTATTTCTTTGGAACTGTTAATGTTGTTACTGCATATTGCATTATTCCACATATTCTAGTTAGTTGTTCACCCACCTAGGCAGCATCTTGCGCAGGTGGTCCAGACTGTCAGCCAGGTGGGCCGAGTTGAAGAGTTCGGTGAACACTAGGTGGTTGGGGGTGAGTCTGGTGGCACACTGTGGACCGCCCCACCCCTCCACACACAGGCACCGGCCATACCCCTGCAATCGCAACAGGTGAAACAACAGCACAAAACCAAACTACACAATATTTATCAATGTTATTTAAGAAATTATTGCAAACATTTGCGTACACTAAATGAGGAACAATCAAGATGCACAACATTTCGCGATCTGGAATCTGATAACGTCTTTAGGGGAGATGTGAGACTACTGGATTAGGAAACCTCGGCAGAGCTGCTAGGCATGTCTTCCACACGGGAATATTACGCAGGTCACTGGAAGGAGAGGAACTATCAGGGGTGGAAAAGAGGGAACGGAATGTAATTGCCAATCAACCTTTTATAGGGTACACCCACGACTCCTGTGATAGCTGCTCACCAGCTTTCAAATAGATGGTCTGCCCCGCCCTTCTAGATTAGGACAAGGTAGTTTTCTTAAGCCTATTACTGGATCACATATAATTGAAAACTAAAATGTTCTCTTGAATGAATTACTGTTTCTTAACAATACAAATGTTCAAGGACAACAGGTTCTGACTATAGTTTTAACACAGATCTACAATTGTAACCATGTGTACAACAAGCAGGGGATGTGAATCTACCTCTTTATGTATATCTCAATCTCAAATTTCAAATTTTCAAATATTCCTCATGGACTTTGTAGTACCAAAACCTGGTATTAATAGTTACACATATAACTTTCGATCCAATAATCAATATTAGACTCAAAATTTTATCGCTATCGAGAAACAACGAACCTTATCGCAAATGCCTTGTTTGAGGTCGGCCGTACAGTTGTTAGGACAGAGTAGATCGTCGCACTCGGGTCCTGTCGAGCCCTCTGGACACACGCAGACACCCGCACGACATACACGGTTGCGCGGACACTTCTCCAGACAGCCGAGCACGGCCACCGTCGCATTAAACCCTTCAAGTGGATCGCCCTGCTTGTAGTGGACCGTCATCACACCTGCAACACAACAGACAAAAGTGCTGATTGGTAAATTGATACAAACATGTTGCAATCTAGGAGAAAAGACAAATATTAGGAAAGTTAAATTAATTATGAGGCTGGGTGAATCAATGTAGTGGATAGTGTGTGCGAAGAAGTCCACAAAGCCTTCGGTTGATCTAAGGGCTTTTATATCACAAGCTCTAATGCCATTTTAAAATCAAAACAGAGTAGTCTCCTCCATTGAAATCAATTAAATATATTAATTTAAGACCTCTCTCTCTCTCTATATATATATATATATATATATATATATATATATATTTAGATATGCCAAAATAACCTAACACGATATATAAATCTTAAAGTAACTCCCACCTTTGGCATCCTTATTCAAATGTTACAGTTCTTAAAGAGAGTTGTATTTCTTACCAAGGAAATTTGTTTGTGGATGATAAATCACAATAAAATGAAACATAACCATTTTCAATCTATACTTTCTCCCGATTTGAACTAACAGCTCAGAAACATGTACAATACAGAAAAAAGACAAAAGAAGAATTCAGCCATTATAACTGAAATTTCTAAGAACAATGCAAAATAAAAGACAAGATAAAAGTAGAAATGCGTAAAAACAATAGTTTAGGAGGTGTAGTAGAACAGTAAATGAAAAAAAAAGAATGGAAATGTTAGGAAATCAATAACAAAAGATAATTAATAATGGATAAGGATAATGTTAGGATAATAATAACGGATGTTAGGATGAGCATGTAAACAAAATGGAGGAATAGATAGTGGCAAAACTCCAGCTAGAGAGAAACTAAAGGTCAAATAAGAGTGGGTAGACCACAGAAGAAATGGACCTTATAAAAGAAGGTATATAGTTCAAGGTAAAATATTTACAAGAGGGCAAAAAATAAAAAAGGACCTTGGACAAAAGAGGATGGAATAGGCTTGTCAGCATACCCAGGATATTATGAACAAGAATCATTAAACACATTTTTATCAGGTAAAAGGTTTATATACAGTAGAAACAAACTATTCACAGTAATAATACAATTTAAATCAAAGTTTAGGATAATTCAAATTCAAAATCTCTTTATTCAATTAAGTGCATATGTACAATGAATGATGTCAAAAGCTTATCAAGCTGATTAGCTTAGTAGTTTAGTAAGCAAAGGCCGCACATATGTAGGGCCTATATTTTACTGTAATTTGTTCAAAAATAGAATTTAGTCTGCCATTAATAGTTTGATCATAATAATCACAAAAGTATAATCACAGCTATCCAAACCAAATATAACAATAACTAATATCAAAATGTTAATATTTTACATTCACCATATACTAAAAATACTCACTGAAAAGTAACTAACGCTTCCATAACTAAAAACTGGTTCCAGTGATTGAGATTAGGTTAGTTTGAGCGACTCACCACTGCGAGCCTCGACAGTGACCGGGTACGAGGTATCCTGGGAGCAGAACACGCCCAGCACTTGGCTCTGGTGGTTGTCCATGGACACAAAGTCCGGCAGTCCGTCGTAAACATACACGCTGTTGTCACCACACGTGACCGCGATGTCCGAGTCGATCGTCAGCTGGATCACACTCGACCTGGGGCAAACATCGAGCACGTCAGGAGAGAAAACAGCAGAGGTTGCAGTTAGGTTAGGTTATTGCTCATTAGGTCTGAATCCTATAACCAATCAGTGTTCCTCTAGACCTTGAAATGTGCACAATGTGTTATTTGGATCTAAGATCAAGGATATCCTTTGATTATTTATTTGGGAGTAATACTAACGTATCAGTAATGATCCTCAAACATTTTCCAATTAAATTTCAATAGTACACCAACATTATTTCTAGGGATGAGTCGATTCCAATGTCAATTACTGATTCTCAGGCTTAGAATCGGAATTGACAATCGATGGCTTGAAGTCGATTCCGATTCTACCGATTCCAGGCCGTCGATACCCCCGCCGTTTACCCAGAACCTGCCGCTAACCATAGAAAATTTGAGTCGACTAGTTGAAATTGCAAAGCTAGTTTTGAGGCTGACATTGGGTACAGCAAATGAAGTTGTCATTACATAATATGGTAAGTCTTTTGGCTGTCCATTATGGCGAACTTCCCTTTCACCTTCGGTCCCTCCATTTGCAGCGGCTGGGGACAGAATCTCCAGGTTTGGTCCCCAACCTGAGAATGAATGGTCCCTGGCTGTTGTACATGGATAACCTGTCAGTTACCCTGTCATCCCACTAGTGATGTGTCAAAACCAAAACTTGAATCTCAAAACCACCAAAACTTTGGAAAAGTTTCAGTTTTGAGATTCGATCGGTGAGTTTCGAGAATCAAAACTCGAAACTGCTGAGATTTTTTGTGTCTTTATTGTTGTTTTTTAACAGAAATCATGCCAGTGTTTCGATCAATAATGCAAAGGTCAAAAGCCTACTGTCATCGGTCGTCTACCTTCACCTTTTTTGGATTATTGATTTTTTATTTCTGAAAGAACAACTCTAACCGTAATATATAATTAGTTTTAATTAATTTTTCTGGATTTATTTTTCATAACCATACCCAGGCAAATAAATAGGGTTTCGCGATTTGAGTTTCGAGATTCGATTTTGTAAGTTTCGGCTTCGGTTTCGAGATTCAAAATTTCTGGTTTTGACCATCACTACATCCCACCCTTTTCTTTCCTGCTATATCCCATCCTTCCGGTAACCTGCGCAATATTCCCACTTGTGGAAGACGTGCCTAGCAGCTATGCTGGGGTTTCCTAGTCCAGAAACAATGAATGAATGAATTACAAAACCACTCCCACCGTTTACCCAGTTTTACGCCACTGACCATCAAAAATTTGAGTTGAGTAGTTAAAAATTGCATCCCTACTTCCGCCGTTTCCCCAGATTTACGCCGCTAACTAATGTTTAACAAAATATATGACTGAAATAAAGAAAAATAAGCCGAAAATCTATTTTTGGATCTTATGAAAGTAGATAATGACAGGTGAGTTATTTTTGGATACCTGTGAAGTAAGGTAAGTAAGACAGGGGCTTGGAGAGTGTTTGGGTTGGGGGTAAAACTCTGACCTAGGAGATAAGGAAGGAAGACGGGACCGGGGTGGGGTCCGGTTGAAAGCAATAAATCAGTCGGCTGACCAACATTATTTCTTTGAGTCATAATCTTATAACCATGTTTTCTTCATGTATTATGAATTGATATTAAACAGTTTTTGTTTTTCTATATTACTAGAGTATAGTAATATAGAAAACCATTAATTATGTTAATTTGTGAAATTAACATTAAATTATGTAAAAGTTGCATTAAAAATTAGTTTTATAATTAACTAAAAAAATCTGCTAAATAACAATACAGTAGGCTATATTTAAAAACGTTGATCTACAATCATTAAAAATTAATTGCTTAAAAACAATGCTTTCTAACTTTTATACAAAATTCAAAACCCTAAATTTAACATTAACATTACAAATATAATTTTATCGGTAAAGAATAGTTAACATCCAAAGTAATTCTTCTATAACAAAGAAAACCAATTTAAAAAAATATCATGGAGGGTTTATGTAACAAAGCATAACAATTATATGAAAAATAAACATGCAATTCCATGCAATTCAACTTAGTTTATTTTTGATTATTTATTTTTGTAAGTTTATTTTATTTTATTTTATTAATGAAAAATAATCACCAACCAACTGATTGTCTTACTTTATTACATAAAAATCAATTACTGACTAACTTATTGTCTTTAATCATTTTTAAAACATTACTTTTGCTAGTTCACCTATTATTAGGAATCGATGGAATCGATTTGTAAGAATCGGAACCGGAATCAAAATCGAAAAATATTGGAATCGACTCATCCCTAATTATTTCAGATGCTACACTTTGCCCATTTCAGAACAAACTGAGTGTCCATCAAGTCTCAGATGGGGCTAGATAGTTAACATAAACAACTGTGAGGTAGCATAGTGGTTAGAGTAATCGCCTCATAATCGAGGTCTGTCAGATCGATCCTGATTGATATCTGAAAATGATGTAAAGGCTGCCATTTGTCATTGGGCTATTAATCCATGATGTTTTCTAACAAAAGGTCAACGATTGATAATAAAATACCAGGTTTGGACCATTCGTTATAAAAAACTTCAAAATATGCTACTGAAATTGACATACAGGCACTCAAAACAAAACAACTACAAGCAACTCAAGGAATGGCAAAAACAATATCATAGCCAGGAAGCAGAAAATTCCACCAACATTTGAGCAAGGGAGGAGAAACCCTTGTAGTTGGCTCCAAAGTGTGTATTCCTGATCGGGGAGAACAGGAGAAGATTGTTGTAAGTTTGACTTCCCTGTTAACACTTAACAACGGTACTCAACGGTAAACGCAAACTACGGCTTGTTACAAAGTATTGCAGCCACGTTGAGATCGTTACCATAGTTAATTTGAGAACTTGGCAAATGCAGGAGAAGGCATTTCCTCTTCAGATCTACTTAGAAAATCATCTCTAATATTGACGTCAAGCAAATCCAATCAAATCAAAACGAGTTCGCACGCAGCACGCTGACGTGAGGGAAGTGAATTTCCACGTACAAAACTTTTAAAACTCAAAACCAGTGTAAAAACATACATTTTATTGAAATCTGAAAACATTGATTTTTTGCTGTTCTGATGCTCCTGGTTTCATTTACCTGCAATGCTAGGAATACAATTTTGCGCATAATAAGGTTAGGAGAAGGTCCAGTCAGGCTTTAAAGTAGGTGCGAGGTTGCTGGGGATGATACAAATACACAAACAAATGAATAACATGCTTTTCTAATGTAAAAACCCCATAAGACAACGTATTGTGTTTAGCTGATATACATTTTCTTTAATAACTCGCTAAATATTTAAGCTAGAATGACGAGAGAGGGCTTAAAACTTTCGCTTCACTAATTCCCATCTTAATATAAGCATTAATTTTACGTCCGAGGCTTTTCTGACCCTTTTTGGGCCCAAAACCTCAAAATTTGAAAGAATAATCCCCCAAAAAAGGGGTTAGAGCTTTCCGATTGTTTTGCCCAACAAACTTGTCCAACTGATTATAGAATGGAACATCCCTATCAAATATAAAGTAAATGGGACAAAAAATGTGACCGCTAGAGTGCATACATATATAATTCAATTACATACATACATATTTAATTTTGGCAGCTTATCCAAGTTTGATTTAATATAGACGGTTAACTGAACAACAAATAAGCTATAAACTGTCATGATTTTTGCCTTTTTGAATTGTTCTTTTACAGATTCCCTGGGTTTAAATTTTAACATAATTAAAAGTGCTTTTTATATAGGGAAGAAGCTATTCCTGTAGGTGGCATGGTAAGACTTAAGCCCGAGACTATGATAACTTTTTGTTTTGAGGTCCCCAGATGCCAAAAACACTATTCGTTCAAATTTATATATATGTGTCCGTTACTGCGATAACTTTTGAAAGAAGCGCCTGATTTTGATGAAATTTGGCATAAATGTGGAGAGTAACATTTATGACTTTAAGTTTGAAAACCAGAACGATCGGTCTATGGGAATGGGGTTTTATCGGGGTTTAAAATTTTCCAAAATTCAGTTTTTTAAACTTTTTACCCTATAATTTTAAAAACACTAGATTTTGGTTATAGCCATTTTATAGAGCTTAAAAAAAACAATTTAGTATTATGAATCACTAAGCTAGGTTTAGTGGTTGTGGAGAAAAGTCAAAAAATGTGTCCATAAAATTTCCAATGTTAATCTTATGGGAATACGGTTTTTGGATTTTCCTCAGATAATTTCACTAAAAACTCCACATTTCTTTCTACTAGAGGTGTGCGAATAGTGATTTCTGGCTCGAGCCGAGCCGAGCCAAGCTTTTTTCAAAGTTCTTGAGCTTTGAGCTTTCTCGAGCCGAGCTTTTTTGGATGGGAATTTTCTCTAGGAGTGTGGAATATACCGGTAGTGATTTTCTGACACTAGCCATGCTGGGCAGACTTTTTTCAAGTACTCGAGCTTTGAGCATGTTTGAGCCTATATGTATTCTTTATTTATATTATGTTTAAAAGAATAAACATTTCTTACAAATGGTAATGTGAAATAATTTATTACTTTCAATATTTGTCATCTTTCATTCACTTTTTCTATCCTACGTTAAATAAATAAAAGCATACAGTGAGAAAATAACTAAATAAGTACGGTAGGCTTCTAAAAAGGAAGATTTATTGAGACCACTTTTTGATAGCAACGAACAATTTGTCTTTCAATATAAAGTAGGTAGCCTACATAGAGAAAAAAAATAACGTAAGGAAGAGAGCTAAAAATGTTTAAATAGACTGATGAGCCCACAGGTTAAATAATGCAGGTATTACCGTATTTATTAATAGCCATAGTAATAATAATTGACTATAAGTCAATAAGTACTCTCCATGTAACCAAAGACTTAGGCCCGAGCCTTGGGAATTGCCAAAACCCAGTAGCCTCTCTCATTCAACTGTTTGTAAATAGTAAATTTTAGGTTATCCTTTTATAAATATAAGATAGTTAAACCAGTCTTTATGTACTCACAGGAATAAGTTAATAATCGTAGGCCTAGCTTATCTTCTATCTAACCTACTAGGTGTACGCTCATTCCTCGCGTATAAGGATAATTGAAACACATGATCAAACTTAAATCGAGTCTCATAAAAAATTCAATATCTGATTTGAGTAACATCATCAGAATACATTCCGTTATCATTTAACTTCCGCCAGAATCCGGATTTTATGTCTATATAGCTATAGTTTTAGTCACTTCTCTAAGCATCAATTATCGCGGTAGCTGAGAGGTATCGCACTGGCTCTTGAAGCGAAAGGTCGCAGGTTCGGATCCCGCCGCCGACCTAACATTTTATCCGCAGAAAAACATACATATATTTATCACTTGTTTTTATCTAAGTAAATGTTGTATAAATACGTAAATTTATTTATTTTTAAAATAAATTGAAGATTTCAGGCATGGTTTGTTGTTAGGATTGGCATGGGTGCGTTATCTTAGAACAAACAGAGCATTTTGGGCTAAGCAGTGACTTTAGCAGTGTGGTTAATTTAACTTTTAAGAGAACAGCGAGTTTCCTATATGAACTAATGTTAACAATTTCTATAGGCCAAGTCCAAATATCCTTAAGGATTAACAATAAAACGTCAGGCCCAGTTATTTAGATAAAAAAATGAGATTTCAATATATTGTTTCAATAGCCTAGGCTATCATGAAATTAAATGCTGTAAACATGGGTTGGCCAAAGTCCGTACATGAATCTTCTAAAATGACAAGTAGCTTAAGTGTATATGCCTACATTTTATAGCCATAGGTCCAAGTTTATGATGAAAACAGCTCAATATAATCCAAACCTATGAGATGTCAAATCATTTCAGATAACCTGTACAAAAGGCTTAGTTTGGTTAGAATAGTTTAAAGCTTTTGTTTTGGTTCGCTACAACATTCCTGGTAATGTGTTTAAAGAATTTTACAACAGTTGTATTTTACAAAATGATATTTCAATATATTGTTTCAATAGCCTAGGCTATCATGAAATTAAATTCTATAAACATGGGTTGGTCCAAGACCGTACATGAAACTTCTAAAATGGCAAGTAGCCTAAGTGTATAGGCCTACATTTTATAGCCATAGGTCCAAGTTTATGATGAAAACAGCTCAGTATAATCCAAACCTAGGATATGTCAAATCATTTCAGATAACCTGTATAAAAGGCTTAGTTTGGTTAGAATAGTTTAAAGCTTTTGTTCTGGTTCGCTACAACATTCCTGGTAATGTTTAAAGTATTTTACAACAGTTGTATTTTACAAAATGATATTTCAATATATTGTTTCAATAGCCTAGGCTATCATGAAATTAAATTCTATAAACATGGGTTGGTCCAAGACCGTACATGAAACTTCTAAAATGGCAAGTAGCCTAAGTGTATAGACCTACATTTTATAACCATAGGTCCAAGTTTATGATGAAAACAGCTCAGTAAAATTCAAACCTAGGATTTGTCAAATCATTTCAGATAACCTGTATAAAAGGCTTAGTTTGGTTAGAATAGTTTAAAGCTTTTATTTTGGTTCACTACAACATTCCTGGTAATGTGTTTAAAGTATTTTACAAAAGTTGTTGTATTACCAGTTTAATGTCGGCTTACTCTTACTGTAATCCAACCCTAGACTATGTCAAATCATTCAAGATAACCTTCCGAAAAAGGCTGTTTGGTTTGAATAATCTATAGCTGTTATTGTGGTTACCTACTACATTACTGGTAATGTATTTTAGGGAGTGTAGACAATTTTTATTATTAATTTAGTGAAAATATAGCTTAGCAAATAATTGTCCTACAAAATAAATTTTACGGTTGTTCGCTTTTAATTTAGTGAAAATATAACCTAGCAAATAATTGTCCTACAAAAATAAATTTTAAGGTTGTTCGCTTACTGTGACTAACTTCATCAACGCTTTCTAGACAAATTGAGGCTTTGTATACTTTTTACACATGGCAATCACAATATTACCAATTGTCTAAGAAAATGTAATAAAACAAACTATTTTATAAGTTAAGTTAATATCTTAGTATCTAAAGTAAAAAAAGATATTTTGAGTTTTTCGATCTGCCACACGCGTCGTCTGTCGTCTGCCACTGTTACAATACAATCGTCGCCTCTGACCGACTTACGTTATTTACACAGAGTAGGCGTACTAAGGAAATATTAACTGTATAAATATTTTTTTTTAACGTACACTTAATAATTTATAAAATAATAAATATGCTCACAACTTAAAAATATACTTAGATTTATCTCTCTTGTATGTTTTTTGTTGGTAAAAAAACTGTTGTTATCCAGTATAACAAAGTATACTCTACAGTGCCCGGCAGCAGAGAAGTCCGTTGGAGGCGGAGCCTGCAGTCGACGTGACCTTGAATAATCCAATACGCATCACGCGTGGTTGCCAAGCTGTTTCCCCGCTCTAACAGCGCTTGACGCCGAATCAGTGTACTAGTTACATTAAATCAAGGCGCTCGGGTAAAACATGTAAAACTGCAACAAATCTTGTAACACTGTGTTAAAGAACAATAAATTACGAACATTTTAAAAAAAAGTTGAGGGCGATAGCTTTTTTCCTTTTATATTAAAAACTAATTTGATTAGATTCTTTGATTGTAAGGCTAGCAAATGGAGTTCTTGGATGTTATTTTGTTTTTGTTTGATGTACTAAACGTCTGAACTCTAAAATATCTACAAATCTAGTAAAGTTCTAGTAAAGTAAAGTTCAAATAAACAGCGATATAAAAGTACTATTTCTCGTTATAATCCAAATTTAAACCATTGAGGCAATTACTTTCCCTATAAATCTCTGAACAATGAATAAAAGTAGGGCGAAGGGGTATTGTACTTATATCCGGCTCTCGGTTTCCAAGAAATCTACCGATCGTCACGGGAATAAGTCAGATGACAGTTCATGTTTTGGACGTCGATTTTAATTTAATTTGCATTTGTACAAACTGTGTTACAATAGTCATATAATGCTTTAAGATCAGTTCTACGTTTTAGTTAATATTGAGTGTTATATGGTAGTTGTGTTTTTGTTTTTTATTTCTTAGTATTTGTGTTATTACCATGGAACAACCGTCTACAAGCGGTAAAAAAAAGGAAACGGTGCATAGTCGTGAGCGCAAAATTGTGTACAATGTTTATTGTTTGTTTGATTTGTGTAAAACAAAACTATTACAATAAATTACACAGGAAGATATCGGAAGCTTTTAAGGTATTTTTGTACATTGTTCATTCATATATATACTAACAATATTTATATTATTTAATAGTACAGCAATTTGCAAATGATACTAATTCATTATTTATATGTATTCTCATTAATCATTTAAAGAGAATAAATTAAATCGCCCTCAGTTCATGCCACACCGGAGCTGCTACAGAGCTTAGTTGTGTCTGTAGCCTCGAGCGGCTTTTAGCAGGGTGCCGGGACTGTGCGAGGCTACTGTACACTTGTCAACGCCGCGCTCTCATCCTATTGGCTGCAGCCCAACGGACTTCTTTGCTGCCGGGCACTGTAGTAAACTAACTACTGTTACTCTGTTGTTGATACATAGACGTCGGCTAAATTTTAACGATTCAAGTACCACTAAAATGGCTTCCACTGTTATTTTTATGGAGAAAAAAATTAATTTGGTTTTAAGATAATTTGATTAATACTGAACGAAATTATCTGAATAACGAACTTGACCGAGATTTTGACCTGTTAAGTTTTTCTGGAAAATTTTAAGTTTAACTGTGGAGGCATTCTCGAGTTATTGTGGTCACAGACACGCCAGTTGAGTTGATTCTCTTACCAGTCTAAGAAGTAAAGTTGTGTATAAGGATACTTTCACTTTGTTCAATTATCCAATTACCTTATAGACTTAATGCATTCATATTCCATCACAACTTTAACAATTTAATAGCATACAATTAAACAGGATGAATAAAGTATTTCTTACAACACTATAAAGTATATTTACACTTATACTGTACTTACATACAAGACGGTAAAATATACACAAAAGATGGTACAAGGCGATCGATTTCAACCAGTTACACCGATCATCGTCAGGCCCAATCAGAGAATCGGAATTTATATCATGTCGTTCATCACGTACACCCTTGTCCATTGCTGTTGGTCATGTTAAATCATTATAACATCATATTAACCATCTTCACTCAACGTCTTAAGGCAGTTCGCACAGTGGGTATGCCAACAGTGTTATAAATCCAGGCTCCAGGGAATATAATTATTGTGTAATGTACGAAGTTGTAAGTTGTAGAAAAGACTGTACTGATGCAACAATAAGACAAAGTGTTTTAATGGATTTTAGTTTTTTCCTGTGGTACTTTTTCTGGAACAGTACGGTTGTTGTATTAATTATTATTAACCGTGTAATATTGCACAACTCAACTGGGCAACGACAACACTACACTGCAAACTGAATAGTGTGATAGGTCCACTTGATGTGATTGAGCATTGAGCGTAAATAAAGTGGCTCCATTGTGTTATTTGATCACTGATCAGGTCGGCAGTTTAAAATATTACAGTACTTTAATGTTTGGTTATTTTTTACGAAGGACCGAAAGCATTAGCACTACAGAATATTTGTTATGGAATGGAGCTCTACCGACACAAACTACAAGAATTCTAACATTGGTTCTGGAAAGTTGTTTTTAAATTTACTTTTGTAGACGACTATTTTCACTGGTCGGCGTTTTAAATATTTGGCTCGAACTTCGAACCTTTTTGCAAATCTCGAGCCGAGCCTAATACTGCAATATTCGGCTCGAAAAAGCTCGAAGTTCGAATACTCGCACACCCCTACTTTCTACCAATCAGTTTAGCTCTACAAAACAATTATTTTGGCGTTATAATTGTTGTTTTACGTCCAACCGTTGCAGTGATATTCAAAGTGCTAAACACAGTACGTTGTCCAATGTTATCCTTATGGAGAATAAATAAAATGTTATATTTCGATTATTTATGTATGTATATTGATGAAACTTGGTATGTGGCTTCAACTAGTTGTGGTATATTGATATTAGCACCAAAAAAATGGTTTGTTGATTTTTACCGGTCGCAGCAAACCTGCATACTCAGGCCCCATGTTATTCATGTGGATAATAAGTAAAGTTTTATATCTCCCTTAGTTATGAACCTAAATTAATAAAACTTGGTATGTAGCTTCACCTGGTTGAGTTATATTGATAATTTCAAAAAAACACATTTCTTATCTTCCTTGTAGCAGCAAACCTGCGTACTCAATGCTAATGTTATTCTTATGGATAATAAATAAAATGCTATACATCACTTATTAATAAATGTACTTTTGTGAAACTTGGTAAGTGGCTCTAGGTAGTAGTGATACCCATATATATTCATTGGAAATTTGCTGAGTACGCAGGTTTGCTGCAACGGGGTATTTTTAAGTACTAATATTTGGTCCAATTATTGCTTGAAGTACATCCATAAGGACATAAACAAAAGCAATATGTGATTCAATTAGGGCATGATATAATATTTTTAAAGTTTCTAAATTAGTGCATCTGCCTCAATGCATAGAGACCCAAAGATATCTTCTTGCAAACTGAATTTATATGACTATCCCAACTTAAATGTTTATCTATATTCAAGATATTAAACTTTGAAGAAGGGGAAGATGTTCACCCCTTGATGTCCCAGTGTTTGATTATGTTATTAGTAGGGGTGTGCGAGTAGTGATTTTTTAAATCGAGTCGAGTAGTGCCAATTATTTTTGAGTTTTGAGTATTTTCGAGCGAGTAGTTGCCATCAGTTGGTAGTTTAAAATAGTGTAATGGAATTTGGATACCATCCTAGATTTGATAACCTAAACATGGTTTCTAACTAATACATGAGTAGCAATACAAAGTTTTGGCCACCATCATAGATTTGATAATCTAAACATGGTTTCTAACTAATACATGAGTAGCAATACAAAGTTTTGGCCAGTACAATCAAACTGACAAACGTATTGAGAAACAAAACACGGTTTGACATTCATTTCCGGCCGATGAAACAGGGCCCGGTTGTCATTTGGCCAATTTCACCTGGTCTAGACATCGCTTACAATTAATATTAAATAACAAAATCGTTAGTCACGGCCAAAATGACGCGGTCCAATCGTCATTTTCGGCCGATTTTACGCGATGCAATCGCCTTATGCGGCCGTTAATACGCGTTTTGGCCGGTCGCAATCGTTTGCGGTCGTCATTTTCGGCCGATTTGACGTGATGCGATCGCCTTTTGCGGCCATTACACGTTTTGGCCGGTCGCAATCGTTGGCGGTTGTCATTTTCGGCCGATTTTACGTGATGCGATTGCCTTTTGCGGCCGTTACTTCGCGTTTTGGCCGGTCGCGATCGTTAGCGATCGTCCGAAGATCGGCGGGAAATACTCGCTCGAGCTTTCGAGTAGTTTTCAAAGTTTCAAGCTGAGTTTGAGCATTAAAATACTCGGCCGAAAACTCAAAGTTTCGAGTACTCGCACACCCCTAGTTATTAGTTATTTATTTAGTATATAATCTGATATTTTATTTGTTTATGTTTACATTTTCATATGCCATATGATAAAAAGTGAGGTAAAATTAGTTCTTACTATATTTTCTTATCATTAGACAGAAGGATACATAAACGTTTATCTTTTTTCTTTCTTACTTAGCACAATGCATACAAGTATATAGCTTTAGTGGAATTTGTTCAGCGATGGCAGAAAGTGTAAAGACTTTAACAATTACTGGACACAGTTCTAATATTCCACTAATCCGTTTTTGTGCCCAAAAACTCTTGAAGCTCAAAGAAGGAAGCAGAAGCGACGGAGGTAGGACCTACTAGAGCGTTACCCCAAGCAACTTACGAGTCGGTCTTGTTGTGCAGGTCGTGCGGGCTGATGATCCAGAGGCACTCGCGCGATGGCGGCCCCTGACGCGACTCCCAGGCGCTCATCTCCGCCAGGCGCGAGCCCAGGCCCTGGGGCTCCGTGCTTGTCAACATGCCCCGGGCCACACACTGGTAGTAGCACGTGCCTCCCCTCCTGCACGACACGTGTTGGAAATAAATTAGTTACATTCTTCAAAGCTAGCACATGCTAGTCTACACCACAATTGGGTTTATATCTACTGGAGGGGACACACGATGAAAATTAATGTTAGAGATTTGTTGACGTAGTTCCCTACTTAAGCCGCCAGGGATGTCGCGGTTTGTTCATCATATTTGTTAGGAATGTTTTTGTATATATGTTAAAATGTTTAAATAAACCTTTTTTTGTGATGGTCATCAAAGTGATATTTTGTTTACGAGGGTCGGGTACGGCGGACGAGTTACTCAGCCTGACGATGCCGCAGATCACGTTAGTTATCTTAATATGACGCTAGATCGCAGGACTGCTTTTACTAACTCTGGCTCCTATAAGGTGTCCCTCTAGTAGATATAAACCCAATGATACCACGAATCAAGGCCTAATGGATTTGCCTCATTGTAGGCTACAGAAAACTGCTATTTTGGGAGTAAAATTGTTCAATAATCTACATAATTCATCCCGATAAAGTAAGGTTTTTAAATCAAAACTTATGTATGGCTTTCCCAACATCCCTTCCTATAAAATTATTTTTTAGCATTAAGAGATATTACTTTATTCCAAAATAGCCTTCCATTTGTTAAGACTTTATTCATTGTTTAACTGGCCTTAATTTCATATTTGTGTTTTACCTGTTTTTATTTAACTAATTGTTTTTGCTACAGATATTTGATCTGTGATAATTTGTATGATTGGGCTGTGATAATATAATAGGTGCCAAGCACGCTTTGTCAACTATTCCTTGAAATATCAAGAATAAAATAAAAATTATAAATAGGCCTATCCAGACTGTTTAGTTTTAAGTAGCCTATTACAATCTTGAAGAATTCCGTTACAATAATGGATTGTTTAAAGACAGAATAAATGAGTATTCATTCACTAATAGCTAGTCAACAATAGACAATTTCCTCAGACTAAACTTATTACATATATCTTGCAAAATGAAGGCTCATCTGGAATTCTCAGGTGGACTAACGACCAGAGTAAAAGAGGTACCAGGATAAAATAACGAGCTGGACATATTGGAAAGTCAGAAATACACATGCACTTATTAATGTTCTTTAGGCACAATAAGTCCCAGTACGACATTCATACTGGTTTGAGACCAAAACAAAAGGACTTATCCCCAAATAAAAATTGCATAGGCAGGTCCCTAACTGATTTGATGTTTTTAATTTTAAATTTAATTCGCACATTATGTAGAAGAGTGCCTTAACCCCTTGACTCCCGTGTATTAGCCAACCCAGTGCTGGCCCCATCCCGGGTTTTTTTCCACAAAATCACACTTTTTGTCTCTTCATTAAATTTGAGTTCTTTCTATCATTTTTAAAGTAATTTGAGTGCTTTATCTTATTACAAGATTTTTTCTAAGCACATATATACTTATATATGTATTTATTATATAGATATATATATACATACATATTATAAGTATATACAAAAATTATATATATATATTTCCCTTCAATATATATTTTTTTTTAATTAGATATGCCTAATAATTAAATAATTAAGGCCTAAGTTAATACATATATACTTATATATTAAATTTATATCTCTCTCTCTCTCTATATATATATACAAACATACACAACAATCTAAATATATCAAATAAAATGACTTATATATTATTCTGAATTTTTGTTGTTATGTGCAGTAATAAACAATGGAATATACACACAGACATATACATAATCTACATATGTATATAGGATAAATATATATATATATATATATATATACATATATATACATGTATATAGGCTAAAAATCAAAATATATTTTTGTTGTTTTTTCATTTATTTATGCAATAATAAACAATTATTTTATAATAAAAAGAGAAAAAAATACTATAAAAACCATACACAAAATGGATAAATGACAGGCATACCGGTTAGAAGTGGCGCAATGTATGGTAGTCCTTCATGCAGGGATGGATACACAAAGGAACCTCACCGCAGGGACGGCACATGTAGTATGTGTCTTGCCTCTTTGAAGGTCTCTTCTTGGAGTGTTTACACACGTGACATTGCCTACGTGGTCGAGGATTGTTGGGTAAGGGAGGAATAGGCTCAAGGAAGTGCCTTTGGCTGAGACGTAGAGGGTTTTCACCAGGCGAGGGCCGACCGCCTTGTAACTTGTGCCTAGTTGGACAAAACTCCTCCAACATTTCCCTCATCAATTCCTTTCTAAAATCCGAAAGGTTAAGTTTCTTCCCAGTCTTCATTTTCTTCATTATGAAGGCATTTCTGATTGCAATGTCTAGAAAATGAAAAAATAATTTTTTATACCATTTTAGTAATTTCCTGGCGGTAACATTGAAGGATAGCTCCATATCACCGATATCGACAGCTCCCATATGTAAATTATAGTCCAGTACACTTTTGGGTTTTCTAACTTTCTCTCCAGTTACCCAGTCAATTTTCGGTCCTTCAATCAATTCTGAGTCGTGCATTGTAGATAACATCCTTACTTCTCGTTTATCTTGCCATCGTTCGTATAGTATTACATCAGTATGATGTACATCAACCTGTCCAACATCCATTTTTGGCAACTTTTTGGGTAACCCCGCCCTATCTGGTTGGACAGTTCCACACATATTGATATTGTGCCTATGCAGTTCCATAGCCAATGATGGGCTTACATACCAATTATCAAGGTATATTTTATGCCCAAGCCCAAAGTAGGGTTCTAAGAGAGTGAGAACGACTTGACCTGTGATTCCTATACCTAACAAGCCGGGGAACTCCAGGTTGGTCTCTGCCCCAACGTAAGGTAAAACTTGTATTACAAATCCAGTGTCACAATCGGAAAGAACGAAAAGCTTGATTCCGAATCTGGCCCTCTTTGATGGAATGTACTGGCGGAACGCGAGTTTCCCCTTATATAAAAATAGGGTCTCGTCTAATGCTAACTTTTCAAAGGGGATGAATTTCTCAGAAAAACTTTTGTTCAGTGAGCATAATATTGGGTTTAGCTTGTACAACCTGCCTAGGGAGCGAGGGTTTGTAACATTGGAGGCACTGAAATGTAACATTCTTAGTATAGCCTGGAATCTGTTCCTGCTCATCACTTCTCTAAATATTTTTGTTTCAATCAAAGAGTCTGTGGACCAATAATCCTTGATCTCATTCTTCTTGACATGAGACATTAGGATGCAGAGCGATAAAAAACAAGTCATTTCACTTTCATCAGTTGGTCTCCAATTACTAAGCTCACTTTGCGAGACATTAGGAAGTTTGGAAACTACTTCGCAGTAATATAGATTAGTTTGTTCCACAATGTGTGAAATAACATCCTTGCTGAAGACCTCAAAGAAAAATTGCAAATTTGATGAGTTTTCATCTAGCACTACATCATTACTTATACCACTATTTGTAGAATCAAACTGAAAAATATTAGGAGAAAAAATATTATCATTTTTCCATGGAAACGTTATTATACGTTTTTTTGGGTTTGTTCTTTTATTAGGCGTAGGCCTTGTACCATTCCCTCCACTCACTGTAGGCCTACCCCTACCATCACCACCAATCCTCCTTTTTTTAGGCCTAGGCCCATTCACTCCACTACTGTCACCTTCATCACCACCGCCAGTTTTCCTCTTTTTACTAGGCCTGGGCTTAGGCCTATTGTCATTCACTGTATTATTTCTACCCCCAACATCACCACCAGGACCCGGTGCAGCAGCATCATCGGTCAATACATTTGTAGGAGTAGGTCTAACAATAGGAGGCTCGATACTCACCGGCGGCGAATTAGGACTGGGTGTGGGTGATTCAAAAATGTCATCAAAAGTAAAAGTTACTTCATCAACAGTAACATTTGTTTCATCGACACTAACATTTGTTTCATCAACAGCAACACTTACTTCATTATTGCCACCAACATCAATATTGCTGTTCGATACCGGCACAAACAATTCAGTAGGCGAGTCCGGTCTAGATGGTCCGAATACGTCGTAATATTGTACACCCACTTCATCATAAACAGAATCTAAATCAACACCGACATCACTACCTAATCCGGAAACATCACTAAGATTGTCACTGTCTAAATATTCCTGTATTTCAAAATCCCGAAGGATACGCGATTGTTTAGCACGATCCGACATTGTTTACAACTCATTACTTCTGCTACGCAACAGGTTATGAACGACTAAACAAACATCTGACTTTCAACGCTCACCACAGGAACACCATTAGAGCTATCGCAAAACAAAATATACCACGTAAAAGCGCTGTTTTTCCCCGTCAACACGATACCCAATAATTTATTATTCTTCTTCACCCACGAATGTAGGGAGCGCGGGAAGTTCAAACTGCACTAGAACGCGGCGGCGCGTTCGTGGGCTGACAGCGGGGCTACGGCGCCAACGCGTATACGCGTGCGTGGGAGTTAAGGGGTTAAAGAAATGGTTTATACCAGTTGTGAGGTTGACTTGGGAACAGCAAATGAAGATGTCATATACAGGGTGTCACAAAAATCCGGAACTGGCTATACATAACCATATTCTACATACAAAAATAAATCGAAAATGTTCAGTAAAATTTTTTCGATTTCAACTTCGTTTAGCCGCTATCCGCCATTTTGTTTTTTCACTTAAACATTTTTATTTCTGTAATAGATTAATGTATCAAGTAAAAATTTGGTATGGAGCTTTACAGGATAAATGTCTAAATCCACAAAAAAAATTATTTTTTTCCGACGTTTATTTTCAAAATGGCGGCCACTTTAAATTTTTAAAGTCAAATTCCATGAAAACTAGCAACTGAAACAAAATTTTACAAGATATACAATTTAAAGCACTTTGTAATCCAAATCTAATGACATTTTTACTGTCAAAATCGGTTAATAAATAAAAAAGTTATGGCAATTTTTTATAATGAATTTCAAAATGGCGGCCATATAACATTTTCAAGTCAAATTCCCTAGTGCATTTGACCAAGTCCTTTAAATTTTATGTCTTGTAAAATTTTGTTTTAGTTGCTAGTTTTCCAGGAATTTGACTTTGAAATTTGTATATGGCCGCCATTTTGAAATTTATTGTAAAAAAATTACTATAACTTTTTTATTTATTAACCGATTTTTACAGTAAAAATTTCATTAGATTTGGATTACAAATTGCTTTAAATTGTGTATCTTGTAAAATTTTGTTTCAGTTGATAATTTTCATGGAATTTGACTTTAAAAATTTAGAGTGGCCGCCATTTTGAAAATAAACGTCGGAAAAAAATAACTTTTTTTGTGGATTTAGACATTTATCCTGTAAAGCTCCATACCAAATTTTTACTTGATACATTACTCTATTACGGAAATAAAAATGTTTAAGTGAAAAAACAAAATGGCGGATAGCGGCTCAACGAAGTTGAAATCGAAAAAATTTTACTGAACATTTTCGATTTATTTTTGTATGTAGAATATGGTTATGTATAGCCAGTTCCGGATTTTTGTGACACCCTGTATAACATCTGGTTAGTCCTTTTGCAACCCATTATGATAAGCTTCTATTTCACCAAGGCATTTGGCATAGGTGTTTCACATCCTATTTTATTACAAAAACTATCTAGTTTTGGAATAACTGGCAAAGACCTGGCCTTGATACAATCATACTTAAAACCCTTTGGGGAGTATGGACGTTCCTGAACGTCCATTGTGTACTGTATTAAAGGAGTAACCCTTTTATACCAAAATGTGACCTTCAGGAGTAAGAAAAAAAAAACATCAAAATTACATTAAATCTGTTTGTATTTACTAAAAATACAATAAAATAGTTGAATAAGTGATAAAAACTAATAACATCTCAAAAATCTAATCCATTTTTTATGTAAAGTTAGGCACTCATAATACACCGTACACTGTAAAAACCAACTATTAGTAGCAATACTGCCCGGCCGGGTGACAGAATGCGCGGGAAAACGTAATACTAGTGCTCGGGTCAAATGACGCGTGGGGTGGCGCGGTAAATATCTAAGTACTAGCGCTCGGCTCGGTGACAGGTTGTGCGGCACGGCGCGGGAAAGAACTAGGCCGCACTGTCCCGCCTCTCCCGTACACTCTTGTGCGAATCAAATAGAAAATGCTATTCAGCGTGACTCAGTTAAATGTTACAATTGCAATAACCTTTTATTATAACTAATTACAGCATTTATTACATAAAAAAGGCCTAATATCAAATGCACCATGCAAAGCCGTTCCAGAACGTCTTTACTATTTTCAGCCATTTAGCAAATGGCCGTTCCAGAACGGCCATACTCTTTTTACATAAAAATACATTACTCGCCAAAGGGTTAACTGACCGACAATAGTATGTTGAAATTTCTCATATTGATGAGAACAAAATTCTAAAAATTAGGTCCAAAACTCGAATGGTAAAATATTCAGTCCCACAAGGGTCTGTGCTTGGCCCATTTCTGTTTCTTTGTTATTTAGGTAAACTACCAAATTGTCTTTCTAAATTAACATTAAATAGTAAATTTTGTATATTTGCAGACGATATTAATTTAACAATTTCAAACAGCAATGATAATGAAATTTTTAATGATGCTGATATTGCAATTAAAACAGTCAATGATCAACTTAATAGCCTAAATCTGTTACTTAATGATAATAAAACAACCCTTATGAAATTTTCTTGTAGAAATAAAAAATCTTATAATAAATTGAACAATCAGCAACTTTCTCTTAGTCTTAATGAAAGTACAACTTTTCTTGGATTAGTTTTGGATAATAATCTTAGTTGGACTGGCCATATAGATAAAATTCGTGCTAAAATTAGTTCTAATATTTTTGCTTTAAAAAGATTATCTACTTTATGTGATAAACATACAATAAAAACAACTTATTTTGCATTAATTCATTCTCATATTTCTTAAGGGATTGAAGTATATGGGTCTGCATCAATTTGTAACTTAAATAGAATTTTACACCTTCAAAAAAAATCTATTAGAACCATGTTAAATCTTAGGCATGATGAACATTGTATGAATCATTTCTCTGAATTAGGAATTATGAGTGTATAGCCTCTATATTTATAAAACAGTAGGCCAACTACATATAAATAATATATCAAGCACATTGCCTAAGAATATTAGCAATCATAATTACAAAACAAGAAACAGACATGATTTTCAAGTTGAAAGACATTTTAAAGAAATATTCCGAAAAAACCAACTTATATAGGTATACAATTTTGTAATCAGCTGCCAATGACAATAAAGAAACAAATAAATACTACGACATGTAAGAAGAGTCTAAAGTTGTTTCTAATTGAGGGAGATCTTTACAGTTTTAGTGAGTTTTGGACAAATGAATTTAAATCAACAGAAGTAAAATGACAAGTTTTGTATCAATCTGTAATTAGTTTTAGATTGTTGTAAATGTTGACGCCATTTATGTATACATTGTATATAAATGAATAAAGGATATTTTGAATTTGAGGAAATTTGAATTTGACCTTGGTCCCTCCAGATCTGTAGACAGCAGGGGCACTAAGACTTCCTGATATTGAGTATGTGCATTTCATTAAAGTAAGAAGTAATGTCAACATATATTCTGTTATTATGATCAGCTGTTTTTATAAATAAATAAAATATAGAGCACCTGAGACTGTGCTCCCTACATGATAAACGTGGATACTTCATCAGTCAGCCTAGAAGAGCAGAGCACACCACCTGTTTGAGAGCTGAAATAAGAAGCTTTCACAGGAGTTTACCCTATAAAAGGTTGACTGGCAACTCCCTAAAAATCCCTAAAAAAGGTGGAAACACACCTTTTACATCTCTGCTGGGTCCCTTTCCTTCCAGTCACCTGCGCAATATCCCCAGTGAAAGACATGCCTAGTGGCTCTACTGAGGTTTCCTAATCCAGCAATCTAACATCTAGGCACAATATTCTTCCCCATAACAGTCTAGCTAATAGCATGTCCCGGCATTTATTTCACTATATTGATTTATATATACATTTACTATTGCAGTGAACAGAGTCGTAGAATCGAATATGGGTTCTGCCTTGCAATATTTTCCTCAAGCACCGCAACTTCCACACCCTACCATGTCGCTCACCTTGGGTCGCCGTAGTACCCCTTCTTGCACCTGTTGCAGGTCGGTCCCTCGGTATTGTCCTGACAGAAGCACACCCCCGTCACCGAGTCGCACACTCCTAGCGCCGCGTTCCCGTGGTCGTTGCAGTTGCACCCGCGGCAGCCTCCTGGCGACGTGGCGTTGCCGTAGCTGCCAGCTCTGCAACATGCACGCGAATGTATGATAATCCGTAGGAATCTAAATTACAACACTACTAAAAATTGTTTAGGACACTATCTACAAAATTTACATTGCTTGTTCTTTATTACCCACAAGAAAATCTATTTTTAGGCAAAGATTATATGTTATTCATTGTGAATAGCCAACAGAATTGTGTAGTAATATAACAAGGTTACATGCCAGTTTTCCGTCTCAGTTCTTCCTTGTCCTAAGAGGATGAAATCCTAAGACCCAGGTTTTAGCTTTTACTAAGACAGTCATATTCATTATGGTTTCTGAAATGAATATGACTTTGCTTAACAAAAGCCGAAACCCGGATTATACTCTTAGGACAAGGAGGAATTGTGATGGAAAACTAATATGTAACAAAGATAATAATTAATTTGTAGGCCTCTCACAATTACAGTATATCTATATGAGTTAAAGGCAGATTAACTAAACTCACTTGCAGTACTGACAGTGATCCCCAGTGGTCCAGTCATGGCAGCTGTCACATATACCGACACCCTGAAAGCATGATAATGCATGATACTTTTGAATTTATTAACGGTATAATATGCAAACAGTTGGGTGCGTTGCGTTAGTTCCAAGTGGATTTATATTTCAGTTCCTTAGTTCCAAAATTAATAAAATCACTAGTGTCATTAGTTACAAAACGCAATAATGATTTAAAATAGGGAGTGGATGTCCAAACGTCGTGGTGTCCAAAGGTACAGTACAGTACAGTTGCTAATTTCTATATTGACTGTACTTTTGGACAAAACGACGTTTGGAACTAAATCCACTCCCTATTTTAAATCATTATTGAGTTTTGGAACTAGCACCACTAGTGATTTTATTCATTTCGGAACTAAAGAACTGAAATATATTTTTGGAGTTCAATCCACTTGGAACTAAATAAACATCCCCAAACAGTTAACATTTAAAACCAGTGAGAATAAAAGAAAATAAAACACATATTAGTTGTGTGTGTTGTGTGTTGTGGGTTGGGGTTAAGACCTCAACATAATTCAGGTACAAAGCATTTTGAAAATTACTAAAACCTTTACTTTTAACCTACTCAAAAATATGTTTTACTTACAGACCTACTTTAAAATAACAACCAGATTTTTAACTGCTACCAGCAGTTTTTGATCTCAAAAAGTTGGATTTATATTCGCAATAAAGAAATAATATATTTCGTACTAACTTAAATCAACTTTATCGGAAGGTTTTAAGAAACACTTAACACTTAACACTTTAAACTCATTTGGCGTTGAATGAGTTTACTATTACATCATTCTAGATATGGAAAATAAAATTCATAAGTTGGCCCATGCTTGACACTATCAAAACACTTCCATTAAGTCCGCGATACACTAGCAAACTTTACGCTAAACCGAACCCCGGCGTGAACCGTCGCACGAACGTTCGCTAGTGTATAGTGGACTCCGAACTCCGACATGAACTTCAAGGTGGGGTTCACCTGGAGTCGGTTTTCTGGAGGCACATCAAAGAAATGTTCGTGATGATGCTCGCGTCGGGGTTCGGTAGTGTATGGCGACTCCCAAACATCCCAGCAAACACCGGCCGCTGCGATACATTACACCGTATACTTACATGTATTCCTCCCAGTTTCCTTGTTAGCACTTGACCCACTTCTGCGACAATTTTTACAATACTGTGCCCGGAAATTCTACACAAATATTTGAGGCTATGATATCTGTCACCAGCAGCTAGAAATCTGAGTGTTACTACAAGTCAGTCTTGCACAGAGATCCCACACCGTAGTTTCGTGTCTTATCGAGCTCTCACTTCTTATGAGATTGATCAAGAACTCAAAATCTGTAAGGGACATTCTTGTGAAGTTCTTATCAGGGCTGGGTTTAGGAGCTGTAAGCCCCTAGGCGCAACCTAGCCCTTTTCACCGACTTGGCGACCTTTTCTTTTGCTTGTCTGAGGCTTTTGAATGTGGGATTTGTGTGGTGCGGACCCCTAGGTGGGCAACTATGTAGCCTATGCTTAGATCCGGCCCTGATTCTTATAGTGTCCATTCACTTGCTGAAACTTCAGTTGTCCCAACAAGGTTCTACTTCCATCTCTTTCCCTTTGTTGGAGGAACATGGTTTCCCAACAGCAACGGTCTTTCCTCTCTTCCGCTTCTCCTGAAGAACATGGCTAATGTAGAAGTAAGCAGCTAGTTTTTCATCCATTGAACGCCTGATCACTACTGACTGAGGAGGAAAGTTGTGGTTCGCGCGAAAATGTTCTCATCCAGGTTCGGTTCATTTTTCTGTTTGGGGCTAGTTTCTTTCAAATGTCACTGCGAACTTCTCTTCGAACTTCGCCACAAACAAATCAGTGTTTGCATCGGGGTTCGGTTCGGTGTTATGTTCGCTAGTGTATCGCAGGCTTAACACTTTTCTTATCACTGCCATTCAATAACCTGTGCATGAATTACAGTGATAAGAAATATATATATCACTATATAATTTTTTGTTTACTGCGTAATATTTAAAATATTGTTGATGTAATTTGATTACTAAGTAATGGGTGAGGTTTGGTTGGATTGGATTGGTTACATTAGGTTAGGTTAGGTATGGCAGAGTCAGGTTAGGTTGGGTTGGATTGGAGCAGGTAGAGTTAGGAGAATCTAGAGATGAGTGAGGATATATTAGGTTAGGTTACGTATGGCAGGGTGAGGTTAGGTTAGGTTGGATTGGGGCAGAAAGAGTTAGGAGAAGCTGCAGTTGAATAAGGTTACATTAGGTTAGATTAAGTTAGGTTGGATTGGGGCAAGTAGAGTTATGAGAAGCTGAAGTTGAGTGAGGTTACATTAGGTTAGGTTGCCGCACCTGTGTGCAGGTGGAGTGGTTGTTGCAGCCACAGTTTGTGCCGCAATCGGGGCCGGTCCAGCCCAGGTCGCACTTGCAGGAGTATTGCGGGGCTCCGACACAGTAGCCGTTGATACACTTGTTGTAACACCTGCAACACGGCGGGGGCTAGTACACAAGAGTCTCGTCACACCTTTTACAAGTGCATAACAATTGTATGGAATGATGAATAGACTCTTACAGCTATCCTTCAGTGAAAGTTTCAAGCTAATACCACCGCTGTCTTTTATAGAACCTTTTGTAATTCAATAATTAGAAATCATGTATAAAAAAAGTCTTTAACGTCTGAATCTGAATCATTATAGTTTAATATGAAATACAATTATTGATAAATATTTTTGTTTCATTAGTAGAGTACCCCTCACTAGCCAGCAAGTTAGCGTTTCCCTTTAATATAGTATAATATGTCCATAGAAACAATACAAATAGAATAGATCCCAAAATCTACTGTTACAAACTGATTTGGGATGGTATTCTGTGATAAATTAATTTGAAACTTGTGACAGAGACAATGGCAGGAAATAACACAATGAAGAGAATATAGTAGGATATTTAGAGCTGCCTAGTTCTAAAAAATCTGATGTAACAAACGCCAAAAATGTACAGGAAACTAACAATCGAATCCTCACAACATTTACCACGAGTTCCAAGAACCTATTAGGCAAAAAAGACAAAAAAGTCTGAATAAATGACAGTTATATATGTATTTATTGTAGGACTAGCATAGTTAGTTAACTACGCTAAGCTAATTTTGGTAAGCTGTTGACACCATTCATTGTACAGAATTATTATGTTATTGTTAAATTCAATTAATTTGAATAAATTGCTCAAATTTTGTATTGTATTGTATTTTTTCAATTCAATTAAATTCATTTGTTTCAGTTTTCAATTAATTTGAATTTTACAGTAGACATAGAACCGAGTAGTGTGGGTTCTGGAAGCCCAAAACCATGAACTCAGAACTCAGAATTCTTAATTTGCCAGAAATATTATAGGTAATAAATACATTGGCAGGAAAACTTAAAACTAAAAGTTGTTCACCTTAAAACTAACAATCGATCATGCTTTAAAAATCGTTAGTAACCCATTATTAAGAACTGTTTAGTTTTATAAAAAGGGTTGTTTATGAAAAATTTAAATAAAGCCTTTCAAAACGATTTGTCATCTAGGTATTGGATTTGAAAAGGAAGTTTATTATAAAACTCAAGCTTGGTTGTCATAGTAGTTTTGGGGTTAATCAAAAGGGGCATACGTGAACAGTTACTTAGAGTTTCTAGGCCCCTTTGCCTTCATAAATGAAAACCTAAATTTTTCAAAGTTGGCAATTTAGGTTTGATAGGGAGAGCAGATTTACTGTAACATGATGAGGTCCACTCCATAGACACAAAAAGGTAACATCTACAGCCTACAGGGCCGGATTTCTAAATAGGCTGTAGCCTACGGCAGCAAATTTTCACAGTTTTACGGACAAGTTTTAGAAAGTACAATTAAAAAGAATGTGTTTATTTTTTATTTTTTTGTTTTTTAATATCCTCAATCGCCCACCATATGCTATTGACCTGTGCGGTAAACTAAAGACAGTGAGGTACCGTAACGGCATTATCACATGGGCATGCCAGAGGTGACCGCTCATGATCTTACAGGAGTCGGCCCGGACCGGGACTCCTATATTGCCATTCACATACAACACAACACAAATACAAAGTGTAATAAACAAGGCGACTAAAGCCTAAAGCAACTTTCTTAATTTGTAACACCAAAATACAGAACACAGACTTACCTTGCTAACAAATATTCCCTTCAAACCTTAAATAATCTACAGAGTAAACGGCACTAGCCAATAACCATTTTGAAATTTTTTACTTAGAGTTAAAACTTCGCTACGCACATCTAGGGGCAATCCAGTCCATAATCATAGTCAAAGTCTATTAAACATCTTTACCTGCAACACTTTATGGCTTTAGACAACTTTTGGAGTCTAACTTGTGGATTTGTGGAGTCTAATTATAAAGTTTTGTACTACTTATTACAACAAAAAATAAGTAAACGAACAAAACGTTAAATTAGGCAACGATAACATACACTCAGTTATTACGCAGTTACAAGCTCCACTCACGTCTTGGTACAGGAGTGTTTCCCGTCGCCGATGAACCCGCGGCGGCACTGGCAGCTGTATGAGCCATGCGTGTTGGTACACTTGGCCTCGGGGTGGCAATCGTGGAGGCCCAGGCCGCACTCGTCCACGTCCGGACACTGAGCGTACGACCAGCTGACCTCATCACTGTACAGCGACATGTTGTGCTTGCGGTTCACCACGCCCGCGCACGACTCTGCAACACCCAAGCATTGATATCAAACCTCTCTTTATTGTCGCAAAAAACAATAGTATGGCAAAATTATTTTGCAATTGTCGGATTCGCCCACCTCCTTTTCTGAAGTTATAGTTGGTTATATATAAACCGACTCAGTTAAAAATGCTTTTATAGAACTAACAATATTTACGGTATACAGTTTATATATTTACGAATCAATAAAATTTGTATTTCTTAATAACAGGATTGAAATAGTAATACGATACATGCATATAACACAAGGTCACATAGATTGGTGGAACAAAATAAGTTAGAATTCTTCAAAAAGAAAACTTCTTTCAGAGGAAACCAATTTTTTGACTGCTTGCCACAAGAATTGAAACAAGAGACGAATAAAACTAGGTTTTTAAATTCACTAAAAAATGTCCTAGTTGAATCTGCATTCTATTCTATTCAGGGATTATGTTCATAAGGTAATCTTAATATGAGATTAATTCTACAACATTTTACTCTTAAGGTGGCTTTTAGTTTTAATTTTAATTTGAATATTTAACTGTCTACATTTATAAAACAGTTTTGTTCAGCAAATTATAAGAATAGTAATTTAAATTAACATAATTTTGATGATAACACTATTTCATGTATCAAGCTGTACATTTATGAAAAAAAGATATTTTGATTGATTGATTGATTGATTGAAGATCCCAACAGTGAATTGAAACCGGTCGCCTTGTGGGGAAAATAGGATGAGGTAGTCTAAACCAATAAACATTTATTGATTAGTGATTCGGAGGCTTAACTCGTACAACAAATTAAGTTAAATCTATTTGCAACTTGAAACTCGGACTGCCACCATGTTTAGAAGGTGGTAACTACATACAAGTAGTCATCCAGTCATCTCAGTCACTAGTAAGGCCTGAAAAATCTGATAATAGACACTCACCAAAATTTGAATGTATTGGTCATGATCAGATTGAATGAGGGAAGAGTTTTGCACATAAGTGGAAATTTTATAGTGTTTATATTTTATTTTACAGTGTTGCAAGACATATTATTGCATCTTGTTTAGCTTCTACTGACCGACGTGCGGGTGGCTGAAGTCGCCGGGCACGCAGACGCCCTGTATGGGGTTGTCCAAGTCGTAGCACCAGCCGCAGCCCAGCGTGCGCAGACACGACGAGCAGTTGGCGTGGCGGCCGCACACGTCGCAAGCGGCACTGGCGTGATTGCGCGGCGCTAGGGAGTGTGGTGAGTGGTACGTCTGGTCCAGCCACTCCCGACACAGGCCGAACTGGTACTGCGACGTGTACACGGCAAACGCAAAACACTCCTGTAGGACATATATACGCATGAATAGCTGTGGTAATCACAACATCGCCCCTAGTTTATGACATTAACCCATTGGCCCATTGAATTGGAGTAGAAAATTTATGTTTTTATATGGATTGATGGCGTATTTTAATTGAAAGATTGTTTTCCTTCAATTTAAAGTGTTACAGTGGCACACACACAGTAAAAATAAGTAAACAGTAGCAAAATTAGTGTTGACCATGTGCAACTCACAGAGTAACCAATTCCATCAAATTCCAAGCAAGCCTGCCACCGTTCATTTTACTTGGGCCCTCCCAACGTTGCCACAGATCGGTTAACTCATTGTGAGTTGCACGACTGGTCAATTTTGGTCGTGAACAGGAATCGACCCACGAACATCGTAAGAACACTGGCCAAGGTGTTTCCACGATTTAGTTCATTCGGCTATCACGACAAGTGGCCTAGCGGCGTTAAATAGGTTTATAGTCAGTTTGCACCCCTCGTGGAGAAAACCGTGGCTGCCTACAGTCAGTTACAGATTTTGCTACTAGAGTGAAGCACCAATTGGATCCCATTGGTGTGCTGGATCCCATTAGGCCCAACTGACTTAGTATGTGCTGTAATACTGACTTAGTAATTTTGGCCGCAAATGACGACGGAATACATAATATCGGCCAAAAATGACGACTGGATCACTTAATAAAGGCCGAAAATGACGAAGATATACATCATATCGGCATAAGTGGCAACCGGGACACTTGATATTGGCCGTAACTAGGGGTCTGCGGTACCAGAAATTTAAGGTCAGTAAGGTTCAGTACGGTAAATATTTTTGTACCTCGGTTTTCGGTACGAAATCAGTTCAGTACGCTGTAATAAAATAGCCGAAATTTGTCATAGCCTAAGTGTATTTGGAAACCAAATAGAACAAATACTGAAAAAAGATTTTAAAAGAAAAACATACAGGCAGACATAAAAATGTATTTAGGCAAGCTTTTGATTATAATTAAATACATGTTGTATTAATTATAAATTATAGCCTCGAACAACTTTTAAATCTTGTAACCAAGTAACACAACAGAATACAAATTTTTATTAGAATCAGATGACGATACTCAGCAGACGTCGATGTTGTAACCTACTCGTCATAACAGAAGTCGACGGCAATGGCGGTTCATCAAGAATCAAGAATCCATCACAATCACTCATTGTTTGTTTTAAATAGCAAAACTATAAAGGCTATCACAAAACTTGTTCAAAACATTTTATCAACAAAGACGACGCGCGATCACTCTAAGTGGAAGTGGTGATTACGTCCAAACGTCATCGAAAACACAATGATTATACCTAGAAAGTGAATATCAGTAGTCATGCCGCGCGCTTTGGGTCTAACATTGGTCTTATGGAGAATAGATTAACATGGGGTCTTATGGAGAATAGATTAACATGGACTCTTACGGAGAATAGAATAACATGGGCTCTTATGAGGAATGGAATTAGGGTGTAATTGCCTCCCTCTGTGGCTCTTTTGCTACCCTCTGTGGTTGATTATTTATCTTTTGCATCTCTCTGTGTTTAATTATCTACAGTTTTTGGTAATTAATTGATCCTCGTGTCCTTCTGTTGTTAAGCATCTAGCCTTCTGTGGTAATTATTTGACCCTCGTGTCCTCGTGACCCTGTTGGTAATCATCTAACCCTCTGTACATCTAACCTCCACATCCTTCACCCCCTTCTGCGTATCTATCTACAGTTCCTGTTCTCTCAGCTGGTGGGTGTAACACTTTAAGTAACCCTATTGACTAGTATGTTGATTCGCGTCCTTCTGCTGTTAATCATCTAGCCTTCAGTGGTAATTATCTGACCCTCATGTCCTTCTGCTGTTAATCATCTAGCCTTCTGTACATCTAACCACAACATCCTCAACATAGTCTCTGTCAGCAAACTCGTTGTAACTAGTTGTTACCTGTGGGCTCTGTGATTGAAAGAGACATAGCCCCCACCACAATACCTGCTATCTTGCCGCGCATTTTCTCTCTCTCTTTGCTCCCTGCTCCCGTTGCGATCGGACGTGTTTTTGCGCTGCTCCGTTCGTTGCGTTTTGCAAAGATTAAACTTGAGCGTTTGCTCCCCATAGCGGCTTCACTTTTCCTAACCTCACTTTTTGCTTTGTATTTTACATAACCTCACTTTTAATTTGTTTTATTCTGCGTAACATAACCTCACTTTTTATTATAGTAATCTTGCGTGTCGTGTGATTTTAGCGTTATCTGACTTGCTAGTGTACAATAACATCAGTTTCTTGTTTGTTCTGGCTAAAGTAATGTTGTGTTGACTAACATAACCTCACACCCAGTAACCTCAGTTTCTTGTGTCAAGAGTTGTGTCGTACTTGTATTTGTTGACTGACATAACCTTACATCTGTAACCTTTGAGAGTTACCATAACCTCACCTCCTTGTTCTTTAATACAGTAACTTCATCATTTTTGTTTTACTTGGTAGTGTTGTGTTTGTATGTGTCGGCTAAAATAACCTCACCCCCCAGTAACCTTTGAGAGTCACAAAAGCCTTATTTTCTTGTATCAAGAGTGGTTTTGTGTGTTGTATTTAGTTGTTTGATTTGGCTAGATTAGTGTTTGTATGTGCTGACTAACATGCCGGTAACAGTAATCCCGCTTCCTTGTGTCAAGAGTTGTGTCGTACTTGTATGTGTTGACTGACAGTAATATCACTTTCTGTCCCTGTTCTTTATTAAGTAACTTCACCATTTTGTTTTACTTGGTAGTGACGTACTTGTATATGCTGACTAACATAACCTCAATCTCAACCATTTTCTTACCATAACCTAATATAACATAACCTCACTTTTTGCTTTGTATTTTACATAACCTCACTTTGTATTATAGTAATCTTGCGTGTCCTGTGATTTTTAGCATTATCTGACCTGCTAAAGTAACCTACTTTTTCTAACCTCACCCATTACACTCCAACTTTACTGTATTATATTAATTTTCCGTGCATGTTGTACTTCATTTTATTGTCTTGGCTAGATTAGTGTTGTGTTTATATTTAATTGTTTGATTTGGTAGTTTACAGTAAAGAAAGTAAACATACCCTCACTTCCTCGTGGCTAAAGTAGTGTTGTGTTGACTAACATAACAGTAACCTGATTTTTGGCCCTGGTTCTTTTGTACAGTAAATTCGCCTCAGCAATCTCACTTTCTATTATTGTTATTTTATGCAGTTTTGGCTGGAGCAGTTTTTGTATGTATTGACTAACATAACCTCACTTTTCCTAACCTCACATTCTTGTGTCAAGAGTAGTGTTGTGTTTGTATGTGCTGCTTAACAGTAATCTCACTTTTCTTTAATGCAGTTTTGGTTAGAGTGGTGTTTGCTACTTTCATTAGAGTTAACCTGTAGTTCTGGCTTGACTTGCGTAGTCTGTGTGTTAGTGTTTTTCTGACTTGCGTAGTAATACAGAGGTACTGTGCTCTTTTGTAGATCCTCTGTACCTGTTCTTTTAGAGAACCTGATCGGTGACTTTAAAGTATCAGTTCCAAGTGTTACAGTTACATCATATATCTTGTTCATTTAATATCGATGAAGACTGCCACAAAGTAACAGTTCCAAAAAGTAACCGTTCCAATAAAGTAACAGGTCCAACACTACCCATTCCCATTCCCACAGTTTTCAAGGTAACAGGTCCAAAAGTATCAGTTTCAGTAGATCAAACAGTGAAAAAGTAACAGGTCCACTCTCTATATATATCTCTTGCAACAAGCTCTAGTTCTTCAGTCTGATTTCAGTCGTGACGCTGATCAGACGTGTTTTGTGCTGCTCTTGCGTAAGTGTTCTCTTGCGCAGATTATTATTGATTCTGCGTAATTCAGTTATATCCGTGTGAGTTTGACTCTGTTCGGGGTACTTGCTGTTTTAAGCGTTAACACAGTTTAGCTTGTTTTCAGTATTCAATTCTCTGTTGAAGGATGGATGTTTCTAAAAAATACCCTCAAAACCCGGTACATTTAATTAGTAAAGATGAAACCTACGTTAATCACTTTAGACTTTACGGGACTAACACTGTTTTCAAATTCACTAAACCTCCCAAGGGTATCTCTGAGTTTGATTGGATTCGTAAAGGTTTTAATCAAATTGTAGAGACATCCAAAGCCAACGTTGCACCCACTGATTATCTAGGGTTTAAATTACAGTCTATAAATTTAAAAAGTGCTGAACCGGGATACGTATCGTTGAGACCGGTCTCTGAAGTTAGCGGTGATGTTCTCTGGGATATTTTCGGGGGCATAATTCAAAGCAATGCGCAAACTATAACCTCTAGTGACACGTTTAGGGTTGATGTTACGAGGATTAACGTCCCCGTAGGTAAAGGAAGGGCAAGACCCGACTTTTACAATACCTTTGATGAAGAATCTAAAGCTAGGAAGGGTATTGTAGTAATTAATAATAAAGACAATTTATGTTTGGCTAGAGCGTTGGTAGTAGGCAAAGCGTATGCGAAAAATGATCCTCAGATCTACGCTATTCGAAAAGACAAGGGTAAAAGACAAACTTTCAGAGCTAATAAGCTCATAGCAAAAACCCGTGTAGAAATGCCCGAGGAGGGTGCAGGCATCCCCGAGCTTGAAAAATTCCAGTCCCATCTTAAAAAATACAAAATTACCGTCTACAACTACGACAAGAAAGGCCGGGATGTTTACTTTGAAGGAGGTAATGAAGACGCTAAATTAAAAATTAACCTTCTTTTTCACAACGGTCATTATAATGTAATTACAAACTTAACTGCTGCGTTTGTTTGCAATTTCTTTTGTGAAGCCTGTCATATTCCCTATAGCAACAGACATGAGCATCGGTGCTCTAACAGATGCTTGTCCTGTCATACCATCTCCCCGCCCTGTAAACTAGAACACGGAGGCATCACATGCCGTTTTTGCAACCGCTCCTTCAAAAATGAGCGGTGTTTAGTAGCTCATCAAGGGCAAATTTGTAAAACTGTAAAACTCTGCCGTGACTGTAAGAAAATGATTTATCCAAAAAGACGTAAGACAGCTCATGTATGCGGAGAAGTTTTCTGTAAGCCCTGTGAAGCGTTCAAAGACCCAGCGCATCAGTGTTTCATGAGGGTAGATAGGAGAACACCGAAAGACCGTGATTTTTTGTTTATTTTCTTTGACTTGGAAACAAGGCAAGACGAGTCTCTCCCCTCTGACCCTGATAAAAAAGTACATCAAGTAAACTTGTGCGTCACACAACAGTACTGCTTTAAATGTATTAATGGGGGTGAGTGTGAAACTTGCTCGGAACGGCAAAGGGTATTTGAAAAAGAACCGGTAAAACACTTCATGAACTATATCATGGGAATTAGAAAAAAATTTAAAGATGTCTGTGTAATTGCCCACAACGGGCAAGGTTTTGATTTCCAATTCATACTACAGTATATTATGGAAGAAACTAAATTTACACCAAAAATAACTCCTCGGGGAACTAAAGCTATTTTGATTGAAGTAGCCAACGTAAGGTTTGTGGACTCACTGAGCTATTTTCCCATGGCCCTCTCTGCACTCCCTAAAGCCTTTGACCTGCCTCCCGAGAAAAAGAAGGGCTACTTTCCCCACCTCTTCAACACTCTAGCGAACCAAAATTATGTAGGCCCTATGCCCGACAAAAAATACTACTGTCCGGAATCAATGTTTGAGAAACCACACAAGGCCTTTGAAGAATGGTATGACGAACGAGTCGCTGAAGACTACGTGTTTGATTTTAAGAAGGAAATCTTGGAGTACTATATTTCAGACGTGGAGATTTTAGCTCAGGCATGTATTAAATTTAGAGCCTTACTTCTTCAAGAATGTAACGTAGATCCTTTTCTCGAGGCTATAACAATCGCCAGTGCATGTAACTTGGCCTTCCGCCGTAACTTCTTAAAAGAAAATACTATTGGACTAATACCAAAATCAGGGTACCGACTTGCAGACAATCAGTCAGCTGTTGCTTTACAGTGGTTAACATGGGAGGAGGAGAAACGTGGAGTAAAGATTCAACATGCGGGCCGGGGCAGAGAAGCTAAAATTAATGGACTAAAAGTAGATGGGTTTGACGGGGAACGAATTTATGAGTTCCACGGATGCTACTGGCACGGCTGCCCAAAATGTTATCAATATAGCAGAGAAGAACCTCTGCCGGAGGATCCCTCAGACAGTTTGCATCTCCGTTACGAGAGAACCAAATCCAAAATGGTAAAATTTAATAGCTATGAAGTTGTAGAGATGTGGGAGTGTGAATTTAGAGCTTTGAAAAAGGACAAAAAACTAAATCACTTGAACCAACTGTCCATTCTAAACACACTTCCGCTTAATCCTAGGGATTCCTTCTTTGGAGGCAGAACGGGTAATACTAAAACGTATTGTAAATGTGAAGAGGGAGAATCAATCCAATACGTTGATGTTTGCTCCCTTTATCCGTTTGTGAATAAATATTGTAAGTATCCCGTTGGTCATCCTACTGTTTACGTTGGAAATGAGTGCCGAGAGAGAGGCCTTGAAGTAGAGGGCTTGTTGAAATGTAAAATTCTACCTCCTTACAACTTGTATCATCCCGTACTCCCCGCTAAAATGAATAATAAATTGATGTTTGTTTTGTGTAGAACTTGCGGTGAGACTTTAAACCAAAGGGAATGTTTTCATGATAGTGAGGAAAGGGCAATGGTAGGTACATGGACCATGGATGAAATTAGAAAAGCTGTAGAAAAAGGCTATGTGATCTTGGACATGTACGAGTTGTGGGAGTACGAGGTAGCCACATACGAGAAAGATGGACTTTTTACCGATTTTATTAATAAATTCTTGAAAGTAAAGCAGGAAGCCTCAGGGTATCCCGCATGGTGTAATACCGAAGAGGACAAAGACAAGTATGTTTCTGATTTCTTTGAGCGTGAGGGTATTCAAATGGAGAAAGACAAAATTACTAAAAATGGAGGACTCAGGTCAGTAGCTAAATTAATGTTAAATTCATTCTGGGGCAAGTTCGGTCAACGAGAAAACATGACAAAAACTGCAATCGTGAGAGACTCTAAAGAATTATTCAATTCGTTAACTCAACCAGGAAAGGAAGTAAAGTTTGTTGAAGTAATTAACCAAGAGGTTTTATTAGTTAATTGGCAGAATGTTGATGATGCCGGTGAGGCTCTAAAGACTGTAAATGTTGTAATTGCGGCCTACACCACTGCTCATGCCAGGCTTAAACTGTATGAACACTTAGATGCCCTTGGAGGTCAAGTCCTTTACTATGACACGGACTCGTGTATTTATCTATACAGGGGAGGACTGTACAGGGTCCCTACAGGAGATTACCTCGGGGAAATGACGGACGAATTGGCGAGTGAGTACGGGCCCGGCTCTTATATCTTAGAGTTTGTTTCTGGGGGACCAAAGACCTACGCATACCTTGTCTGGTCAGCCAAAAAGCAAAAACTACAAACTGTGTGTAAAATAAAAGGCCTCACCCTTAACATGAAGACTTCCGAAACATTAAATTTTGAACAATTGAAAAAGATGGTCCTTAGTGAAGCAGCTGAAATTTTAGAAATTGAAGAAAACAGAATCAGGAGAACAAAGAGACGAGAAGTCGTTACAGTAAGTGAAATTAAAAAGTTTAAAATTACAGGACCCAAGAGAAGATTTAATGATGATCACGACACCCTGCCTTTCGGCTTTAAAAAACAAAGAGTTGCTTAATGGAGCTGTCACTCACACGGGTACTGAGTGTATATACCTCTAAACATCAGCTCTATTAACTCATTCTGTTCTGAGACGCGGTAGTGAACGGACGTGTCTGTGTCTGTTACTGTTTTATCTTGTTTGTCTCTTCTTGTAGAATGTCTGCTGAAAATAATACACTCCCTATTCAAGGGGTGTTTTTGAAGTTTATATCTAAAAGGAAGTTAAATGAAAATTCAAAGTTTCGCATTAAATCCTCAGAGTATGAGTTCTTTCTTACTGGGCCAATAAACGTATCGGAATGGCCTGTAGTGTTTTCGGAGTACATAGTAGATAAAATAACGGAGAACTCCTCATCAAACACCTACATTGGAGTATCAATAAAGTACGGTGATATCTCAGGAAATATACCATTCTTTCCTTTAGGGAATCTAACACCAACAGTCTTTGATGATCACTTTGAAAACATATTCTGTAACGTTAAGAAACTATCTGGTGTTTTACGTCTTGAAGTAACACTTGTCTCAATTCCGTGTTGCTACCTTCGATGAAGGTAGCACCTTTCCTTACGGAGCAATGTTACTCCTGTATATACCAAATGTCACTAGTACAGTTCATCATTCTGCTTCAAGACGCAGTACTGATCAGACGTTCTTCTGCGCTCCTTTTGCCTGTACTATTGAGTAAATTGTGACATGGCTGCCAAGTTCTATACATTCAATAACAAACCGGTATTGGTTCTGTTTGATAGTGAAGGAAAGCCATGGTTTAAAGCTAGAGACGTAGCTACTGCTCTAAAGCATGTTAATGGCTGGAGTGCAGTTCGGAAACATGTAGATAGCAGTGATAAATTAACTGTTGGAAGTTTTTCCGACGCTCAAAAACAGGGCGTTGGGCCGATTGAGAAAACAACGGTTTTCATAAATGAAGCCGGATTATGTTCTTTGATGTTAAAATCAACTACTCCTGAAGCAAGACTGTTAGTAAGAAGTCTGTTGCCGGAGAAGTTTTACCTTACTTACACAAATATGAAAGATGAAAGTTCACTTTAAATGTAGTTTTTCTTTAAAATCACAAGTTCCCACTGTATGTGTGTGTGTGTGTGTGTGTGTGTGAATGAAGGTCACTGGCGTGGGTGACGAAAAGCCCCGTAAACCTGAATGAAGGTCACTGGCGTGGGTGACGAAAAGCCCCGTAAACCTGAATGTGTGATGAAGGGTTTAGTAGATTGAGGCGCCGGGCTAACACCCCGGCTACTCCTTCGAACAACCCGGTGTGAATGAAGGACTTTGTACATTGAGGAGCCTGGCCAACACCCTGGCTACTCCTTGGAACGGTCCGGTGGGTAAAAAAAAGTATAAAAAGTAAAATCCAAAAAATAAACGGAGGAGACAACTATTTTGTTTTTGGAAGGTCTCCACGAGTCATGGCGGTGGAGGGGCCATGACTTCACTAAAAATTCTCTGTTTATCTTAGTAAATGTAGAGTTTAAAGGTGTTAAAATGAACGGACTTTGTCTAAGTAAATGACCGCCTTCCTCATACACAATGAACGGATTGACAGAGAATACAAAAAATATAAAAAGGAGGTAGCATTTTTGTTATGGAGTGGCTACCACAGTGAGAGGCGATGGTCGGGGCCTCTCACCCCAGAGGTTAGGCCTCCAGGGGAAGCTCTGGGTAACCAAAAAGAACGCGCCGACGCTCCTACGGCCTAGCCTAAAGGCTTACCGTGGTGTGGAAACGCGAGCGTTCAAAATTATTTCATTGGGGTTAGCTTTCTTGCTTGTCCATTTCTGCTAGTGTTCTGCTAGTATTCTCTCCTTTAAGTTACTGTTAGTAGAGGTTTTCCAAAATAATCCTGCTACCATAAGTATAAAGTTCCAAATATTCCTCAACGTAGAGTTTTTAAAGCAACTAATTACACCAAAAAGTCACATCTGAACTCTAAAATGTGTAATCTCTGTACCTTTTTAACTTTACAAAATACCCTACTGTCTCTTTTTACACAGTAGTTTTAATTCATAATCAGCGGGCCATGCATGTAGATAGGTCTATCCCATAGACCATCTACAAATGTAATTTTTATTAAAGGGGTGCAGGCAATGTAGTGATACTGACCAAATTAATAGGAAAAATCTAACTCCACCATTACGGTGGGGTTTGAAAGTAATACCATTACCACACCATATCCTACCCTGCCATTCCTCCCAATACCATATTCTACCCTACTATACCTCCCAATACCCTATCATACCATACCATACAATACCATACCATACCATACCCTACCCTACCATACCTCACCAAAGCCAAAACATCCTATACTAAAGTCACCATATCCTAACACCCCACCCAAATACCATACAATAACATACCCTACCCTACCATACCTCACCAAAGCCAAAACATCCTATACCAAAGTCACCATATCCTAGCACCCCACCCAAATACCATACAATAACATGACATACCACACCCTACCATGCCTCCCAATACCCTACCATGTCATACCATACCATACAATATCAATACCCTACCATAGCTCCCAACACCCACACCATATCAAACTACCAAATCCCATACCATACCATTACCCTGCCATACCCTACCCTACCATTCCTCCCAATAATATATTCTACCCCACCATACCTCCCAATGCCCTATCATACCATACCATACAATACAATACCCTTACCACACCATACCATACCCTACCATACCTCACCAAAACCATAACATCCTATACCAAAGCCACAATACCAATACCCCTACCAAAGTCACCATATCCTTACACCCCACCCAAATACCATACAATAACATGACATACCAAACCAATACCCCATCATACCATACCCTACCATACCATACCTCCCAATACCATATTCTACCCTACCATACAATACAATATCAACACCATACCATACAATACAATACCACACCATACCGTACCATACAATACCCTGCCATACCATAGTAATGTTATAGAAAGGGTACGGGAATTGCTCACCCCTGCTGGTTTTCATACTTTCCTTAACAGTCGGGGTACAAAATGTAACCAAAATACCTTCAGTTTATTTTATTAAAAGAGAGTCCCAATTCCAAACCCATGGAGTGAGGGTATAGTTTTCTTGCCTGTCCATTTCTGCTGGTGTTTACAAGCCTCTTCTCTCCTTTAAGTTATTAGAGGTTTCTAAACAATTAAATGCATAGAAAGTTTCCCAAAGTAATTCTTTAGTAACACTTAATTTACAGGCATACACAACAGCTACAATTATTCACTCATAAAGCTAAAATCCAGTTAATTCCCCAATGCCTCAAGACAATGTTCCTAAATAACAGCTAAAACCCAGATAAAGCCTGATGCTCCTAAATAACAGGTAAAAGTCAACATACTTTACTATCAATTACTTTTCTTCATAACAGCTAAAAGTAGCCAGAGAGTCATTTTAGCGAAAGGGGGTGTATTTACCCCTTCAGTACATTCACGTTAAACAGTCAGTCAAAGTATAATTTATTTTGTGTTGGTTTGTCACTAATTTTCTTGTATGTGAGTTTGTTTCAATTACATATATTTTACAGTGGTATGGTTTAAGAGTAGCTGAGATCTTGGATGATGTAGAGAAAAAAGTGCTAGAATGTCGGGGTAAGGCACTGACACCCTTTAAACTATCAATCAAACACAGTTTACACCAATAAACCAGGCCTTTACTATATTTAACATAAAATCATAAGCTAAAACTTTCTAACACCCTGAAAAACTAGTACGACAGAGCTTGTAGTCTGTCCAGTTTTTGTAATGTTTCTTCTTTACAGAGTTTAAATTGTAGTGTGGGTTAATAAGTACCAACAAATCTCAAGATATTACATTTTAAAGTATAGCAACTGTCTTGATACTTACCCATAGTACAGGGTTTAGGTTTTGGTAAGATGTAGTGGAGGTTAACAGGTACGTACATTCCAAGTTTCATGTAAATAGGCCCTACCATTCTCAATAAATTACATTTCAAAGTATAGCTCCTGCAATTGTTTTGATGCTTACCTGCAGTACAAAGTTTAGGTTTTGGTAAGATGTAGTGGGGGTTAACAAGTACATACATACCAAGTTTAATGAGAATCAGCCAAGCCATTCTCAAAATATTACGTTTTAAAGTTTTACACCACCCACCATCCCTTAAACAACCCTTTCCTACCCTCCAACAATATTGAAAGTTAGAGGAGATTAACAAGTACCTGCATACCAAGTTTAATTAAAATAGGCCCAACGGTTCTTAAGATATTGATTTTTAAAGTATGGCTCCTTCAATTGTTTTGATACTTTCCCGCAGTACAGGGTTTAGGTTTTTGTAAGATGTAGCGGAGGTTAACAGGTACCCACATACCAAATTTAATTCATATCGGCCCAGCCGTTCTTGAGATATTAAATTTTGAAAATTTGCCCCTTCATTTTTTGAGATGCAACCCGCAAAATTTTGGTTAATATTTTTCATTTGGGTAGGTATACCCCGCGGGCGCCTACACTACGTAGTAGGCGAAATCTGTTGTCAGAATCGCTCTAGGACTTACCGTTTTCGAGATATTAGCGATTTTAGGATAATCAGACTCAAAAAAGAGAAGAAGAAGAAGGAAAAAGAGAGAAGCAGTGGCACGGAGTGGTGAGGGGGAGAGGGGAAGGTGAGGGGAGTAACATAGCATGCAGAAGAAGAAGAAATAAACCAGAGGAAGGCTGAGGGGGAGCGGGGGAGGGGGAAGGTGAGGGGTGAGAGGAAGAAGAACACGCAAGTGCTAACAGAAGTGATCAGTAGTCTACCCTATGATCCAGCCGTAACACGGTTTCTTATGGGGAAACGTGTTGCCAACCTAAGAAAATTGCAAAACAAAAAACATGACCTACATACCAGGGGTACCAACTTAAGAAAACAAAATACCTGTTGGCAACTTACGTCACGCTCACGTGACCAACCGAAAATTACGTCACGCTAAAGCATGGGCAGTGTTGCCAACAAATGAACATATATAAAAGAACAAAACATGTTAGCACTCACTCACAGCGTAGACTACTGATCACTTCTGTTAGCACTTGCGTGTTCTTCTTCCTCTCACCCCTCACCTTCCCCCTCCCCCGCTCCCCCTCAGCCTTCCTCTGGTTTATTTCTTCTTCTTCTGCATGCTATGTTACTCCCCTCACCTTCCCCTCTCCCCCTCACCACTCCGTGCCACTGCTTCTCTCTTTTTCCTTCTTCTTCTTCTCTTTTTTGAGTCTGATTATCCTAAAATCGCTAATATCTCGAAAACGGTAAGTCCTAGAGCGATTCTGACAACAGATTTCGCCTACTACGTAGTGTAGGCGCCCGCGGGGCATACCTACCCAAATGAAAAATATTAACCAAAATTTTGCGGGTTGCATCTCAAAAAATGAATGGGCAAATTTTCAAAATTTAATATCTCAAGAACGGCTGGGCCGATATGAATTAAATTTGGTATGTGGGTACCTGTTAACCTCCGCTACATCTTACAAAAACCTAAACCCTGTACTGCGGGAAAGTATCAAAACAATTGAAGGAGCCATACTTTAAAAATCAATATCTTAAGAACCGTTGGGCCTATTTTAATTAAACTTGGTATGCAGGTACTTGTTAATCTCCTCTAACTTTCAATATTGTTGGAGGGTAGGAAAGGGTTGTTTAAGGGATGGTGGGTGGTGTAAAACTTTAAAACGTAATATTTTGAGAATGGCTTGGCTGATTCTCATTAAACTTGGTATGTATGTACTTGTTAACCCCCACTACATCTTACCAAAACCTAAACTTTGTACTGCAGGTAAGCATCAAAACAATTGCAGGAGCTATACTTTGAAATGTAATTTATTGAGAATGGTAGGGCCTATTTACATGAAACTTGGAATGTACGTACCTGTTAACCTCCACTACATCTTACCAAAACCTAAACCCTGTACTATGGGTAAGTATCAAGACAGTTGCTATACTTTAAAATGTAATATCTTGAGATTTGTTGGTACTTATTAACCCACACTACAATTTAAACTCTGTAAAGAAGAAACATTACAAAAACTGGACAGACTACAAGCTCTGTCGTACTAGTTTTTCAGGGTGTTAGAAAGTTTTAGCTTATGATTTTATGTTAAATATAGTAAAGGCCTGGTTTATTGGTGTAAACTGTGTTTGATTGATAGTTTAAAGGGTGTCAGTGCCTTACCCCGACATTCTAGCACTTTTTTCTCTACATCATCCAAGATCTCAGCTACTCTTAAACCATACCACTGTAAAATATATGTAATTGAAACAAACTCACATACAAGAAAATTAGTGACAAACCAACACAAAATAAATTATACTTTGACTGACTGTTTAACGTGAATGTACTGAAGGGGTAAATACACCCCCTTTCGCTAAAATGACTCTCTGGCTACTTTTAGCTGTTATGAAGAAAAGTAATTGATAGTAAAGTATGTTGACTTTTACCTGTTATTTAGGAGCATCAGGCTTTATCTGGGTTTTAGCTGTTATTTAGGAACATTGTCTTGAGGCATTGGGGAATTAACTGGATTTTAGCTTTATGAGTGAATAATTGTAGCTGTTGTGTATGCCTGTAAATTAAGTGTTACTAAAGAATTACTTTGGGAAACTTTCTATGCATTTAATTGTTTAGAAACCTCTAATAACTTAAAGGAGAGAAGAGGCTTGTAAACACCAGCAGAAATGGACAGGCAAGAAAACTATACCCTCACTCCATGGGTTTGGAATTGGGACTCTCTTTTAATAAAATAAACTGAAGGTATTTTGGTTACATTTTGTACCCCGACTGTTAAGGAAAGTATGAAAACCAGCAGGGGTGAGCAATTCCCGTACCCTTTCTATAACATTACTATGGTATGGCAGGGTATTGTATGGTACGGTATGGTGTGGTATTGTATTGTATGGTATGGTGTTGATATTGTATTGTATGGTAGGGTAGAATATGGTATTGGGAGGTATGGTATGGTAGGGTATGGTATGATGGGGTATTGGTTTGGTATGTCATGTTATTGTATGGTATTTGGGTGGGGTGTAAGGATATGGTGACTTTGGTAGGGGTATTGGTATTGTGGCTTTGGTATAGGATGTTATGGTTTTGGTGAGGTATGGTAGGGTATGGTATGGTGTGGTAAGGGTATTGTATTGTATGGTATGGTATGATAGGGCATTGGGAGGTATGGTGGGGTAGAATATATTATTGGGAGGAATGGTAGGGTAGGGTATGGCAGGGTAATGGTATGGTATGGGATTTGGTAGTTTGATATGGTGTGGGTGTTGGGAGCTATGGTAGGGTATTGATATTGTATGGTATGGTATGACATGGTAGGGTATTGGGAGGCATGGTAGGGTGTGGTATGTCATGTTATTGTATGGTATTTGGGTGGGGTGCTAGGATATGGTGACTTTGGTATAGGATGTTTTGGCTTTGGTGAGGTATGGTAGGGTAGGGTATGTTATTGTATGGTATTTGGGTGGGGTGTTAGGATATGGTGACTTTAGTATAGGATGTTTTGGCTTTGGTGAGGTATGGTAGGGTAGGGTATGGTATGGTATGGTATTGTATGGTATGGTATGATAGGGTATTGGGAGGTATAGTAGGGTAGAATATGGTATTGGGAGGAATGGCAGGGTAGGATATGGTGTGGTAATGGTATTACTTTCAAACCCCACCGTAATGGTGGAGTTAGATTTTTCCTATTAATTTGGTCAGTATCACTACATTGCCTGCACCCCTTTAATAAAAATTACATTTGTAGATGGTCTATGGGATAGACCTATCTACATGCATGGCCCGCTGATTATGAATTAAAACTACTGTGTAAAAAGAGACAGTAGGGTATTTTGTAAAGTTAAAAAGGTACAGAGATTACACATTTTAGAGTTCAGATGTGACTTTTTGGTGTAATTAGTTGCTTTAAAAACTCTACGTTGAGGAATATTTGGAACTTTATACTTATGGTAGCAGGATTATTTTGGAAAACCTCTACTAACAGTAACTTAAAGGAGAGAATACTAGCAGAACACTAGCAGAAATGGACAAGCAAGAAAGCTAACCCCAATGAAATAATTTTGAACGCTCGCGTTTCCACACCACGGTAAGCCTTTAGGCTAGGCCGTAGGAGCGTCGGCGCGTTCTTTTTGGTTACCCAGAGCTTCCCCTGGAGGCCTAACCTCTGGGGTGAGAGGCCCCGACCATCGCCTCTCACTGTGGTAGCCACTCCATAACAAAAATGCTACCTCCTTTTTATATTTTTTGTATTCTCTGTCAATCCGTTCATTGTGTATGAGGAAGGCGGTCATTTACTTAGACAAAGTCCGTTCATTTTAACACCTTTAAACTCTACATTTACTAAGATAAACAGAGAATTTTTAGTGAAGTCATGGCCCCTCCACCGCCATGACTCGTGGAGACCTTCCAAAAACAAAATAGTTGTCTCCTCCGTTTATTTTTTGGATTTTACTTTTTATACTTTTTTTTACCCACCGGACCGTTCCAAGGAGTAGCCAGGGTGTTGGCCAGGCTCCTCAATGTACAAAGTCCTTCATTCACACCGGGTTGTTCGAAGGAGTAGCCGGGGTGTTAGCCCGGCGCCTCAATCTACTAAACCCTTCATCACACATTCAGGTTTACGGGGCTTTTCGTCACCCACGCCAGTGACCTTCATTCAGGTTTACGGGGCTTTTTGTCACCCACGCCAGTGACCTTCATTCACACACACACACACACACACACACACATACAGTGGGAACTTGTGATTTTAAAGAAAAACTACATTTAAAGTGAACTTTCATCTTTCATATTTGTGTAAGTAAGGTAAAACTTCTCCGGCAACAGACTTCTTACTAACAGTCTTGCTTCAGGAGTAGTTGATTTTAACATCAAAGAACATAATCCGGCTTCATTTATGAAAACCGTTGTTTTCTCAATCGGCCCAACGCCCTGTTTTTGAGCGTCGGAAAAACTTCCAACAGTTAATTTATCACTGCTATCTACATGTTTCCGAACTGCACTCCAGCCATTAACATGCTTTAGAGCAGTAGCTACGTCTCTAGCTTTAAACCATGGCTTTCCTTCACTATCAAACAGAACCAATACCGGTTTGTTATTGAATGTATAGAACTTGGCAGCCATGTCACAATTTACTCAATAGTACAGGCAAAAGGAGCGCAGAAGAACGTCTGATCAGTACTGCGTCTTGAAGCAGAATGATGAACTGTACTAGTGACATTTGGTATATACAGGAGTAACATTGCTCCGTAAGGAAAGGTGCTACCTTCATCGAAGGTAGCAACACGGAATTGAGACAAGTGTTACTTCAAGACGTAAAACACCAGATAGTTTCTTAACGTTACAGAATATGTTTTCAAAGTGATCATCAAAGACTGTTGGTGTTAGATTCCCTAAAGGAAAGAATGGTATATTTCCTGAGATATCACCGTACTTTATTGATACTCCAATGTAGGTGTTTGATGAGGAGTTCTCCGTTATTTTATCTACTATGTACTCCGAAAACACTACAGGCCATTCCGATACGTTTATTGGCCCAGTAAGAAAGAACTCATACTCTGAGGATTTAATGCGAAACTTTGAATTTTCATTTAACTTCCTTTTAGATATAAACTTCAAAAACACCCCTTGAATAGGGAGTGTATTATTTTCAGCAGACATTCTACAAGAAGAGACAAACAAGATAAAACAGTAACAGACACAGACACGTCCGTTCACTACCGCGTCTCAGAACAGAATGAGTTAATAGAGCTGATGTTTAGAGGTATATACACTCAGTACCCGTGTGAGTGACAGCTCCATTAAGCAACTCTTTGTTTTTTAAAGCCGAAAGGCAGGGTGTCGTGATCATCATTAAATCTTCTCTTGGGTCCTGTAATTTTAAACTTTTTAATTTCACTTACTGTAACGACTTCTCGTCTCTTTGTTCTCCTGATTCTGTTTTCTTCAATTTCTAAAATTTCAGCTGCTTCACTAAGGACCATCTTTTTCAATTGTTCAAAATTTAATGTTTCGGAAGTCTTCATGTTAAGGGTGAGGCCTTTTATTTTACACACAGTTTGTAGTTTTTGCTTTTTGGCTGACCAGACAAGGTATGCGTAGGTCTTTGGTCCCCCAGAAACAAACTCTAAGATATAAGAGCCGGGCCCGTACTCACTCGCCAATTCGTCCGTCATTTCCCCGAGGTAATCTCCTGTAGGGACCCTGTACAGTCCTCCCCTGTATAGATAAATACACGAGTCCGTGTCATAGTAAAGGACTTGACCTCCAAGGGCATCTAAGTGTTCATACAGTTTAAGCCTGGCATGAGCAGTGGTGTAGGCCGCAATTACAACATTTACAGTCTTTAGAGCCTCACCGGCATCATCAACATTCTGCCAATTAACTAATAAAACCTCTTGGTTAATTACTTCAACAAACTTTACTTCCTTTCCTGGTTGAGTTAACGAATTGAATAATTCTTTAGAGTCTCTCACGATTGCAGTTTTTGTCATGTTTTCTCGTTGACCGAACTTGCCCCAGAATGAATTTAACATTAATTTAGCTACTGACCTGAGTCCTCCATTTTTAGCAATTTTGTCTTTCTCCATTTGAATACCCTCACGCTCAAAGAAATCAGAAACATACTTGTCTTTGTCCTCTTCGGTATTACACCATGCGGGATACCCTGAGGCTTCCTGCTTTACTTTCAAGAATTTATTAATAAAATCGGTAAAAAGTCCATCTTTCTCGTATGTGGCTACCTCGTACTCCCACAACTCGTACATGTCCAAGATCACATAGCCTTTTTCTACAGCTTTTCTAATTTCATCCATGGTCCATGTACCTACCATTGCCCTTTCCTCACTATCATGAAAACATTCCCTTTGGTTTAAAGTCTCACCGCAAGTTCTACACAAAACAAACATCAATTTATTATTCATTTTAGCGGGGAGTACGGGATGATACAAGTTGTAAGGAGGTAGAATTTTACATTTCAACAAGCCCTCTACTTCAAGGCCTCTCTCTCGGCACTCATTTCCAACGTAAACAGTAGGATGACCAACGGGATACTTACAATATTTATTCACAAACGGATAAAGGGAGCAAACATCAACGTATTGGATTGATTCTCCCTCTTCACATTTACAATACGTTTTAGTATTACCCGTTCTGCCTCCAAAGAAGGAATCCCTAGGATTAAGCGGAAGTGTGTTTAGAATGGACAGTTGGTTCAAGTGATTTAGTTTTTTGTCCTTTTTCAAAGCTCTAAATTCACACTCCCACATCTCTACAACTTCATAGCTATTAAATTTTACCATTTTGGATTTGGTTCTCTCGTAACGGAGATGCAAACTGTCTGAGGGATCCTCCGGCAGAGGTTCTTCTCTGCTATATTGATAACATTTTGGGCAGCCGTGCCAGTAGCATCCGTGGAACTCATAAATTCGTTCCCCGTCAAACCCATCTACTTTTAGTCCATTAATTTTAGCTTCTCTGCCCCGGCCCGCATGTTGAATCTTTACTCCACGTTTCTCCTCCTCCCATGTTAACCACTGTAAAGCAACAGCTGACTGATTGTCTGCAAGTCGGTACCCTGATTTTGGTATTAGTCCAATAGTATTTTCTTTTAAGAAGTTACGGCGGAAGGCCAAGTTACATGCACTGGCGATTGTTATAGCCTCGAGAAAAGGATCTACGTTACATTCTTGAAGAAGTAAGGCTCTAAATTTAATACATGCCTGAGCTAAAATCTCCACGTCTGAAATACAGTACTCCAAGATTTCCTTCTTAAAATCAAACACGTAGTCTTCAGCGACTCGTTCGTCATACCATTCTTCAAAGGCCTTGTGTGGTTTCTCAAACATTGATTCCGGACAGTAGTATTTTTTGTCGGGCATAGGGCCTACATAATTTTGGTTCGCTAGAGTGTTGAAGAGGTGGGGAAAGTAGCCCTTCTTTTTCTCGGGAGGCAGGTCAAAGGCTTTAGGGAGTGCAGAGAGGGCCATGGGAAAATAGCTCAGTGAGTCCACAAACCTTACGTTGGCTACTTCAATCAAAATAGCTTTAGTTCCCCGAGGAGTTATTTTTGGTGTAAATTTAGTTTCTTCCATAATATACTGTAGTATGAATTGGAAATCAAAACCTTGCCCGTTGTGGGCAATTACACAGACATCTTTAAATTTTTTTCTAATTCCCATGATATAGTTCATGAAGTGTTTTACCGGTTCTTTTTCAAATACCCTTTGCCGTTCCGAGCAAGTTTCACACTCACCCCCATTAATACATTTAAAGCAGTACTGTTGTGTGACGCACAAGTTTACTTGATGTACTTTTTTATCAGGGTCAGAGGGGAGAGACTCGTCTTGCCTTGTTTCCAAGTCAAAGAAAATAAACAAAAAATCACGGTCTTTCGGTGTTCTCCTATCTACCCTCATGAAACACTGATGCGCTGGGTCTTTGAACGCTTCACAGGGCTTACAGAAAACTTCTCCGCATACATGAGCTGTCTTACGTCTTTTTGGATAAATCATTTTCTTACAGTCACGGCAGAGTTTTACAGTTTTACAAATTTGCCCTTGATGAGCTACTAAACACCGCTCATTTTTGAAGGAGCGGTTGCAAAAACGGCATGTGATGCCTCCGTGTTCTAGTTTACAGGGCGGGGAGATGGTATGACAGGACAAGCATCTGTTAGAGCACCGATGCTCATGTCTGTTGCTATAGGGAATATGACAGGCTTCACAAAAGAAATTGCAAACAAACGCAGCAGTTAAGTTTGTAATTACATTATAATGACCGTTGTGAAAAAGAAGGTTAATTTTTAATTTAGCGTCTTCATTACCTCCTTCAAAGTAAACATCCCGGCCTTTCTTGTCGTAGTTGTAGACGGTAATTTTGTATTTTTTAAGATGGGACTGGAATTTTTCAAGCTCGGGGATGCCTGCACCCTCCTCGGGCATTTCTACACGGGTTTTTGCTATGAGCTTATTAGCTCTGAAAGTTTGTCTTTTACCCTTGTCTTTTCGAATAGCGTAGATCTGAGGATCATTTTTCGCATACGCTTTGCCTACTACCAACGCTCTAGCCAAACATAAATTGTCTTTATTATTAATTACTACAATACCCTTCCTAGCTTTAGATTCTTCATCAAAGGTATTGTAAAAGTCGGGTCTTGCCCTTCCTTTACCTACGGGGACGTTAATCCTCGTAACATCAACCCTAAACGTGTCACTAGAGGTTATAGTTTGCGCATTGCTTTGAATTATGCCCCCGAAAATATCCCAGAGAACATCACCGCTAACTTCAGAGACCGGTCTCAACGATACGTATCCCGGTTCAGCACTTTTTAAATTTATAGACTGTAATTTAAACCCTAGATAATCAGTGGGTGCAACGTTGGCTTTGGATGTCTCTACAATTTGATTAAAACCTTTACGAATCCAATCAAACTCAGAGATACCCTTGGGAGGTTTAGTGAATTTGAAAACAGTGTTAGTCCCGTAAAGTCTAAAGTGATTAACGTAGGTTTCATCTTTACTAATTAAATGTACCGGGTTTTGAGGGTATTTTTTAGAAACATCCATCCTTCAACAGAGAATTGAATACTGAAAACAAGCTAAACTGTGTTAACGCTTAAAACAGCAAGTACCCCGAACAGAGTCAAACTCACACGGATATAACTGAATTACGCAGAATCAATAATAATCTGCGCAAGAGAACACTTACGCAAGAGCAGCACAAAACACGTCTGATCAGCGTCACGACTGAAATCAGACTGAAGAACTAGAGCTTGTTGCAAGAGATATATATAGAGAGTGGACCTGTTACTTTTTCACTGTTTGATCTACTGAAACTGATACTTTTGGACCTGTTACCTTGAAAACTGTGGGAATGGGAATGGGTAGTGTTGGACCTGTTACTTTATTGGAACGGTTACTTTTTGGAACTGTTACTTTGTGGCAGTCTTCATCGATATTAAATGAACAAGATATATGATGTAACTGTAACACTTGGAACTGATACTTTAAAGTCACCGATCAGGTTCTCTAAAAGAACAGGTACAGAGGATCTACAAAAGAGCACAGTACCTCTGTATTACTACGCAAGTCAGAAAAACACTAACACACAGACTACGCAAGTCAAGCCAGAACTACAGGTTAACTCTAATGAAAGTAGCAAACACCACTCTAACCAAAACTGCATTAAAGAAAAGTGAGATTACTGTTAAGCAGCACATACAAACACAACACTACTCTTGACACAAGAATGTGAGGTTAGGAAAAGTGAGGTTATGTTAGTCAATACATACAAAAACTGCTCCAGCCAAAACTGCATAAAATAACAATAATAGAAAGTGAGATTGCTGAGGCGAATTTACTGTACAAAAGAACCAGGGCCAAAAATCAGGTTACTGTTATGTTAGTCAACACAACACTACTTTAGCCACGAGGAAGTGAGGGTATGTTTACTTTCTTTACTGTAAACTACCAAATCAAACAATTAAATATAAACACAACACTAATCTAGCCAAGACAATAAAATGAAGTACAACATGCACGGAAAATTAATATAATACAGTAAAGTTGGAGTGTAATGGGTGAGGTTAGAAAAAGTAGGTTACTTTAGCAGGTCAGATAATGCTAAAAATCACAGGACACGCAAGATTACTATAATACAAAGTGAGGTTATGTAAAATACAAAGCAAAAAGTGAGGTTATGTTATATTAGGTTATGGTAAGAAAATGGTTGAGATTGAGGTTATGTTAGTCAGCATATACAAGTACGTCACTACCAAGTAAAACAAAATGGTGAAGTTACTTAATAAAGAACAGGGACAGAAAGTGATATTACTGTCAGTCAACACATACAAGTACGACACAACTCTTGACACAAGGAAGCGGGATTACTGTTACCGGCATGTTAGTCAGCACATACAAACACTAATCTAGCCAAATCAAACAACTAAATACAACACACAAAACCACTCTTGATACAAGAAAATAAGGCTTTTGTGACTCTCAAAGGTTACTGGGGGGTGAGGTTATTTTAGCCGACACATACAAACACAACACTACCAAGTAAAACAAAAATGATGAAGTTACTGTATTAAAGAACAAGGAGGTTATGGTAACTCTCAAAGGTTACAGATGTAAGGTTATGTCAGTCAACAAATACAAGTACGACACAACTCTTGACACAAGAAACTGAGGTTACTGGGTGTGAGGTTATGTTAGTCAACACAACATTACTTTAGCCAGAACAAACAAGAAACTGATGTTATTGTACACTAGCAAGTCAGATAACGCTAAAATCACACGACACGCAAGATTACTATAATAAAAAGTGAGGTTATGTTACGCAGAATAAAACAAATTAAAAGTGAGGTTATGTAAAATACAAAGCAAAAAGTGAGGTTAGGAAAAGTGAAGCCGCTATGGGGAGCAAACGCTCAAGTTTAATCTTTGCAAAACGCAACGAACGGAGCAGCGCAAAAACACGTCCGATCGCAACGGGAGCAGGGAGCAAAGAGAGAGAGAAAATGCGCGGCAAGATAGCAGGTATTGTGGTGGGGGCTATGTCTCTTTCAATCACAGAGCCCACAGGTAACAACTAGTTACAACGAGTTTGCTGACAGAGACTATGTTGAGGATGTTGTGGTTAGATGTACAGAAGGCTAGATGATTAAGGGGAGCAGACACATTTAAAATAAATTTTTTGGGGTTTTTTAACTTTATACATCGTTGGATAGCTCAACATTTCCCCTTTACAATGATATATAACATAATGGTGATTTAATTCGGCTTAGAAACAAAAAAAAATAAAATTTGAAAGCTTGCACACTTATGTTTGCTTACACAACGCCACTGCTGAGCCAGCGCACTTCGTATAAACTAGTTGTAATATTGCACTTAATACAGTATTACTGCTTTCTGTCAACTGAAGAAGAAGAACGATATTTGTAAGGCACTGGAATCAGCCGTGGACTGTTTTGACAGTGAGATTGTTGTTGTTTTGTTCATTGGTTATGTTTATGTTTATGTTTCATTCTGAACAAAGTAAAGCAGTGTTGTGGTAATTTAATAGTGAGTCTTTTGTGGATTATAGTGCTGTGGTTATATTAGTTTTGTGATTTACAATGCCAAGACAGGGTAAGGTATTTAAGAAGAGGAAAAGCTTTGGCTGGCAGACAAAAAGTGATGAAAACAAAAAGCCTTCTGTGCAACCTAGGCCTAGGCCTACTAGTGATCAAAGCAATTCCTCAGATTCTAAGGTGGAAAGTACCTCTAAGGTCAAACTTAGCAGTAATAGGCCTAATGAATATAATCAATTTGACAATGATAGCTTAAAATATGACATATTGGACCTGGGAGTGGTAGAAAAATTAATTACGGAGCTGGCAGTTTGCAAGTACTGCAACGGTTCTTTGGCTTTGTCCGTAGAGAAACGAATCGGTCTCGCTTTCACTCTAAATTTGAACTGCACAAACATAGACTGTAAGAAGAAAGTAAGTGAGAGGAATAGCAAACTCACCAAAGTAAAACTAGGCTTAGAAGATGTATAAAACCGAGTGTACGATGTAAATATTCGTTTTGTGTATGCCCTGCGTAGCATAGGAGTCGGACAAGAGACTGGGGAAGTGTTCGCGGGTGTAATGAATTTGCCTAAACCATCCAAGTTTGCTAAATACAACAAAATGCTACTACCCCTAGCAAAAATGGTGTGTGTAGAGTCGATGAAGGAAGCAGTGGAAAAGGCAGTGCAGCAAAATGATGGAGATCGTGATATCGCCTGTGCATTCGATGGTACGTGGCAGCGACGGGGATTTTCATCGCTCAATGGAGTTGTGTCAGCGATAAGCATCACTACAGGCCAAGTTTTAGATGTAGAAATTATGTCTAAATTCTGCATGTGCAAAACTAGGCTAGACAACAACCACAGTGACTCTTGCATTGCAAATTACTCCGGCACAAGTGGTGGAATGGAGGTTGAGGGGGTGAAGAAAATGTTTGCACGATCCAAGTGCAATTACGATGTACGTTACAAGTACTACTTAGGGGATGGTGACTGCAAAGGATATGCCACAGTATGTGCAGATCAACCATATGGGCCAGACTTTCACATTGACAAAATGGAATGCGTGGGCCATGTGCAGAAACGTATGGGCAAACGATTGAGAGACTATAAGAAAAAAAACTCACACAAAATTCTCGCCGATGGCAAAAGAATTGGTGGCAAAGGAAGGCTTACTGGTCATGCTATTGATAAAATCCAGATTTTCTATGGCATAGCCATAAGAAGAAATGCACAAGAAGGAGTGAAAGCCATGAAAACAGGAATATGGGCCGAATTTTGTCATTTAGGCTCAACTGACGAGGAACCGATGCATGAGCTGTGCCCGACTGGAAGCGAATCATGGTGTAAGTACCAAAAAGCAAAGGAGGATAAGGTTGAATATAAACATTCAGAACATACCCACCTTCCTGCAGCAGTCCTTAATGAAATCAAACCAATCTTCAAGGATCTAGCCAACCCTGTGCTGCTTGCAAAATGTGCACACGGCGGCACTCAAAATATGAGTGAATCATTGAATAATATCATATGGAGCCGTATACCTAAGAAGGTTTTTGTAAGAATTTCTACTTTACAGTTTGGGCTTTATGATGCCATTGCCCAGTACAACAAGGGAAATGTCTCCAAATGCATGATTTTCAAGCTAATGGGCCTACCTGCTGGGGAAAACTGTGTGCGTGCCATGAAGCTTCTTGATGCCCGTAGGATTCAAAAAGCAGAGAAAGCAATCGAGGAACTCCAAAAAAAGTGTAGACAACAAACCAGCCTCAAAAGGAGACAGCTAGAAGATCAGTTTGAAGAAGATGAAGACCCTGACAATCCATCCTACTGTCCAGGAGGCCACTGAAAGGTATTTTCATATTGATTTCTAACCAATCGCCATTGATTTTTGCCGTTTCCCGAAAGTTCATATTTTTACACTTTAGGTACATTTTTCTCTGGAAGTTTTGTTGCCATGGTAATGAAATTTTAAACACACACTTAGGCCATTATTGTACACATATAGACCAGAGCTTTTACCTCTAAGTCTTAAAAAAAAATTTTGTGCTGCTTTATAATTATATTTTTTATATTTTTTAACAATATTTGTTAAAAAAATCATAAATAAACAATAGATGACAATAAAATAAATCCCTCTGGTCTAAATGTGTACAAAGGTCCTATCTTAAAGTGTGCCAAATTTCAATGTTGTATCTTTAATAGTTTTTGAGAAAAATGTACCTGCGCCATAATGGCGGTATATGGGCGTTTAAAATTGGGCTGCTCCCCTTAACAGCAGAAGGACACGAGGGTCAGATAATTACCACTGAAGGCTAGATGATTAACAGCAGAAGGACGCGAATCAACATACCAGTCAATAGGGTTACTTAAAGTGTTACACCCACCAGCTGAGAGAACAGGAACTGTAGATAGATACGCAGAAGGGGGTGAAGGATGTGGAGGTTAGATGTACAGAGGGTTAGATGATTACCAACAGGGTCACGAGGACACGAGGGTCAAATAATTACCACAGAAGGCTAGATGCTTAACAACAGAAGGACACGAGGATCAATTAATTACCAAAAACTGTAGATAATTAAACACAGAGAGATGCAAAAGATAAATAATCAACCACAGAGGGTAGCAAAAGAGCCACAGAGGGAGGCAATTACACCCTAATTCCATTCCTCATAAGAGCCCATGTTATTCTATTCTCCGTAAGAGTCCATGTTAATCTATTCTCCATAAGACCCCATGTTAATCTATTCTCCATAAGACCAATGTTAGACCCAAAGCGCGCGGCATGACTACTAATATCAGAGAGGAAGAAATACGCAGTTTCTAAAATTATGAAATACGACATAAAATTATGAACCAATGTAGGCTAACTGTTTTTATTTGTTACAACAGTAGTGTGTGTAAAACATTTGTTTTTTTAATATTTAACCTAAACACTCTCCTAAACCGTTCATGGCATATTTAATATTTAATTCAAACATTTTCTTTCGTTTCGTTTAATTTCCATCCATAAAACGTTAGGAAGTGTCATACTGCCTATTAGGAAAATGTTATGATACGCCTGATTATTTGTGTTTTTTAATTTATGTATATGCTATCATGTTTGCATATCAAAATAAGTATCAACCTAGACCTTCTGCATGTTATTACTCTCTGAACACACGATCATAGATCAGAATGTATTTGCCAAATATTTGGTGATTTTAAGTAGTATCAAGGAAGTACTCATTTGAGGTTAGGGGGCCGTTATATAATCGGCAATGTACAACACAAAACAGTGTTATAATTTTGTTGATAAAAAACCCCCAAGATTTATGTGTTCATCCCTCAGTTTGATTTAAAAATGATTAATTGTCATTCAAATTCGGTTGTAGGTTTTAGTTTACGTTCATACCACCTCCATACACTGGCCATGTCTAGGCAAGCAAAGATGAGCGTGCTATTGTAAATGCGTAGTAGTTTGTTATTCTCGATGTTTATGTACATTATAAAATTACACGCAGATTAGTACGCAACTCGACAAAATGTTCGGCCAGTGTGTGGAGGCGGCTTTATCAATGCTGAAAAGGCATCTCATCATCATTCATGATCGTGAACCTATAAACTCGCGAATGCCGATCGAAGTTGAAAGTTGCTATCGTGAGCATAGGAACGTCACGTCGTGTAAATGGAATGTCAACGGACGAAAACGATGTTATGAATAAAACTGAAGGAAAAATGTAGTTGATAAACAGTGAATACTGATTTTTTGTAGTTGTAGGCTGTACCGTACCGACTTAGTACCGGCACCGTGTACTCACGTGTTTGTTTTCTATTAAGAAGACTAAAGTGTTGTGTCTAATAGTATGCTAATGACCGCCTATAACAGTTTTTTTTTTTCCATTCTTACCTTCTCTCTATGGAAACATCTTATGGGGAAATAGTGTAGGAGTCAATAAGGTCTTCATTTGGCAAAAAAAAACACTGAGGATAATGTTTGATATTCCCATCAGAAGCACTTGCAAGCCTTTTCTTATTAAACATAGAATTATTACTTTGCCCAGTATCTTAATTTTTGACAATATATTGTTTGTTAGAGAAAATATATCTAGTTTTATTAAACACAATGAATTACACAGTTATAGTACTAAGAAATGTGATCACTTAGAAATTTCAGCAGTAAGACTAACCAAATCTATCAAAAGCCACAAATTTCTCTAAATAAAGTTATATAACAAATTTCCTGCTACCAAATTTAAGAACATATTGTCTGAGTGGCTCCTGGACCAGGGTGTTTATTCTATTGAAGAATTTTTGGAATTTGATACAATTAATATATAAGTTTCCATTTAATTTTTGTTTTGTTTAATAACAATTTATTAGTGTATATTTTGACATTGTCCATTATACTGTAATATGTGTTAAACGACAATAAAGATAATATTATCATTATTATTATTATTATTACCGTTAGTGGTACCGAACCGAGTTCGGTAATTCGTTTTATACCGTTCCGGTACCAATTTTTTGGTGCAACGCAGACCCCTAGCCGTAACTAACGATTTCGTCATCTAATTTTGATTATAAGCGATGTCCGGACCAGGTGATATTGCCCAAATGACAACTGGACCGGGTTTTTTCGGCCGGAAACGAATGTCAAAGCGTGTTTTGATAGTCAATTTGTAATCCAGTTTGATTGTACTGGCAAACAATTTGTATTGCTACTCATGTATTAGTTAGAAACCATGTTTAGATTATCAAATCTGAAGTGGTATCCAAATCTAATTACACTATTTGAAACTATCAACTGATGGCAAGTACTCGCTTGAAAATACTCGATACCCGAAAAAACTGGCACTACTAGACTCGACTCGATTAAAAAAATCACTACTCACACACCTAGTAAATTAAATTAACATATTTTGTTAAAATAAAGAACCAGTAAACATACCCATCCCACTTTTAAAACCCCTACTGTATCAAATCAAATTTGTTTATTGCCATTCAGTACACTAGGACAATTGGCTAAGTTATATTTAATGTTTTACAACTTGTCAGTATTTCCTAAAACTACATTCTATAATAACATCATGACATGTACAGAAAATATTTGATCTGTTACAGTTTGACACGCAAGCCTGGAACTTTAAAGAGAAAAAAATAAATTTATAAATTTATTTGGCATGAAACAACGGCTTATGGTTTTACAAATTGACAAATTGAACCCAATAAATTTAATTTACTAGTTTCCATGCTTGTTTGTTAAACACCAACAGAGTGTGTGACACTACATACCTGCGTGGCCTGACACCAGACGCAGCGCCCGTTGCCGTCCAGACACTCTGTACAGTTGGCCCTACTGTAGCACGGAGGCGGGCACTTGCCTGCTTCCACCACTCCTCCTGGGGACCTGCCCCAACACAGAAATGTTATTATCTTTCCTTTCACACTGGTGATAATTATTTATTTTATTTATTTATTACATCACATAACATCTATTATACGGAATTTCCCTTAGACAGGTGAAATTTTCAATGTGTCCTTAAATTAAAATACATAGGCCTAACAATATATACAATACATTCGATGATCAATCAAAATGTAAATAAACAGTACAATTAAAACAAAAGTCACCCGTCAAAAAATAAGGCTAAAAACCAAAATAAAACGTACAACTATAATGACAGGTTGTTAAGGTATTATTCATTGACACTATAAAAGTACTTTGTTTTTAAATAATTTGTCACTTCTGCTTTGAATTTTGTTATATTGGAAATGTTTTTGATACTCTGAGGGAGTTTATTATAAAATTTGCTTCCTGTGTGTGTTATTAAACTGATTTTCCAAAAGATGATGACTTGTATGCTGGTATTTGTAGTAAGTGTTTATGTCTAGTATGATAACCATGACTTTCCATTTTGGAATTAAAGTGTGAAGCATTCAATCTCACAAATATGACAATGTTTAGGATAAAGACACAAGGTAAGGACAAAATTTCAAAAGTTTTAAATATATTACGGCATGAAGACCTTACACGAGCACCAGCCATCACTCTCAGAATTCTTTTCTGAAGACGGAACACTTTTAGGCTTTCAGAGGACAACCCCAGAATACGATTCCATATGACAAATGGGAATAAACATAGGCGTAATATACAGCCTTAAGAGTAGATGTGTCAATCGAATGTGAAAGTGTTAGCAAAACATAAAAAGCCTTGTTGAGTTTTGGCTGAAGCTTGGTTATGTGTTCGGACCAAGTGAGCGACTTGTCAAACATGATACCGAGACAATTAATAGAAGTGGATAGATTGATTGATGATTTCAAATATTCTGCCCGAGCTCTGCTACTACTGCTATAATTTGGATGAAAATTTACAATAGCGGTTCTTTCCTAATTCAGCATTAATCCATTAAAAGAAAACCACGAGTTCATGTCTTCCATAGCCTCGTCCAACATTTGCCCGAGATCAAAATAAGCCGTAGTCTCAAGAAAGCCGTAGTATCATCAGCATATAGAGTCACACTAGAGTTTCTCACATTGCAAGCCAAATCATTGACATATAAAAGGAACAACAAAGGCCCTAGGATGGAACCTTGTGGAACACCTGCTAAAACCTGCTGGTATTTTGACTGATGATTAGAGATGCTGGTGCACTGAAACCTATTGGCAATATATGAATGAAGCAACTGGGAGGTTTTTCCATTTAATCCATAGTACTCTAGTTTTCTTAGTAGGAGACTATGATTGACGGACAGATAGCATATTGTTATCAATTTACATATTTATTTCTCAAAAAGACATTTTTTAGGTGGGGTATTTTAAGTAATAGGATTTTCAACTTATTTTGGGGCACCACCTACCTTCAGGTTTATATGGCATTGTCCTAGCGGAAAATGATGAGAGTCCTCTTATCAATTATTAAAATACATCAACACAGCACGAACATAACAGAAAAAAAATAAAAAAACAACGCCACATTAAATCCCGGCGTTTCGAGAAACTAAACATTTTTTCTGTTATCAAGTGTCCATGAGCCTAGCACGAACCCAAGCCGAGCGCCTGATCACGACCCAACAAGACCCTTTATTACCGGAAATGTTTTTTTTTTATTATTTATAACTAACACATCAAATCAGTAATATAATTTTTAATTATTTTGGAGACTGTTTTTTTTAGTTTCTCGAAATGTCGAGAAGGTGGTTTTTTTTTTTTATGTTTGTGTTGTGTGTTTTTGTATTTTAATGATTGGCAAGAGGAATCTCATCAGTCTTCGCTAGGACACAACGCCATATAAACCTGAAGGTGGGTGGTGCCCAAAAATAAGATGTAAATACTATTAATTTACATATTGATGATATCATTAACAAATGATATCACCGTTCCAGTCATAATTAATGGCCAATACTACATGGTTCGGTTAAAGTTTGCTACAAATTTATGTTTCATACAGTATCAAGATATTTTATACCCAATTTAACATGGTCCAGTTGTTTTGCGGCCAATACATGCTTTTAAGCATGCTTAACTGCTTTTAAGCAGTTTACAATCCACAAACAATCCTCCGTGGGTAAGGTTAAATACCCCTGTAGCAGCAAACCTGCATACTCAGCGAATTTCCAATGCATATATATATATATGTATCTTAATACCACAATGCCAAGTTTCATCAATATACACTTATAAATAAACGATTTATGACATTTTAATTATTCTCCATAAGAATAACATGGCGGCTGAGTGTGCAAGTTTGCTGAAGGAAAGGACACGAAAAATGGGTTTTATACAAATATCAATATAACTCAAGTAGGTAAAGCCACATACCAAATTTTATTAATTTATGTTCATAATTCTAGGGAGATGCCACGTTACTTATTCTCTATAAGAATAACATGGGGGCTGAGGACGCAGGTTTGCTGCTACGGAAACTACAGGCAAAACAATGTTTTTTAGTGCAAATATCAATAGACCACAACAATATGTGGTCTATTGACATTTAAGAAGAGTCTAAAGTTGTTTCTAATTGAGGGAGCTCTTTACAGTTTTAGTGAGTTTTGGAAAAATGATTTTAAATCAACAGAAGTAAAATGACAAGTTTTGTATCAATCTGTAATTAGTTTTAGAATGTTGTAAATGTTGACGCCATTTATGTATACATTGTATATAAATGAATAAAGGATATTTTGAATTTGAATTTGAATTATGAAGCAATATACGAAGTTTCATAAGGATAAGTTGATAAATAAGCGAGATATACAATTTTTCTTATTCTCCACAAGAATAACATTGGACAACCTACTGTGTTTAGCACTTTCAATATCTCTGTAACCAATTGACGTAGAGCAATGATCAAAACACCAAATTGTTTGTTTTTTTAAGCTGAATTTAATGGTAAAACTAAAATTGGATTACTAAAATATTATATGTAAAAAACTCAAAAACCCATTTTTGGGGTACAAAACCCCCCCCCCAAAATAGAGCGATAGAGCGATCTGGCTGGTTTTCGAACTTAAAAGTAATGATGCTTTACATGTTTGCACCAAATTTTATCAAAATCGGATCATTTTTACGAGAGTTATCGCACCCACGGACACATATATATATATATATACAGTTTTGAACGAATGGTGTTTCTGGCATCTGGGGACCTCAAAACGAAAAGTTATCATGGTCCCGGGCCTAGGTCTTACCATGCCGACTACGGTAATAGCTTCTTCCCTATAGGGGAAATTCGCTAAAAACCACAACAAGATTAAATTTTCGAGTACCCCCTCACCCTAAGCAATTCAAGACAATCTTGCCACTGTAAGCATTACCTTCCACGTCGTGAACACCTCGCATCGTCCGGCCACCACTCGCAGATCCCGGTGTCGACACAAGCCTCGCAGTCAACATAGTTGGAACAGTTGGCGCAGTGCGACGGCACAATGGTCAGGTAGTGCCACCGCGACGAGGACGGCGAGCGACAGGTGGTCCGCTCGTCATTGCTGCGAGGTTGGCACTCGTTGGTGGGCTCGCACCAGCCACACAGCGAGTCGCTGAGGCAGTGGAGACAGTTGGTGTACTGGCTGCAGCTCCCGTTGCCCTCATACGGTTCCAGGTACTCGAATGTGAAGACCTTTGAATAATAGTGGACATGCATAATGATGTGTACTTTAAGTCAAACAGTATTTTTAAACTAACTCTACTGTCGTATGATGTCATTAGAATCACCTACACAAAAAGGTGGTATTTAATCCGTTTTCCTATTGGTAAGTTCATTTTCAATTTAGACACACTTTCAATATTTGTATCCAAACTTGATGGGTTTTGATAATTAAAATTGAAAATGTTGAAGTGTCTATGTGCTATATTACAATGTTTGAGACCATTGTAGATTAAACTAACAGAACTAACTAGGGTTAAGCCGATCCAGATATACAGCAAACAGACATTCAAAATAAAAAGAATATATTTTACTATTAATTAAGTTGAAAAAAATTAATACAAGATATCATGAGTCATAAGTTACAAATGATAATTTCCAAAATTTCCAGGGATAACGTTTCAAGGTTACATTCTACGATTTGCCTGAATTATATCTAGGGGTGTGTGAATAGTGATTTCTGGCTAAGAGCTGAGCCGAGCCGAGCTTTTTTTCTAAGTTCTCGAGCCGAGCTTTTTTTTCTCTAGGGTGTGCAATATACCGGTAGTGATATTCTGACTCGAGCCAAGCCGGGCAGGATTTGTTCAAAGTTCTCGAGCTTTGAGCATTTTTTATTAGGCCTATATGTATTATTTATTTGTGTTTAAAAGAACAAACATTTTATTCATTATGGTAATGTAAAATAATGGATAACTTTCAATATTTGTCATCTTTCATTCACTTATTCTATATTCATTATGCCTAAGTTCTATAAATAAAGGCCAACGGTGGGAAAATAACAAAATAAGTAGGCTACTAAAAAGGAAAATTTATTGAGACCACTTGTTGAAAGTCACAAACAATCTTTCTTTCAATATAAATTAGGTAGCCTACATAGGAAAAAAAATAACTTAAAGGAAGAGAACTACACATTTTTAACTAGTCTGATAAGCCCACAGGTTAACTAGTGCAGTTATTACCGTATTTATTAATAGGTACCGGTAGCCATAATAAATGGACTACATGTCAATATGTACTCTCGATGTAACCAAACACTTAGGCCCTAGCCAAACCCAAAAGCCTATCTCTCATTCAACAGTTTGTAAATAGGTAGTAAAGTTTAGGTTGTCCTTTTCCTTTTATTAATAAAAGTTAGTTAAACCAGTCTTTATATCTTCCTGTACTCACAGAAATAAGTTATTCAATAATCATAGGCATAGCTTATGTTGTATCTAACCTATTACCTAATAGCAAGGTTTAAGCTGCAGTCGCATTTGTCGCAAAATGCGACATGCTCCACGAAAATGCAAAAATATTTGGGCAGGCTGTCGTTTTTTTGCTACAAAGAAAAGTATTTTTTAATTTTATTGCAGAAAATCTGGTTTTAACAATACAAATTGTATTAAAAGTCTGTTATCACGATCCACAACCAAAAAAGATTAGAAGAGTAGTTGGGATGTTGTAGAGGCTTAACGTTGCGTTGGTTGCACTACGTCATTTTACTGATCGCCTCTAAGCGAGTAGTAGAGGAGACGAGCCTACATTATGTAAACAACAGTTGCTGTCGATTTCACCTGCGTACCATGTAAACGGAACGGGCGAGTTATTGATATGACAGTAGCTAACCCCCTAGCAGACGTCATGCGCTGTGACTCGGTTTGGCGCGCAATCCGTAGTAGCCGAGCGAATTGGCGAATGCGAGAACGTCGAGGGCTAGTTCGCCACTGAAGGGATGACTGCACTCGCCTCGCCATCGCACCGATTCTTGTCGGTTTTTGTGACCGAGTCAAAGGAGATGAGCGGCAGGTCCTCCATACTTAGTGCCGCTCACGGTCTCGACTCGCTGCAGAATGTGGACGGTTACACGAGCACGAGTCGCTCGAAATTGCAACGATCGTGCGGAAGTGTAGAGGTACCTTAGCGAAAACAGACAACTCGAAATCGGTGATGCGCAAATGCGATCGCGATATGCTTTGAGGTTATGATTCAGAGCGTGTAATGTTTGGGGTGTGTGAGTTTTAGTTGTTCTGGTGCCATATTAGGCCTATTCTATTAGAATGTTTAGTATATTTCCATTACAGACTTTAATGGTTAAAATGGATAAGTTACCAAGAAAAGTAGACTCTGCTGAATTATATATTTTTTAAATGCTAAACCTTAAAAACAAATACAAACAAAAAACAACTTAAGACCAATAAATAGTATAATGACACGCGATAAAAATGTGAAAAAGGAAAATATTTTTGCTACAAGTCTTGTAAGAGCTGGTAGCATTTTTGCTCAAAGATTTTTTTCTACCTGAATCCCTGCCTAATAGACTTAACCTATTATATCTGATTCTGAAACAGAAGGTGGAAGAGGATCGTCAGTGCATTCTTCTTCCATCACTGCTTTAACAATTTGATAGCATACAATTACAAAATGATATGCTTTCTACTGACGTTTTTTCACAAATTCAAACAATCCCGCGGGGTTAACAATATGATTTTAAATTGTAGATCTACTCACAACCTCCTGATTCAGTAGGTACCGGCTAACAATAACGACCTTATGTCAACTGTAGAGGTTATGTTCAATCGTCCTCTTTCATTCCGGAAAATGGCCATCGGTTTAAGTATAGTTCGTGTTCGTGTATGTTTTATGTGTCAAGTGAATGTTTTAACTGTATTTTACAAACAACTGACGAGATCATCATGGAACAACTAGATGTAGCATAACCTCATATCTGCTGATGATACAGCCTATTGTGCTGTGAAACGCGTACAGTGTACAGATAAATAAATCTGGACTGGATTGCTGTGATTGACGGTGAGCAGGCCTACAATTTATAATTAGCAATTCCTGGTATTTACTATCATTCTATATGATTTTAATCGCATAGTTGTGTAGCATAACAAAACACGGCGCCATTTTGATCGCATCTTGTTATGGGTTAAGCGTACATAGTTATAATCAAGCTTTTAGATAATATGACCAACGGTATTTAAAACATGCGTTACGTAACCATTCAGAACGTTTATAAAATCCTTAGATTTAGTGAACCTCGCAGTTAGTGGTTTAGTGATTTTTTGCAATTAGTGATTAGTGTTAACTTAAACAACTACAGTATGATTACAGTTGTATTTCCATTCGCTTTATCTCAAAGTATTTTAGATTCTACTGTAAACTGATGACTTTTTAACAACCCAATTTTTGGATAGTAATTTTCGTCGGCTGCACACTAAAACGCTGTCATGATTATTATTAGGCGTTCATCACATATAACCTTGTCACTAGCTATCGGCCACGCTAAATCATTATTACATTATAACCATCTTCACTCAACGTCTTAAGGTAGTTAGCAAAGTGGGTACGCAAACAGTGTTGCCAGACATAATTTCAAACTCCGGACGATATAATTATTGTGTAATGTACAAAATATGTAAGTTGTAGAAAAGGCTGTACCGATGCAACAGTTAGAAAAAGTGTTTTCATGGATTTTAGTTTTTTTCCTGGGGTACTTGTACTGGAACAGAACGATTGTTGTATTAATTATTATTAACCATGAAATATTGCAAAACTCAACTGGGCAATGGCAACACTGCACTGCAAGACTGCCGTCAGAATAGTGTGATGTGTCCACTAGATGTGATTGTGTGTAGAGAAAGTAGCTCCATGTGTTGGTTGAGCAGGTCGGCAGTTTAAAATATTACTGTACTTTAATATTTGGTCATTTTTTTAACGAAGAACTGAAAGCATTAGCATTGCTGAATTATATTTGTAATGGACCTCTACCGACGCAAACGAAGAGAATTTCAACATTGATTCTTGAAAGTTTTTGCTTCAAATTTACTTGTGTAGACGACTCTTTTCACTAGTCGGCGTTTTAAATATTCAGCTCGAACTTCTAACTTTTTTGCAAATCTCGAGCCGAGCCAAATACTGCAATATTCGGCTCGGCTCGAGATTTGCAAAAAAGTTTGAAGTTCGGGACGAATATTTAAAACGCCGACTAGTGAAAAGAGTCGTCTACACAAGTAAATTTAAAGCAAAAACTTTCCAGAATCAATGTTGAAATTCTCTTCGTTTGCGTCGGTAGAGGTCCATTACAAATATAATTCAGCAATGCTAATGCTTTCAGTTCTTCGTTAAAAAAATGACCAAATATTAAAGTACAGTAATATTTTAAACTGCCGACCTGCTCAACCAACACATGGAGCTACTTTCTCTACACACAATCACATCTAGTGGACACATCACACTATTCTGACGGCAGTCTTGCAGTGCAGTGTTGCCATTGCCCAGTTGAGTTTTGCAATATTTCATGGTTAATAATAGGGGTCTGCGGGTCCCCGAGTTTTTCGGGTCGGGTCGGGCCAAAGGAAGGCCCGAGAGATCGGGTCGGGTCAAACATTTGTTCGGGCCAAGATCGGGTCGGGCCAAATAAAGAATAATCATTTATTTTCAAAGAAACACTCTTATTATGATGAAATAAAATGTTCATATCAGAATTAAAAAAGATTAATATAAAGTTAAACTGAATTGACTTAAATATTCATGAAATATTTAAGAATGTTCACAACGTTAAAGATCAATTATACAGCAGACAGTAAAGCAATTGCCACTAGCCAGTCATCTGACATCAAAACAAGCTTACGCAACAGTGCCAAAAAAACGAAGTCAAAAGTAAGACTATTTATCCAGAGGTACTAGTTTAGTTACATTAATTATTATTTATTTCTTAATTTATTAAAATATATTTTAGTACTTTATATAATTCATAAATAAAATTTGATATTGGACAGATTTTGATCTTATTTCTTTTATTTTCCTATTGTTCCTTTTTGTCATTCGGTAACTAATTGTTTGCGACAGAGCTCACTGGCGACAAAAGAATACGCCTTTGTGTTCTACAGTGTTGCCAATCCGGTTTGGGTCTTTTACCCACTGTCCCTGAATAAATTACCCACCGTTCCTGAAAAAATTCCCCACCATTACCCACCAACAAATAGACTTTATAGACTTGTTTTAACCAACAAATACGCAAAATTGTGCACGTTTATATTGATATTTGCGCAAGTATTAAACTAACAATAATATTATTATTATTATTAATTAATTTAGGCCAAACGAACTAAAACTAATATTATTATTCATTATTTGCAAAGGCCAAGTATCAATTTAGAAAGCAATTAATTATTGGTAGGCCTAGGGATTACTATAGAAATTATTAAGGCGGTCCCACACTTCTCGTGATCAGGCCTGAACATTCTCCCAAATGTTCACTGAACATTCCGTCCCGTATGTTCCCGCATTATTCAAAAGTTCGTGTACTTCCCACACTTCTCGCGAATACCCCAAACATTCGGAGTACGGCCGAATGTTCGGGCGTGTTCCCGAGAAGTGTGGGACCGCCTTTAGCAATGAGCCAATTCAACCGAAACAAAGTTTCACGTACATAGAGTAACACATAGTAGTAAACATAGCTCTAAAAAAATAAAACTGAAGGTCCAACATTATTAAATAGTAGTATTATTGTAGTAGAGGTATAGCACCAAACCAAAAACCAATTTTCAGATCGTTAGCATGACCCAAAAAAGCCAAATAAAATTAAAGTTTTTTCAAAATAAAACTTGATTAGGTCGTTAGAGTAAATTACCCACTTTCAGCGATTACCCATCATTTTACCCATGGCCCTTAAAATTACCCACCAAGTGGGTAATTACCCACGCTTTGGCAACCTTGGTTCTGCCTCAGCATCAGCAGGTGAATCAACAGAGAGGTTATATTTGTTATAGTTTTAAGAAAATTACAAAACAATAAAATTCTTATTTTAAAAGTCAAGATATGGAATTTGAAAAGTGTATTTCGTGCCGATAGACAAGTTTTTTAGTTCAAAATGTATTATTAATTTCATATAATGTCCAGATTCCAGAGGATGAAATAATATATAAATCCTCGGGAGTCTGTACATGATTTACAAAGCGGGAGTGGTCGGTAAAAGTACTGGAATAGTTGGCTGATATTGTATATTTAAATTTGCATTATAATTGATTACGTAAATGCAAATGCCTACTGATTAATTGCATCACTATACATAATATGCATATCTTTTCATCAACATATTTTTGTTTGGTCCGGTGGTACTTGATACTTGACAGAGTTGAAATTAATACAGTAGGCTGTGGTTAGTGATAATAAAATTCTGGCGCTGTCAAATGATTAGTTGAAAGTTAAGTGTAGAGTTGGAAAATGGAAATAGAATCTGGAAGGGAAACTATCTGCTCAGATAAAGAGAAAGGTGATGGTGAACGAACTTCTACAAAGAAAAATCCACTGTGGGACTATTATCAAAAAATAGATAACAAGTCTGTGAAGTGTAATGAGTGCAAACTAGAACTGAAGTGTCAGTTCGGGAATACGTCAACCTTACGAAGACATCTAGAACGAAAACATAATCTCAAATATCGTAAGTTTTTAAAAGAGGAGGAGGATTTTAAGCTTAGAACAAAAAAACAAAGTGTGAAGAAACCGAGCTCTGCTTCAAGTTCTATCGTCCCATTCCTAAAGTGCTCCGAAAAATATGGGCCCAGTCACCCCAAAAACTTGGCTTTAAAAAATGAAATCTCAAAATGGATAGCAGATAGCTTATTGCCTTTCACTATTGTTGATGAGCAGGGTTTTAAAAATGTTTTAAGTGTTGCGGATGAAAAACTAGATATTCCCCATTCGACAACCTTTTCTAGGAAGTTAATTCCTGAGTTGTATGATAAATGTGTCAAGGAATTGAAAAATGAATTGGAGTTGGAAATCCCTTCATTGCACTCTATATCTATAACAACGGATATGTGGACATCTAAATCTACGCAATCCTACCTAAGCATCACTTCCCATTACGTGTCAAAGGAACTGAAACTTATTTCTAGATGTTTGTCCTGTGTTAATGTTGTTGAATCACACACTGGAGTGGCAATTGCCCAAGAGTTGGAAAGGAATTTAAGTGGATGGGGATTATCGATTAATGAGCCAACAATACTGATTTATTGCATAACCGATAATGCAAGCAATATGAAAACTGCTGTAGCATGTACCAGGATGAACCATTTATTTTGCTTTGCTCACACATTGAACTTAGTGATTTCTGACATGAAAAAAGACTATGCAGGCTTTGACAGCCTTTGCAAAAAATGCAGGGCTATTGTCGGTCACTTTAGGCATAGCTCTACTGCTAAGGCTAGCCTAAAAGCTCGTCTGAAACTACTTGGCCTGAAACCACTCGAATTAATCCAAGATGTCGAGACTCGTTGGAATTCTGAGTATTTGATGATGGAGAGGCTCCTCTACTTAAAAGATGGGTTGGCCATTGAGCTAAGTGACAGTAATTGTAAAGTTGACAACTTAACATCAACAGAATGGGGGATGGTATCAGCCTATGTTGAGATTTTAAAACCAGTGTATGATGCAACTGTTACTGTTTCATCTGAAAATAAGCCCACAAGGAGTATGATCATTCCGATCTTATTTGGAATTACTTCCCACATCAATGGGAGTATAGACAATAAGGCACCAGGTATAACTTTGGCCAGAAGTATCCTCAAGGCACTAAAATCAAGGTTTCCATCATACTTAGAGACTCAACCTGATGTCCTATGTATGGTTCTTGATCCACGATTCAAAAATCACATATTGCCAGAGCATCAAAAGACTCTAGTAAATGGAAAACTTTTAAAAGAAATAGTGGAACTCATCAAACAACCTGATACTCCTCATGATATCTCAGAAGATAAGTCTGAACCAGGAACCAGCCGGAGTGAACTGAAACCAATTTCATCACTTTTCCAAGCTTTTCATCAAAGTTCAAAGAATGAAAATAGGCCCACTTTTGGTAGCAAAATAAAACTCCAAGGTAGGCTAAACTTAAGTGAAAATTAATCATAATCAAAGTATTTTTGTTTTGGTAATTGAGTAGACCTACTACCTAAAGTAGATTTTTCATGTAAAACATTTACAATTAATTATTTGGAAGGAGGTGATTTATTTATTGTTAAAAGAAATTTGATTTAATTCACTATGATTCTTTACTTAACAGTTCAGAATTCCCATAAATACTACAAAAATAGGCTTAGTTATCTATTTGCTAGGGCCTATTGAACAAGATTTTTACCATGGAGGATTGGCTAAATTGTTTATATTCTACTAAATGCACAGACACTGACAGTAAAAAAATACCTAACAAAAGTGTAGTTTATTGAGTTAATTCCAAAGTCAGTATAAACATAAAGTAATATACTCTTTCTTCTTCCAAGTAGTTAGAAAATCATTAAAAATTAGGCTAAACCGTGACTTATTTTGGATAGTTAATATTATTCATTTTCTTTATTTTAAGGTGAACTGCAACTACAGAATTATTTGAGTGAACCAAGGATCAATATATCAGATGATCCTTTTACTTGGTGGCAAGATAATAAGTTGCAATATTCTGCACTAGTAGGAGTGGTAAGAAAATACCTTGGCATTCCTGCTACAGAGGTGGCATCAGAAAGAGTTTTTTCAACTGCTGGAAATGTCATTACTAGTAGGAGAACAAGGTTGTTACCAGAAAATGCTGAGAAGTTAGTATTCCTTCATCACAATTTGAAGAAGTCCAACTTGTAAACTTTGTGGCTGTGAAATGTGTTAAGCTCAAGTTGTTAACCTTGTGATTATTGTTGCTTAGGTATAATCAAGAAGTCCAGGCCAAGGTACAAACTTAAATTATATAACACTGGCAAACATGTTCACTAATTATATTTAGAGCAACTCAAAATCATGGTAAATCTTTTGGGTTGTTTAACGGTTTTTTAGTACAACGTTTATAACAAATGTTGATACAACTGCCCAGTATTTTACATCAAGTTTTCAACTGTTTACACACTGTTTTCAATCATGTTCGAGTTCATGCATATTAAATATAAAATTAAGTACTGATTATGTTCATGATGTAGGCTAATATTTTAAAGCTGAAATTTGTTCTTTTCTAGATAAAAAGCCCATGTTGAGATAAATAATAAATTAGGGCCTACTTATAATTAAGTTAATGATTTATTTTTATTTGGTTTTTGTTATACACATTTTTAAGTTGTTTAAGGCTGATTAAGGTTTATATTGATATTATATTGATTATTGTTTTATTGTTTTAGTTTAAACCTAACTTTCTACTCATTAATTTTATTTAGTCAAGAAACTAGTCTATGTTTTGTTGCCTACGTGGCCTATAATTTTGTTTTGTTTTCTTATTGATTTAATAATATATTAGTTAACAGTTCCTTTTTGAATAATTGTGATAATGTTTGACTCACATAGTTTATGGTTTTTTTTATTTTGTTCATTGTTCGGTTGTTTTTAGATTTTCATTTGTTCTAGTAGGTTATTGAGCCCACTGTGTGTAGGTTGTCATACCACTGTGACTGTATGACATCAGAAATACCATTATACAGTTAACAACGTATGTTTCAATTACTGTTTTTGAATTTTCTAATAAATCTGTTTACACAACCAGTTTTCTTGAATGATTCCTCTATAGAGAAGAATTCATCATGTCGGTTAGCCTATGTCATAAACAAATCATTCTTATCTTAAGTAAAACTGTACTAATACATAATAGATCAGTTACTGAGGTGAGGAGGCAGGGAATAAATCATAAATGAGGTACATATTGTATGGAAACATATACTTTTTATTTTCTTCTTTCTTGCAGCTTGCAGTTAAGCCAGTCGACAGGCCCTAAATTGTGGAATATAAATTAGATTCATGAATACACTTCGTATACTTTAATTTGGATTTGGTTTATTGAAAAGTCATAACGTAGCTATTAAGATATTTCAACAGTTATGAGCATCGGGAAGAATGTCTTCATACAAATTATTATCAGGCCTCTAATATCTGACCCGACCCGATTTTGGCCCGAAACCCGATCACCAGAATTAAAAACCCGACCCGACCCGAATTTAAAAATTCTGGCCCGCAGACCCCTAGTTAATAATAATTAATACAACAATCGTTCTGTTCCAGTACAAGTACCCCAGGAAAAAAACTAAAATCCATGAAAACACTTTTTCTAACTGTTGCATCGGTACAGCCTTTTCTACAACTTACATATTTTGTACATTACACAATAATTATATCCTCCGGAGTTTGAAATTATGTCTGGCAACACTGTTTGCGTACCCACTTTGCTAACTACCTTAAGACGTTGAGTGAAGATGGTTATAATGTAATAATGATTTAGCGTGGCCGATAGCTAGTGACAAGGTTATATGTGATGAACGCCTAATAATAATCATGACAGCGTTTTAGTGTGCAGCCGATGAAAATTACTATCCAAAAATTGGGTTGTTAAAAAGTCATCAGTTTACAGTAGAATCTAAAATACTTTGAGACAAAGCGAATGGAAATACAACTGTAATCATATTGTAGTTGTTTAAGTTAACACTAATCACTAATTGCAAAAAATCACTAAACCACTAATTGCGAGGTTCACTAAATCTAAGGATTTTATAAACGTTTTGAATGGTTACGTAACGCATGTTTAAAATACCGGTGGACCTATTATCTAAAAGCTTGATTATATACTATGTACGCCTAACCAATAACAAGATGCGATCAAAATGGCGCCGTGTTTTGTTACGCTACACAGTTATGCGATTAAAATCATACAGAATTATAGCAAATAACAGGAATTGCTAATTATAAATTGTAGGCCTACTCACCGTCAATCACAGCAATCCAGTCCAGATTTATTTATCTGTACGCGTTTCACAGCACAATAGGCTGCATCATCAGCAGATATGAGGTTATGCTACATCTAGTTGTTCCATGAAGATCTCGTCAGTTGTTTGTAAAATACAGTTAAAACATTCGCTTGACACACAAAACATACACGAACACGAACTATACTTAATCCAATGGCCATTTTCCGGAATGAAAGAGGACGATTGAACATAACCTCTACAGTTAACATGAGGTCGTTATTGACAGCTGGTACCAACTGCTTCAACCGTCAAGCGTTTTGAGTCTGTTCTTATATTTATAATGTTATTAAAAATTAGGTTGTTTGATTGAATTTGCATGGTATTTAATATATTATCTCTGTCTTTCTAAAAGTAAAGATGATCAAGATCCCATACGACATCATCCATGAGCTAGACAAAGCTGGTGTTTGCACTAAACAAAATAAAAATATTAAGAAAGCAAAAAATGACATGAATAAGAAACATAGCAAATAATCTTAAATACAACAAAGCTATGATTACAAAAGCCGATAAAAGCAATACTACAGTGATATTAAAAAGAGAATGCTACAAAGAAAAAGTAGAAGACTTCCTAAATAATAACTCTTTTCAGAAACTCAATCATGATCCTATTCAAGAGTTTAGTAAACAAACTAACAGTGTCATATCAAAGAGTAAAGTAATATCAAACAAAGAGAAAATAAAGTTAAAAGTCATCAAACCACAAGCTCCCAAACTAAAGGGACAACCAAAAACACACAAAACAAATATACCTATAAGACCTGTGGTTAACTACCGTGATGCACCATGTTATAATTTAACAAAATACCTGAACGATAAATTAAAAAGCTATGTACACGTAGAACAAAATTATAGCCTCACTAACACCTATGAGTTAATTGACAACATCAAAAATATAAAGATACCTGAGAATGCAATATTTGTTTCTTTTGATGTTTCAAATATGTATTCCAATATTCCAGTAATAGAAACACTTGATATCCTTGAAGAAAATATATCAAAGAATATGAATTTATCTCAAATCGATGTCAAAGATATTATATGCCTAACTAAAGTAGCGGTAGAGCAAAATTACTTTGAATATGAATCACAATTTTTTAAACAAACAGAAGGATTAGCTATGGGCTCAGCCTTATCAGGTTTCTTATCTAGAAAGCAAAAAAAATAATGAATAACTCTAATCCACTCAAAAGTAAAATAATTTACTGGCACCGATATGTGGATGACATTACTTGCTTGTTCAAGAATGATGAATATACACCTGATGAATTTTTAACATATTTGAACACTATTTCTACCTCTATTAAATTCACAATGGAAATTCAGAAATCTGAAATAAACTTTCTAGATATTTCAATCAGGAAAGAAAACAATAACCATACTAAAATTTTCAGAAAGCCCACCCAAAATAACCTCATTATTCCAGCAAGTTCGAATCACCCGTGGCAACACAATATGGCCATTCGTTGATTAATAGAATGTTGAGGATTCCTATGAATAAACAAGATTACAAGGAAGAAAAAGAAAGAATTAAAACAATAGCCAAGCTAAACGGATATAATACAAAGTTAATAGAGAACATGGTAAGGAAGCAAATAAAGAGAAACAAACAAAATATACAAGTAGGAAAGTCCAAAGAAGAATACTTATGCTTACCTTACAGTGCTAATATGAACAAGGCTATTAGAAAAACCTTTGAAAAATCAAACTACAAATTGGCTTTCAGAACCAGAAACAATTCATTTCATCTTATAAATAAGCTCTCTAACAATCTATACTTATTTAACAGGCGAGCAGGTTTCTTGTGACAATCACTCCTCCTAAACTACTGAACCGATTTTTATGTTTTTGGTGTCACTGGAAAGAGCCTAACGTGAAGTTGTGCAGGAAATTGTTACTATAGAGAAATAATTTATGAGTGAGGCCCTGGGGCCCTTTAAAGTTGAGTTTTTTCCCATGAGCTTAACATTGGGAAATAACTATAAGTTTTAAGCAATCAGCTGGATAGAGTAAACACAATTAATCAGCAGGCCATGTTGGCTTTGGAACGGTAACACAATATTTATTGCTCGGATTCGAGCAACAGGACAACTAGAAATAATAAAAGTATATCAAATAAATATGAAAAATGTGGCATATACAAAATCACCTGCAGTGACTGCCCAAAATACTATATTGGCCAAACTGGGAGAAGGGAGAAGCTTCAAACGACGGTTCAGTGAACACATACAGGCAATCAAGTCAAATAATAGGACAACCCAAAAATCTGCCTTCGCTGGCCATGTCTTAAATACCCCCGTCGCAGCAAACCTGCATACTCAGCGAATTTCCAATGAATATATAACATAACACATTAACACTTAACAGGATTCATAAGAAATATATCCACAAACAAGCGATATTTAAAATATTAATTATTCTCTATAAGAATAACATTGGGGATGAGTACGCAGGTTTGCTGCAACAAGGAACACAAAATAATAGGTTTTTATGCAAATATTATTAGAACTCATCTAATTAAAGTCACATACCAAGTTTCATTCATATACATTTATAAGTAAGCGATATATAACATTTTAATTATTCTCCATAAGAATAACATGGGGACCGATTACCTAGATTTGCTGCTACGGGAACCATACGTGAAAATTTTTTATTTTGTGCAAACAACGATAAACCCCAACCAGATGAAGCCGTATACCAAATTTTGTCAGTTTATGTTTATAAATAAGCGAGATATACAATTTTTCTTTTTCTCCATAAGAATAACATTAGACAACGTACTGTGTTTAGCACTTTCAATATCTTAGTAACCAACTGACGTAGAGCAATGATCAAGATACCAAATTGTTTGTTTTTTCATGCTGAATTCAATGGTGAAAATTAAAATTTGATTTTAATAAAAGTTACATGTGGAAACTCCAAAAAACCCATTTTTGGGGTACAAAACCCCCCCAAAACCCCCCTTTGGATGGTGCGATTTGCCTAGTTTTCGAACTCGTTCAAATAAATGGTACTTTACACGTTTGTACCAAATTTCATTAAGATCGGACCTTTTTTACGAGAGTTATCGTGCTTACGGACACACACATATATATGTATATACATATATAAATACCCCCGTCACAGCAAACCTGCATACTCAGCAAATTTCCAATGAATATATAACATAACACATTATAACACTTAATAGGATTCATAAGAAATGTATTCACAAACAAGCGATATTTAAAATATTAATTATTCTCTATAAGAATAACATTGGGGATGAGTACGCAGGTTTGCTGCAACAAGGCACACAAAATAATGGGTTTTTATGCAAATATCAATAGGACTCATCTTAGTGAAGTCACATACCAAGTTTCATCCATATACATTCATAAATAAGCGATATATAACATTTTAATTATTCTCCATAAGAATAACATGGGGACCAAGTACCTAGGTTTGCTGCTACAGGAACCATTGGCGAAAAATTTTTTTTTGTGCAAACAACAATAAACCATAACCAGATCAAGCCATATACCAAATTTTGCCAGTTTATGTTCATAAATAAGCGAGATATACAATTTTTCTTTTTCTCCATAAGAATAACATTAGACAACGTACTGTGTTTAGCACTTTCAATATCTCGGTAACCAATTGACGCAGAGCAATGATCAAAATACCAAATTGTTTGTTTTTTTAAGCTCAACCTAATGGTATAAATTAAAATTTGATTTAAATTAAAATTACATGTGAAAACCCCAAAAACCCCATTTTTGGGGTACAAAACCCCCCTTCGAATGGTGCGATTCATCTGGTTTTTGAACTCGTTCAAATAAATGGTACTTTATACATTTGTACCAAATTTCATTAAGATCGGACCTTTTTTACGAGAGTTATCGTGCTTACGGACACATATATATATATATATTTTATATTCATATATAAATACCCCCGTCGCAGCAAACCTGCATACTCAGCGAATTTCCAATGAATTATAACATAACACATTAAGCCACTTAACAAGATTCATAAGAAATGTATTCACAAACGAGCAATATTTAAAATATTAATTATTCTCTATAAGAATAACATTGGGGATGAGTACGCAGGTTTGCTGCAACAAGGCACACAAAATAATGGTTTTTTATGCAAATATCAATAGAACTCATCTTAGTGAAGGCACATACCAAGTTTCATCCATATACATTCATAAATAAGCGATATATAACATTTTAAGTATTTTCCATAAGAATAACATGGGGACCGAGTACCTAGGTTTGCTGCTACAGGAAACATTGGCGAAATTTTTTTTGTGCAAACAACAATAAACCACAACCAGATGAAGCCATATACCAAATTTCGTCAGTTTATGTTCATAAATAAGCGAGATATACAATTTTTCTTTTTCTCCATAAGAATAACATTAGACAACGTACTGTGTTTAGCACTTTCAATATCTCAGTAACCAACTGACGTAGGGCAATGATCAAGATACCAAATTATTTGTTTTTTTATGCTGAATTCAATGGTGAAAATTAAAATTTGATTTAAATTAAAATTACATGTGAAATCCCTAAAAAACACATTTTTGGGGTACAAAACCCCCCTTCGGATGGTGCGATTCGTCTGGTTTTCGAACTCGTTCAAATAAATGGTACTTTACACGTTTGTACCAAATTTCATTAAGATCGGACCTTTTTTACGAGAGTTATCGTGCTTACGGACACACATATATATATATATATATATATACATATATAAAAATTTGAACGAATGGTGTTTTTGGCATCTGGGGACCTCAAAATGAAAAGTTATCATGGTCTCGGGCTTAAGTCTTACCATGAGACCTACGGTAATAGCTTCTTCCCTATAGGGGAAATTCGCTAAAATTTGAACGAATGGTGTTTTTGGCATCTGGGGACCTGAAAATGAAAAGTTATCATGGTCTCGGGCTTAAGTCTTACCATGAGACCTACGGTAATAGCTTCTTCCCTATAGGGGAAATTCGCTAAAACATACCATACTTATAAGAACTGCAAAGAGAACATGTCAATTCTTGACATTATTAACAAGGGACATAAAATGGACATAAAAGAATAATTTCATATATACCAAAGCCAAAAGAAAGACAGAGATAATATATTAAATACCATGCAAATTCAATCAATCAACCCAATTTTTAATAAAATTATAAATATAAGAACAGGCTCAAAACGCTTGCACCAATAAGGAAAAGTAAAACAGCTGTCTATTATCATAAGCTTATATTTACGTTTTTGTTGATAACACCAAGGAGTTAGGTTAGCCCATTATGAATTAGCACTGTGATCTCGACTTTAAGTCGAAACATGTTAGTGCAAGTATAATTAAAATACCCCCGTCGCAGCAAACCTGCGTACTCAGCAAATTTCCAATGCATATATATGTGACTCACTACTACATAGAGCTATTTACCAAGTTTCACAAAAATACATCCATAAATAAGTGATATATAGCATTTTATTTATTCTCCATAAGAATAATTAGGGTTGAGGACGCAGGTTTGCTGCAACGAGGAAGATAAGTAATGTGTTTTTTTTGCAATTATCAATACAACTGAACCAGGTGAAGCTACATACCAAGTTCTCTTAATGTAGGTTCATAATTAAGCGAGATATAAAACTTTACTTATTCCCCATATGAATAACATGGGGGCCGAGTATGCAGGTTTGCTGCTTCGGGGACTATCAACAAAAAACTTGTTTTTTGTGCTAATATCAATATACCACAACTATTTGAAGCCACATACCAAGTTTCATCAATATACATTCATAAATAATCGAGATATAGAATTTTATTTATTCTCCATAAGGATAACATTGGACAACGTACTGTGTTTAGCACTTTGAATATCTCTGCAACAGTTGGACGTAGAACAACGATTAAAACACCAAAATGTTTGTTTTGTTGAGCTAAACACATTAATAAACAGAAATTTGAAGTTTTTAGTAAAACTATCTGAGAAAAATCTAAAAACCTTTTTCCCATAAGATTAACATGGGACACTTTTTTTGGATTTTCTCCGCAACCACTTAACCTAGGTTAATGATTCAGGATACTAAATTATTTGTTTTTTTAAGCTCTATAAAATGGCTATAACCAAAATTGAGTGTTTTTAACATTTTGGGGTCAAATTTGCAAAAAACCGATTTTTGGAAAATTGTAAACCCCCATAAAACCCCCTTCCCATAGTGTGATCGATCTGGTTTTCGAACTTAAAGTCATAAATGCTACTCTCCACTTTTGTGCCAAATTTCATCAAAATCGGGTGTTTCTTTCAAAATTTATCGCGGTAATGGACACATATATATACATACTGTATATATAAATTTGAACGAATAGTGTTTTTGGCATCTGGGGACCTCAAAACGAAAAATTATCATGGTCTCGGGCTTAAGTCTTACCATGCCACCTACGGTAATAGCTTCTTCCCCATAGGGGAAATTCGCTAAAATGTATTCAACAGGGTACTCATGGTTTTTTCATGTTTTTATACTTATATATATATATATATATATATATATATATATATATAAATAAATAAAGAAACCATGATAACTTTTTGTTTTGAGGTCCCCAGATGCCAAAAACACTATTTGTTCAAATTTATATATATAGAATAGTGTTTTTGGCATCTGGGGACCTCAAAACAAAGAATTATCATGGTTTCGGGCTTTAGTCTTTCCATGAGACCTACGGTAATAGCTTCTTCCCTATGGGGGAATTCGCTAAAAAAACACATAGGTCGAGTTGAATTGGCACAGTGTATAGGGTTCCATTTATAAATGTTGTTATTAAAATATACTTTTCTAGTCGCTATGACCTGAAAATAACAATACTAAATAAAATAAATGGATTCTTGCTTCATTGGAAAAAGGTAAGTACAATTTATCTGAAAATAAATCATACCGAAGTTATTGCATAACATTTTGCCATGAAGATAAAATACTTTTAATCTTTTTATATTAAGGTTCTTATAGCCTATATGGTATTAATTAACAGTTTCATCAAAAAAATCACAGTTTCTTATTTTATTTCCTCCTTTTTATCCAGCCTCTGTTTTCTATGTTATGTTTAGGACTAAGCTACATCTTTCAACGAATGGAGAAAATAAAATTACAATTAGGCCTATAAGTTAAAATAAACTTGATTTAAAAGGCCTAGTACATGGTAAAACATTAACCTACTTACTTACCACACAAAATTGTATTTACTAACATATTAACACTAATAGCATTCATTTTAACACTAATAGTCCTAATAAGAACAATCAGTTAGTGTAACAATATGAAGATATGTTTGAAAGTGGCTGGCAAATCAATTGATGAAATTGAAGCCATGTCTTAAATAGAGTTTTATAAATACTGTATTACAAATTATTTAAAAATTCAATAATGAAACTTAAACAAGGCCAAAACAAATCCCGTTTCTTTAAAAACAGCTCAATGCCAAAGGACAGTTGAGCCTAAAATTAATGGATTGACTCAATTTCAATTATTATGGAACGAAAAACAAGCACAAACTTCTTATACTTACCTAATAGATTTCATTACAGATACGTTTTTGATATTTTACTTTAAAAAATTATAAGGTTATAGGTTAGGTTAGCCTAAAAGTGGACTATACGGTGTTCACACAACTCAATCTGAAGGTCCTGGTAAATCCTCCATTTTGTTGTAAAGAGTAACACGAATTTAAAAGCCACAACTTACTTATTTATTAATAAAACACTAAAATCCACATCACAACTCTTAACACCTCAAATGCGTTCACACTCAATTTGAATTTACAGACGACGCGCGGCCGCAGACGACCCTTGGTAGTGCGGATAAATGGCGGGAGTAAACTCACTCGAAACTTTCGAGTTTCAGTAAATCCTCGAGTTTCAGTGCCAAACTTGGATCGAACTCGAAATTTTGAGTATTCACACACCTCTAATTTGAAACCAAAACCATTCCTACTGACCAACATTAGCCTATGATGAGTAACAAGGTGAACAGACACAAACCTTTGGCGTCTCGTGAGTCTTGTTATGGTAAAGCTCCATTTTAGACTGAGTCTGGATGGGCGGGTATTGACTGATGGAGATGTTCTTGCGAGATTCAAAGTCCACGAGGTATCTGCCAGGGAGCAGCATTGCCGGGGTGCCAGTGGGCCACAGGGCTGCCACACAGTGGGACATGTCTGCACTCAGGTTGGCCACCACCTCCTGACAGAAAACCCCAAATATAGTCATAATCTTTATTGCACATAATACTTTGAATTAAATTTGTTTATACAAACAGATGCATTTTCATCAAAATTTAAATTATTCTCAACAGCTGACTCAATTATTCTTATTATTAATCAATCTGTTCTGAAAATTAATTACAAAACATTAAATTAAATGAGTGTTATCTCATTTTAAATCCCACTGAGACGTAAAACCATACATACAACCCTAGGAATACCATACATCCATCAGTGTCAATCGGAAAGAGTAAAACCTCATTGAAAACACAATCATTAGCGAGGTTCGTCTCATTTGAACCACAGTTTTCAGGTTCTTGTTCAGAACTGAGATGGGCAATTTGGAGCCTCATAAACAGTTTTTAATTTCTTTTAGATGGTCTGGTTGTCGAATAATACAGGTACTACTGTATTATCATCCACTTATTATGGTTTAATTGATTAAAAGGGAGCTGTGCTCAACAAACAATCATAACCATCAAGAAAATATCCAAATTAAAAAAATCTCTTCTAATAAAATTGTATTTATAAGGATTTCTCAACTGAATTGATGCCCGTCTTTCACTATCCCACCAATGCTTTTCCTATTAATAAATATAATCTGTCCAGTCAGCTTCAGCTACTAACCAGATGGCTGGTGAGGCTGGCCAGGCGCAGTGTCGCGTTGGAGTGGCTGACACAGATTCTCAGCTGTTCTTGAGAGTTCTCCCACGTCTGCGGCGGACGAAGGAAGCCCAGCAGTCGAGCCGTCACCTCGCCTGAACATAATCACAACTATAGGTGAACTGATAATGAGTTGAGGATACGCAGAAAATTAATTGATTAGGTAGTGTTACCTGAGATGAAGAAAAAATGAGGAAATTAAACTTATGTAATCCTTAAAGACCATGAGCAACTTTTTTCTGAGTCATGAAATTAAATGTGAGTTAGAAACAAATGCTACAACAAATACACACAGAGTGTTTGGGAAATAAACTAGTGTCACTGCCTGTGAGTGTGGGTTTTCTGAACATATTTCTTCCCAAAACTAAACTGATTCATAAAATACGAGAAAATCTCATTAGCCTATTGGGATTCAGGAAAATGAATTTTTTTATATTGTAATTCCCCAACTGATAACAGTGGGTAAGTAAATAATAAACCGCACATATACATATTTTATCCAAGCTAGGTTACTTTTAACACTTTTCCTATTCTAGAAAACAGCTAATTTTAAAAACTGTACGAATTCATTTCAACAGCTAATCTCTAAATCTCCAAAAATGTGTGCTTGCTTTAGTACATTGCATGTTTACTTACTCTTAACTGATGCCTTTACTGATCTGTTAAGATTAAGAACAATTCAATTTTGAAACCAATTTGTTTTGAATGAGTGTGAACAAGTTATGAAGTATAAATGTTTACAAGACAGAGCAGTTTGGATCTGATCTGTTGTTATACTTACATTAAAACTAAATTATCAACATATTTACCTCCCAAGTTCTGCTCAGTACGAGACACGGACGCACTCAGGGCATTGAAGTCGGCTGTAGTTGCATTTATAATGCTCACCTGAATCAAATATCTTGTTAATACTTTTTTACTCACTCTAAGCTCATTAAAGTTGTTTTTTCACAGTAAATTGTTCTTCAAAATTGGCTTAAACATCTATAAACTTCATTATTAGAATTTACCTCCTATTTTGGGAGTAAATATTTATTTGATGTCTTTATTCTTACTAGCAGCAGTCCCCGACTCCATCCGGGGACCGGGGAATGTAACAGTTGTATTGTGCGTGCTGCATTCTGTGGTTAACCTTTTTAACTACAGTAGAACCCCTCATTTCCAACCTTGGGATATGTGACTGACCTTCCACTACACTTCCGCGGCTATGGTGCTGCGCTGCAGTCGAGCGGAGTTATTTATTATTCTCTATCAAAACAACGAATTAGCTTTGGATTAGCTACTGAACGTGATTTTGTATGTTTTGAGGGTGCATAGATGATATAGATTTTGTTCACTGTAAAGCATTATTCTTTTCTCCTCTGACTATCCAACTCTTTTCACTTCCCGACTATGGCTTGGCCCGTTGATGACTGATATGAGGGGTTCTGCTGTAAGTAGATTAATGAACATCGTTTAAGTTATAATCTTATAAAATAAAAGTAAATGTCCATAAGATTAGCATTAGAACGTTTAAGACCCGTGGAGTTATGCCCTCAGGAATTTTTTAAACATAGACCTATTTGTAGCCTATACATATTAGCAAGGTAACTGCAAAATGTAAGCTCAATCGCTTCAGGAGTTTGTATGACGACAGATAAGACACCATGGTCCTTTTATAATAATATATGTTTTATATGTTAAGATGGTTTGCATTGAGTTTTTTTGTTGAAAAAATGTGTGTTGATTCATATTTATACACAAAGGTTTTAAATTTAAAACAGATACATTTTAAAGGGCTTTGGCAATGATAAAAGTTATTTTTTCCTCATAACTTGAGGATTCACTTTAATTTATTTGAATAAACAAAATATCTTGCAATTAATGACACTATAACATCAAGAACATAATGACAATGTATAAGGAGGTAAGCATATAACCAAAAAAGTATTAGGGATGGTAATGTAATCTGAACAATTCTGATGTCAAAAGGTTGAGGTCAAAACCTTAAGGTTAAAACCTTTGTTTCTATGCACATTAAAAGTTAATTTAAGGTCAACGGCAGATTCTTCAAGTTGAAAATTATCTATGCTTACAACTAACTCTTTCAAGAACATAATGTTTAAAAATTACACCCTAAGCACAGTTTCTTTAACGACAGGTACATCTGCTTTATGAAGAATAAGACAGGCTTGCAAGAGAACGGGCAGCAAAACCCTTCACTGGCCCTGAACCAGGGTGCAGACTAGAGGATGCCTTCTTGAGGAAGAAACTCAAAGAGAAGGAAGAGGCAGAGAGAGCAAGTAGGTGGGTGACTCTTCCTGGATGTAGACATGCCAAAGAAATGCTTTGCAACTTCAATCACAGGAGATCTGAAAATCTGATCAGGCTCAATAAAAGAACAGCCTAAAAATTCCAACAGGGTTTCTCACAGGACACTGTAGGCTTAAGGGCCACTTTAAGAAGACGGGTATGGTAGAAGACAGAAGAGAATGGCTGCAGATTCTACCACTAGCAAGAGGAAACTCCGAGGCATCTACTGACTGAATGTGGTGCAGTTGGCCAAAAAAAGGGCCAGGAGTTTGGGATCATACTAGATAAGCATTAAGGATGCCTTTTAGATCCCCTCCAGCTTGTAAACTTCATCAAGAAGTTAAGGTTGGAGGATGAGCTATAGGAAGGAACTAAGAGCTCAGAAGCGGGGCCACAAAAGATCTTGTTAGGTCGCAGTGCATTCTATCGGTATCAGTATCAATACATCTACTCTATCTACCGACTAGCAGTCACTCACGTGGTCAGGCTGGGTCCAGTTGGCCGGGTACTTGTACTTGAGGAAGGTGAGGCCAGGCCGGCGGTCCAGCTCGCGGCACACGTCCGCACTCATCACCTCCTGCCCCTTGTCGCCCCACCAGCCGGCCTCCTGTGACGGAGTGTCGTCCTTCAGCCCACACACACCAAAATTGTCTGCAACACAGCACACATGACATGAGCTAAATATGTCTAGACGATATCGGAATCACCGAGGATTTGAAGAGGCAAGTCAGATCTCTGAATTAGTAAAGGTGATCCCAGGCTTAACCCGATCAAACATGCAAGTCCTATGGCAAATGAAAAGGTTACTCCATTGGCTCATTAGAGTTTGACTTTAAAATTTTATGGAAAAAGCACTGGGCTTAGACATTTCAGAGGAGGAAAGATATAGGACACAGCTAACTCGCCTTGTGGAAGAATGATGAGTTGAACAGAACACTAAAAATATGCATAAATACAGTAATATTTCGGCTAGCCGTGTAGCCTTTTTCAAACTTAAAAAGAGAATGTGTCAGTAATAAGTGAAGAGTTTTTAAATTGGATCTCCAGCCAGTGTTGCCGACTTAACACAGTTCTCACACAAAATACATATTTCACTAGCACAGTACTATATAAACAACTAGCAAAAAAGTAGATTTTTTTACTGGTTAGCTGTATAATGAGGGTGGGGTAAAGGTGGATTACCTTAGGGGGTTCTTGAACCTGTCACAAATTGGTAGGCCAACTTCCACTACCTGAGTTGAGAGTTACAAGTATTTTTTGGGAATCTTAAAGCCTTTGTTTAAAATAATCATCAAACTGGTATCATTTTTGACGTGTCATTAGACTTTCACTGATAATGCTATTTCCAATACAAGCACTTACTGACAGTGAAAAACCGAAGCTCACATTTGACCATCTGTTCTCGGTTTCATTTTTTTTTTTTTTGTATAAAACCGGTAAAACAGACAACCAAAAAACCTGTAAAACAGACAACCAAAAAACCGGTAAAACAGACAACCGACACATCTCTAATATATTTAAATTATGCCTATTCATTGTATGTTAGTTAGAGGTGTGCGAATAGTGAATTATTAGTTCGGATCGGTTTTGGTTCGGATAGCTTAAGTTCGGATCGGATACAGATCGGATAGTAAGGGTTTTGGATGGGATAATTTTCGGATTCGGATATTTAGCCTACTTTACCCCGATCTCTAAAACTACCAACCATACCATATGTTCAAATTGGAACTTTACATTTATATTTCCCTTGCAAGATATAAATTTACAATATTTAACCTAAGTAATTTTATTCAAAACACAGAAGGTGGTTATTATTTTTACAAATGTATCTTTTTGAGTAAATGAAGACTGTACTACACATAACCTCAGTCATTTTGTCATTTCGTCATGTTAGCTTGAACGACATTGTAAAGAGTCAAAACGTTTATTAATGGTCCAAACATATTTTTTGTTTTGTTGCTGGCTTTTTATCCCCAGATATACAGTCTATCCGAATAAGCCAGATTTATACTAGACCTTATCAGACATCGATAAAGCCTTCGGATCGGATTCGGATATCTGATCCGATCCGGCTTTTCGGATATCTGCACACCTCTAATGTTAGTACAAATATTGAATAAAGATTATTTTGATCGATTGACTGATCGACTCATTTAACCATCTTCCAGCTTTAAAACTCCAGTTACATTTAAAAAACCCACCTTTATAAATATACATTCAGCACTGGATTAAAGGGTTAATGCTGAGCAAAACCATATCTCTGTGAGATCAGCCGAGAGATTTTCTTACTAAAATCGTATGTCTAAGGACCTTTCAGATCTCCAGTTTTCACACAGTGAAAACTCACCATCTTTATGGTGGCACCTAGCGTTCTGCACACACCACGTGCAGTGGCCCAGGTGCAGTTTGAGCGCCACCGATGTCAGTCCGTGGGGGTTTCCATGCAGCAGACAGCTGTGACAGTCCCCCAGGGCGGGGCACACTCCGGGGCACCGAGTGGTCTGCAGGTTAGTGGTGCAGTTGATGCCTGTCAAAGTAACAGAATGCAATGTACAATCTCTAATGTGTATTTCCAGCAGTGTGGTACACAATTAAAGTGTAATTATAATTTGTTTTGTTGTGATCGTGAACGAGAAATTTTTCCAACAAATTTTGATTTCAGCAAGATAGGTTAAGTTAGATTAGGTGTGTTCCCAGTTTGTTCAATTAGTTCCCAATTTTCAGTAACTTACTCGTGTACTAAATCAGTACCTTTACAAAAAGACCTGCAAAATTTAGGTTAGGTTTACGCAATTTCAAAGAACCAACCATAGCTATTTAATCTACATGGACTTAGTTACATTATGTTTTTATTGCTAGGCCCGAAAGTCAATTGTATTGGCGTTGGCATGATTACTCCAGTTGTCATACCCTGTAAAGTGCTTTGCACATGGGAACTCTGAAACTCAACTAAAGTTGAACAACTGGTATGTGACGCGATTACAGTAGCTTTGCTTGACATCTGCATGCAGGTGCGACTAGAACTGAGTTGAGTTGAATGCTCAGAGCACAAGTTGAGACGGAGTAATTTCACGTTATCCTTCATGAAATTAATGTGACTTATAACATGGGCTACACTACAATAATACATGAAATATCTTAAGTTTTAACAAACTAGAAGTAGGGTAGGTCTACATGAAGGTATGTATATACCTACCTTGGGTCAACCGAAAAAGCTGAATATTGGTCAACAACTGTACAATGCTGGGTGCCTGAACAAACTATTTGCTAACTGATCGCCCATTTTCGAAGAAATACACTGAACAACATCCTACATCAAACAAACAAGTTAGTTGATGTACTACTAGTGAATCAGTTGAGCAACTAGGCAACTGAAGTCGAGATGTGACCAGCACGCCCCGTTGTTAGCAACTGCAACGCGATTGGTTACCATGTTCCTTTTCAGTTGCACCTTGTATGGTGTCCCACCTGATTACAGTGACTGGGTTGCTCAACTTGTTTACAACTACAGTTGGGTTTAAGTCTCCCTGTGTGCATACCAGTTGCACCTAAGAGTTACGCTAACAAGCAGTCAGTTAGTGTAGGTTTGCTCACCCAACATGCGGCCGTAGCAGACCTCGTCGGCCGAACACCAACCGCATTCTGGGTCCCCACTGCACGCAGCCAGGCTGTGGTGTCTGCAACATTAAGTCACGTTTTCAAGAAATGTTAAATATTGAGGGACTTTATATCCTCGGCAAAACTGATAAGCTTATCGACTAGCATTACGTGCTGGTCGGCAGAAGGAGAACGCAGGGATAAAGATGTAATACCCAATAGTTCTTCATTCATTATCAATATTTGTACATTTGTACATTAAATAGTGTCATATTTTACATTACAGTAATACACTGTAGTTTGTGATGTAGGAACTGAAACAAACTTTTTAAAATAACAAAATTTACTCTTTAAAAGTAAACCTGAACTGCATAAATCAGTTTATCTTATACACATATAATTGATTTATTTGTTCATTGGAACATGTAAAACTCACATAAAATATCTCCTCTCTCAGACTAATAATCTTGCAAAGAATTTTAAGTTCAGAATGATATAACTATGTGTTGACTTACATTTTTAAGTAAAATATGGTGTTTTTATTTATGCACCACCAAAGCATTTTACGTAAGAAATATATGAATAAAGCCCAATATATGTATCCAGCCCTTAATGTAGAATAAAAACAAATCTCCTAGCAGCAGCCATATATTTATTAGATTGGGAGAATACGCTCCTACAACAAATTCTTGTTCTGAATCGATATTCCTCAACTGCTTATTGTTCTAATTCAAAACAATACAGTGTGATATTAACAAATCTTTTGACAAAATAATTAATATGATAAACTTAACTATAACTTGATTATTTCCTATAATCCATGTGGAATTATTGTCTTACTGCCTACAACATTTATTGTAAAGCTGTTCTACCTGCTACAAAGTGTCTCAGAGTCGTAGTTCTCGCCCTGTCTCACAGCCACAGTGGGGGGAAAGACGAAGGCCAACAGATCTGCGTTGACGTTGCCGTGGTAACCTCCAAACAGCAGCAGGGTGTTGCCGTTCCGCAGAGCTGCTGCGTGTCCGAAGATACCCTGCGCCTTGGGGTAGAGTGAGGCTGTAATGTCAGTAACACTGATAAAGGTAGGTCAATTTATCACACACAACGGGTTTGGTATGCAACAACTTCAGCTGTCAATAAACAGAGTTTACAAGAGGATTCTAGCAGCAGTAGAAAGTCTATTGCATCCAGATTTTGTAGTTAGTGTAGTATTCTTATTCTTAACAAGATAGGTTTAAGTTTTTGTTTATTTATTGTAAACTTCTGTTGTTTTTGCTGTTGAGAGTATTGCATGTTGTTGAAAGTAGGCGCTCATTGGTCGATCGTTACTTGTAAGGTACCACTTATGATTGTGGCGGTTTATCTTAATTTTCAGCTATCCAGATCAGGACTCCGTCATATTAATCAGGATAAACCTGACTTTATCATAAATCAAATGTGTAGTGACAAGTTGTATAATTCAAATTGGATAGATTCAAAAGATGTATGGATTGGATGTTTAATAGATTTGTCCATGTTTTCTCTTGAAGCATAAAGAAAAAAGAAAACATGCGGCCGCCTGTTTAGGATGAAAAAGACTAAATGTCTTCCTACCTGGTGTCTCTACGGACTCACCGTTAACAACATTGTCGAGGATGTCATGTGTGACCCACGTGTGGCAGCCGAGGTGATACAGGTAGAGATGCTTGTCGTAGCAGATCTCCTCTCTGTTGTGACGATGAGTGTAGCCTCCAAACACCACCATGTAGTTACCTGATTAACACAGAAACACTATAAGTAAAAGATGTAAATGAACAACCTGAACTTTTCTGACAATACATTATATTGCTAAGATAGTAGGGTTGTAAAATTAATCATTTTTGTGACAATTCTTGTCCAACGCTCTACTAGGGGAATGAAACATTTGGCCAATTTTAACACTAGAAACAATATTTCAGGCCAAGATTTAAAAACTCACTTAACTTCTTTTACTATAGTAAAATTTTAGCGAATTTCCCCTATAGGGAAGAAGTTATTACCGTAGGTCTCATGGTAAGACTTAAGCCCCAGACCATGATAACTTTTTGTTTTGAGGTCCCCAGATGCCAAAAACACTATTCGTTCAAATTTATATATATGTATATATATCTCTCTCTCTCTCTCTCTATATATATATATATATATATATGTGTGTCCGTTACCGTGATAACTTTTGAAAGAAGCGCCCGATTTTGATGAAATTTGGCAAAAATGTGGAGAGTAACATTTATGACTTTAAGTTTGAAAACCAGAAAAATCGGACCATGGGAAGGGAAGTTTATGGGGTTTTTAAATTTTCCAAAAATCAGTTTTTTGCATTTTTCACCCTAAAATTTTTAAAAAACTTAATTTTGGTTTTGACCATGTTATAGAGCTTAAAAAACAAATAATATGGTATTTTGAATTATTAACCTAGGTTAACCCTTTGAGTGCCACAGCGTCGCTCACAGCGACGCGATGTGTTTACGCATAAATTGCCGAGCGTCGCTGACAGCGACTCTCGGTATTTTACGTAGTACTTCATATCAAAACAAGGTACTGGCTTTCAAAGTATTTTGTTTTGATCCAGAAGCTTCCAGCTATCAGATCTATAGCAATTTTGTTGCCTTTGGTCTGTTAGCAGACCCTAATTTAGTCATCTCTGTCACAGATGTCGTCTGTATTTGTTGTTGTGTAATGTTATATGTTTGTTGTTGACGTAAATATCACTTATATTATTGTTATTGAGGTTATATTTTAGTGTTTTTTACTTCCTATTTACGTATGAAATAAAAATAAGTAGCAGAATAGATAGAAACAACTTGAGTAACCTTCGGGAATTAGTTTACAATGATCTTGGAAACAGTGTCATTGTCGTAGATACTAAGTTTTTGTGAAAGTAAAAGATACACATACATCTTTTGTTTTCTAGTTTATTGTGCATTTCATTTACTTTGGTAGGCCTAATTCTTATATACTAGTAATAATAAACATGTTTACAACAAACTAAAATATAATATTTATTTATATTACAAAATTGTACTTCAACGTTGCTTAGTAACCACATAGCCTAGGCCTAGGGCCTTTTTTGAATTGTAACATATTTTCATTTATTTTTGTTGCAAATATTAACTGATATTGATGATTTATACATCAGTTTTGATCAGCATTTTCTGCTCTTTCTGTCTATTGGGTTGAAAAATATCAAATGAAATTTTTTAGTATAGTTTATGCAAGTCAAACTTGAAAAAAAAAAACAAATTTTTAATTTGTTTTATATAAAAAATATATTTTAAGCCCAAATTTATTTTCTGATTATAGTTACTTTATACTATTTCATAGAGAATTTATTCATAAACAAAATAAATAAAAAATTACATGGATACCTCTAAAATTGTATTTTATATGATATTTTATGTAAACTACTACATTTTCCATTGAAATTAGCCCGGCAATTTATGCATAAGAAATGGCCATGATGCCACGGCACTCAAAGGGTTAAGTGGTTGCGGAGAAAATCCAAAAAACGTACTCATAAAATCACCCATGTTAATCTTATGGGAAAACTGTTTTTGGCTTTTCCTCAGTTTATTTTAATGTAAACTTCACATTTGCTCTTACTAATCTGTTCAGTTCCACAAAACAATCATTTTGGTGTTTAAATTTTCATTCTACGCCCAACTGTTGCTGAGATATTCAAAGTGCTAAACACAGTATGTTGTCCAATGTTATCCTTATGGAGAATAAATAAAATTCTATATCTTGATTATTTATGAATGTATGTTGATGAAACTTGTTATGTGGCTTCATGTAAGTACTGGTATATTGACATTTGCACAAAAAATTGAGTTTTTGTTGATTATTCCCTTAGCAGCAAACCTGCGTACTCAGCCCCCATGTTATTCTTATGAAGAATAAGTCAGATGTATTGAGTCCCTTAATTATAAACATAAATTAATAAAACTTGGTATGTAGCTTCACTTGGTTAAATTATATTGATAATTGCATAAAAACCCATTTTTTCCTTGTTGCAGCAAACCTGCTTACTCAGCCCCCATGTTATTCTTATGGAGAATCACTAAAATGTTACATAGCGCTTATTTATGGTTGAATATTGATGAAACATGGTATGTGGCTTCGCCTAGTTACATTCTATTTATATTTGCATAAAAACCAATTGTTTGTGTTCCTTATTTCAGCAAACCTACGTACTCATTTCCAATGTTATTCTTATGGAGAATGATTAAAATCGCTTACATGTGAATATATTTTTATGAAACTTAGTATGCGGCTTTATGTGGTATTAAGACATATTATGCAATGGAAATTCGCTGAGTATGCAGGTTTGCTGCGACGGGGGTATTTTACTTTGTAGCAATGTCGAACTGCATGCTATTATGCATGTGAGCCAGGCTAAAAGTTAAAATAAATCTACTGTAAACCACATTTTTCTACAACATTTGATTTATTCACTTACTATTTTGCTAAAATATTTATCTCTAAAAATACCTTTCAGATTCACAGATTTCTTAAGTTCTACTTAGTTAATTTATACCGGATATAACATTTTTACTACATCATTCAGCTCAAAAATCCGCGTCGTACAAATAAAACTACCTACACCCAAATTGATTAGTTTAATAAAACCCCTACTCGTACATCCCAACTTTTGGTTCAATGAAAAATATATTTCTTAGGCTTATTATCACCACATCAATGATACATATAATGGTGTAATGGTTCTATCTATCCTTTTTATCATCATTAACCCTTTCATTACTGGGCAGAAGATTGTCCCGTAATTTTAAGTGAAGGTAATGAATGTATGTCTTTAACGCTCTTCCCAGCAATATTAAGGGCTTGAAACCAAACAAATGCGGAATTACTAAAGAAGAAACCCTTTTATTAATAAGTGATTACTTAGAAGTTGACCTACAAGCATTTACTATCCTGCCACCTAAAATTAAAGTAAACTGTTCAGGATGTTTAAGTATCATTATATTAATAGACAAGCACAAAACTGACCCTACTTTTTTCTCAGGGCTTGTGCATCGTAGGAGAAATTAACGCATATCGTTAGAAAGGTATTATCATGTAGATGAGCAGAAACCCCTTATAATTTACATTAGCCCTCAGGGATACGCCCCACAGGCTTTCAAAGTTCCAATGTTAATCTTATGGTACAGTAATCAATGAAATCGTACATTTGACAGCTGTTGTTATAATAACAAATGCTAACACAACAGGAAGAACAGCTGTTTCAGGCATAATGTAAATACAAATACTACTGACTACTGGAATGGCAACACCCTTCAGTTATCTTCTTTAATTCCACAACAAAAATAAACCTGTGAGTGAGGTAGAGAAAGGAGGAGTGGGAGGGGGAGGAGAGAGAGCAACATGAACTAATATAAATTAAACAAATTTACTTAGTTTTATGAAGTTAAGCATCATGGTACTGATACAAATGATTGTTTAACCCTAGGAGTGGCGCCATGTTAACGCGTAGTGTGGCGAGCTAAATTTGGCGATTTTGCAGACCTTTTTTTAAAAATCCATATAAATTCAACCGTTAGAGTAAACAAGTTAACTTTATATTCATTTTGTTCAGAAAGAACAGGAGATTCTAGAGATATTAAAATAATAAAGATCTAGACATTTTTTTCCGGTAAAGTGAAAAGAATAAGAAAATTTTGATATTTTTTTTTGAAATTTCAAAAGCAGCCAGGGTAAAATTTTTTCCACAGATTTTTTATGGAAAATTCATTATATACATTTTGTAGACAATCTAATTCCCTACATAGAAATATATAACATGTTGGGGAAAGAACTTTTTTTATAAGTTTTTTGGGGCATAATGTAATAATAAACGGAAACCCGAAAAATGCGTAAACTGTAGAGTGTTAGTTTGTGATGTAAATAAGTAATGTAATATATATGTATACTAATAATGATATATATATATTTGTATGGCTAATGAAGTAAGGAATCCAAAAAAGTCATAGGTTTATGGTAAAAAATTATTGTCACTTATAAATACATGTAAATAAAATAATGTTTTGGAATTTTTGCGTATTTGGAAAAAAAAAATTTCACAGTTTTTAGTATATAAATTTTTTACCAAATATTTTACCCCCAAACCAATATAACCATGCTGTAGTACATTCAATTACCTACATAAAAATGTATAACACTTAGGGTAAATTATTGTTTTTATATGTGTTATGTAGCACTAAACAGTCGCGGATTTGGCAAATTTCACTAGGCCTATGTAGGAGTAAACACAACACTTTATAAACACTATTTGTCAAACTTCAGTAATATTTATGCATAATATAATGCATAAAGATTTCTGTTATATACACACAAACACTTCACTAACACTAAAACTCCGAAATACTAAATTATTTAGTAATAACTCACGGATAGAAATATCACAACGCACATAAAACGAAACTCAAAATGGCTGATACAAGCTGTTGACAGAACAAATATAACACAATGGAACGTTTACTCTATCGAGTGCGGCTACATTCAGTGCTGCCATCGCGCAACACCAAATTATTCGCCATTCTTTCTTCTTTCAAATAAGATATTATATGTCATGCAAATATAACATTACACTGGATATATATTCGATTTTGCAATCCGCCGGTTTCCGGCGGATCAGCATTTTACAGAAGAACAAAAATCATCTGTGTTTATAAAATCATATTATTTGTCAAATCAATATATCGATCTAAAACTCCATACCAAAATGAAATATAACTCCTTGGCTGTGCATTGGTACTACCCGCAACATCGTGCGACGAAAATTACCCGAGGTGGGTAATTTCAAAAAAGTCATGTTTTGACATTTCCCAAGTGTCGGCTGCAAGTATCGTGTCGCGCCTAAAATTCATTTGATTTCTAATCGCGGTGACATTGTTATATACCTGCTACAGGGTTTGTTTATGTAATAAAATGAAAGTTCAGAATATTATCTTTCGCATGATATATATATTATTCACTTTTGAGTTGATTAATAGAGGTTTATTTACGTTGCAAAATTTTCGGTCAAAATCCGCCGGAAACCGGCGGTCGGCACAATAGGCGACACAAAAATCCGCCGGAAACCGGCGGATCGGCACTCCTAGGGTTAACTGCCAATGCAGGATAATGTGATAAAACATTCAAGCCAACAGCCGTTAGTCGTCAAACATTGGGGAGTCGCTAGTTTATTTTAAATAGTAATTTAAAGTGACACCATCTATCCAGTTACCCGGTCAACGATGAAGATAGAAGTATGAAGGACCTTTAATTTGAAAGTAAAATGTTTTATCCAGGTTTAAAATAACACCCCACTCCTACCTGTTATTCCCTATGGGACCAATATAAACACAAGGCAGTCGGCATACCTATAACTGTGGCAGTGTGGAAAGCCCTCTCCCTAGGCAGGTAGTTGTCCCGCAGTTCGGAGCGAGGGTAGTGAACCTCAGCCCAATGCCGACTCTCCAGGTGGAACGAAAACATCCGATCACTCAGCTTGCTGAAGCGAGCCACGTTTGCCACAATCCCGGCATACACCAGTAGTGAGTTTGCCTAAATCAATGGTAAAATTTAATGTGGTTTAATTACCTAGTCTTGTGTCGTACTACGTCATCGGAGTACTTACAAAATATTATATATTAAATGGTGAGGGACCTGCATTTGTTTCCTGCCAGATAGTTGGTATAAAACAAAATGATATAAACAAACATTTATAATATTAGTAGCATTATACAAATTTTTTAATGTTTACTCTTGGATATATACATAAATATCCTTATAACTACAATAATACAATAGGCCTACATATATACAAATAAATAAATCTAGTGTATAGTAGCTAAATTTGTTTATGACTGTCCAAGACTTCAAGAAACTTCAGATAATTCTAGAGTTTTAGTTAAATGACCCCTACAAATACAGTGAGATATGGATGGTTCCAAGAGACCCCAAGGGACCATTAAAAAATTCAGTTTTCCAAAAATATTAGAAAAGTTGTTTGGTAAAGGCTTTTCAGCCTCACAATTCATATTAAGTCCTAGTTGTATGTAAATTAACTTTTTACATAATTTTTTAATCTGCCGCTGCTTTTTTCAGCTATACCTATAGTACAGTAAATGATTTAACCCTTTTGCCGCCAGATTTTTTTCTTATATATATCTGAAAACCGCCGAGGTAATTTTGTACATATACGCAATGTTTTTATAAAACGGCTGTAACTTTTTTATTTTTGCAAATATTTTGATGATACTTTTTCCCTAGATTTGTAATAAAATTGCCTTCATAAAAATATAATATTTATGAGGGTTTGAATGGATTTTTTTTATGTTACCAATTGTAAATATAAAAAAAATTTTAAAAAAATGTTTGTAGTAAAACCAAGATAACTACCATGAATAAAAAATCTGTCACCAATATTAGTGTTATTTTTTATTAGTACACACATTTGTTAGTAAGCATGCAAAATTTGAAAATCCTAACTTGAAAAATAAGCTCCTTTTTAGGTTTTGAAATCAATTGTCTCCCGAGCGTTTTTATGTCTTCATGTCACTCAAATGCACTATATAAAATCTGATACCAAATCTTCACAAGAAAAGGAAAGTAGCCTACAGTTTTTCTTTTTGTCAAAAAAACAAAGACGAGTTCGCACGCAGAACGCTGTCGTGAGGGAAATGAATTTCCACATAAAAACTTAAAAAACTCAGAATCAATGTAAAAACATACATTTGTCAAATTTGTATTGAAATCTGAAAACACTGATTTTTTGGCTGTTCTGATACTCCTGGTTTCATTTACTTGCAAAGCTGGGAATACAATTTTGCGTAGTATAAGGTTAGGAGAAGGTCCAGACAGGCTTGAAAGTAGACGTGAGGTGCTGGGGATGGTAAAAGTACTCTAACAAAGGAATAATAGGCTTTTCTAGTGTAAAACCCCCATAAGACAACGTACTGTGTTTGGTCGATACACATTTTCTTTAATAACTCGGTAAATATTTATGCTAGAATGACGAGAGAGGGCTTAAAACTTTCGCCTCTCTAATTTCCATCTTTTTCCATGCTTTTATTTTATATCTGGGGCGTTTCTGACCCTTTTTGGGCCCAAAAACTTGAAATTTGAAAGATTAATCCCCCAAAAAAGGGGTTTAAAGTTTTCCGATTGTTTTGCCCAACGAACTTGTCCAACTGATTACAGAAAGGAACGTCCCTACCAAATTTGAAGTAAATCGGACAAAAAATGCGACCGCTAGAGTGCAAACACATATATATATATATATATATAGATATGTCTATATATATATATATATATAAAATATTGAACGACCCCCCAAAACGTGTTCAGGGGGTCACGATAGGAACTTCTATGGTGGTCCCGGGCTTAAGTTTCACCGTGCGGGTCATGCTAATAGTTCACTTTCCAAAGGAAATTCACTAATAATACAAAACTATTTACAACACAAAACTATATAGGTACATACACTTAGCCTAAAAAAGTAAAATGGTCTAACATCGTCTAACATCTATGTTGGCTGAAACACACAGCATGTACACCTTTCTGGCACCTGGTGCACACGGTTCGAGATTTTTTTCTTTTTCCACCTGCTGCAATACTGATAGGGCTACATACACAGCAGTTTCTCTCTTTTTTATCAGGTAAGGTTTCCATTCCAAACTGGTAATTTTGCCGCTGATTGTCTCCTCCTGCCATCCGCAAATTGTCTCCTCCCGCCAACTGATACTTATGATCAAGCCACTCTTTTGACTAACTGTCAATTATAGATAATGTGAACTGAAACCTGTTCATGTCCTTCCCACTATTGTTTTCCTTATAAATAAGGTACAAGTTCAAAATCATTCTTGAAAAAATGTTAAATACTACTTTTTTCCAATATTTTACAATCCGTCGCTCATCAAGATAGGCATATAACATTTGGTCAGAATGGTCAATGCCTCCCATATAGGAGTTGTACAAATCTATTACTTCTGGTTTTTCTTTTACAATTACCTCATTATTTCTTACTTTCCTTTTCTCAACTGATTTTGCAACACACTTATTAGACAGAAGAAGCACTGGGTTCTTTTGCGAGGCTTTTTCCCTGTAAGCAACCATCAACTTATGATCTTTACGATTATAAACTTTCTGGCCTACTTCAAATTTTTCTTTGAGAGCATCAGGTATACCTTTTCTGTTTTTTCTCATTGTTCCTGTGATGTTTGTCATTCTTTCATAAAGGTAATCTGCTAAAGGTATTGACATAAATAAGTTATCGACAAATAAAGAAAATCCTTTGTTCAAGTATGGGCCCAACTGCAACAGCTTTATTACAACTTTATAAGCAAGCCCATGCTCTTTTTGTCCATCGTCACTTTTTCCTTTATAACAGAAAAAACCTAGACAATACTTGGTGACACTGTCACACAGCATCCAAAGTTTTATACCCCACCGATGGTAGTGTTTGTTCGGGAGGTATTGTGTGAGTTTAGACCAACTTTTGGTGCCGATGAGGCTTTCATCTACTGATAATTCCCTGTGAGGAGTGTAATATCTCCTGAAGACATCATTTGCATGCTTCACTAGGGGCTCAAATTTTCCGCAAGGATCATAATTTTCCTCTCCAGGCCTAGGTAAGTTTCGATTGTCGACTAGATGAAAAAATTGAAGTAGCGCTTCAAAACGGTTCCTGCTAAACATTTTCCTGAAGTAAGGGGTTGACAAAGACTCATTAGTGGACCAATATGATTCTATAGTGGGTTTCCTAATAAGACCCATGTTTAGTATTGTAGCTATGAAGCCTTTCATTTCAGTTACAGTAACTGGTGTCCATGACCTCGCCCTTGAATTGGGAGACAGATTTGTATGTGATCGGAGGTAATTTCTGGCATAAAGTTTTGTCATATCTACAAAATTACTTAACAGATTCATTGTAAAAAATAAATAAAAATAATCAATAGGCCTAACAGTACCATCAGGGCAGTGTTTTGGGCCAGGAATTTCATCATACAAGAAGGAATGAGGGAAAGAATCAGTTCCTTCCTCGACAGTGTCCCAGATTATGGGCTCCTTGGGAGGTTTCTCTTGAGGCACATTAGGCCTAGGTTCATTATCTAAGTTATCTATAGTTTCATTATCTATTGGTGCTGTATTTGCAGCAGGAGCAGTACTTTTTTTAGGTCTACCTCTAGGTCGCTTTGGGCCAGTACTAGGCTTAGGCCTAGATACAAACTGACTACAAGTAGGAAGGTTTCAGTCAATCTCTTCCTCAGAACTGTGTACATCTGTAGAAGGTACATAGTCAGGGTCTTCATCTGTGTCATCCCCAAATAATTCAGGGAGAGAATCGTCTGTTTCATCCAAATCATAATCAGAACACGATTCCGGTGGTTCTGGAGACGACGAATCAATTTCATTTACAAAACCATCACTTAACTCACCATCGTCAAATTGCACACCACTTTCTGTCAAGTTATTAAATATTGTGTCTTCACTCACTGGCGACTTATTTCGACTACGTTTACTCATATTTCCCAACTAAAACACATCAGAACAACTTATAGTCACAAGAAGTAACGTAAAAACGAACGATCACTTGTTGACAAACAACAGACGACACCACCTCGGGAAATCTCGTCGTCACAAGAAAAAAAACACAAAGGCAGTCAAAGCTTATGCTACATGAAGCCCAGATGATGCCGATTCGATTGGTGTGTTATTTATGGCTTTTGGATGTATAGGTGGCCAGTAAACAAACATTTAGCAGACGTCCAATATATCGGACCGTGGCGATTTTCGCGATACCGCCACGGTCCGATATATCGGACCGCGGCGACGAAAGGGTTAAATAATAACATTGTTGCTCCAAGCACACACACAACAAAAACAAGGAGTAAAATTTGATTTCTACCCAAGGAATCCAGATCAGAATAAGTTCAAATCCACCTTCAAGAAGATTTCAAATGATAGAAGTTTAAATTAGCCACGTTCCACTGTATTAACTTACTCTATAATCTGTAAGAAGATACTTACTGCACTGACTCAAAATTTGTGTTGTTTGTAATTGATAATAATAACAATATCTTCTCATTTACAACTCCCTTCAAGAGTTGTACACCTCCCATAACACACACAGTGAATCCCATCTATCACAGTGAATCTTGATCGTTTGTTTATTTACTCCTGGAAAAAATCTTATTAGCCTACGTACGTGTAATTTCTGTTCACCAGGTTTGTTTATGCTAAATCAATCAAAATTTTGAGTTTACAATTTAAAAATGTAATGGCATTAAAATGTTCATGTTTTGAGATATTGATGCCTAGTCCATCTCAATTCAAAACCAAGGTAGATCAGAAGCGCAGCAGGACATACAGTGAATAAAAACGCTCCAATACATGTGTTCGCCGTTATCAAGGCCTAGCTTGTAACAACTTAAAGTGCAGTTACCTGCGGGTTGTACACCGTAGAGTGAGCCACCACTCGCACGTCCAGCTCCTTGCCTCCCCTCGAGACAACCTCCTCCCACTCCTCACTGCCTCCGACTGGAAACCCCACAGGATTAAGCAACACGTTACAAAAGAGAACAGCCCTGAACTACAAATGGGAAGGTACTTAAGCTGACTTTTTAGGACGTTTTCTTAATGCTTTAGAGGATGGTTTCGACCTATAACGGTATACTAAAACATAAAATCTAGAGGGGAAATATGGTAAAATGGTAGGCCTACTTAATCTTGAGGACTGCAACACGCCGTTTTTTTTATCAAGCAGTAATTAGGCCTACAATTTAAGTGGTAATGATATCATATTATTAAAAATAAGCTAATAGTTAGAGCTTAATATATTGAGTAAATAATGTGATACATTCTTAAGTGTTTCTTTAGTGATTCTTTAAACGTACTTATTAACTTTTACGTAGGTAACAACAATTATAAACAAACTCTCTTCTTAATTTGACCACACAGTCTAATATGGTTAATACAGTCTTGAAACTTAACTACAGTACAGTGAGTAATACAGTCAGAAAAATAATAAAAGCTAGGCCTACTGCAAATTTTCAAAAAAGGGATTGTGAATTTGGCCAGTAACTATCAACCAATTACGATAGTTAGGGTGTCTACTGGTTTAAAAATTTGAAAATCCGTGACTTTTCAGGGACTTTCAGGGATGAAAATTTTTAAAATCCATGACTTTTTTAAGGGGTTTTCTTTAGGGCTACAGAATTCAGCCAATACCTTAGATAAATTTAAGCGTTTTAATCTGCCTTGAATATGTTTTTATTAAATGTAAGCTACTTCAATCAATGACAAGTTTATATAATGTTCCACAAGCAATGCAAACTCTTCAATGACAAAAACTGCAATTCCAGATAACAACATGCATACAAAATAATAAATGTACGGAAGTTCAGTTATAAATCTGAGAAGATACCTGTTCATATAAAACTAGATTACAAACAAAACCTGCAGCATGTCATTATTAAACTAAGATTGTTAAACCTAATTTTTTTTAGCAGTTTGAGTTTGGTTTCGATTTCGAATGTGTTGAGTTGATAACCATTATAGTTTTGTTTGTGTATCAAGGTATAACGCGCATAAGCAGAAGGCCAAACTATATATAACAAGCAACTCTTTGTCATTCTGCGCCGAGCATGAAAGATGAATCAAATGAGTCGGTTGAAAATATGATACATTTGATTTGAGTGATTCATATGAATTGATTCGCCAAGATGAATCGAACTACCCGTATCACCTACGACTATTTCATGCCGTGCAATGAGCTCGTGTGGTTCCCTGACCCCGAATAGTGTCAGAGACGGGGACACAAATAAAATGGAAAATAGTTGGGCTAAACGTATTTCTATAAGCTTTTGTCCGTTACTACCAAGTATGACAATAATTAATATTGTCTTTTTGGTTTCAGTCATAGTGGCACGGTAATAAACCGTACCTATGCATTAAAAAATCCGTGCTTGATATTAAAAATACGGGACTTTTATCCCTGACATCCGTGCCCCTTCACTGAAATCTGTAACATCCGTGATTTTCCGGGCCGGTAGACATCCTGGATAGTACCATACCAATTTGTTTTAAGATAGTTGAAATCGTTATTGGCCATTAGCTCATGGTTTAATGGAAGAAAATAAACTTGTATCCTCTAAACAAGGGCAAAACAAAGACTTTTATCTGGTTCCTAATGATGTGCTTATTAGCAAAATACATTTTGATAATGTAGCCAGCAGTAATTTAACTAAAAAAAAGCTATTTAGCCAATAGAAAACCATATGTAATAACTGGTACTACCACTTCTGAATGTCTACAAGTAACTAGCAGGGTTCCTAGGGCTTTGTTCTAATTAGCGCAACTGACAAATTTGAAGTTATAAAATACTTTAACTTATATGGATATATATTAATCAAGTGCATCATACATAGGCTACCAGTAAAAATAGGAAAAAAATTCCAATTTGATCACTAACCTGTGGTCAGTTTTATTCTGAATATTCTCGAGGAGAACATCCCCTGCTCAGTAGAGCCTCCGACCAGGTAGAGCCAGCCATCGTCTGCCAATGTGAGCGTGTGGCGGGCTAACGGAGGGGGCTGGAGGGCCGAGTTGAGGGCTCTGCGCGTCCACCTTCCCCCCACCACTTGGTACAGCCACAGGTCAGAACCTAAGCTGCCATCCTCTTGAACACCTCCGTGGAGCACAAAGCCTCCCGGGTAGTAACTAGCCGCATGGGAATACCTCGGAGTGGGTTTCCCCAAAGTGAACTCCTCAACACCGACCTGTCTCAGATACCTCGCACTCTGACTGTTTTGATCCGAATGTTTCTGTGTCCTCGAGTTGTTATCTGCGATCGCCGAGGTAAACAACAAGGTGGAGAAAAAATTTGTCCGGTGATGCAATCCCCACACGTCACTTCCCCCGACCCCACTTCCGCTGGCCCACTTTCCGACGGCTGCTAGTCTTCTCGCGTCTAACTTGTCATTCGCACCGACAACACTACTTATTATCTTCCCATCTTCGTCTTCCCACTGACTATGGTTGAACCGGAAAATGACCAAATCACCGAGGACGGTGTTGAGGTTATATCCTCCGAACACGTAGAGAGCGTCGGTTTCACTGATGTAAACGGCCGAGTGGGCTGCTCGAGCATTGACGCCGTCCCGGTACAGCCAGTGCCACGAGTTGCCCACGGAGTCGCCCTTGTAAAGGCTGCACGCTTGGCCGGAGTAGCCGGTGAAGCAGTGACAACGGCCCAGCAGACACCGCCCCCGCCCAGGCTGGTGGCCGCAGTGGTCCGGACACAGCGGCTGGGAGCAATCCACTCCGCCCCACCCGCTCTCGCAGATGCACGAGTGAGCCAGGCACGTCCCGTGGCTCGAGCAATTCGCTGGACAGTCTGTGATGTAATACTCGGCCCGAAACCCATCCAGTACGTAGTTTGTGTCGCTGTACAGGAGGATTAACATCTGTAACAAAAGTCATTAAACTTATTACAATGATAAATCTTACTGTAGGTCGACCGAAATAAATTATACACTGTATGTAAGAATAGCCAATTAATTATGAATCATCGAGTTTTAGAATGTTTTACAAACATCGGGTTCTTCGACTAATTATCTTGTTTTTAACCAGACATGTGATTGATCCCAACTATCTATGGCACCAGGTCAGCAACCCATATAAGCTTACACAGCCTATTCCACTCATTACTAATTCAAACAATCTGACATGAGAACACCAAAATTAGTGGAAAACTCATTAGACGAGTGATCAGAATAGATGAAGCCTGTCAACCTGATTCAGAGCAATTAAGGTTAATTAAGTACTTTTAAAATGGGCTATACGATATAAATTGACTAAATTTGATTCTAACAGTACTTACAAAACCTGAAGTAGCAACAACAATCTGAGGGCGAGTTCTTCCGCTGAAGCTACCCAGCATCGGCGAGTTGAATGAGTCGCCATCGTAAACGTAGACGTAATCATAAGAGCACTCTGTGCCCATCAGGGTGAAGTTGAGGGAAATGAACTGCTCACTGCTGTTGGCTGCAAGATTCCAAATCAAACATGAGACTTAGTCAGAGAGAGAAAATTCGTAACACTCTTGCCGACTAATTCTTTGGCTTTTGCAGAGCTGTATTTTTTTAAATGTATGAAAAACATAATTATCAAAGAGATATCTTTTCATAACAATTACTATTGTTTACATTATTATAAACAAACATTTACTAACAAGGCCTGGATTATTTTACATTAGTTCTGTCCTAAGGTGAAAGCTTCCACTGAACCATCATGAAAGTACATTTACATTAAAGAAATCTAGGCCTATTTACGAATTAGAAATTAAATTGTAATACAGTAAACCAAGGTGCATACTCTAGATCATACACAGATCCCTGTTAATCCAACTCCGCTTTTCACCTCTGCTTAATCTGAACAAAATTTTCAGAAATGAAAAAATGATTTCTTGAACTTATTTTTTACTGAGTAAAGAGCATTTATGGTTTAGGATACTCTTTTATTTGAATAGATAAGTATGGAAACACTTTTATATTTTATATGCGTAAAAAATCAATTTAATTTATAAGCTCGAATGAAACATGAGTGGCGCCTTCATGGAAATAATAGTAGTTTTCATCACTAGGAACAAAAGTGGCTCTTTTTGGTGTTCAATCGTGTTTTAAAAGCGAGGTGCAGCCGAGCTTTTGAAAAACGATTAAGCACCAAAAAGACACTTTTGCTCCGAGTGATGAACAACGTTTTTTATAATAATGCGGGATTAGACTTTTAATCGTTGAAAATCTTAACTATGAAGTTGTATTTTTGAGGTTATGTTTACAAAGTAAGTAATATACAATGTTTACATTTCTGTTATTTACAAACAATACTTTTTATAAAGTGTGGTAAGGAACGCTTCTATCATGTATAGATCATGAAACAATAATAATATTTAGCAAACAGCTGACTTTTTACGTCCTAGGACTTAAAAAATCACAGCTGATTTTTTAGGTCCTAGGACTAAAAAGTGACGATTTTCGTACTATTTAGAGAACAAAAAACAGGTGGATTTCTTGCAGGATGATAAAAAGATGTTTTTTTTATTTGATTTCTCAAGTTTGTGTGACAAAGGAACAATACTAAACCATGAAAATAAGAAAACTACTAATATTGTCAGGTGATTAGCTCATTAAAAAACAACTTTCATAACCTCAACTTCTTTCTACAAAATATGTATGTTTACATTTAACAGCCATAATCAATCAACCAATCAACGTTTTTAAATTTATCCCTCCAAAGTTTTTAAATTATGCCAATTCATGAATAATTGCTATCAACTGTACTTATATTGGATATAACGATACATTTTATTTGACCACACAGTGAAAAATTCTATCTATGTCTCAAGCATGTGTAATGATTAGGTCCTGGTGTGACACAATAGTTCAGTTGGATGACTACTCTGAAAGCATTTTTTCCAACTGACACAAAAAACCACTTTCAGGTTAGACAAAATCTAAATCATCCAGAGTTTAAATTTATTGATTCCAGAGTTTAAATTTATTGATACAACTGTTCGTAAATTACAATTACTGTAAGTTTTCACTTTCAAATCAATTACCTATATAAATTACTTAACAAAGCTATAGGCCTAACCAAATATTCAGAACAATTGAAAACTTCCTCTTATTTCGTATTATTTTCTGTAGAAAATTGTAACTAAAAATTGTGCCATATATATGGGTATATATAAGGGTACGGGATTGGTTTGCCCAACCAATCCCGTACCCTTTATGAGATCCAGGAGTTTTTTCCCAATACTAACGCCCCATTCATCACCTGGTTGCTTGCAACCAAACAGAGCCCTTCTCCTCGCCCCGAGTCTCTCGCAATCCAGTATGATGTGCTTGGCAGTCTCTTCAGACTGATTGCAAAGCCTACACACCTGACTTTCATTTCTAAGTCCGAGTGTGGAGATGTTTCCTGAAGTGGCCGTGTCCAGTTATCAACGCAATCACCTGCTTAACCCGACCTCTGCCCAACCTCACCAACCAGTTAGTGAAGTAAGAGCTAGTGTCTGCTAGCAGCCTTTTGCCAAGTGCTTGACCAGAGTAACCCTGCCATTGCTGGTGATGTAAGTCCCTGGACCATTTGTTGATCGTGTGAAAAGCAGTTGTTTTGCTTATGCCACAGCTTGGCTCTGGATCAAAGAATGACATACCGGAACCTCTTTTAGCAAGCTTATCCGCACACTCATTGCCACCTATGCCTACATGGCCAGGTACCCAACCAAGATGCACCGAGTTGCGTGTTGCAAGTTTGCTGAGTGCGTTGTAACACTCCCACACTAATTTTAACTTGATTTCGTTGGGGTCAAGAGCCTTGAGGGCAGCCTGAGAATCTGACAAGACAATCCTGATTGGTTGGACAAGAAAATGGTTTGTGCCAATCTAGGCCTTGCCAGACCGTATTGCGACAAGCCCTTTATTTAGTTGTAGGTATTTTCCTGTTTACTACAGGAAAATTGTTTGTCGAATCATGATTTTAAGTAGGGTAGGGTTCAGCACAATAAAGCTGGCTAGAGGTTTAATATTTCTCTGGGTTAAGAACGATCCGACCTTCAGGTAACTAACTTACAGCACCTCCCCACAAATGTTTTGGTAGCAGTTAACTATTTCATATTCCCCCAAGTATACGTCCCTTAGTTCACCAACCATATCCACCAGTCAACTTGTTATTCACATTCTTCCATATATAGTCACCCGTCACCCCCCTAGTACTGTTCACCCCCATGTACACACACCCTATGCTACAAAATGGATAAAATAGCTTTACATGGAAAACATTGCCTGCCAGACAAATGAGGCCTCAGTGATTTTGCTACATTTTAGCGCAACAGAGAAGGTGATGCATAAAAGTGACATGGGAAATTACTAGGGGTCTGCGGTACCAGAAATTTAAGGTCGGTACAGTTCGGTACGGTAAATTTTTTTGTACCTCAGTTCTCGGTACAAAATCGGTACGGTACGCGGTAATAAAATAGCCGTAATTTATCGTAGCCTAAGTGTATTCGGAAACCAAACAGACCAAATACAGAACAAATATTGTTAAAGAAAAACATACTATCGGACATAAAAAAGTATTTAGGTAAGCTTGTGATTATAATTTGTAATAGTAAACAAATATTTATAAAGGCCTAATAACAATAATAATGTGTTAAATCATGTAAATAAAGAAATAAAGCCCAATATAAGCCCAATATAAGTTGGGGTTATATATATAAAACCCCAACAGTAATAATCCCTTTATGTTAAATAATTATGTTGATTTAGTAATGTAGGCTTATTTCATCTATAAGACTTTTGTTGCTTGTATTTGTAATAATTTCATATAGACACCATTTATTCAATTTTCCCTGTATTCACTATTTATGATAGGTAATTTCCTAGTTAATTTAAATTGTAAAGCTATCTCAAATACATTTCATGTATATAGATAATCAAAATTGATCTCATACAAGATAATACAAATAACAGTCACATAAAACACAAATAAGACAAATCTATTTCTTTATAAACTTTTTTCACAAGTAAGACGATAAAATAATAATAAGAGAAAGGAAGGTTATGTGTGTGTGTTTTTAAATTAAATACAGGTTGTATGAATTATAAATTATAGCCTCCAACAAATTTTAAATCCTGTAACCAAGTAACGCAACAGAATAATAATTTGTATTGCAATCAGATGACACATACTCAGCAGACGTCAAAGTTGTAGCCTACTCGTTTAACAGAAGTCGACAGCGATGGCGGTTCATCAAGAATCAAGAATCCATCATAATCACTCATTGTTTGTTTTAAATAGTCTAACTATAAAGGCTATAACAAAACTTGTTATCAAGGCTTGTTCAAAACATTTTATCAACAAAGACGACGTGCGATCAGTGGAAGTGATGATTACGTCCAAACGTCATCGTCACACAAAGAGTATACCTAGAAAGTGAATATCAGAGAGAAAGAAATACGCAGTTTCCAAAATTATGATATACGCCATAAAATTATGAACCAATGTAGGCTAACCTTTTTTATTTGTTACGACAGTAGTGTGTGTACAAATTTTGTTTATTAATCAATGTTTTAGCACTGAAACTAATATTTAACCTAAACACTCTTCTAAACCGTTCACGGCATCTTTAATATTGAATTAAAACAGTTACTTTCGGTTGGTTTAATTTCTATCCACAAAACGTTAGGAAGTGTCATAATGCCTATTAGGAAAATGTTATGACAAGCCCGATTTGAGTTTTTGAATTGATGTGCATGTTATTATGTTTGCATATCAAAATAAGTGTCAACCATCTGCATTTTATTACTCTCTGTAACACACGATCGTAGATCAGAATGTGTTTGCCAAATGTTTGGTGATTATCAAGTACTCATTTAAGGTTAGGGGGCTTATTCAATCGGCAATGTAAAACACAAAACGGTGTTATAATTTCGTTGATATAAAAAACAAATAGATATTTATGTGTTTAAACCTCAGTTTGATTTAAAAATGATTAAATGTCATAGGAATTCGGTTGTAGGTTTTTGTTTACGTTTATACCGCCTCCATCCACTGGCCAAGTCTAGGCGAGCAAAGACGAGTGTGACGAGTGTAAATGCGTAATAGTTTGTTATTAACCTCTGTTACTCTCGATGTTTATGTACATTATTTCATTACTCGCCGAGTCGTACATAACTCCACAAAACATTCGGCCAGTTTGTGTAGGCGGCTTTATCAATGCTGTAAAGACATCTCGTCATCATTCGTGTTCCTATTGTGAACCTATAAACTCGCGAATGCCGGTCAAAGTTGAAAGTTGCTGTCATGAGCAAAGGCGTGTAAATAGAATGTCAACGGACGAAAAAGATGTTATGAATAAAACTGAAGGAAAATGTGGTTGATAAACAGTGAATACTGATTTTTTGTAGTTCTAGGCTGTACCGTACCGACTTAGTACCGGCGCCGTTAGTGGTACCGAACCAAATTCGGTAATTCGTTTTGTACCGGACCGGTACCGATTTTTTGGTGCACCGCAGACCCCTAGAAATTACACAGTCAATAGTCAAATCACTAAATCTCTGTCTAATACGCCAACACAACTAGGGTGTATTTTAAGGCGAATATGAATGAATGTAGAGTGAATGATTAATGAGATGCCTTGAGTAGCCTTGTTACTAATCCGTTAGCCAGGATCATTAATTAATATATCTTTATTTATTCGCACAATATTCATGAATGCGACAAAAAACAGCATCTTATAACAAAATATTAAAATAAAACTATACAATAAATCACGCAAAAAAAATATATCAACCCTCGTTGAGTGTAGACTCAAGGGTGTTAGAAAAGTCTTCTATTGAGAAAACAGTTTTGCCTAAGCTATCAGATACTTATAGGCTACAAGCAATTTTTTAAACCTGTACCATCATCATAGTACTGGTACAACCATGTTATTTCTTAAATCAGACTTACTGAATTCTAATTTGCATTTATCAAATGACAAATATGTACCAAGTAAAGTTCAGTGCAATGTACAAATAAACAAAATACAATTATTTCAATACATTTCTTTAATGAAAACGAGATTTTCCGGATAATCTGAAAATTACCTAGAGCCCGAACAAGCTGCAGGCTCAGTTGTTTTGAATTAGCAAGACTCTGCCGTAGACTACTTAGTTATTTTTCAGTTTGATATTTTGATATTACCTTTGATGAGCCACTCGCAGTGAGAGTTCTGCGTGTAGTTGGAGCCCGGGGGTCCGTCGGTGACGACGCCCCATGAGTCTGTGTGGACCTTCCTCGTCTTGTCGCACGGCCCCGAGCTCCCACTGTGCAACACCGCTCGGCCCAGCGGCTCCACCGCAACAAGCACCAACACCAGCAGGCTCCATCGCTCCATCACAGCATTCTTCAAACAAATCTCCGATATAGGTAGGCTACAATTCCAATCAGTTTGAAAACCGTTTTAGGAGTTTTTACTTCAATACCGTATGATAAATCTTCAATAGCACTGAACACAGAACATATTAATTTAAGTTCAGTGGAAAGCTGTTAAGGGAATATAGTAGAAATTAAGTTTGCTCATATATTTTTTTTTGGACATTTTCAATTGCTAAAATACTTTCTAATTACAAAAATTTGCACATCATTCTATTTAACCCTAGCAGTGGCCAGTGGTGTAGTGGGAAATGGTAGAGCAAATTTGGCGAATTTGCAGACCTTTTATAGAAAATTCTTATAAATTCAACCGTAGAAGCAAACCTAGCCAACCTCATACAAGGAACCTCATACAGTGGAACATCGATAACTCGAACCTCAATAAGTCGAATTCCTTGATAACTCAAATTTTTGTTATTCCCCTTGAACTTGCCAACCTAATGCTATGTTATTTGACCTCTATAAGTTGAAGGGTTAATAGGAAACACCTCTATAACTTGAATTTTTGCAGTATTCTTAGCCTGTTTCCGCACCTCTATAAGTCAAAGTTTTAGCTGTAGAACTTCTATAACTCGAATATGTACAATTGCCGTACCTCTATAAGTCAAAGTATTGACTAGAGAACCTCTATAAGTGGAAGTTGTTCATTCACCAAACCTCCAGTGACTTTTCAGCCGGAAATTTCAACCCTCCCTTCTCACTAAATCTCTTTCCCGGGTGCTCCTGGTGTCGGTAAAACAACCGAAAAATTTATGTTGATGAGCAACACGCATATCAAACACACTCATCCTCACGCTCGGGTTTCACCTATCTAAGGATTTCATTTCATAAATAAGGAACAGTCACATATTGTTGTAAATTATATATATTTTTTTAAAATAAAATGGTTTTGATTTTACTAGATTTGTGTTCTGAGTCGTTAGTTAGTGTGGGTTCAGAGGTTCTGGATGTAGGACGTGAAACGTAGTTTTTAGGTTGTTTTTAAGTGTTTGCAGTTTGGTAAAACGTGTTGGCAAAACTCTACCCCATGAGGAGAATTTCAAGACTATGTGAGGCTATTGCCACAGGAAATAAAAACAGTGACATCGGGAAGCAGTTTGGAACACCAGTGAACACTGTCGACAAAAAGTGTCAGTTTTAAAACAAAAAGTGTCGTACTGCTTCACCCTAATTCCAACAATGCTCTGCTGTTTTAATTGTTATCACGTTTTGTTCCCTTTTAGTTTTTCAAATTATTTTATTATCCTACAGTACATTAATGTTCAGCTAAATGAAATCGATGCGTAGTTGGTCAGAACTGACTTCCATAAGGGGGAGGGATTTGTTTGGGGCAGGTGATGAGAAGTGAGTAAAAAAGTCTAGAAAATAGACAGGAAGTGGTTGAACGGGCAAAATATCACCAAAATACCAAACTGTGAGTCATTATTTGTTTACTTTCCTCCTCTACAATATTTTCACTGAAGGAAGTATTTTGTCCTCTACTACGTTAACCAAAGAAGCTTTACAATATATTTCCGGGCTTATTTTAGACATTTAAAATTGTTCAAATCTATTTTAATTTTAATATTAATTATTATACAGTATGATTATTTTTTATACATAGCTCGAACTTATGTAAGGATTATACACCTTTCCATGATCCATCTATTGTGTTACCGTGACCCTCAATAAGTCAAAGTCTGTGGAAAATCACCTTGATAAGTTGAACCTCGATATTTTAAAATATTTGATTTGGTAAAGTAAAAAGAATAAAAAATTATAATTTCCTTTTTTAAATTTCAAAGCAGCCAAGGTCAAATTTTTCTTCAGATTTTTATAGAAAATTCATTAGGCCCTATATACATCTTTTAGACACTTCAATTCCCTACATAGAAAATATAACATGTTGGGGAAATAATTTTCTTTTGTAAGTGATAGGGGTATAATATACAGAGCCCCCTCTGCCGTATAAACGGAAAACTGAAAAAAGTATAAACTGTGCAGTGTTAGTTTGAGTTGTAAAAAAATAATAATATATGTATAGGCTATAATAATAATGTTATATACCGGTACATATTTGTAAAGCTAATGAAGTAAGGAATCTAAAAAAGTCATAAAGTTGATGGTAAGAATTATTATCACTGGCTATAAATAACTATAAATAGAAGAATATTTTGAAATTTTTGCGTATTTGGAAAAAAGAATTTCACAGTATTTAGTACCTATATAACTTTTTCACCAATTTTTTCCCCAAAAATAATAGAAACATGTTGTAGTACATTCAATTCCATATATAAAAATGTATAACATCTAAGGTCAATTATTATTTTTATATGTGTTATGCAAAAATATATAAAGTAGGCAGTCACTTACTTGGTAATTTGTTGACATTTTGTTTTCCATTGAGAGCTATTATAAACACTATTTCTCAATATTTATCCATAGTATACTGTAATGCACAAATTTGAGACAAAATAATCAATTAAGTTACTTAACTTATAAAAAGCGTATAGGCCTACTTTGAAAGCATAAGAAAGAGAAATTTAGTAACTTTACAAAAAAAATGATAAAAAGACAAAGATTACTGTTATATACACACAAACACTTCACTAACACTAAAACTCCGAAATAATAAAGGACTTAGTGATAATTCATGGAGAAGAGATAGCGCGCACACACTGAGTTCTACACGCAATGGCTAACACAGACAACTAAAGGATCAGGTGTGACGCAATACTTCCATCTTCATCAGTGAAGGCTGATGTTACCCTGCAAGCAGTACTGCCAACGGCAAAACTAAATTCCTCTACATTTCTTCCTCTTCAAAATGACAAACCGGAACCTATTATTTGACTAGTAACTATAACTTACTCTGAATATTAATCAGATTTTCCAAACCCTCCAATCGCGTCGGTTTGCCATTCGATACAGAAACAAAAAACACCTGTTTTCATAAAATCATATCATCTGACCTATCAATATTTTGTTCTAAAAATCAACACCAAAATGAAGTGCATTGGTATCAACCACAACTTCCCGAGACAAAGATTACCCGAGCTGGGTAATTTCAAAAAGTTGTATTTTTACATTTTCGGAGTGTCGGCTGCAGGAATCGCGTCGCACCAAAAATTCATTCGATTTTTAATCGTCGTGACATTGTTATGCAGCTGCTACACGGTTCATTTATGTAATAAAATTAAAGTTCAGAACATGATCTTTCGAGTGATATATTTACTGTTCGCTTTTGAGTTATTAGTGGTTTTTTTACGTTATAAAATTTTCTGTCCCGAACTGACGCGTTGTATCGGCTGCTATTCTAAGGTGACACAGCAAACGACACGATGCGTCAGTTGGCCACTGCTAGGGTTAAGATGTCACTCGACGCATATGATTAAATGTAAAAAAGGTATGATAATTTGATACAAGCGACCAGAACACTTGATGATGTATGCATTCTACACTTGCATGACTCATCGATTGTGTTGCTGTCAACCTCAATATATTAAAGTCTGTGAAAGTCTTGCTAAATAAGTCAAACCTCAATATTTCAACATTTTCTATCATTCAAACTTTTTCTGTTCCCTCTCAATTTATTAAGATGTTACTCAAATAGGATGAACATGCTAACTTTAATTATTCAGATAGCCTACTTTCTCCTTTTTATGCTGATTGAAATGACAGGGTATAAGGTTGAATATAAACTTATCGTAGTTTTTAACTTGAATTAATTTTGGTGCGGTACTTTAACTTAACTTGACTTATAACAAGTTCCATTTTTATTAACAATACAACCATAGGCTAGATAACGGCATTTAATATTGACGCAGACCAATTTTGGCAAAAGTGTACAGAGCAGTTCAATGGCTAAGCATGCCTTACTCTTTCACTAACCAAAACTATTAGCCTACACCTGCCTATGTTTCACTGTTTAAACAATTGTTAGCCCAGTCATACTGTTATGGCTTAACAACACGGGATGTGATAAATTGGTTATTTCATTTCTATTTCCAATGGTTAATTGCCATTCACCATTGATTACAAAGGTATTATTACAAGCATGATTTGATACTAAGTATGCCTTGGTAATGGTATAAATAAGTTACAAGAGATGAGTATTGTTTAGATGTGTGACTTTCTTGACTGGGTTTAAATATTAAATGGAAATCAGATTTGCAGAGTGTTTGTAAATCTGCCAAATACTGGGAGTAACTTTAGGTTTAAATGTTCTTAATTTACAGTCCTAGACTAGATTGGGCACCATAGAGCCTATGACCACAAATTGCTCACTGTTAAATCAATTAAAGAGCTTTATTTAGCTAAGGAGTAAGTTATTAATTATAAATGTTATATTTCACACTTTTCTCAAACCAAAGTACATTAAATGCCACTTTTATTATTCCACAAAAGATCAATTAATAAGGTCGTTGGGAGGCCCAAACTGTAAATTTAAGGTTAGGACTTGAAGGCTACCTGTAAGGACAAAACTCAAATCAATATTTTATGTGTTGCATATATTCATGGGTTTGGATGAATAATAATAAAAATGTTACGAAAATAACTAATTTTAAACTGAATGTCATTTAAGACTTGTCCAGTGCAATAAAAACAATCTTCCAACGTGACACTTGTATTATTTACCAGCCTAAAGGGAGGATAAACAACAAATTTAACTTACCTCAATTCTTATGAGAATTTTAAAAAACACTATGACTTAAATAATAAACGTCACTTGATATTAAAACTATAACTATAAAATACAAAACAAATCATCCTGCATTAAACCCAGGAACTTCTGGAGCAGTATCGGCCATGAAAATCTCTGCGTTTCTGTGACAGAGTGACGTCATAAAAACAAAAAACATCCAATCGGGAATCACGGCAGCCAGTACTGCTACTGCTCAGCTACGTAGGCTTATTTCGCTCCACATCATGCATGGCTCGTTGGTCTAGGGGTATGATTCTCGCTTAGGGTGCGAGAGGTCCCGGGTTCAAATCCCGGACGAGCCCTTCAATTTTTTAACTACTCTGTAATTCCTTGTACACTGATCAACACTTGTAGGTGGTAAAAAGCAATACATATGATGTGCAATATAAATCCAAGAACATCATGCAAAACATGTTAATGGCTTTCTTGAAATTACCTAAATTACCATCAATATACATAATTTAATATCAATTATTGGCATTACACCGCAAAAACAATTGTTATTCCAGTACCAGTAGCTACAAGAAAAACATAGAAATTAATAATTACCATCACGAAAAAATATCTAAGATTAGGCTTGCCATAATTTCCAAGGATCAAACCGGGACAACGATTTTACTGGGGGGTTTGGTTTTGGGGGTATGAATTCCCCCCCTTCCAATAACGAGAGGTCCGGTGGTCTACATTTTGAAATATAGGCTTTTAAAAAGGGTTTGGACTAATCTTTAGTTATTTTATTTATTTATTTTAAGCAAGTAAATCCTGTGTATATTCAACGGCGTTTACCCGTGTTTAAAAACTATAACAAGGAATGGCCTTTGATACGTAAAATCTAGCCAGTACTATTTTTTAGTTTGACAATTTTTATATATTTTTCGAACAAGGAGAATTAATTAAATAAAATTCTAAAAAAATAATAACAAATTCAGTTTTATTATTTGTACGATATGCGATATGCTTACTATTCTAACAAATTCAATTGCTGTTCCCAAACCATCCATACTTTTGACCGAAATGAACTTTTTTAAAAATGTTCTTATTCTTGAAAAATTACTCAAATTTACACAGTTTTATTCTCTGACCGGGACATAAGCAAAACCGGCCAGGACACCGGGACAAGAGCAAAATACCGGAACGTATGGCAAGCCTACCTAAGATGAAAATTTGTCAAATATTGTTCCGCTAAGAAAAGTTTGCAAGAATTGTCGAGAAAAGTATTTATAAATTAAACTTGAAAACAAGAGAATTTACATATCCCTAGTAGAAAGTGTACCCGTTCTTCGCACGGGTAACAGCTGTAATAAAAACAAATGTATCAGCTGTTGGAAATTAAATACCTTTAAGTGTGTTTAAACTCATCCCTTTTCTTTATATTTGTGCCCTTAAGGACAATTTTTATCAAAAAACTAATATTTTACCTCCAATTTGCTCACCGAGATCTTTCATTCAAGTATGGGGTTGATGGGTGTCAGACTTATGGTTTTCTCTAAAGTTCCTAGGTAAATGATGCTTTATATGTAGATACAAATTTTTAAAAAGAAGTACATTACATCAACACCAAAATGTATTTATGAAATTGAAAAATTTGTCCGATAAATAAACTACACAACCATGTTATACAATTAATTAAAAAGTGTATATGTTTATACTTTTACACATCCACGGATGGATGACAAATTAAGATTATTATTAATTATATACAACTAATATTTTTAATTGTTACTTTAATTATGTACGACACTATGCATCATCGTTTTAGCGAATTTCCCCTATAGGGAAGAAGCTATTACCGTAGTCGGCATGGTAAGACCTAGGCCTAGGACCATGATAACTTTTCGTTTTGAGGTCCCCAGACCCCAAAAACACCATTCGTTCGAAACTGTATATATATATATATATATATATATATATGTGTGTGTGTGTGTGTGTGTGTGTGTGTGTGTGTGTGTGTGTGTGTGTGTGTGTGTGTGTGTGTGTGTGTGTGTGTGTGTGTCCGTGGGTGCGATAACTCTCGTAAAAAAGGTCCGATTTTGATGAAACTTTGTACAAACGTGTAAAGCAGCATTAATGACTTTAAGTTCGAAAACCAGACAGATCGACCTATCTAAAGGGGTATTTTGGGGGGATTTTGTACCCCAAAAATGGGTTTTTTGAGTTTTTACATATAATTTTCGAAAAAGTACAGTTTTATTTTTTTCCATTGGAATTAGCTTAAAAAGACGCACAATATGGTGTTTTAATCATTGCTCTACGTCAATTGGTTACTGAGATATTGAAAGTGCTAAACACAGTACGTTGTCCAATGTTATTCTTATGGAGGATAAGAAAAATTCTATATCTCGCTTATTTATCAACTTATCCTGACGAAACTTGGTATATTGCTTCATTTCACTGTGGTATATTGATATTTGCACAAAAACCCATTTTTTGGCCGATAGTTCCCGTAGCAGCAAACCTGCATACTCAGCCCCATGTTATTCTTATGGAGAATAAGTAATGTGTTATCTCCTTTAATTATGAACATAAATTAATAGAACTTGGTATGTGGCTTTACCTAGTTGAGTTATATTGATATTTGTACAAAACCCATTTTTAGCGTTCCTTATTTCAGCAAACCTGCATACTCATCCGCCATGTTATTCTTATGGAGAATAATTAAAATGTCATAAATCGTTTATTTATGAATGTATATTGATGAAACTTGGTATGTGGCTTTGTGTGGTATTAAGATCAATTAATATGCATTGGAAATTCGCTGAGTATGCAGGTTTGCTGCTACGGGGGTATTTGTTCTAGTTGTTGATAGTAAGTTTAACACATTATATGCATGTTACCACTTTATTTATTATTCACAGTTCGTAATATTGTTCTCAAAGATTACTAGATGTTACATCGTTCATATTGTTACGCTCAGGTTATTTAGTTTGTACTAAGTTGATGATACTTTATTGTACATTGGTCAATTTGTTGAGAATCCAATTATCCGTTAAAATGTGTGTCATCAAACTATGTAAACAAACTGTAAAAATGGAGATTGCCGCAGACAAATAAATATATTATTACTATTATACACCTTGGTGGAAGAACGCTTTGGAAGAATAACACTTTGTTAGAGTAATCATCTCATCATAGATTATATTGTTGGTAGTTTGATGATACCATTAGGTAATTTTTTTAACAAAGTAGTAAATAAAGATAAATACACTTCAAACCAAATAAATTAAATTTTGTGACAATAACTTTTGTTTATAATTATATATATATATATATATATATATATATATATATATATATATATATATATATATATATATATATTTATTTATTTATTTTCCGTAATAAAATAATATATATATATATATATATATATATATATATTATTTTATATTGAAGTACTTATTGTATTTATACATCCACATTTAGAAAACTTGGTATCGGTTTTGAGGGTCACACTTTTACGGAAAATAAATAACTAAGGTTGTTGAGACTGTTTTAAATTTTGACCCAACACCCCTATAAAGTATTATTGCAAAAGGAGTCATATTGTGAATTAATGGTTACTACGATATGACTGTGGATATAATGTTTAATGAAAAATACATAAACACACATGCAGGGCCATACTCAGCTTTCACGGGCCCCTGAGCAGGCCTGGTGGTGTGGGCCCTTGTTGCCGTCTGGATCCAAGTTGGTGGCTATTTTTTTAGACAAAACTGCGTCCTAAATAAGACACTGGCCCGGACGCCCGGCCCCCTTGACAGGCCGGGGCCCCGGGGCAGTTGTGCCCCCCTGCCCCCCTGAGTATGGCCCTGCACACATGTCAATATATAATGTTTTGTTTGTTCTGAGCACACAGGAAAATGTTTATGGAGAGAGTTTGGTAACACTCGTGTTATTATTGTAAATGAACCCTGTAACACTATTTATGGATTACTTTTACCTTTTATTGAATCATATATGAATAAGTACATTTTTACTTACATTGGACTATGGTTTATGTAAATGTAAACTTAAATATATGGTTTTTCACAAACTTGGTCTAGTTTTATCATCTTTTTTATTTTTCGACTACAAGGATATGACCATCAGTTATCGATTGGATGCACATTTAGCTTCTATGTGAAATCATTTTCCAGGGGCAGTAACAGAACTGATGGGGCCCGGAACTATCGGGCCCCTTGATTTTATCTTCCCAACTCTCCCCTATTAACCCCTTAAACTTGAACACCAAATCCCTTTTAGAACACCACTTGCCACATTCATTTTTTAAATGTTGAAACACACATTTTTGATGCTTTATCATGAGGAAGAGATGCAAACATGTGCATATTTTAATGAAAAGGTGAGAAGAGAGATGACAGTAAGGGTGAAAATATACCAAGCAGACTTTTTTATATAAATTTAAAACTATTTTGTTGTACATTCCAATACATTGTCACGGAATAACTATTATTATTATTATTATTATTATTATTATTATTATTATTATTATTATTAAAGAGTAAAATTGTTAATTGTAAAATAAAATGAAAACTATAGATAGTGAAACCGATGGAGTTGGCTGAAAGGATACCACACCTCTGACACCTTTTATAACATTTGAATTGTCAAAATTGGTTTTGAGTAAGGAGTTATTCTATCAAAAGCCAGCTTAAGGATTAATGAAAATGTTTACTATGAAATAGTTTTCAATGTATAGTTTAAGTTTGATCAGAATATTTTGCACAGTTACCTATACTGTATTGTTCTGAGAAAGTGAATCTTAGGAATCTATCTAGCTCTTTTTTGTTAATTGTTTTTATCATTTGGATATTTTAAACAGCTGATCTGAAAATCGATCTGCAGCCCTCACCACCTTCTACATTTATAATAGCAGCTTTTTATAACTCCAATTACTATATTTAGATTTTGTAAAAATAGGATGGTAAAATTTTTTGTTAAATATTGTAGCGTTCAGATGCAAAAGTACACAGTCTCCTTGTAATTTACATAATGGCCAGGAAAGTTACAAGCAAATAATCTCCAAGGTCGTATGTCGTTTCCGGTTTAACACACATCAGAAAGTCACCCACACAGCCAGCAGTGGAAACTTGCCAACAAATGCACATTATCACTCAGTTACCTATTTTATAAACAAACTAGCTGATTACCCTTGCTTCGCACAAAGAATTCAGGAAAGGACAGCTGATTAAAATTCCTGCTGCAACTACATCTGTTTCTGATCCATTAAACCTATTGCCTATAAGAATAACAATCTAGGCTACATAATATAGTTACATAGAGAGGGCTTTATAGCTCTATTCATGTAACTCTAAATATAAATAAATAAATCAAATCTCTCTCTCTCATATGTTCATAAAAAAGATCACTATTCAACTGCTCCAACTATAGGTTATTCTTTATCAATAACTTTTACATTATTTAAAATTTATATATTTTTGGTTTCTAGTTTTGATCATCCAAAATTATTACCAGTGAAAAGGTTGAATTCAAAGAGCAGTTTAATTTGTTTTACAAATATATTTTATTTATCACAAACAATACAAATATACACAGTCAATAACAGGTTGTTTTAACATCAACAATACTGAACATTATCTTACAAACATAATCATATTAAAGAACATTTTGTAGTGTTATTTTAAATACTTAAGTATTACCTGACAATAAAACTAATTTATGAAGGTTTAAAACCCCTTATTATAACCCACCCCCAACCTAACCCCCCTATGATCCTTTACCCTTAATCCCCTGGTTGTGGGGACTAAGGGGACTCTACCAGATATGATGTAATCATAGTTTAGAAACATAAAGCAATATTGACAAACATTACTCATTTCTTAAACTTTACTAATGGGCAATCAATGTACACCATTTACTACTAACCTAGTTCCAGAATATAGTCCAATAAAATTTCATTCTAATCTTTTTCCAGAGGTATTTAAAGTAATACTTAAGGGAACATAACCTCTTTCTTGTTTTAAGAGCTACGAGGTGTAAATAAATTTAGAGCCCTTAAAAAGTGAAGCCTCACTGGAGGATATTTTTGTAAACAAAACAACTGGCCAAAGTCTAACATAAGTTGTGAAGAAGGGATTTGATTGGTTAACATATTGAAATTAATATTCAAAGGCTCTGACATTTCTGAGACTATATTCTTGTTCTTTTATTTTTTATAATCTATATTATTAAAAGAATTTCTTGATTTTTGTTTGGCGATTTTCGACCCCTAAAACTATTATTTTGTATACATGCTTGGTATCAATGAAAAGCTCTTTATCTCTAGATGTGCCTTTTGGTGTTTTTACAAACCTCCACCTTTAGAGCTTCGCCCCATAGGGTTTTAAAGTTTCAATGTTAATCTTATGGCTTTATTTTATTTAGTTAGTCAGCTGATTAGAATAATATAAATAATAAACCTTTACAAAATTTTACCATATGCCTGCTAGATACCCGTACGTAGAACGGGACATCAGCAAGTATTTATATTATTTATTAATTAATTGTATTAGTATTAACTTGTAGTTTAAAAATTTCTAAATTTCTGTTTTTTTTTCAACATTGATACACAACATTTGTAGTTATTTCAATAAAGTATTGTTATTGTTATTATTCCCAAGCCTAAACACGGTAAATTTGGAGGCAGTTCGCACCATCCTTGTGATGTATTGTCAAATTTTATGTGCTAATAAATTGATTTGATTTGAAATTTAATTATTTTATTTTTTTGTTATTTCCGAGTATAACCTCAACCAGCAGGACCTATCTCCAACATCCTCTCAAGGAGGATTGTACCAAGATACATTTTTCCTCTACACATAAAAAGTTAGAAAGTTCCAATTTATTTGCAAAAATATTTCTCAACAACAATTTGTTTCACTCTTAAAGTTTTCCATAACAAATTGGAAGTGTTGTACTTTAATTAATCACATGAAAAAGGGATTTTTTTCTCTTGCCATCTTAATTTCTAATATTTTATATGACAGGACTAATAGTCCAACTAAGAGTCAGTTGAATAAAACATTAAATAACAAAATTTTCCAAGGCTATAGAATTATCTAAATTAATTTGATTAAAAACAATAAAGTTCCAACAACCAAAATTATCTAAAAATTAATAAGTTAGATTAGTACAATTCTTTATATCGCTTACAGCTTATAGGGGTGTCCAATGCATCAAAAAGCATAGAAATTTTGATTTGATCCGATGCATCAAATCGTCGATTCAATGCTGTAGTAATTGAAATAGCGATGCATCAAAAGGGTTCGATGCCTTCCTATACTCCCGCCGTTTACCCATGCTACAAAGGGCATGGGGAGTGTTTGCGTCGGCGGCAAAAAACCTTACCTTGGGTAAGGAAGGGAGAGGGGCGGGAGGGGAGGTGAGGTCCGGTTTAAAGCAATAAATCAGTCGGCTAACCAACATTATTTCTTTGAGTCATTATCTTACAACCACGTTTTCCCCATTATGAATTTATAATAAACAATGAGTTATTTATTTGAATAAATTTATTCCTTCACAAAACTATTCCTAGGGTGGGTAAAATAGTATTTTTTCAAAAATACGGTAGTTTTACTGGCATGGTACGACAGTGGTATTTTACTATCAGGCAAAACTGTCTATATCATCACTCGTTATTTAACTTTGGCGCTCGTTTGTATTCGTCCGTCCTTTGAAACTTAAGTAAATTCAATTAAGTTTAGGTTGAGCGTTTTTATTGCAAAAGTTTTTGAAATGATGGATCAAGATAGGATGCAAGAAGAATTAATTTATCAAATCAGAAAATTATAACTAGACTTTGACCAAGATGCTAGATCATCCATCCATGTTGTTCATAAAAATTGGCGTATAGGCAGAGTTTTAATCATTGAAACATGTCGCATTGCACCGATTCAAATCAAAATTCTTTGAATCACATCAATGCAACGAACCAAAATAAAATCGCTGCATTGCACACCCCTACTAACTATTTATAATTTTAATTCCGTTTGATACACAAATAATTATTAGAAGTAGTATTATTTTACAACTAATGATCCCACAGACATCCATTTTTAATTTGGAATTAAGTCAAGGAGTATTCCAAAATAGTATGCACGATAATGTGTTTCTTAAAACAACAGAGTGTTTGTTTTCAGAAAATTGATTGTCTTACTTTCAAATTACATTGGACTGCTTCCCATGTAAATTAATGTGGCCCCAGATAATGCAAACAACCATTAAAGATTCTATGTAATCTAGAAGTTAAATGTTATTTACCATATGTAATTATCAAATATATTACAGCAGCAAACACCAGGGAAAAGACAGATTATATACCATAGTTCATCATTACCAATACAGTTTTTTCACAGTGAACATACCACATTTAATAGCCTACTACCGTCTGGCAGTTATTTTTCATTAAATTTATAACATTTTATGGGACACAGCATGTTTTAACAAGCAATATTAGAACAGTACTGAAGTTAATTAAGCTTTTCAGCTAACATTTGTATCAAAACCAAAAGTAACATATAAAATATATATGAGTTAAACCTAAATGTTAAAAAATATGTGAGTTTATTCTAAGTTATATTTTCTACTAGTATACTTAAGTAAAAAGCCTTTATAAGTCTCATTTAATAAAATAAAGGTTACTACAAAAAAACTATAATTAAAATGGCACAACAGATTTAAAATCATACCTAAGAATGGATATGAGATAGGGCATTTTAACACTTTCGCTGCGTTTGACATGTTTAAACATAAAAACCTCATATGTTCCAATGTTGAGCAGTGCCCGATTTCGACCAACTCGCAGCGAATGTGTTAAAGAATAATTTTATCAACTTGGTCTACTTATGGATAGACTCAAAATCAATTAACACCATAACAATCTTACTACTTTTTACCAGTGAATACGTTTTGCAATGTGATGAATAATCGTTCACAAAATAATAGTACAGAAGTAGAATCGTAATTTTCTGAGCCCCGGTCAACCGAGCATTCAGGTTAACCAAGCAATCAACAAGAAGATACAAAATTAAAACAAGGCTCTTAAAATTAGGGAATCACAGTAAAAGTGATGTTAACAAGAGGCTTCCCGAGGTTATTTGAGTACTTATCAAAGTTTTGGTTTCGGTTGACCACCTTCGCAGTGTGTCATGTTTGCTCATTCATCATCGCTTTGCTCACCAGTCAGATTCAGTTGTTTCTGTGGTCACGATGTTTATGTGGTTTACTCTATGTATTTTCTTACAATAAACTAATTTTGTTGATTTGTAACTACTTCTTTCATTATTTTCAGCCTGATAGCACTTTATATACATAACATCCGAGAGTGTCTTGGTCCCAATTACCTCGAATAATCGTGATTCTACTGCAGTAGTTAAAGTTGAAAATAAGAGTTTGTTCTTCCCGAAGAAAGATTTGCAAACAGTGATGCAAGTCTTGATTGATCTGTCATTTGAATCCATATCACAAGCAGTTCTATTAAAGTTAAATCAATTAGGAATAAAGGGCAAATCTTTTGATTGGATACAATCTTATATAACTTACCGAAAACAATTTGTGGAAATAGCACACACTGCTACAAACAACTTTTCTAATCATTATAAGTCTTCAGTGTCTGATATTAAACATGGGGTCCCTCAAGGATCAATATTAAGCCCAATTTTATTTGCATGCTATCTTAACGATTTTCCAAAATTATGCTGTTCAAGCAAATCCTACCTATATGCTGATGATACAAGTATTAACATTAACGCTTCTTCCTGGAATGAATTACAAATTAAATTAAACAACAACTTGACGAATATATCTCAGTATTTTAATCATAATCATTAATTGCTTAGTATTAAGAACACCAATTATTTAACATTCCACACAACAATTTTCTAAAATAAATCTTCCCCAAAATTGTGCACTGGAGAGTTTGAAATTACTCACGTAGAAGAAACAAACTTTCTGGGATTAAATGTATACCATAGTCTCACCTGGGAATCTCATGTTCAAAAGATCATGTCAAAAATTTCCTCCGGCACTTATGCTCTTATTAGGCATCTATGTGACATTAATACACTAAAAAATGTATATTTTTCATTTATTCATTCAAATATAAGTTTTGGCATTTCATTATATGGCACTGCATATAAAAAAAATCTTGACTCCATATTAAAAATACGAAAAAAAAAAAAAAAGCAACAAGAATAATGTTGAATTTAAAACCACAATCTTCGGTTAAAGAATATTTTTCAAAATTGAAAATTCTCACTGTATATGGTCTTTATATACTAGAAGTTATTGTATCAGTGAGGAATAGGCTCTCGGAACAGTTGTTTTTTTTAAGAAAAGCTTTATACTCTTTTGAAGAATTATGATAAGTTTATTGCAAAATGTTTGTATGCAAAATAAATATAAAAGACTTTGTTTTATTTTATTTTTTAGTATAGCTTTAACATATAATTAGTAGTAGTGTAATCAATGAACTTTCTATTTTGTAAAAGGACACTGTTCAATGTTTTTTTTATAAATAGTAATGAATAAAGAATTTTCTGAATCTGAATCTGAAGTGAGTTGAAGTAAAAAGGTATTCCAAAAACTCCTTTTTTCACTTTACTCATTCAGGTTTGAATAAAGTAATTGCCGTACAAACTACAATTTATCCAGTTAATATAACCTATAAATGGTAATTCTCTATTGCCAGTAGGGGCGTGCAAGTACTACAAACTTGGACTCAACTCGGAGTTTTGAAAAATACTCGAAAGTTTGAGCAAGTATTTCCCACTGATTTCTGGACGATCGCTAATGATTGTGAACCACCAAATCGCGTAGTAACGGCCGCAAAAGGTGATCACATCACATAAAACCAGCCGAGAATGACGACTAGAAACATGAATTGGTCATAAAAAAACAACCAAACGTATGTAAATGACGACCGGACTGTGTAATTTTGGCCGTAAATACCGATTTCGTTATCTAATATTGCTGATTATAAGCGATGTCGGAACCAAGTGATATTTGCCAAATGACAACTGGACCGTGTTTTATTGGATGGAAACAAATTTCAAACCGTGTTTTGTTTTGTCAATACATAATCCAGTTTGATTTTACTGTCCAAAAATTTGTATTGCTACTTATGTATTAGTTAGCAACCATGTTTAGATTATCAAGTCTGGAGTGGTATCCAAATCCCATTATATTATTTAAAACAAACAACAACTGATGGTAAATACTCGCTCGAAAATACTCAAAATTCAAAAATAATTGGAACTACTTGACTCAACTCGACTCGATTAAAAAAATCACTACTCGCAAACCCCTAAATTGTCAAGAAACTTCAAACTAACTCTCATTCCTCCGGGACGCTTTCACAATATAAGCGGCTCATCCGAATGTAGTTTTGTTTCCTGTGTATCCACCAGAGTGAACATTTTTCTTAGTTCTTAATGGGAAAGGGGCCAAACCCTGGTCTGTTTACTATATTCGCTATGAAAGCACAAATCAATAGCTCAATAAAAAATGGCAGCTAGGTCCAGGTCCAGTACTGAACCGGCACTAAATTTTCTGATTTTGCTTTGTATTTTAACCAAGCAATTACCTAAGCACCTTTTAAGTCTATTACCAGAGCTATTGTTCAGATTCTAACCAATAAAACCTCCATCTTATACTTAGAATTAATTTTTGTACATTACAGCTTTTATTGGAAGGTGATATCTACTACATAGAGGTTTTGGCCTCAGAGACCTATCCATTTTTGTTTTCTAAATAGGTAGACCTGCAAGTTAAAATGGATTTTGAACCAAAGGGCATTATCACATGCTAATAACGGTGATTAGCAGGAATCTAATCCAGGATCTTGCGGACCAAAGCCGTTCACTCTAAACACTACACAAGGCTGCTTCCTATATCTAAAATTTTTAGTTTTATGCAAGAAAAACATGTCATGTGGTTGTGATATTTAGAACATCAGAACGAAAAATACGAGAAGTCTTGCTGTACAAAATATAGATAAGGCCGTAACAGTTGGCTATGGATCAGTTGGTATAGCAATTTGTTAGTTCATAAACCCACTTAAATGTGGGTTACAAATGAATACACAAATCCAATTATATACAGAATGTATATAAAGTTAGCAATGACAACTTAAAATTAATTAAAATACAAATCTTAATACTGCAACATTTGTTTTCTGGACTATAAGATAATTTAAAGCTACTATAATAGGGACAAAATCATCGACGCTTCAAGATCAAGCTTTAACTGTGCTATATGTTCAAATAATCATATCGTACTGACGATTGTTAACCTGACTATTGTTTACATTTTGTCGACAACGCACGTGTTTTTACTTCCTTTGTATGACAGTTTTTATTAATACAATTATTTATTGTTTTATTATTTTTTTTAAATATTTTTATTTTAATTAATTGGTTTTGTTTTTCTAGACACAATAAGTAGAAAATACATTCAAAAGCAATCAAAAAACATAATTTGCAAAATAATAAACAAACAATGCATACAGCAGAAAAAATTATTTGTTTAAATATAACTGAATTTTATGAGTGACCTTGAAGCGCTGATTGATTTTGTCCTTACGTGAATCACAATTATTGACTATAATAACTTACAAATTAAAAATAATTGAAGATGAAATTTTACTAACAGGAAATTACACATATATGCAGTGTGACAAATAAGAGATCTAGGTTGCGGTTTTAAGTATGAGCAAAATAAAAATATTTTCACGATTCTGAAACTTATTAAAACTTTTATAATTTATTGTCACAACCTGCTCCGCAAAACACAAAGGGGATTTTCAAAAACTATCATGTTACTCTGGCAAATATTTGTATATAATGTCAGTATAATAACATTTATTTGATATACATACTTTATAAAGACTGATTACTGTACAGAACAATGGACAAAGGTATACTGCTTATGTATATGTACAGTCGCGTATTAAAGCAAGAAAATCTGATACATGATTCTTAACAAAATAAGGGAACAAAGTGTTACCCCTCCCTTTTTCAAATTCCTTCTCAAAGGGACCACAGAACCTTACAAATTACCATACAAAGGCAAAACGGGATAAAATAAAGTATGAATATTAACATTAACATTTATACAAAATTATTTCGGCAGCAGAATTTATATTTCAATGTTAAATGTTTTTCCAACTCAGCATGGTAAGGAAATATGAGAAAGCAAATAGGGTGGAGCCCTGAAGAATTTTGTAACTGTGACTAAGTCAATTGAAGTCCTTACATATTGGCTATCTACATGTTACAAATTTCACTGTTTTTTGTTCAGATATTTGTTCATAGTTTCAGAACAGATATGGCTCCAAAAATACACCTATCTGTACTAATAACGTTGTGTGAGTGTGTGTTATGTCATATCAAAAGTGGTACCTCAAAACTTTTCCCAGACCAAACCATGTTGGTGACTAAACAGTTTTGGATACTTTTTCAACTACAGGGTGAGACCCTACAGACCTTTTCTGTAATTTGTCTACTTCCAATTTTGCATATGATGTTTCTTTGGATTTGGTTCAAAACGTCGCATCTCTTGAAAGATACTCCAACCGTTAGGTGTGTTCCCACCTCCCCCTAACCTTAGGGCTTCACCCCACTGGCAAAGTTCCCTTGTTATTCTTTATGTCTTTTTGCATGGTTTTAGACAATTTCAATGATAGCAAAAATATTGGATACTTTGGTTCTAACCCAACCTTAGGGCTCCGCCGCACTGGCCTTAAGTTGATAAGTTTTTATTATGAAGGAAAGGTATTCTTGGAGCAAAGAAGGGCGCTTATTCTAGATACTTTCCTAAGTTTCCTATTCAGAACATTTCAGAGGCAAGAACATGATTTTTCTTTACGATGTCCACACTATGTAAACCAATATCTCAAAAGATATTGTGTAACCGCATTCCTTATAGCGATATTGAAGCTATATAAGCTTTATTACTAAGGGGTCAAAGAGTATTTTTTACTATCAGTTATCAGTTTAGTGAAATATTAATAAATTAATAGACAAGAAAGTGCCCAGTCATCATTCGGGTCAAAGATATTATTGCCGGGGTTAGGTCAAATATGTTGCAATTTTCTGCTTTCTGGGCTAGGTTCAATTTGAAAAAATACACATACTGGTACATACTGGTACCGGTTTTTTCGATTGATAAAAACTATAAAAGTGTGTGCCACAATTGTAAGCAAATACTTTTAAGAAAATGCCAATTCAAAAGTAAATTAAATAACTTGACTAATTATTTACCAAGTGGCTGTTACTACATCAATTTTGTTGGAGTATCACTAAATCTGTGAGATACCTTTTGCAGCTAATTAAGTTTTATTTACCTGTTTAAACACGAGTTAAAATTTGCTTAGAACCTACAATTTAAAGTAGCCCAAATATCACTCAGTTTTAATTGTTACTAACTGAGAATCTTTATCGAAGATTTAGTTTGTTTTATATATATATATTAGCCTAGGGTAGTTTTATGTTTTAGTGGAACTGTGTATTTGTTGGGCGTATCCTGTTTACTTTACAACCAATTAATTTGACTTGTAATTAACTGACTAATTTCAGAAATTATGTTGTTCTAAGTTGTACAATTGATTTTTAAAACAGAATAGATGAACCGAGCTTATGGCCCATCTGTAACCAGAAAAGTACACCAAGAAACTAGTGCTACACCATCTCAAGAGAAGGCGCTGGCAACCAGGGTTTCAATATGAGGGATTTTTATCCCGTTTCCGGGATTTTTGAAACTTCTGCGGGATTAAAACGGGATGCGTGATAAAAACATCAATATTACTGATACTGCCGATCATATAATGTGGAAATTGACCGAGGTTGTTTACATGGTATTAATTATTGTTATTTACTAAAGATTTATAAATGACGTAATATCAATAGTTATATATTTATTTAATCAAAACCCTTTCTTTTTTTCCCTCAACCTAATTGGTTACCTAGTTATTATTTTTCCCGCAAAATAGCAATATTTGCAGGTTAAGAAGAACATTATTGTTTTATATGATTGTATACAGCTATAAAATGTAAAGTTTTTAAATCTTTAAAACAAAAAGGCTTTAAAGCAGCGAACATCACATACACACGGCTAGGCCCATTCTTCACACGTGCGACCAAATCGCCGTGTTTTCGTCGCTCGTAGAATGGGCCTTATAAATGCCTCTTTGGCATGAGCGTGCAATGTGACATCGCGACAGTGTAGAATGAATGAGAAAACGTCTTCGCCATTGTAATTTGTTGTTGAGAATAGTTTGGACACTGTTTTCGTCGCCGGCAGAAGCGACAGCACTCGTATCACTGACAGAAGTTAAGTTGTCCAGCTAGAATGGAGCCTTAGGTGCAGAGTAGAACGAAGCAGAAATACTTAGTTTAACCACAGAGAAGAGAAAATTATTTTTCTGATTTTTTTTTTCTCTGATAGAAATCATTCTTTCTTCTCTGTGGTTCAACTTAAACGTAATTAGTTTGAAAAACCCTCATCGCAATTAATTTCTGTTAGTATAATTTCTTGAATTTGTATTTCAAGAATATAAACATACAAAACAGCTGTTAGAGTTCAACAGCTGGTAAAAAGTTGATCAAAAGCGGGGTGAAAAGGGGATTTTAAAGGATTTAACGGAATAAAACGGGATTCATTTTATCTGAAGAACAGGATTATTATATCTGTTTTGGCCAGCAGCTGTTAGAGTGGGCTGATTAGTGGATCAGCTGATCCGTTTTCTGGCTTCAAAAATTAACCAGTCTCGGGATATCTATTCTTTATTAAAAATCAATGGTTGTACATTGCTCACAATTAAACACTTTGGACAGATCAGAGGGAGAGCGCTGGCGTCTCACAAGACAAACCCGGTCAGGCGCAAGTTTTACTGTGGGTGAAAGCTGCGATACTGTCCACGAGCGGTCAGCACTGGCCTGCCTATCTGACTAATGGCATTGCAGTCCCTCAACTCACTGCTGGCCCATGGCAATGACAGCTGAGTTGTTCAAAAATAATATGTATATTTAATACGTAGAACAATAGTAATTTGAATGTTGTACATCTCAGGAAAAATCATACTAAAGAGATATAAATATCCAAGAAAACATTATGAAATTGTCAACCCTTGTAAACTACCACATAACAAAAAATAAAAAAAAAAAAAAAAAAAAACGGAAAATAACAAGTTAAAAGTGGTTAGGAATTTTAAATCAACTTCAATGATTCTTGACCATGCTAGGGGCCCGGAAGAATAGGGTTTTCCCGTTGAACTCTCTGTTGTTATAGACCGACTGATTTAGCATTCATTTGCACAAGCGGTGTAAACCGTGCTAATTTGGTTATTTGAAAACAGAAGTCTACCTCAAGTATCAAACGCGTACTTGCATATAACCACAGGTCTTATTTTATTAGAAAGATTGATTTGCCGCAATATGGTTAAAATGCAAATAGACAATATTTTTTCCAAGAAAAGCCATTTAAAATCATGACCTATAATTTAGTAAACAAATGTTTGTTTTATATTAATAAATTTACACTTAAGGCAATTAACGACAAACACAAACAAAAATTGTTTTTCTCAAGTAAAGTAAATTGATGATGAAATTTTGTAAATAATGAAAAGGTTTATTCCATGACAATACTTAGCAATGTATAAAACTAAAATAAAATTCAATGTATAAAATAAAGGGTTACTTTGGAAAACCCTTTGCAGTCCTATTTTCCTCATCCTTCCTAACTTCTGAACATTGAAATGTTAACATTTTGCAATGACTTGACTAACTGTTTTCGCTCTAAAATCAGGGTATGATTGTTAGTGATGAGGAAAATTGCTATAAATAAATTTTTTAATTATGTTTTGGATCGCGAACAAGCATGACCTTAAAGTGAATTTAGCATGACAAATCGGGTGAATATATCTAAAAAAAGTTGTATTAAATCTAGGAGTAAATTAATCAACAGACTTAAATATATAAATATTTAGCGTTTCATTTCTGGGTCCCTCGACACTAAATTTTTCAATCACACAGCCTCATTTACAATACTTAACTGAGTGAGGTAGAACAGTGATAATGCCTCACATTTGGGAGGGGGCTACTTTCAAATGCCAGTCCGGCTATTTTAAGTTGAATTCGTACAGAGAATGGCTGTATTAACGGCTTTTCCCTGCGAATTTTACTTAAAATTTCAAATTAGTTGATTTTGATTAATTACTCTTAAAATATTGTGTATCAGATTTCCAGTTACTTCTATTTTGGGCTGATCTTCTCGAACATAAACTGCTGCCCCTTGTCGAACACCACCCCGTCTGGACCGAGTCCCATTCTCTTCTTCAGGAAGTAGAACTGTTCGAGAGCAAACTCGTAGAGTTCATTCTCCATCCTCCAGATCCGAGACTTCTTGATCTGTGCAACAGTATCTTCTGAAGGCTCGACCTTCTGGTTGGTTTTTCTAAGGTGAGATTTATTACCTGAAACAATAAGACTAATTGGATTAGATGTCACGGAGCTATAGGCATGTCTATTAAAGTTATTAGAATATCGTTCAGCCTACCTGAAAGGGAAGCGACTTACAATTATAGAAAATCTAAGACAGTGTGTCTGTTTCAGCCCTTGGTATGTGGTGAATGAAAGGGTAGTGAGTAGCAGCCATTGAGTTTATGTTCCAAACTTTAAAATCCCACCCACCAATCCTGTCCTGATTGTTCTTTTGGGAGAGGACAGTTATGTAAATCCCTAGAATCTTTAACTATGTGCAATATGTCCAACTTACTTTCAGATACTCAAGACCTCCCTTGATCAAAGAATATATTTTTCATAGTTGATAAAATTAACATTTTAAAAGATTACTATACTAACATTCATTGCTGTAAGCCTGACCTTAAAAATATAGCTTAGAGTTGGTAGGATTATGAATTTTATAGTTACATTACATTGCAATACAAATACTGACATCACCATTTCCAACTCAAGTTGTTTGAGATCGGGTTATGGCGTTATTATGGGCTACTAATTACTAAGTACTAATCAAGATGCAGCCAAAATCTCATATATCCTAAATTTATGCTCATGCATAATCATTCAACACTTTTGTTACCATTTTAATTGTAAAACTCTACTACTTCCATGTGCGATTTAAAACAAATGTTTACATTTATACTAAGCCAGGGTGTCTACCAGCTTCCTAAAATAAAAATCGGGGACTTTTTTGGGACTTTTTGGAACTTTTATCATTAAAAATCAGTGAGCTCGGAATTAAACCGTACCGTTTTGTTTTATGTAAAAAAAATCAACCATAACGATGGTACAAAACTTCAAACTAATAACAACAGCTGTGATTATATATTCAGTATTGGATGCTTAGGCCTAAGCCTACTTTAGTAAACATTAATATGAAATCAGCACAACAATGTTAGGTTCTACCCTAAATATAAAATTACAAAGAAAAAAAGTTAAGGGATATTTCATTGCAGTGGTTCTTCCTTAATGCACAAGTGACCCACATACCTTGTATCTGTTCCATGTTGTGAACAAAAACACAAGCACAGTAAATCTTGTTCATGTAAAAACACTAGGTTCTAATTTAAACACTAATTGAATTTTTTTGGCATACTAATAACAGTTATTACTTTTTTAATATCCTCCAACTACACCAGAGAAAACAAAACTAATTCCTACTTAAAACTTTTAAAACATTTTGTAGTTCTCTCTCAATATTGCACGAGCTGACACATGATTAGTCACACAAAATTTCACTCTTGTTTATGTTGTCTTTTACTAAAAAACTTTCAATCCCTGACTTAGGCCTATTTGTGGAAGATTCTACTATAGGCATACTGCAGTCCTGGCTGCTGGATGGTAGGACTTGGCCTACTTGCACTGAACAAGAACTTTGACATAGGACTACATTTAAATGTTGGCTCTGTATTGCAGGTCTACTTGTGCTGAGGTAGAAGGAACTTCTGGGTTGAATGCATGCAAGGTCAACTGATAACCACTGTGTAGATATCAGTGGTTATCTACACACTGTGGTAATTTAAACACTGTGTTAGAAATAAACTGCATGTGTTTTTTCCCCTTTTCGTGAGATTTGATGGCAGTTATTCCGGAGTGGGAAACATCAAAAGTTTCCCACTTTTGATGACTTTTGTGAACTTGTCCTTTTTTCTAAACCACTCACAACACTGGTTTTCTTCTATCCAAGTATCTTTAAACTGACACTTCCCAGGCATTTTGAGATTAAAATAAAAAGTTCCACTTTTTTCTTAGGCCTAGCCACTAAATCATAAAACCACAAATCACTGATACTAAGTAACTCACATTCACATGTGAGGCTAACACTAACAGTGATGTCAGTGACAATCACACGATCACGATCATACTGCGAACAAAACTGCTGAACTAATCGCTTAGAAGTTCAAACTCAATAAAACGATCAACGAACAGACTACCAAATTATAACCTTATTAGTACATTTTGTATTAATTAATCACAAAACTTGTTCATATAATTTAAAATGATTTCTATTACATAATAACAGTAAAATATTTGTTTTAAAATTAAATTAATTGAATCCTAAAGTGGGAGTCTGTTCCAAATACCGATTCACTCTCAATACTGTTCAGCTCTTCCTACGATAACTGCTGTGGTCAACATCATGTTAGGACATCATAAAAGGTGTCAATAATTAATTATAATTAAATCTCCGGTGGTATTTATGTTTAATGATTTGATTTTTACCACCATGTAATCTAATGCTTAAGCAATACTTTTTTCTGGCAAGTGTTAACATTCTCGTAACCTTCATATCCTAAACGAGAGAGTTGTTAGTGGGATGATGCAATCGGCAAAATATCGTATCAGGTAGGCAGGTAGGGCGGTATATTGCGATCGTGCAGGATATGGGCTGCTTCACTAGCGCTCGTGGTGCCTGTCCGTAAAAACAGTCTTCTGACGTAAGAGTCTGGGCGTCTGTTGATTTGCGCTGAAGTAAACAAATCTGCCCAAACGCTCTGGTTTCTTTTACCAGCCACCAGGATCGCTAACGTCTACCCGGCTTTTTACGTTGCAGAGTTTATTTCAGTTTAATCACTGACGAGCTGCGGCTTTGGTGAGACGCCAGCACATAAGACATAGACAGGTACAATAATTTTGTCCTGTCAAAATGCAGACAACTGATACTACAATCAGCTGTTTAAATTGGTAAAATCGTGAAGTCATTGGCACTAGGGTGAACATTGATGATTAATTGATAATAAATCATTCACTCTCATAATTATTTAATTTTGAATTGGATATTTTTCCGTGACTTAAGCATCAAAATCCGTGACTTTCAGTGACTTCTGCGACCGGTAGGCACCCTGTAAGCAAATGCCTGTCACAGTGATCTGTTTGTTGACATAATTACTCTACTCTTTAAAAATCTGCTCCGTCTTTCGCCAGGCGTAAGGCTTTCGCTGCAGAGTGTTAGTGTTCGCTAGCCATGACTACAGGGCAAATCCTAAGGCTTCTTTATACAAACTGTAATCCCCCCATTCACTACAGATACTAAGTCACTAAACCGCAGTAACACTCACTGCTCTGGAAGTGGTGCAAGGCCCCGTGGAAGATGGAGGGCAGAGCCGACTCCAGGATGGCGATGAAGTCAGCGAGCTCCTCTGTGACCCCCACCACCAGATAGTGGGCCAGCAGGTTGCGTTTGGCCTCCTCCAGGGCCCAGTTGCTGCCGTGGACCCTGCGCACAAACAACACGCTGAGTGGAGGGGAGAGGTGGGGCGTAGCGTTACACTGTTATTCGGTACAGGAGGTGCTAATCAGATTTACATCGTAAATTGAAACAAGTTTGCACGCATGATGATGTTAGGGAAGCAAATTGCCACATTAAAATCTTTAAAAAATCAGATCTTGTTCTATTTTTTTTTTTTTGTTTTGAAGATGGAAAACATTAGATTTTGTTGTATTCTGATGCTACTAGTTCTATTTAAAATGTTGGGATGGCAATGTTGTGCATTATAAAGTTAGCAGGAGGCCCCGTCAGGATCAAAAGTTGGTATGGGGTATTGGGGGTGATAAAACTACATCAAGATATGCAATACCCCCGCCGCAACAAACCTGCGTACTCAGCGAATTTCCAAAGCGTTTATATGTTTCTCACTCTTACATAAAGCCACTTACCAAGTTTCACAAAAATACATTCATAAATAAGTGATTTATAACATTTTATTTATTCCCTATAAGAATAACATTAGGGCTGAGTATGCAGGTTTGCTGCAACGAGGAAGATAAGAATTGAGTTTTCATACAATTATCAATACAACTGAACCAGGTTAAGCTACATACCAAGTTTTATTAATTTATGTTCATAATTAAAGGAAATATAAAACTTTACTAATTCTCCATAAGAATAACATTAGGGCTGAGTATGCAGGTTAACTGCTACAGGGACAATCAACAAAAAATTAATTTATGTGCAAATATCAATATACCAGTACAATGTGAAGCCACATACCAAGTTTCATCAATATACATTCATAAATAATCGAGATATCAAATTTTATTTATTCTTCCATAAGGATAACATTGGACAACAGACTGTGTTTAGCACTTTGAATATCTCTGCAACGGTTGGACGAAGAATCACAATTTAAACACCAAAATGGTTTTTTTGTAGAGCTGAAGTGATTGGTAAAAGCAAATGTGAAGTTTAAAGTAAAATTAACAGAGGAAAAGCCAAAAAAAATGTTTCCCAAAAGATTAACATGGGAGATTTTATGAGCAGGTTTTTTGGATTTTCTCCGCAACCACTTAATCTAGGTTAATAATTAAAAATACTATATTATTTTTTTTAAGCTTTATAACATGGTTAAAACCAAAATTAAGTGTTTTAAAAATGTTAGGGTGAAAAATGCAAAAAACTCATTTTTGGAAATTAAAAACCCCCATAAACCCCCCTTTCCCATGGTCTGATTTTTCTGGTTTTCGAACTTAGTCATGAATGTCACTTTACACATTTGAGCCAAATTTAATCAAAACCGGACGTTTTTTTACTCAAGTTATCACATTCTTGGATACATATATAAATATATATATATATATATATATATATATATATATATATATAAATTTGAACAAATAGTGTTTTTGGCATCTGCGGACCTCAAAACCAAGAGTTGTCATGGTCTCGGGCTTAAGTCTTACCAAGAGACCTATGGTAATAGTTTCTTCCCTATAGGGGAAATTCGCTAAAACAGCCTTTTCCAATATAAAATCCATACAAGAAAACATACTGTGTTTAGTCAATTTACATTTTCTTAACTCGGTGAAGATTTGTGCTAAATAATGAGGGAGGGGTTACAATTTTTGGCATTTTACATTCTATTGTTTCATAAGCATTAACATTAAATCTGGGGCCTTTCTGACCCTTTTTGAGGCCAAAAGCTGAAAATTTGAAAAATTAAAATCTCAAAAAAACGGAGGTTAGAGTTTTCCGATTGTTTTGACCAACGAACTTGTCCAACTGATTAGACTATAAAAAGAAATATCCCTACAAAATTTGAAGTAAATCAGACAAAAAATGCATCTCCTAGAGTGCTAACACACATATGATATATAATTTTTAACGACCCCCCAAAACATGTTCGGAACTTCTACAGGGTGTCTACTTTATTCCGAACAGAAAATTCCTGATCAATTCCCGTACATTTAAGGACATTACCTCCAAAATTTAAGGACATTTTCAAAAACTGTTAAGTTCTGTAAAAGTTATATAATACTGTAATTAACAAATTTAGGCGACAAGTAAGAGGTAATGTATCACTAATTAGCTATTTTCATGTAACTGTTTTTCTATTTAAGAACAAAATAATTAAATTAAAAGGTTAAAAAAGGGGGGAAAATTGGTCTAAAGAATAAATTAATATACTGAAATATAATTCTAAAAGAAATCGATACATAGACCTATTAGAAATCTTAAGGCTAGACTGTAATAGAATACATTACACAGTAGAACTCAGAACAATTAAAAAGGTCTAGAAAATATTCAATTAATAAACTTAAAACTAACTTTCACTCATCATTTAAAAAATCACTTTTGTATATATCTAGGCCTGTCTTTGCAATTTTATGAATTAGTTACCTATTACAATAATTCAATAATTGAATGTTGATCCATAACAGTTAAAATTAACTTTCAACAAGTTAAGTTGACCTAAAATTAAATTGAAATCCAACAAAAATCAGAGATGAAGAAAATATATTATTAAGTTATTTTTACATTAAATACAAACAATTAATTGTAGCTTAGGCCTATATGGCTTAAAGACTACTAATGTTTAACTAGCCTATTTTAGAATAGACCTAGTTACCATTGGCAAAGAATTTGACGATTATAACAAATTTAAAATTGACTAGGCTATGTATTTGAGAGGTTTTCAAATGTAAACATTACATTGACAACTTTATTTAAGTTAATATTTTGTTCAGCTTAGCCCACCAGTTTCTTTAAATGTTAGACATTATGTACCTTACAAAATTGTTAGACCATAAAACAATATTTCCAAGAGGTAAAGTAAGTAATTAACCCAGCTTAATAACATAGCTAGGCCTATAACAAAATTTGGGAATAAGTTATCAAATTTAGTTAAAATATAATGATGCCTATTTTACAGATTAAATAACATTTAAAATAATACGAATAAATACATAACTTACTATTAACAAAAGTAAAATGATTGGGGTTAAATACACCTATTTTATAGGAGCAATTTGGCAATTATTACTTTTGAAAATTATTAGGCAATTTAAAACGACACAGCCTCCTAAATACATCCTCAAATAAACGCACAGCAACACAGCTGTTTATTTTGTCTACTTTCATTTTGGTATCGCCCACACTATAGCCAACCTAAATAGTAGTATACGAAAGATAATGCAAATGAGAGAAACAAATTTTCCCACTAAGTCCTTCTATTTAGTGAAAAACAAAAAACTAAACTACTAGCATTGACGCAGGACGTTGTCATTACGGCCGTATAACCGTTGTAACTGACAAACAAAATCATCAATGAGGTATTCAATGAACAAGTAATTTGAAATTGGATTTTGCCGTGTATAACCTGTAATCAACACATGAAGGGCTGGACTGACGGGACTCCGCCATCGATCGTAGATACAGTGATTACAGGTTCGTTTAATGTTGCAATAATTTTTACCTGTCAAAAGGTTGGATGGCTCCATGCAGTTGGTCATTCAAATCGAGAATACAAATTGGGAAAAGTACGATTATTTTACTTTACCGCAACTTGAACCTTTTAACGTTTGCAGTATGTATACAACATTATCGTTGTTATTACTTTAGATGATGCCAGGACAATATAACTCAGTCTCACTTACCATATTATGACATAGTTTTTAACGAAGGACAAAAATGTATTCAAGCTTGGTCGTTAGTAACAAAAACTAACTACAGTAGACACCCTCTAGTTCGACTTCGGTTGGATCGGCCGCCGGATGGTCCGGCCGGTCCTGAGGGTGAGTCATATCCGTCACGTCGCCGCGCCGCGGGGTGAACGACATTCGACAGGATTTATCTTGAATGTTTAGTTTCCGGCCGTAGAAGTACAGTAAACTATTTATGTCAGTTTAGTTTACGGGCAAGCTTGTAATTGGTCGGTCGCACTCACTTAACCTGTGACAAACTGTTTGGTTATAGTACTGTACAGTGAGATTGACTGATCTGTAATTTCGTGTGTGTGTTTTTTGCTGTGTAGTATGTAGGACTGTTTTCGGGAGTAAACGTTGTGAGTACAGTAAGTGTAAGTTGTACGTGTGCGAGTTAGCTTTGAGAAAAATGTTTTCTAAAATGAGTGAAAAACGGAAACATACAAATCTTCTCTTTGGTAAGTATATAATGTTGAAAAAAGTTTAAACGTCTTTTGTTGATTTTTAAGCATAGGTAATGCATTTATTTAATAGGGATATTTAAAATTTTGATAGTACATCCAGATAGTCCGGCCATTTTGAAGTCCGGCCGGTGGTCCGGTCCCGAGGTGGCCGAACTAGAGGGAGTCCACTGTAACCAAATAACCATCTAAGCTATCTCCATGCATGCGCTGCAGACGACGCGATGTCAGCCCACAGCCGGGCTGGGCTAACAGAGGCCTTGTTTCCACGGTGCGAAGTAACTTGCGCGACAGTTGCTATCGCTTTTACTGTCAAACAAACTGGCTCCTGACTTGCACTTGTCTAAGACCGTTAAACGTCTTCTCTACTGTACGTCAGTTGCCTGCAGTCTTGTATTGACCGGTGTAAAAAAGCGATAGTAGCAGCCAGCTACTTAGCACGGGGGGTTAGCTACTGTCATTGGTACAATGTTCGCATCATTAACTCGCTTACACGGTGTGCATAGTAGAAAGCGACAGCAGCTTCACTGGCTACTGATATCTCTACTTGACACCGGCACCGTACAAACCAGGCCTTCCGGAAATTAGTAGACGAAACTTGACCGTGTTTGAATTAAATTGAAAAGTAATACTTTTTAGGTTATACCACGTAAACTAATACGTGCATAAGGCTCACGTAAAGCACTGCTGAGCAATATTTGAAACATTATTAGAATACAAAGGGAAATAAATACTCCTTTTAAATACACTTAAACATTCTGGCGATAATTTAAGGACATTATCCAATATTTACGGACATTACCCGTACATTTCATGGCCACCCCAAATTCCCGGACAAATCCCGGTTTTTACGGTTTTCCCAGTCAGTAGACACCCTGTTCTAGGGTGATCCCAGGCTTAAGTTTTACTGTGCGGGTCATGCTAATAGCTCACTTTTTCTTTGGAAATTCACCAACAAAACTCATGCTAGAACACTTTTTAAATAATGATGGGTCCGTAGTAGTGATGGTCAAAACCAGAAATTTCGAATCTCGAAACCGAAACCGAAACTTACAAAATCGAATCTCGAATCTCGAAACTCAAATCGCGAAACCCTATTTACTTGCCTGGGTATGGTTATGAAAAATAAATCCAGAAAAATTAATTAAAACTAATTATATATTTTGGTTAGAATTGTTCTTTCAGAAATAAAAAATCAGTAATCCAAAAAAGGTGAAGGTAGACGACCGATGACAGTAGGCTTTTGACCTTTTCATTATTGATCGAAACACGGGCGTGATTTCTGTTAAAAAACAACAATAAAGACACAAAAAATCTCAGCAGTTTCGAGTTTTGATTCTCGAAACTCACCGATCGAATCTCGAAACCGAAACTTTTCCAAAGTTTTGGTGGTTTTGAGATTCAAGTTTTGGTTTTGACACATCACTAGTCCGTAGTTAAAATTTGATTTTACTAGCGACTTTCTGAAATACATTTTTATAGGTGTAAAAAAATAGGTTTTAAACTTTCTGTGTATATACGCAATTGGCATGTTATAAAGTCTTATAAGATATATAAAAAACTTCTACTCTGTACTTATTTGTATAAGTTAATTTTTTCTTTTTACAAAACTGATGACAATTATGACTTTGCTGATTTTTTTGTAAAATGACACTATCCATTATAAGTATATTTATGATTCCTATGGGAAATAAAGAAATCTATAACTGACCTACTATTTTTAGAAAGCATAATTAATTTACCTTTTGAGTGCTAAGGGCCGATATATCAAACTTTGAATCTGCCCCTAAAAAACATTGTTGGAGCATACAAAATTATACCGTTATGAGCACTGTCTGCGGTCTGCATCTAAAATGAGGTGTAATCTGGTATTTACAAATTAACTGTCTTATCCAGCACTGTCCGATACAGTTGCTAGTCTAAACCGGGGCTGAGAGGTATAAGGCCCTATTCTCCCAGCTGGAAAGTAACACTTGGATTGAGGGTTCGAATCCCATCTTAGTCGGTGGATTTGATGTGCAACTCATCAAGAGTTCATCTGTCTCTGGCAGAGTTGAAAGGAAGGGAAGACCTTGGAAGCAAACAGTGGCCAGCTCAGGTCCAAGCTGACAGGATGGGTGAATTCTATGTGAGTTGATCAGGTTTTTTGCTATTTTTTACCTATCCTTACTATATCCTATACCCTATCTATATACTTACTGTATGCTTACTGTATCCTATTCTATACTGTATGTCCACCGGAAACATAATTTTTATAAATTTAAATGTTCAAGTGATTAAGATATTAAAAATCAACAAAACGATAAATTCAACAACTGCACAACTTAGCATTTAACGGGTTAATTAATAGCATACATGGCACCTGTATCCAGCATCAAAACATAGAATCCATTAACAAAATTATGTATTTTTACATTACTTAAATATTAATGCACTAGCAGAAGTTAGATTATTGTTGTATGTATCAATTGTCAAGTAGAGTATATTGTATTTAAATCATGTCAGCTTATATATTGTTTTGCTGTGTCACTGTACTAGTTTGTATTGAAACTCAGTCATATTTCTTGGATTAATGGATTTGAATAAATTGTGTGCCACCATTGTAACGTATTCTTTGTAATTAGCTCAAGCCATTGGTGAGTAAAATAAAATAAATTACTGGAATGACAACACAATGCGCAATAGATTTGTGGGTTAAAAATCTGCTTGGATTTGAGTAGAAGAATCTACAGGTATTGATTACTAGGCTACTGTTATGAAATACAAAACAGTCAGATTGGTATTGAGTGATTTAACCCATTGGCGTAGTCAGACGAGTTGGTCTCGTTCCATACTTGTCATTTTTAAACCTATGAATTGGAATATAGTGTTTTAAAATGGATTAATGAAATATTTTAATTAAAATATTGTTTTCTTTTAGTTCAGAGAAACACATTGGCACACACACAGTAGACATAAGTAAAAAGTAGCAAAATCAGTGTTGATCATGTGCAACTCACAAAGAATTAACCGATCACGTCAACTTCCAAGCAAGCCTGCCACCGTTTATTTTACTTGGGCCCTCCCACCAACGTTGCACAGACCGGTTAACTCATTGAGAGTTGCACGACTGGTCAGTTGTGGTCGTGTGCAGAATTCAAACCCAACAAGTTTGTATCAACACCTGGCCAAGGTGTTTCCACGACTTAGCTAACTCAACTAACACGACCAGTGGCTTAGCGGCATTATTTAGGTTTTTATAGTCAGTCTGCGCCCCTAGCGGAGAAAACTGCAGTTGCCCGCAGCCATTAGTTACAGATTTTGCTACTAGAGTGCAGTACCAATTAAATCCCATTATCGGCCATTGCAAATAGAATATAATTACTACCTTAATGGGTTAAAATCTAGCTAACAAGAGACCATGGCAATCCTTTATAGTTCTTTAGACTTTTGAACAACGTACCAACATTCCGCAGCATGACCACACAGGAAAGGGATCTGCAGCCACATGTTGTCTGGGTTGCAGTCATCCAAGCGCTTCTGTACACACTCGTCAAACGTCTGTGAATTACATCATAAAGTGTACTCGGTAACCCCGAAAACGTACAAGAGATAATACTCTAACCAAGACAAACAAACTTACTAATGTAACCTAAATATACTTAGTTTACCACTGGCTCAAAATTTGTTTACACTTACATTGTACAGTGTGTATGTAAATTATAAATAGCTTTAAGTATTCTGTAGTTGCATTTGGTAAACAATTAATTAGTTAAAAATGTAAATCATAATTCGCGAGACATTTTCTTGAATAAAACCATAGTCCAGAGTTAAATACAAATGTTTTGAGGGGGATTTATAACAATTGAAATAAACTAATTGACCTTATCTAATAGAAAACTGTTCTACGAATATTAATGATTTGTTTAACATTTTTGAAAATTTCTATATTTTTTAATACGGCATTTAAGAATCATAAAGGGTCACCTACCAGTATCTACACAACAAAAATTAAAGCTTTACGCTTTAAGCTTATTAAACAAATCCAAGCTTTGAGTAGAAATATAAGTCATAATCCTTTTTGAACAACCTCTTATGTGTCTTAACTGTAATAGTTAAAATACTATTACAGTAATGACTTATTTCTGGAGTAAATTACCTACAGCATATTAGGCCTATTTATCTGAGTTATTGTTAACTGACTTATTAAATAAGAAATATGAGTAAAATGCATCCACTCCCCCCCCACAGACCAACTTTTATCTGTTGAATTTAGTTGTCTCCTATTATAACTTTTCCCATAACACATTAAGGATCTAGAACATTTTTTTTTAATCGATTCTGATACCATTTTATCGCCGTGCCGGCTGCGGAGGAGGTGCGGCCGGTAGTTGTCTCCGTACCGCAGGAAGTAGTAGTACGAGACCAGCCGGTCCAGCGGCCTGCGGAGGATGTTGATGTAGACGGGCCTCTGATTCACACCGAACCTGTAACGATGAGTAACCTGCTGGTTAGTTAATTACAACATCTAGAACAAAATCTCGTGTGTGCGTATTAGTCCATGTGATAGTGCCAATCATCATCTGTCCACTTAAGTCTAAAACCTTGAAAAATTAACTTCGTAGCTGACAACTACGGAAGGTTGTTTATTGAAGACATGTTCAGTTTGAAGAAATTCAACAACTTTACCTTCCATCGTTACTCTGCAATACAAATTCACCTGCCTTAATATATATATTGCCATGCTAGAAAAAAGGCCTTGGTGTGAAATTAAAATAGAACTATTTATTATTTTTATTTTTACAATGGTTACATAACACCAAATACATTGAAGTAATACACTCACTTGGTAGATGACTAGTCAATCTTTAAACTACCAGTAACTTAAAATCAAAATTAAATTGCAAGCATTAAAATTAAGATACAAAAATATACAATATAAAAAGCATTATCTACAGTCACACTTTTTCTTATTACAACCAAGTTTAAATAATTCTCAACACTGTAAAAACATTTTGTAGGTAATAAAAAGATTGGATTTGTTCTGCAAACAATGGGTCAGTTTTAGATTCCTTTATAAAACCAGGAAGTTTGTTATACAATTTCTTCCCCATATAATGTAAATTATTTGCCAAAAGACTTATATTATGGATTGGATAATGTAGTATATCATTATTTCTAAAGTTATACATGCAGTTAAATCTATTAACAAATTTATTAAAATGTTGTCTTACAAAAACTACCATAACTACCTAAGTAACTACCATATTGAACAAATTATTAATTTAGGCAAAGCCCAGTGTGGTGATAATGAAATCAGCGCGCCTAAGTAATTATTGCAATTTTTAACTACAGTAGACGCTCGCTAATCCGGCACGTTCTGGAATTTGGTAGTGTCGGATTACCCGAAAATGCCGGATTATTGAGCGCCGTTTAAAAATAGCCGTTATTGTGAGAACAGAGAGAGTGAAAAGGAGATCATTGGTTAGCGGGCCATCATTCAGAGTTTTATTGTGATATCTCTAATTTTGGTATTGATGAAAAATGTTAAAAACATGTAGCGTATAGGGTGCTACATGGGCATACGTGATGGGTGAATAATAGGGGTGGTAACTATGTAAGGAACAACGTGAATAACCAGTTGACTGGTGGCTATGGTTGGTGGACTATAAAGGATGTAGAATTGGGGGAATATGAAATAGTTAACTGCTACCAAAACATTTGTAGGAAGGTCCTGTAGTTACCCAAAGGTCGGATCATACTTAACCCAGATCAACATTCAAACCCAGAGCCAGCTTTTATGAGCTGAACACTACCCTATGAAAATCATGATTCGACCAACTATTTTCCTGTATCAAACAGGAAAATACCTACAAACTAAATAACGGGCTACAGTTAACGGAGAATAAACCTGAAATCTGGCACTACACTGTAATTTACTAAATGGGAGAGCTGAGCTATTGAAATCAGGAACTAACAATTATCTACTCAAAATAGTGATCACCTCATGTGAAATAGCCTGACTCGCGGACCGAGTCAGTAAATTATTGACCTTAGTTAGCTACATTACAAATTGTGCATCACTAAAGGTGATATATTGGGGCATAGAAAACCTCCTTCAAGGCCCCTAAGTGATATAAAATCTATAGTGGTGTTTTGAATATTGTTGCTTAAAATCTAAACTTAGCTGTTGACAGAATGAAGAGATATGATGAAGTGGGGACTTCTGAACTGTAAGTTCGCTGAGGGAAAAGGGAATTGGCGACTGGATATTAGCGGCCATTAGAATCAGAGATGATTCACGCACATACATATATAAAAGTGTGCACGGCGGCACAACAAAACAATTTGAAAATAGATTTGGAGTATTATATTTTAATACATACAGTGCAGTTACTCCTGCCGATTGCCCGCAAACTCTACCGATTGCTCCCAAACTTTGCCGAACCCGAAAGGCTTATACAGTATACAACAACAATGTTTAGAACCCTTAGACCGATGCCGGATTACTGAAAGTTCCGGACCTTCGGATGCCGGACTAGCGGACTTTTACTGTACATGGATACAAAAATTACTGTCAACTTAATATGAATCCAGAAAACTGGTTTAAGGAAAGATAAATGGTAGAACAAGGTCTTTGTGGATATAAAGCAAAAAGTCATTCAGCAGTAAAAAATTCATGTAGACTTTTTCACTTTCATACCAAAGTTTGTTCTTTGTTGGATTAGGCTAACTTACTTGGCAAAGTCGATGAAGCTAACATGCCCATGATAGAGTCCAGGCTTCCGTGCTGTCCACTGAGTCAAATTACGAACAAATCGAGACTGCAACACCAACAGAAAATTGTTTTAAGAGTAAAAATTGTAGAACACAGCAATATGCAGTACGTAGAAGTTTTGCAATATGAGTTTGTTAAATAAATTCAAATTTGTAATTACCGGTAGTGATTCTTCTAATATTATATGTATGAAAGCCTGGATATTTTTACATTTGCCACTGAATTAAACTTCACTAAATGAAATTCGGTAGGAAAAAAGGTACCCCGGTACATAAAAAAAATGATAAAAGGTTGAAAATTCCGATTTTGATTTTTTTAAAGTTTTATAATCAAGTCCCACTAGTACAGTCATTTTAGACAAATCACCTTTAAAAAACCTTTATAAGCATAAAACTTGGTGGATGTGTTGAATTTTACCTCCAGAATAACATACTAAAAGTCCTCGAAAAAAAACCTTGTGCTACGGCCGCCATCTTGGAAAATGGCAGCCAATTTTCACTTTTTTGCTTATAACTCTTTTATTATTGATGATAGAGTGAAACGTTTCAAATAAAAGTTGTTTGAAATTACAAAATTCACAGTTCTGGTTATTATCACTTTTTCTCTAAACAAAACGGTTTTCGAGTTATTAATGATTTAAATATATAAATATATGCAAGGAGAGTCAGATCACACTTCCAGCATGTATAAGGGGGGACGGTTTATTATAAAGACTTCTAACACAATTATCTGTACGAAATCGCATATAGGAAATCTATTTAAAATATTCTTATCAAAATCTATATACAAGGTGCTCAAAAACGAAGGTCATGAGTTCGAATCTGTAAATGTTCTAATATGAACCTAAGACAATTATACACCATTTTAAAGGTCTCGTAAAAATAAACATTTTGGTCAAAACAGTATCCACTTATCTTAATCCGTTTCAAAATGCCGGCTATTTTTGTAAAATATATTGACATTTACGAAATACTCTGTATTTTCAAAACCAATGAATGTGTCTTGTTTCCGATTGAAATTTCTTACTCGTAATAAACTCAGCGTTACTCTTATATGATGCACAAGACAGTTGCTTTAGAACAAAATAACTATTTAAATATTTGTTTTTATAAGGCCAAAAAATTATATAAAATATAACAAAACATTTTATATAATATATAAAAAATGTAACATATACATTTTATATATTTAATTATAAAATTATATTATTATAAGAAAATAAAAAAATATTTTATTTAAATTATTATTTTGTTCTAAAACAACTTTCATTATGTATCACATCGGAGTAAAGCTGAGTTTATTACGAGTGAGAAATTTTAATCGGAAACAAGACACATTTATTGGTTTAGAAAAGACTGAGTATTCTGTAAATTTAAATATTTTGTACAAAAACAGCCGTCATTTTTAAACGGATAAAGATTGGTGGATTCTGTTTCCACCCAAATGTTTATTTTTACGAGACCTTTAATATGATGATTTAGGTTTTATTAGCGAATTTCCTCTATAGGGAAGAAGCTATTACCGTAGTCGGCATGGTAAGACCTACCACGGGACCATGATAACTTTTCGTTTTGAGGTCCCCAGACCCCAAAAACACCATTCGTTCGAAACTGTATATATATATATTTATATATATATGAGTGTGTGTGTGTGTGTGTGTGTGTGTGTGTGTGTGTGTGTGTGTGTGTGTGTGTGTGTGTGTGTGTGTATGTGTGTGTGTGTGTGTCCGTGAGCACGATAACTCTCGTAAAACTGATCCGATTTTGATGAAATTTGGTATAAACGTGTAAAGCAACATTTATGACTAAGTTCGAAAACCAGCCAGATCGCTCCATCCGAAGGGGTATTTTGGAGGGATTTTGCACCCCAAAAATGGGTTTTTTGAATTTTTTACATATAAATTTTGAAAATGACAAATTGTAGTTTTTACCATTAGATTCAGCTTAAAAAACACACAATTTGGTATTTTGATCATTCCTCTACTTCAATTGGTTCCCGAGATATTGAAAGTGCTAAACACAGTACGTTGTCTAATGTTATTCTTATGGAGGAAAAGAAAAATTTTATATCTCGCCTATTTATGAACTGATGAAACTTGGTATACGGCTTCATCTGGTTGAGGTCTATTGATATTTGCTCAAAATAATAATTTTTTTGCCAAAGGCTCCCGTAGCAGCAAACCTGCATACTCAGCCCCATGTTATTCTTATGGATAATAACTAGATGCTATGTCTCCCTTAATTATAAACATAAATGAATAAAAACTGGTATATGACTTCACCTAGTTGAGTTATATTGATATTAGCATAAAAACGTATTTTTTTTGTTCCTTGATGCAGAAAACCTGCGTACTCAGCCCCAATGTTATTCTTATAGAGAATAATTAAAATTGTATATATCGCTTATTTGTGAATATATTTTTATGAAACTTGGTAAGTGGCTTTATGAAGTATTAAGACATTTATACCTCCATTGGAAATTCGCTGAGTATGCAGGTTTGCTGCGACGGGGGTATTAATGTATTAATATGATTGTCTTAGGTTCATATTAGAACATTTACAGATTCAAACTCATGACCTTCGTTTTTGAGCACCCTGTATATAGATTTTGATAAGAATATTTTAAATGGATTTCCTATATGCGATTTAGTACAGATAAAACTGTTATGTTTAGAGCAAAAAAGATAATAACCAGAACTATGCATTTTGTTATTTAAAACAACTTTTAATTGAAACGTTTCGCTCTATCATCAATAATAAAAGCGTTATAAGCAAAAAAGAGAAAACTGGCCGCCATTTTCCAAGATGGCAGCCGTAGCACAAGTTTTTTTTTGAGGACTTTAAGTATGTTATTCCGGAGGTAACATTCAACACACACACCAAGTCTTATGCTTATAAAGGTTTTTTAAGGTATTGAGTACATTTTGACTTAAAATTATTGCACTACACAGTTAGGGAACATCCTTCAGTTTGACAAAAAAGTTTCACATTTTATAATACGGGTAAATATTTAATGGATAGAATAATTATTTAAATACAATTATCCTACCTGCCATAAAAAGAGACTGGTTATTTTTGTTATAAACTTTTAAAGGAAACAATATTCTCAAGAGCAGACAAAGCTAAGTTCCCCTCCATGTCTGAATCGCCGAGGTGATGAATCCATTCCCCACGAAAAAAGGCGAAGAATAGCAGTGAATTCACTCTCCATTACAAATTCCCTTACACAATATTCCTGAACAACGCTGGGTAAAATATTAGGGAAGGCAACAATATATCATAAATATTTATAAACAAATATATATATCAACTAGGCTTATCGCCGTTGGAGGCTTCGCCCCCACACCCCCTTTCGGAGTTCGCTTCGCTCACTTGCATTCCTCAGTCAACTCAAGTTTAAATCAAACTCGTAGTTCATTAACCAAAGATAAACTACACAACAATGACCTTTGGTGAGCACATTAACACCTACACAGGCGGTCCCATATCGGTTCGATATCGAAACATTTTTACCAACCGGCTGCTTGTTCGTTTTATCGAATGAAGTCCCAACTGCGATGGTTGTTTCGAGGTTTCGAGAAGCAAAAAATAGTGCTCACTCAATCAAAGTCAATCAGATATAAATAAAAAGTTGTGGTTACAAGGTTAATTTGGAGTTCTACAAATGGATTTCCGTGTAAAAAATAACAACAAATTAGACTTCAGTTCACGACAAAATTATAGTAACCTAACCTAACCTAACTCCGCAGAACGCTGTAAGTGGCTGTTCGTTGAGCAACATAATTACAAATAAATGAATTTGTAAAAACAAAATAAAAGTCAAATTAAACATTTAAATTGCAGAACTCAAAAAGTAAGCATCAAAAGTAGGATTCAAACCCTTGACCACATGATCTTGAATCATCTGACAACATATCCACTGGGCTACTGGGCTAAATTCATTCGATAGAACAAACAATCGGTTTGATTACATTTTCCAATCTCGTAACAAACGATATTCGCGATACTGAACCTCCCGTGTAGGTGATAATGTGCTCACCTTGTTCTGTATCAGCTGATTTATATACACCTCATGTGAGAAAATTAGTATCGCCTACACCACTAAATAAATCAGCTATTGTTTATTTAAATTGGCTGATACAAACATGTGGTACTAGCCAAAGATGGTGTGCTTTCATTTAAACGGCTTTCCAAAACTATACACTTTTAAATAGGCCAAAATACTCAAAATTACTCCTTCTCCGATGAATAGCGGTTAAACGGATGATCGGATCTTAAATTTGACGAAAAATCGTTAGTTGTAAATTAAATATTCTACAACTTTTGTATTTAACATTTGTTGCCATCTCATACCGTTTCCGTACAAAACGCGCTCAAAGTGGAAAAATTGAAAAGTGGAATTTTCCCCGCCCCAAAAGTGCCTCAAAAAATCAAAAATGTTAACCTCTGGCAATTTATCTGACAGTTTCTCATCAAGAGCTTTAATTCAAGTATGATGTTGAGGGGGGTTAGATTACGGGAAGTGCCTCATACTTTATGTCAGTGAATGAGTGAACCCGTATAGCTTTATATAAGTAGATATATTTAAGTATGGACATTTTTATGTCGATATTATTGTAAAATCAATATTTTTATCCGATAGAGGCCTACCGAACTAAAATATTTTAATTTATTGGTTGGTTTTGGTTCATGTTTATGTTTTAGCGAATTTCCCCTATAGCGAAGAAGCTATTACCGTAGTCGGCATGGTGAGACCTAGGCCCGGGACCATGATAACTTTTCGTTTTGAGGTCCCCAGTCCCCAAAAACACCATTCGTTCGAAACTGTATATATATATATATATATCTATATATATATCTATATATATATATATGTGTCCGTGGGTGCGATAACTCTCGTAAAAAAGGTCCGATTTTGATGAAATTTGGTACAAACGTGTAAAGCAGCATTTATGACTTTAAGTTTGAAAACCAGATGGATCGACCTATCCGAAGGGGTATTTTGGGGGGGTTTTGTACCCCAAAAATGGTTTTTTTGAGTTTTTTACATACAATTTTTGAAAAAGTAAAATTTTATTTTTTCCCATTGGAATCAGCTTAAAAAGACGCACAATTTGATGTTTTAATCATTGCTCTACGTCAATTGGTTACTGAGATATTGAAAGTGCTAAACACATTACGTTGTCCAATGTTATTCTTATGGAGGATAAGAAAAATTGTATATCTCGCTTATTTATCAACTTATCCTGACGAAACTTGGTATATTGCTTCATTTCATTGTGGTCTATTGATATTTGCACAAAAATCCATTTTTTGCCCGATAGTTCCCGTAGCAGCAAACCTGCATACTCAGCCCCATGTTATTCTTATGGAGAATAATTAACGTGTTATCTCCTTTAATTATGAACATAAATTAATAGAACTTGGTATGTGGCTTTACCTAGTTGAGTTATAATGATATTTGTATAAAAGCCCATTTTTAGTGCTCCTTATTTCAGCAAACCTGCATACTCAGCCGCCATGTTATTCTTATGGAGAATAATTAAAATGTCAAATCGTTTATTTATGAATGTATATTGATGAAACTTGGTATGTGGCTTTATGTGGTATTAAGATAAATTAATATGCATTGGAAATTCGCTGAGTATGCAGGTTTGCTGCTACGGGGGTATTTAATTTCAGTTTATATAGTTACCCCTCGGTACATAAAGCAATAATTTTTAATGTAATGATTAGGCCTAATATGTTTTTCAATATACAAGGGCCTATTTACTTAGGTTGTAAAAGTTACTTGGACCGAAATTAATTTTAACAATACCTACATAAAATGTTTTGTTTTGAAATGTTAACATGGAATTGATTTAAATTTTCTGATATTTTATGTTGTCTCAAATAGTTGTATATAACTCTGCTATAAGTAAAAAGAAAATTCTTTACTAACCTGATCAGCCAATGACATTGTATGCTGATTAGCCGTCACATTCAAGTGCAGGACATTGAACCTGTTTCGTTTACAAATGTCATAAGCCACATTAACAAAACTTGTTGAGCCTGTCTTGGGAACTCTGTTGTAAATAATGATAAAATCTCTTTCAGAATGGGTTCTCCGCTGTTCTATCGAATTGCTCATCATGGAATTTTTTACATTATTATTCAACTTGACTAGCTGCTCAACAGTTTTTTCTGGAAAACAAGAATTGGAGAAGTTGTAAAAAGGGCTATATTTATTTGTATATAGAGGCTGCTGTTTCTTGTTTAATCAGCTAAAAGGACTTAAAACAATTTAAGGCAACAAACTCATTACTAGAAACATCTACAAGTCAAGCCTAACCAATTGTAGGTTTAATTTAACAGGGTCTAATGTTATTATAAGCTTAAAATAGAATATATATTGCTCTCAGACTGTTAATGAGAAAAATAAGTAATTAGCCTACCAGTAAAATAGCTAGTCCCTATGTGTTATGTTTGGATACTTACTAGGTAAAAGTGCTTTACATTAACTTAACTTATAAAATAAACGGTATCAGGAAACTTACATATACTTTCTCCCTTTTAGCCCAACTGTAATGGTTTTTTTTATTTACTAAATATATAATATAAAGTAGGTACCGGTACAGTAGAATGTACAGAAAATATTCTAAAAAATGTCCACCCAAATCCCTGTATGGAAGCACTACAGAATCCTTTGCACAGTGGTTTTAAGAGGGGAAATGCCCCTCTATCCCCCCCCAACGCAAAGTTAAGGGGCAACATACTTTGAATATCCTCTGTTTAATCCTCAATATCCTCTGCATATCAAGTTTTAATGAAATTAGCACATATCTAAGATAGGAGTAGTAATTTTTGTATTCTCCATAAGAATAACATTGAACAACATATTACGTTTACCGCTAAAAATGAAAATTGGCATTTTCTCCGCAACCAGTAATCGTTAAATAATAATTCAAAATGCCAAGTTATTTAGTTTTTTGAGCTTTTTTTAATGGCAGTAAGAACATTTTATTTAAAATTTTTAATTATAAAAAAACTAGCTGTTTCCCGCAGGCTTCGCCCCGCAAATGATTTATGAAGCAGTTGAGTGTGCTTCATTCTGTGGTTAACTCGTGAAACTACTATGAATCATGATCAGCTGGTTGTATTTTCATCTGCTCAAACAAAAATGAATGTCCATAAGGAATACATGGGAACTTGGAAGTCCCATAGGGCAGAACCCTATAGGATTTTCAAAACGAAAATAGGCCTATGTGTTTATTAGGTATAAAAGGAAAATTCCAGTAAATTTTCATGACAGAGTGAGGAACAGTGGTTCAGTGGGAGGAGAGTTCAGTGGTTCAGTGGTTTTTGAGTGATTGAGGAACAAAAAGCAGACCGACAGACAGACAAACACCATCTCATTTTTACTTTTTCCCCTTTAGTATATGGAGAAAGTATTAGTTTTCGTCAAAATTTTCGAATTTGAGTTGTTAGTGGAAATATTCGTTTTGGTGCTCCCTGAATCCAAAAAAGTGATTTTTACGTGATGTCTGTGTGTCTATCTGTTTGTCTGTCTGTCTGTCTGTGTTCAGAGCTAGAGCCCTAACCATTGGTCCGATTGTTATGACATTTGGTATGTAGGTACTAATCCACGATATCTCCAAGCGTTTTTTCATTTATTGGAATTTTTTATTTTTAAGGGTAATTATCCCCCAAAAACCACTAAAAACATGAAAAATCAAGATTTCTCAAAAATGGCTCTAACGATTTTGATTAAACTTTAGTCGTTTGTAGAACTTTAGTTTGCCAACAAAATGACAACACCCAAATTTCTATAAAAATTCGGGTTCAGAAATTAAAAGATATAAAATATCAAAAATTCAGCTTTTTATTTTTCATTAAAAAACATAATTATAAAAAATATTACTATTCACCATTAAAAAGAGCTAAAAAACTAAATAATTTAGTATTTTGAATTAATATTCTACAATTACTGGCTGTGGAGAAAATTTAAATTTTCATTTTGCGGTAAACGCAATACGTTGTCCAATGTTATTCTTATGGGGAATACAAAAATTGCTATTTCTCTCTTATTTATTCATCAATTTCGTTCAAACTTGATAAGCTTGTCAAGTTAGCATTGACCAACATAGAAATTCAAAATATGTTGTTCCTTAATAACCCTGTGGGGGGAGTAGGGGGCATTTCCCCTCTTTTCGGAAACCAATAAGTGGCAAAAGGTACCTAGTAGTCATAAACAACAGTGCCACTTATATGACACGAACAAAGAATTTACTAATCCAAATTTTACTTCTGAGAATCCTTTTGAGGTTTTACAATCTGTTTCTGAAGCTGACAAGTTGGATGAAAAGGAACCGTCGACTAGGCCTAGAATGAGTCGTCAAACCAGTTTAAAAAAAGAAAAATTTACGAAAGAAACTGTTACTGTTCAAGAGAGAAAAAATTCTAAGAGCTCTGGTACAGATGATAATGTTCAAAAGAAAAAACTTCTCCTATGTGCGGATAGTCATGGCCGTGATCTGGCTTACCACTTTAATAAGTGTTTGAGTTCATTTGAGGCTGTTGGTTTTGTGACACCAGGAGGCCTGGCAGAACGGGTTTTAAATTTCAAGAACATTGATGGAGAAAAGTTAGGATCTGAAGATATGCTGGCTATAGCTTGTTGATCCAATATGTTGCTCGAAATGAGGCAGAAAATGCACTAGGCTTAATCGACAGTACGGCGCAAAAGTACAGTAATTTTAGAATAATCATAATCGATTTACCAACTAGGTACGATTTAAAGGATTGGTCCTGTGTTAATGCAGAAATAAGGAAAACCAATTTATTGCTAGAAGCTTTATGTCTAAAATATCCAAATGTGTCTCTGGTAAAATCTCGCACTGCTATGAGAGAATTACACACCAGGCAAGGTATGAACTTAAACCAAATGGGGAAGAAATTGCTTGCGAAAAGAATCAGCAAGCTACTGGTTGAAACAACAGTTACAACGTCCCAGAGTTCACTCGACAGCCGGATGCCAGCGTCACCTTCAGCAGGTGAACACAGCAACCCTGACCAGCAAAAACAGCGCAATGAGACCGACTGCACATCAGACCCCTGCAGTCCAAACGCCACTTCTGCATCTGAGCCACCTGCGGTTGAGAAGATTACGGGAGCTTGTTCGGGAAACTACCATCTACTACAGCCAGCCTCACCACCGTGAAATCAGGTGTCATCTTAAATAAAGACTCAGTTACTAGTAGTTTTAAGTCAAATTTTAGCTTTAGTCTTAAATTGTTGGTCTTAAATATTCGTTCAATAAGAAAAAACTAGGTCAACTAGAAATGATCTTAAAAGAAAGTGAAACCAGCATAGTTTGTCTTAGTGAGCATTTTTGACACAAAAATGAAATTTCTTTATTTGTCCCAAATGGTTTTGTAACGGCGTCATACTACTCTAGAAAGCCTCCATTACAATGTGGTGGTTCATCTATTATTATAGATTCAAGATTTAAGTTCCGTGCTATTGATGTTTCAGCTTTCTGTGTCAATTCTCTGTGTGAGGCTTCGGCAATTTTTCTGTCTGATTTTAATCTTGTAATTTTAAATGTTTACAGAACACCCGATTCAGATTTTAATAGTTTTATTGTTATTCTTGAAAAGTTAATGTTTTTTTATGTTTAAAAAGTATAAATATTTTGCTCTAACCGGTGATCTTAATGTGGACATTCTAAAGTTTGACTGTGATTATGAGGTACGGTTTTTTGTAAACACCCTCAGATCAACGAATTTATATAGTAATCACTGTCTTCCGACAAGAAATAAGGCCTGTTTAGACATTATGTTTTCAAACCTTGATAAGGATTTATGTACATGTACCTTACTGAAACAAGACATTATTTCTGATCATGCTGGTGTTTTTATAAACGTAAATTTGAATTTGAATAGTGACATGTCCAATGAAAGAGTTCCTGAGGTTAAAACTAAGAGACTTCTTTCCCTAGTTAGGTTAGATAATTTTAAAGACACCCTCATGTGCAATGCAGACTGGTCATTTTTAAATAATACTTTGAATGTGAATGAAGGTTGTTCTACATTTATCAATATTCTTTCATACTACCATTTTAATTTGCATTGTCCAATAATTAATGTCAAAAGAAAAAATTAGAAAATTAAAATTTAATTGGGTCACACCTGAAATTGAGCTCATCAAGTCATACATGCTGATTTTTTATGATAAATGGAAAAGTAGTTTAAGTTTGGATGATAAGGATAGGTTTATGAGGGTCAAGAAATTGTACAATAAAGCTATTGCTGAAGCGAAAAAAACTGCAAATGATACTCTGCTCACTAAATCTAAAAATAAATGTAAAACAGCCTGGCAAATAGTGAGAAACGAGGCAGGTAGTTATATGGGTTCAGGTAAAAAACAATCCATTCCTTTAAGTCCGGAAGTTTTAAATGATAATTTTGTTAATGTACCTGTTAGTCTTAATTCTGACTTTAAGGGTAATGATGATAACTATTGTAATATGTTGCATAAGTACTCAAGACCTCAAAATATAATTGAGAATGATTTTAAGTGGAAGATTTTAGACCCACAATTGGTTAAATATGTTGTGATGAACCTTAGTTCTTCACGAAGTGAGGATATTTACGGTCTTTCAAATGATGTTTTTAGACAGATTGTCGATGCCATATTACTGCCTCTGACCAGTCTCAATAACTCAGTGTTAACGGTTGGAGTTTTTCCTGACTCTCTCAAGTGCAGTAAGGTCACTCCTATTTTCAAAAAAGGTCAAAAGGAGTTGCCTGAAAATTATCGACCCATAGGTATTATACCTATTTTAAGTAAAATAATTGAAAGTTGTATGTTTAAGCAATTATATGAATTTTTCGAGATAAATAATTTATTTTATAAATATCAGTTTGGATTTAGGCCTCGTCACTCTACTTCAATGGCAGTTGAAAGCACTGTAAGTGAAATTTTAAATGGATTAGAAAATAAGCTTGTCATAGGTACTACCCTCACAGATCTTACCAAGGCTTTTGATGAAGTCAACCACTCAATTCTTTAAAAAAAACTTGATTATTATGGTATAAGTAAGAAAGAGTTAGGTTTAATTGAAAGTTATCTCATGAATAGAGTGCAAATGGTCAGTATTAATAATGTGGCATCTAGTTTTAAGAATATTGTAGCAGGTGTCCCCCAAGGCTCTGTGCTTGGTCCGTTTCTATTTTTTGTTTTCGTTAATGATTTTAGTAATAATATATCATCTTTGTCTTTTCTTTACGCAGATGATACAACCGTTCGCTGTACTGATTTTGATTACTGTGCCCTCAACTTAAAGCTAACCAATTCTCTTCAACAAGCTAAAGAGTGGTATTTTGCCAACAAACTCATTATCAATGATAGTAAGACTGATAGTATAATTTTTACAAACAGAAAAAACTTTGAAATAAATTATGACTTTGTTAAGCCTGTTAAGTTATTAGGTATTTTTTTAGATAGTAAGCTTTCTTGGGAAACCCATGTTAATAGTGTTTGTAAAAAACTTTCACGAGTAATTTTTTTGCTGCGCAAATTGAAACACTGTGTAAATTTTGAAGTTTTGTTAATGTCATATTTTGGTCTGTTTCATGTACATCTTAATTATGGTGCCCGCTTATGGGAAAATTCTAGTGCAGCAAATAAAGCCTTTCTTTAGCAAAAAAAGCAATTAGAGTAATGGCCAATCTTTCACCTCAGGAATATTGCAGGCAATCATTTAGTAGTTTTAAGATTATGCCCCTTGCTTGTATTTTTATTTTGCAAAACTTAGTTTATGTTAAAAAAAAATCAATGATTGTTTCTCATGAGTTCATCCACGACCATAACACCAGGTTTAGGCATAATCTAGTACTGCCCAATATTAGATTAACCAAGACATTCAATAGTTTTAGTTTTCAGCAGATCAGACTGTTCAATAAGCTACCACTAGTAAGAAGAGAATTACCACTTGGTAGGTTTGAGTCGAAAATGTCTGCATGGTTAAAATTTCAAGCTTTTTACTCAGTTGAGGAATTTATGAACTGTGATATGACCAATTTATTTTTAGAAATTTGTTAGGCCTATGTTGTTTTAACTTATTTATGTTGTATGTCTTGTCTTATTGTTTTTTTTAGCGAATTTCCCCTATAGGAAAGAAGCTATTACCGTAGTCGGCATGGTAAGACCTAGGCCCGGGACCATGATAACTTTTCGTTTTGAGGTCCCCAGATGCCAAAAACACCATCCGTTCGAAACTTTGTATATATATATATATATATATATATATATATATAGGCCTATATAAAAATATATATATAAATATATATAATTAAATATATATACCCCCGTCGCAGCAAACCTGCGTACTCAGCGAATTTCCAATGCCTAATATATGTCTTAATAATGCCGCATACCAAGTTTTATAAAAGTATATTCACATATAAGCGATTTTAATTATTCACCATAAAAATAACATTGGTAATGAGTACGTAGGTTTGCTGAAACAAGGAACACAAACAATTGGTTTTTATGCAAATATAAATAGAATATAACTGGTCGAAGCCACATACCAAGTTTCATCAATATTCAATCATAAATAAGCGCTATATAACATTCTAGTTATTCTCTATAAGAATAACATGGGGGCTGAGAAAGCAGGTTTGCTGCAACAAGGAACCAAAAAATGGGTTTATATATAATTATCAATATAACTCAACCAAGTGAAGCTACAAACCAAGTTTTATTAATTTATGTTCATAATTAAGGGAGTCATTACATTTTACTTATTCTCCATAAGATTAACATGGGGGCTGAGTATGCAGGTTTGCTGCTACGGGAATAATCAACAAAAAGTCAATTTTTTGTACAAATATCAATATACCAGTACTACATGAAACCACATACCAAGTTTCATCAACATACATTCATAAATAATCGAGATATCAAATTTTATTTATTCTCCATAAGGATGACATTGGACAACTTACTGTGTTTAGCACTTTGAATATCTCTGCAATGGTTGGGCGTAGAATCACAATTTAAACACCAAAATGATTGTTTTGTGGAACTGAACAGATTGGTAAAAGCAAATGTGAAGTTTACATTAAAATAAACTGAGGAAAAGCCAAAAACCTTTTTCCCATAAGATTAACATGGGAGATTTTATGATTATGTTTTTTGGATTTTCTCCGCAACCACTTAACATAGGTTAATAATTCAAAATACCATATTATTTGTTTTTTAAGCTCTATAACATGGTCAAAACAAAAATTAAGTTTTTAAAAAATTGTAGGGTGAAAAATGCAAAAAACTGATTTTTTGAAAATTTAAAACCACCATAAACCCCCCTTCCACGGTCAGATTTTTCTGGTTTTCGAACTTAAAGTCATGAATGTCATTTTACACATTTGAGCCAAATTTCATCAAAATCGGACGTTTTTTACTCAAGTTATCGTTTTAACGGACACACACATATATATATATAAATTTGAACAAATAGTGTTTTTGGCATCTGGGGACCTTAAAACAAAAAGTTATCATGGTCTCGGGCTTAAGTGTTACCATGGGACCTACGGTAATAGCTTCTTCCCCATAGGGGAAATTCGCTAATATACAGGGTGTCTCTGAACTCTCTACCACCCTTTTCAGGTATTATTCCTGGACCATAGACAAGCCAAAAATCATATTCAAAATTTCGAAAACTCAAAAGTTACTCGTATAGCCGCCATTTTGTTTTTTTTCACATAGGAAATTTTAATTCGAGAACAGCTAGTTATAATTAAATGAAATTTGGTATTTAGCTTTATTCCCTAAAGACCTAATTACAGAAAAAAATTATTTTTTTACAATCATTAATTTCAAAATGGCGGCTGCCTAAAAATTTCAAACGTAAATATCTTAAAAACCACTCATAGTAAAAAAATTACATTAATTAGTTTTTTTAGAAGATTTAATTGCAAATCTAATGACACCAAATTTACGGAAATCGGTTCATAAATAACGAAGAAAATCCATTTTTAAGATATTGCATTCTTGTCAATATCAACTGTTATCATGTGACATCGCTGCTAGTGAGCCACGTCGATCAGCTGTTTCAAGTATAATTCCACTAAACAGCTGTTTGATCAATGTATTGTTAAAATTATTACAGTTTCCTGTTACAATGTGTCTTTTTCCTGTATGTTGCTTATTGTTAATCAGTGTGCTGCTTTTTAATAGTAATCTGTGTTAACGTATTCAGTATTCATATTTATTGATAAATGGCTAATTATAGTGTTGCAGAGTATTGCGATATGCATTTTTATTATGGAGCTGCATTTGGAAATGCAAATGAAGCGAGAATGTTGTATAGCGACTATTTCCCCAATAGACAATGTCCTGCTGCCAAAACGTTCATTGTTGTCCACAATCGTCCCCACGCAACTGGTACGTTTCATGTGAGTATGTCAGATACTGGTGCTGCGAAGTCGGTGCGTACAGTTGAATTTGAGGAGGAAGTCCTTCGTAAATTTGAAGAAAACCCTCGAACAAGTACTCGAGCTGTGGGTAATGAGATGGGGGCAGGCAAAGACACCGTGTGGAGGGTACTCAATGGAGAGAGTTTGTACCCATATCATCTCCAAAAGGTTCATGCCCTTGAACCTCAAGACTATCCCGGTCAGGTAGATTGTTCCAGGTGGTTCCTGCACAAACTGGTGGACGATCCAGATTTCTTGAAATCCGTTCTTTTTACAGACGAATCCAGTTTTAACCAGGATGGTATTTTCACTACCAGGAACGGCCATGTTTGGGCTCCTGAAAATTCCCACGAAACTGTTATTTTCAGCAAGCAACACCGTTTCTCAGTTAATGTTTGGGCTGGAGTTTTTGGGGATAATTTAATTGGCCCCTACATTCTCCCAAATAGGTTGAATTCCCCCACCTATCTTGTGTTCCTGAGGGACATACTCCGAGAACTTCTGGAGAACGTCCCCTTGGCAGACTTACAGAACATGTGGCTGCAACATGATGGTGCTCCTGCACACTTTGGGCAAATTGTAAGAGATTTCCTCAACCAAAATTACAATCAGCAGTGGATTGGTCGCGGGGGACCGGTGTCGTGGCCTCCGCGATCACCTGTTCTTACTCCCCTAGATTTCTACGTTTGGGGGAGAATGAAGAAACTTGTTTATTCAACACCTGTGAAAAATGAACTGGACCTGATCGGTAGAATTGTAGAGGCGGCTGCGGTCATCCAAGAGAAAAATGAATTTGAAGCTGTCCGGCAATCCATGACATCTAGGTTCACGATGTGCAATCGACTTGGCGGTGGGCATATTGAACATCGTTTGTAAATACTGTAGAATTGTAGTCATATCTCATGTAAATAAATCCATTTTTTTTTTGTAATTTTAACGCATATTTGATATTTATGTTTTATTTGAAGCATTAGTGAACCCTGGGAATCGTAAGGGTATGAATCAGGTGATGGGTGCAAATGAACTTAATAACAGCTGGTTAATGTTTTAATCAGCTGTTTGGTGGAGTTATACTTGAAACAGCTGATCGAAATGGCTCACTAGCAGCGATGTCACATGATAACAGTTGATATTTACAAGAATGCAATATCTTAAAAATGGATTTTCTCCGTTATTTATGAACCGATTTCCGTAAATTTGGTATCATTAGATTTGCAATTAAATCCTCTAAATAAAACCTAATTAATGTAATTTTTTTACTACGTTTGAAATTTTTAGGCAGCCGCCATTTTGGAATTAATGATTGTAAAAATAATGTTTTTTCTGTAATTAGGTCTTTAGGGAATAAAGCTAAATACCAAATTTCATTTAATTATAACTATCCGTTCTCAAATTAAAATTTCCTATGTAAAAAAAACAAAATGGCGGCTATACGAGTAACTTTTGAGTTTTCGAAATTTTGCAAGGCAATATGATATTTTGCCTTGTATATGGTCCAGGAATAATACCTGAAAAGGTTGGTAGAGAGTTCAGAGACACTCTGTGTATATATATATATATATATATATATGTGTCCTTGGGTGCGATAACTCTCGTAAAAAAGGTCCAATTTTGATGAAATTTGGTACAAACGTGTAAAGCAGCATTTATGACTTTAAGTTCGAAAACCAGACGGATCGAGCTATCTGAAGGAGTATTTTGGGATGGTTTTGTACCCCAAAAATGGGTTTTTTGAGTTTTTTACATACAATTTTAGAAAAAGTAAAATTTTATTTTTTCCCATTAGAATCAGCTTAAAAAGACGCACAATTTGATGTTTTAATCATTGCTCTATGTCAATTGGTTACTGAGATATTGAAAGTGCTAAACACAGTACGTTGTCCAATGTTATTCTTATGGAGGATAAGAAAAATTGTATGTCTCGCCTATTTATCAACTTATCCTGACGAAACTATATTGCCTCATTTCATTATATATATTGCATTATATATAGGTATTGGTATATTACTTCATTTCATTGTGGTCAATTGATATTTGCACAAAAACCCATTTTTTGGCCGATAGTTCCCGTAGCAGCAAACCTGCATACTCAGCCGCATGTTATTCTTATGGAGAATAATTAACGTGTTATTTCCTTTAATTATGAACATAAATTAATAGAACTTGGTATGTGGCTTTAACTAGTTATATTGATTATATTAACTAGAGGTTGGTTATATTAACTAGAGTTATATTGATATTTGTACAAAATCCCATTTTTAGTGTTCCTTATTTCAGCAAACCCGCATACTCAGCCGCCATGTTATTCTTATGGAGAATAATTAAAATGTCATAAATCATAAACCATAAGAATAACATTAGACAACGTACTGTGTTTAGCACGTTCAATATCTCGATATCCAATTGACGTAGAGGAATGATCAAAATACCAAATTGTGTGTTTTTTTTAAGCTGAATTCAATGGTAAAAACTAATATTTGACTATTTAAAAAATTAAATGTAAAAAATTCAAAACACCCATTTTTGGGGTACAAAACCCCCCCAAAATACCCTTTCGGATGGAGCGATCTGGCTGGTTTTCGAACTTAAAGTCATAAATGTTGCTTTACACGTTTATGCCAAATTTCATCAAAATCGGATAATTTTTACGAGAGTTATCGTGCTCACGGACACACACACATATATATATATATATATATATATATATATATATATATATATATATATACAGTTTCGCACGAATGGTGTTTTTGGGGTCTGGGGACCTCAAAACGAAAAGTTATCATGGTCCCGGGCCTAGGTCTTACCATGCAGACTACGGTAATAGCTTCTTCCCTATTTCACTAAAACTAAACTAAACAAATAGAGATGAATGATTAAACTAAACTAGAACAAAGTTAAAAATACCCCCGTAGCAGCAAACCCGCGTACTCAGCGAATTTCCAATAGATATAAATGTCTTAATACTACATAAAGCTACTTACCAAGTTTCATAAAAATATATTTACAAAAATGAGCGATATATACAATTTTAATTATTCTCCATAAGAATGACATTGGGGCTGAGTACGCAGGTTTGCTGCAACAACGAACACAAAAAATGGATTTTCATGCTAATATCAATATAACTCAACTAGGTGAAGTCATATACCAGATTTGATTAATTTATGTTCATAATTAACGGAGACATGGCATTTAATTATTATCCATAAGAATAACATGGGGCTGAGTACGCAGATAGATATATATAGCCTATATATATAAAAGATATATATATATATATATATATATACAGTTTCAAACGAATGGTGTTTTTGGGGTCTGGGGACCTCAAAATGAAAAGTTATCATGGTCCCGGGCCTAGGTCTTACCATGCCGACTACGGTAATAGCTTCTTCCCTATAGGGGAAATTCGCTAATATAAAATTTGAACGTGTTTAAACTTCTCCAGGATACAATTTTGTTGTTGTTGAGGAATTAAACCTTTTTCTTGCATCCATTTGAAGCAAGTTTCAGTACTCGTTAATACATTTTGACAGATTTCACAGTAGTTAATATTGCAATAAGCTAGCCTACTTATCTTTTGCCAACAAAAATTAATGTAAACAAAAACAATAAAGAACAACATTGTAATTGATAATCTATTTTCTTTAACAATCAAATTAAATAATCTAATCAATATATCGATATTGTTAATTGCAAATTTCGGGTACAGTTTCATAAGGGGCCACCAACTAATCGGATGCAATATATCGATCTTAAATATTCGATACATCGAATTGCATTTAAAGGATGCAATATATCGATCTTAAACATTCGATACATCGAAATGCATTTTAAATCAAGCTTTAACCTAAATAACACAAACACCCAAACATACTATTCCTCATGGAGTGTGTTGAAACGGTCTCTGAAAACTGGGATTAAGAGCGATGATGTAAGTTGCAAATATATTTTAATAAAAAATTTAACAAGTAACAAACGAAAACTAAAATTTAAAAATACAATAAATAATAAAGAAACGTATAACAAAGCTAAAACTTAGTTATCTTTGCCATGGTTCCGTTTATTCAATTCATTAAAGCAGCCCATAAAGTTTACCCTGACAAAGATAACTTAAGTTTTAGCTTAGTATACGTTTCTCTACTATTTGTTGTTTTTTTTTTATTGTAATTTGCGTTCGTTATTTGTTCATTGGTTCATTAAAATATATTTGTAACTGGCATCGCATATTATTATTGATATTGATAAATATCGAGTAAATAATTTTCGATAAATGTACTGTTAAAATGTGATTCAAAATATCGAATGTTCCAAATCGGTATATCGAATGTTTAAGATCGATATTTTGCATCCGATTAGTTGGTGGCCGCTTATGAAACTGTACCCAAAATTTCAATTGAATTAATGTGGGCCATAAACTAAACTGCAGCTGTGTTCTGCTTTGGCTGGCAGTTTCGGAAGTTGACCACGTCTAAATTATCTGAGATGACAAGTTAAGACAAACAAAACAAGCCCCCCAATAACCTGCTGGATAATAGCTATTACAAATAGAATCAGTTATTCATGTCTGGGGTACAATATTTAGGGTTGTAAGTATTGGTGATTCAACATTAAATTTAAATGAGCTATCTCTTCATCGACATTGCCACAAATAAACAGTTGAACAACAAAATTATCTTCATAATACTATCAAGAACGTTTTACCTACACTGTGAAGTGGCATCCTCAATTGCTAAGATAGTTTGATATATTAATTTGGTTGTTTTGCGGGGCATTTATGAAATTGTAGCCGGAAAAGTTTGTAGTAGAAGACATCATATACTTTACACCTAGGCCTCCAACAGGATTAGCAGAATAAGGGACTTTCCTACAATTTATTTATTTAGCACCAAACCAAATACCCAAATACAAAATGGTAAAAGATGAATTACTTTCTGAAATTTAAAATGTGTCATCTTACTAACCTAACATCATGTAGTATTTATTTTATTTTTTAATGTAATCTTTGTTTCTTAGTTGTATGTTTACTTCATGATTTGTTAATTATCACAATATGTCACCCAAGTTGTAAGATTTAAGATTATAACCACTTGCCTTAAAATATATGTAACTTAACCCATGTTAAATCAATAGATTTGAATTGTTTATATATTGATGGGTGTTTAGATTCTAGGCTTGCTAAACATTTGTCTGCTTACCTAACTGTCTCTGATTTTCTTCAAGGCTTAAAATTTTTATTTGAAAAAATAATACTACAATGGAAAAAATTAATACTGTTAAAAACAACCGAAAATTTGCTACTACTAAATTGGAACTTCTTAAGAACATGATTAATGCTTGTTTGAGGAAACTCTAAAGAAAAAATATTTTAACAATGTAAAATGGTAAGTTCACATGATTAAACTTGAAAATAAACAAATACTAAAACACTGGAAAACCGAGTTTTACAACGGGTAAACGTTGATATTTTGATTCTGTCAATAGTACCGAACTACAATACAAGTTCATTTCTTGATATTTACACTGTCCCAGCCTGAGGTGAACTGAATACAATTCTAAATTAGCAAATAAATGTAATGATAATAATTCGACTTTGCACTAAGTTTAAATTATACATTCCTTTCCGTTATTTAGTTTAGTTTGTTTTGGTTTGGTTAAAATAAAATTCCAAGAATCAGCTTATATTATTTACTTTTGTGTATCACATGTTTACAAAAAAATAAACAAAAATACAGGGAGTATAATTGTACAAAGAGTGGTGTATAATCTAAAGCTGTTATAGTGGTTATAATGTCGAAATACAAAATCAAAGAATAACAGTAATGTGTTAGAATTATCGAGACGATGGAATTGGCTAACTGCGGAACTCGATAACCCATGTTCTATGTTGGAACTGGCTAATCACGGAATTGCCTAACCGTCAGAGTCTGTAAAAAAGGTTAGGTTACACTAGGATTAGAATTCTTCACGCCAGAGGTCTGTCAGGTGGCTTCCTAACCCGAAAAAGGATAGACCTTGGAGTAGATAGGCAAGCACCCATGAGAAGGAAAACATAAATGTTTAGGGTATATTGTGACATTTGTTTTGTGTGTGTGTGTGTGTGTGTGTGTGTGTGTGTGTGTGTGTGTGTGTGTGTGTTTTGTATGTTTTAGCGAATTTCCCCTATAGGGAAGAAGCTATTACCGTAGTCGGCATGGTAAGACCTAGGCCCGGGACCATGATAACTTTTCGTTTTGAGGCCCTCAGATGCCGAAAACACCGTTCAAAACTTTATATATATATGTGTGTGTCCGTGGGTGCGATAACTCTCGTAAAAATGATCCGATTTGGATGAAATTTGGTACAAACGTGTAAAGCATCATTTATGACTAAGTTCGAAAACCAGCGAGAAGATGGAAGTCGATCCGAGCGGAACTCGATCCGCACTCCTAACCGGTGGAAATGCGTCCGGGCGGAACTCCGTCCGGGCGGAATCCGGTCCGAGGTTTGACATGTTTTAGCCAATAGCGGAGCAGTGGCCCGCCCCTCTCACGCCATTGGACCCTTACCCTGCTGCCGCCATTGCTCTCCCCTCTCCTTGTCGTTAACAGTATTGCCAATATGCTCAAGTTGAACTGTCGTACAGTCACAACTATACGAACATACGATTGGTTTTAATGATGTAAAGTAAACTCGAGAGTTTATTCTAGTTTCTATGCAGTTTAACGAGCAAACGGGATGTACATTTTGTTTCATACTTATAAATAGTAATTTATTAGGGGTGTTACTACAGAGATGTACTAGGCGAATAGTAGATTTATTCATTGCTCTTTATTTTTGTAGATTTGTTAATATTTTAAACCTCTAAACGGATGCTTGAATATGATAGATAGCACATTAAAAAAACTGTGTTGAAACTATTAGACTATAAATTAAAATTCATTATTGAGCATGTTGACAAAATTACATTAAACAACTTTTTATTAGCATATTACGTGTTCTTATTACTTACGGGTGTAATAAAAGACGTCTTACAACACTTAAAATATATTTACACTTATACTGATTCACATACAGACGGTAAACATATATAAAGGATGGTACTAGGCTAACGATTTCGACCAGTCAAACCAGTCATCATCAGGCCAATGAGAGAGAACTAAAAACATAAAAAATAAAACATAAAATATACTACATTAAACATTGCTACATAAAATGGTGTGGTACATTTCTAGCACTAAATCGTTCTAAGCTAAGAAATCTTTTACACTATTAGTAGGCCTTGTCAATGAGAAAACATTTCAATTCGGAAACTAACTATAGAAACTATGATTAAATACAACACATTTGTCTGTCTAACGTTTATTCTCATTATGTAATGTCGTTTTAGAAAATAAACAACTCCTTATGCAGGTTTTTTCCTTGAAAATTCATTGTCAACATAATTTTTAATATAAATCTAAATACATAAAACAAAGAGTTAGTTAATCAAAACTGCTGTTATAAAGGATTATATATCTAAACATACTTAAAAGGTATAAACATATGTTCATTATATAAATAACAAATCTACTTGAATAGTAACTCAAACTTTATTTTCGATGCCAAAGTTAGCTCTATATAAAAACAGGCGAGTCATCATAACGAACGAGCTCATCATCATATCTTACATCTCCGTTGTTTGTCCCGTCGACCAAGGACGCGAGTGAGCAAAGTGAACGAGCTCATTTTGAAAATGAACTAGCATTTGACATAAAACAAATTCAATGACATTTAGAACAGGACAACGTCTGTCGGGCCACCTAGTTTATTAATATATGTATATCTATTTAATGCGACGACGGAAACTAGGGCGAATTTTAAGGCAAATATGAATTAATTACGAGTGTAGGATGGGTGAGATGCCTTGTAATGTTGTAAGCCAGAAGAGCGTTGGCATAAACGTATTTCTTGGCCCACGGGGCCAGTTCTCCAAAGGGAAATCGGATGAAGTATAAGAGAAGCGTTAATTCTAAATTATAGAGGTTTTAAGTCTAAATTATAGAGGCCGGAGCTGGCACCCACCTTAGGAAGGTTGTCAGCAGACCGTGGGAATTGTTATTTATGGTAAGACAAAATTTATTATTGAATCTAGGACGTAAGCTCCTGGGGCCGGTAACGCCCAAGAGTTTGGCAATGAACCCGGAGGTAGAGGGAGCTGGCTGATCAGCGTCACGATACCATATTTGGTAATAGGTACGGATTCAGCTCTCCTATTGGCTGGATTAGGCCAGGAAGCGGTGACGATAGGCCGAGTATAAAACCTTGGTATCGGGGGAAGCGCGGCAGATTCAGAGTTAGATCCAGAGATAGGTTCGGAGTCAGAGTCAGGAGTCGATATCAGCGATAGTCCATCACCAGGTCGCGCGCCGGGACGTCCCCCCTGCCACTACGATGTCACTCATCTCGGTCTTGTACTGTAAGTTGGAAACTGTGTTAGCTTCCTTAGGGTATCCATATCTGGCTCTTTAATATTTAAAGTGTAGCACAAATAACTAGAAATGTTTTGGGAACTCAATTCACTTGTTGATTAATAGGATTGTTGTGTTGACTTAATTGGTTCAGTCTGTAACCTAAAGGGCCTTCAGCCCCCTGCCAATAATGTAATTAATAAAGTTAGTGTTTCAATTAATAAAGTTCGACCTTTCATCGCCCACTTGTGGACTGTGAGTTTTTATTATCCTGACGCCTCCCCCAATAGGCCCGAATCTAACATTGGTGTCAGAAGTTAACTTTCTTTTGTGGGAAAGGTCGGCGTTTTCCTTTTTGGTCAGGGGGTTTGTGTTTAATAAGGGGGGAAATTGTGTAAAGTGAATTGAGAGGTTAAGCTTAATTAAAGATATTTTTTTTGTGAATTTGGGAAAATTGGAAAATGGTTGTACCTAGGAGGTGTGACACTTTGGATTGTACATTAAGGTGCATAGGGAATAAATCGAGAGTTTGGTTACAGGAAGTTGCGCCTCAGCGTAGGCAAGTTGTGCTTAAGAAATTGTTACAGCAGTTTAAAGAATTGGAAGTAGATGGGGAGAAAAGTGTGGAAAATTATTATAAAGCAATTTGTCGAAGCTATTGTCAGGTTATGAGGGAGATTTGTGTAGTTCAGCTAAGGCCGCGATACTAATGGATTTGAGTCTATGACAGGTTTCATGCGGTAGGGAATTATTTATGTTTGAAGGAATTTTAAGGCGTGAAAATAGGAAAAGTAAACAATTATACTAAGAGAAGGGTTATAGAAGGGAATGTTCGAAGTATAATAGTTAAGTAATGGCGTCAGGCCCAGAGCAGTTAAAACATTTTGTTAATGAAATTATTAGTAGGGGGAATTTTGTGGAACAATTGCGAGACTGGGGCATAGTATTCAGAGCTGGGTTAGTAGATTATACAGCGGATATTATTGCGGATGAATTAGTGGAAAGGATTATGAAAGATGAGGGATTGAGGGACGTGCTAATGTGGTCAATGAGTCGTGTACATGGGCATCTTATTGATGTGTTGAATGAGGCTGTTAAGCATAGTAGCATTAATTACTAGGCATGAATGACGACGGGAATTACTATCTTAAGCGGCATAGCTTACATACTGAATTTTTGGGTGAGTTGTTGAAAGGAAAATTGGTGATACTGTTAACTTTTTATTATATTGAGGACGGAAAAACGCAGATGGTTAGTGAAATTCTTCATAAGTGGCTTAGTAAATCGATAGTGCAACAGGAAATTGTTTTGGATGGGCAACCCACTTTTGGTTATATTTTTGAGAAGGTCACGACGGGATATCGCGATGTATGGCGAGTTTGCGCGGCGGAATCTAGGCTGAATTATGTTGTATTCGTGCTTATGGCGAATGTAAGTGACTCATAGTGACGCTGGGGAGTAAAAGCAGTAGGTCATTCGAACCTCCACTAATGACGCAGCCGTCAGCTAGGGCTTTTGGTACCGCGCCGGGGGAAATTCTTAAAACTAGTGAGGATAAAACATTGCAAACAATCTTTTTCACTAAAGTAGGGACTAAATCAGCTAATATTACTGCGCATTATGAGCACGTTACGGAAGGCATAGTAACTAAGCCGAAAACGCTGCCTAAGCTGAGCTTACCGGAACCAACAATAGCGCCGCCAGCCGTGCCTACAGTACGATTTGCATTTGAAAGCAAGGAGGCAGAGCCGAATGAATTAGTGTATGACATTCCTCGGGCTAATGTCGGCGGCAAACCCAACGAATAAGCCGGTATATTACCTTCCGATTGTGGAACCTAATTGGTTGTTAGAAGGGTCGCAAACGTTGTTGAGGTCCTTGGTGACTAGGATAATCGAGGGACAAATTAACGGCCGGACTAATTATGCTGATGAGAAAACCATAAAAAGGGTGAGGGTAACTAAATTAATAATTGAATTTTTGGACTAAGGGATAATTGAGTTTTTTTTGTTATTGAGGGAATAAGGATTTTTGATTGGGAATATTTAAACTGATAGAGGTAGGTAATTTCTTTTATAAAAAAAAAAAAAAAAGGGAAAGTAAAAATTGTTATGGGGAATATGTAAATGTAAATAAAGAATAATTTAAACTAAATAAACCAACGTGTGGAATTAAAGTAGCGATAGACTGGGTTATCAGAATGCATTTTTGTTCGTTTGCTAAAGGAGTAATTGGCGGCGTGGTCTTATCAGTGTTTGCGGTTACAGCTGTTTTGTTGATAGCCGTGACCACTAGTAAATACGAGACATTGTTTTGTTTATATCGGATTATGCATAATATGACTACTAGAGCGTAATTAAATAGTTGGCGTTAATTTTATTAATTAATGCAGCCAACGGCTGATGGTAAGTCACCAGTTAAAACATATAGGAGTACTCTAGAATTGTTTGAAATGGCGATTACACCAGAACAGATTGCTCAGGCCTTTAAATCGGCTATGAAAGGGATGAGGTCGGTGGATTTGGGCCCTGCGGCTATGATTGAGTATTTTAAGGGGGACGGTATGGGACCCTCAGTGAGAGAGTTTTTCGAGCAGGTGGAAAATGCGGCGATTTTGGGAGCGTGGAAACCGCAGTTTAGAGTAACAGTGGTTCGATTAAAAGTAAGGGGCGCCGCTGAAACTTTTCTGACTTCCAGGTTTGATTTCGCGAAGGTAGGTACTGACGGGTTGCCAGTAGTTAAATATGAGGAAATTAAAAAGGAGTGTGTAGAGCGATTCTCTAGTAAAAAGACAGAGCAACACAACTACATGGCGTTACAGTCGGCAACACAAAAGCGTGATGAGTCGGTAGAGGTTTTTGCGGAACGGATTAGGAAGTTAGGGGCAAAAACCATAAAAACGGACGAGGACTCCGCTGTCCAGAAGGTTATCGAGGTGGAAGCGGAAAGGCGGATGCTAGCGGCATTTTTGCATGGCTTAACGGGAAAAATAGGCGAGGTGACGCGTTTTGCGTTCCCTAAGAATTTCCGGGATGCGTTGGACATGGCCATAATGGCTGAGATGGAGGAACAGTCGCATCCTAGTGAGACCGATTCTGGGGTTTTCTCGGTGGTGTGTTATGGGTGCAACCAGGAGGGACATATCCGGGCTCAATGTCCGCGTGTAGAGAGACTAGGACCTGGGAATAGGAGCCCATCGCGTGAGTATAACCGAGGGGGCTCATCCCAGCGAGGATTTGTATCTAACTGGGATAGAGGGGCTTCCTCGAGAGGACGTGGGAATTTTACTGGAAATAACTATTTTAATGATCGTGGCGTACGGGGACCGGTAGAGTCATTTAGAGGACGGGGTATGGCGTACCGTGGTAGAGGTAGTCCGAGGGGCGCTGGGCGTCAAGTACGGTTTGATGAGCGCAACCTTGAGCGTAATCGGAATGATTCATTTCGTTTAGCTCGCACGGAGTGTTATAGGTGTGGGCGTTTGGGTCACTTTGCAAGGGATTGTCGCGTGAGGGTCGAAGAGAGACAACGTGAATCACCTTTAAACTCGACAGGTCCGACAGTAACGACGAATTAGGCCGCCCAGCTGTTGGACCGCCAGAAGTAATTATACCGAGTCTTTGTGTGGATGGGTACGGAGAATTATCAATAACGGGGAAAATCAAAGGTAAGGAGTATGTGTTCTTGATAGATTCGGGATCAAAGATTTCATTAATCAAATGGGAGGCCTATACAGGACAGTTGAACCACGTAGTTATTCGTGCATTGGGAATTACAGGGGCACCGTTGGAAATCGTGGGTAAGACAGAGGTGGAGTTGGAGATAAAAGGAGTGAGGAGATTAATGGGTTTTTATGTGGTTAGGAATATGGGCGCGCTAGAGTATGATGGGGTCCTGGGGACCGACGCGTTAAAGAAATTAGAGATGATAATCGATTTTAGTAGGGGTTCTAACGGCAATTTTTGCGTGGGAAACGTGCAAGCAGTGGAACCGTTCACAAGGCCAGTGGACGGGGAGAGTAGTTCGGTAACGGAGGAGGACGTCGCGAATCCACTTCCGGAGCCAAAAGGCGAGGTAAAAGAGTTAGAGGTTGTAAAGGAGTTGGTCCAGGCTTGGTATGTTGTTCCATGTGAAAATGTTGTGGCGAATGCCAATTCGGAATTGGTTTTTGCGGGTGAGTTGAAGCCCATGAGTAAAAGTTATAAAGTTGGGGAAATATGAAAGAGGTGCCGGAATTTGTATACATTGAGGGATTTAATGGTAAAGATAATTGGTTGGTATTTGCGAGATCCGTGAGTAAAGTGTTTAAAAATAATGACGCGAGTAAATTAGTGGTTCAGTGTTGTGCAGTAAATATCAATCCTTACAAAATCGAATTGGACAAAGGGCTGCGCGTGGGAGTGGTGCAGAGAGTGAAAGAAGAGGGGAATATTTGTGTAGTGAGTGACGTGTGTGAGGGAAGTGTGAGTGAAATAGTACGTAGCGGGGCTGCGAGTGAATGTAGTGTCGGGGACACAGTAAAGGAACGTGTTGGAAATAGTGAATGTAGTGTCGGGGACACAGTAAAGGAAAGTGTTGGAAATAGTGCATTTAGTGTCGGGGACACAGTAAAGGAAAGTGTTGGAAATCGTGAGTTTAGTGTCGGGGACACAGGTAAGGACAATGCTATGGATAGTGAATCTAGTGTCGGGGACACGGGTGGAATAAGTGCTTTGACGAGTGGTACGTGTGTCGGGGACACCGGTATGAGAAATGTTGTGGAAAGTGATTTTTGTGTCGGGGACACATACAGTAAAAGTGCTAGTAAGAGTGATTTTTGTGTCAGGGACACAGGTAGTAAGTGTTTGAGTAAAAGTGATTTTTGTGTCGGGGACACATGCAGTAAAAGTGCTAGTGAGAGCGATTTTTGTGTCGGGGACACCGGTGGTAAGATTGTTGAGAAAAGTGATTTTTGTGTCAGGGACACGGGTAAGTTGAGGCAAGTGAGAGGTAATGTGAGTGACGGGGTCACAAGTGATGATCGGGAAAATAAAAGTGAATTACGTGACGGGGTCACGGGAGGGGACAAATGGGGTTGTGAGAGTGACGTGAATAGCGGAGATAGTAACGGGGTTACTGGTGGACAATTGTGGTTAGGAAGTGAAAGTGAGGCGAGTAACAGGGAGTGTAATGAGGGTTGTGTGAGTGTGGTGAGAGATTGTGGTCCAGATAATGTAGAAAGGAAAAGTAAGGGAAAGGTGAATGGAAGTTTGGGTATGGATGTGGAAAGTGCTGTGTGGGGAAAATTGCGGGAAGAAGAAGATGCGGCAGGTGTAGAGAATGATAGGATGTTTCCTTTAGAAGACAAACTTGATATTGACGAGATATAAAACCTTGGTATCGGGGGAAGCGCGGCAGATTCAGAGTTAGATCCAGAGATAGGTTCGGAGTCAGAGTCAGGAGTCGATATCAGCGATAGTCCATCACCAGGTCGCGCGCCGGGACGTCCCCCCTGCCACTACGATGTCACTCATCTCGGTCTTGTACTGTAAGTTGGAAACTGTGTTAGCTTCCTTAGGGTATCCATATCTGGCTCTTTAATATTTAAAGTGTAGCACAAATAACTAGAAATGTTTTGGGAACTCAATTCACTTGTTGATTAATAGGATTGTTGTGTTGACTTAATTGGTTCAGTCTGTAACCTAAAGGGCCTTCAGCCCCCTGCCAATAATGTAATTAATAAAGTTAGTGTTTCAATTAATAAAGTTCGACCTTTCATCGCCCACTTGTGGACTGTGAGTTTTTATTATCCTGACGCCTCCCCCAATAGGCCCGAATCTAACAGTAAGTTCCTTGTAAGCCACTTGTTAGACAAAAAACGTGTTAAATATTGATTATAACAAAATGTAAAATTTTTGTATCAAACGTTTTACAGCCAAAATAACAGACGGCTTTAAAAATTTGTATAATAGGTGGAGGCAAAGTTCATAAATATTACGAGGGATTAGTCATGACTTTCATGTAAAATAGATAAGAATAAAATATGGAAAAATCAACAGTTTTATTTTAAGAATATTATAGGCAGGACACTAGCTCAAAATTTTGGCTCAGTGTATAGCCATGTTTCACCCAAAAATCATGTCTACTGAGGACGGTCCTAGGAAATAATCGAACCTAATTATAATATGTATTATATGAACCTAATAATTATGTTTATTCATATATAGTGCCGCGGGTGGTGGAACCGATAATAGTCATTAAACTATCGTTATGCTATATTCTCCTTAAAATACGCCTCAGTTGCGTCGTCGTCTTACAGATATATTATTATAGGTATTTTTTACAGATATATATATATATATATATATATATATATATATATATATATATATATACAACTAGTTATTTTTGTTTAATCTACAACATTTTCTGAAATATTTCAACTCGTAAAATATGCGCTGAACTGATTGTAAAGAAAACTCGTTTTCTTACGCACAAAAGAATTACGCACTACGAATGTAAAAATCATTCATTTAAATAACTAAATAAAATTATCGTCAGCATTAGATACACATTAAAGCTTTAAAAGGGAATGGGGATAAAACCTAGTTTATTTTTGAATTAGAGAGCTTTAATACATTTAGGAATCATAACGTATTGATATGTCATAATTTACTGAGACGGGGTTTTGTCAAGATAGCACCTTTACATTTGGTTGAGCGGGCTTTCTAAAAGCGGGCTTTAGTTACGAATACTGCATAATCAGCGTTATAAATTAATAATACTAATTTGTGCCCGTCGAAATTCTAAATGTAACATTTTTCTTATCCTCCATAACAATAACATTGGACAATGTACTGTGTTTAGCACTTTAAATATCTCTGTGACCAATTTACGAAGGGCAGTGATCAAAACACAACATTATTTTGTATTTGTTTAAGCTATATCCTATAGTAAAAACTACATATATATTTGTTTAAGAATATATGAAAAAATTAATTTGCGGAGTTAATTTGTCCCCCCCAAACAAAAAATATACCCCCGTTGCAGCAAACCTGCGTACTCAGCGTTTGTCTTAATACTGCATAAAACCGATTACCAAGTTTCATAAAACAATATATTCACAAAAAAGCGATATGTAACATTTTAGGCTGAGTACGCAGGTTTGCTGCTCCGGGAATCATCGGTAAACATTTTTGTGTGCAAATAACAATAGACCACAACCAGATGAAGCCATATACCAAGTTTCGTCAGTGTATAAACTAAGAGTACGCTCAAATTTTCCCGTAATTAGATAGGCGAACTCAGAAATTGTAGATAAAAGTTACTGCTGCTAACGTGTGAGGCTCAATCAAAATTTCGTCGCAAAATATCAAAATACCCCCGTCACAGCAAACCTGCATACTCAGCGAATTTCCAATGCATAAAATATGTCTTAATACCACATGAAGCCGCATACCAAGTTTCATAAAAATATATTCACACATAAGCGATGTTAATTATTCTCCATAAGAATAACATTGGTAATGAGTACGTAGGTTTGCTGAAACAAGGAACACAAACAATTGGTTTTTATGCAAATATAAATAGAATTTAACTAGAAGCCACATACCAAGTTCCATCAATATTCAATCATAAATAAGCGCTTTATAACATTCTAGTTATTCTCCATAAGAATAACATGGGGGCTGAGAAAGCAGGTTTGCTGCAACAAGGAACAAAAAAATGGGTTTTTATATAATTATCAATATAACTCAACCAAGTGAAGTTACATACCAAATTTTATTCATTTATGTTCATAATTAAGGGAGTCATTACAGTTTACTTATTCTCCATAAGAATAACATGGGGGCTGAGTAAGCAGGTTTGCTTCTACGGGAATAATCAATAAAAAATAAATTTTTGGTGCAAATATCAATATACCAGTACTACGTGAAGCCACGTACCAAATTTCATCAACATACATTCATAAATAATCGAGATATCAAATTTTATTTATTATCCATAAGGATAACATTGGACAACGTACTGTGTTTAGCACTTTGAATATCTCTGCAACGGTTGGGCATAGAATCACAATATAAACACCAAAATGATTTTTTTGTGGAAATGAACAGATTGGTAAAAGCAAATGTGATGTTTACATTAAAATAAACTGAAGAAAAGCCAAAAACATTTTTCCCATAAGATTAACATGGGAGATTTTATGAGTTTGTTTTTTGGATTTTCTCCGCAACCACTTAACCTAGGTTAATAATTCAAAATACTATATTATTTGTTTTTTTAAGCTCTATAACAAGGTCGAAACCAAAATTAAGTTTTTTAAAAATTTTTGGGTGAAAAATACAAAAAACCGTTTTTTGGAAAATTTAAAACCCCCATAAACCCCTCTTCCCATGGTCCGATTTTTCTGGTTTTTGAACTTAAAGTCATGAATGTCATTTTACACATTTGAGCCAAATTTCATCAAAATCGGACTTTTTTACTCAAGTTATCGTGTTAACGGACATATATATATATATATATATAAATTTGAACGAATAGTGTTTTTGGCATCTGGGGACCTCAAAACAAAAAGTTATCATGGTCTCGGGCTTAAGTCTTACCATGAGACCTACGGTAATAGCTTCTTCCCTGTAGGGGAAATTTGCTAAAAATAGTCTTGATCCAGTGGACTCTAATGGAAAATATAAATTTGTTGTTGTTCATTTTCAGTTTTAGGATAAATATCGTTTCTGTATCACAACCTTAAATTCTGAATGATTACTATACAAACTATATTATGACATACAGCTAGAATGAGACTAGAAATTGGGACTCTATTGTTCCAACATTTTCACTAAATTCATGAGAGAATTTTAGAGTACTTTAAACTTGCATCAAACATATTAAACTACATTTATTCTAAATCCAGAAATAAGAAAACCCATTCATTAAATCACCCCTTAGATACCATAAATATCTCATTAAAAATTATTTTACCGTTTTTAGCTTTTCATGCGGACATAAGGTCCTCAAAAGCGAACGGCACTGAACTTTCTAAATCAATGATAGGCCATTCAATAAATTGTTAATCACTCTTATTTACGAATATAGTCTGTTGAACAATAGTAATTTCGAAACTCACATTATATCAAAGGTGCGAATGTTTCAAGAAAACTAACGTAGTAAGTTGCCTAATATATAGTTGCTTGGTGGAAGTTTCATTGCAACCGGGGTTTTTAATATCATTGACTGAAAAAATAAAACAACTGTAAAATAAAATAGTTCCATGCTGCAATCTAGTGGAAAAAAACTATTATCTTCCTCGCACTTTACTAACAGTAATCTTGCCCATTGCTTTACCTTATGGATATTTTACAACTTTTAAATGTTATTTATTAAAGAACTGTTAAACGAATGTGATCTAGTTTTGAACTGGTAGCGCAAAGTGTACTGGAAAACATTTTTGTAACATCTGAAAAAACCCGTGAAACAGTTTTCACGTTATTGCATTACGAACACACACACACACACACACACACACACACACACACACACACACACACACACACACACACACACACACACACACACACACACACACACACACACACACACACACACACGCACACACACCCCAGCACACACACACTGACGGACAACGAATCATTGCCTCTGCTAATACATAGATTCCTCCACTTCGTTCCCTCATCAATAAGCGAGATTTAAAATTGTTCTTATTATCCGTAAGAATAACATTGGACAACGTACTGTGTTTAGAACTTTCAATAACTCTGAATCCAATTTGAAGTAGAGCAACACCAATAGTCAACAAACCAAATTGTGTGTTATTTTTTAGTTTAATCCAATGGTGAAAACTAAAAGTGACTAATATATATATATATATATATATATATATATATATATATATATATATATATATATATATATATATATATATATGTGTGTGTGTGTGTGTGTATATATATATATATATACATACATATACACACACACTTTTGAACGAATTGTGTTTTTGGTATCTGGGGGCCTCAAAACGAAAAGTTATCATGGTCTCGAGCCTTCCATGCCGACTATGGTAATAGCGTTTTCCCCATGGGGAAAAATGCTAAAAAATACCCCTCTAAATGGATTGATCTTTCAGGTTTTAGAATTCATAATGCTTGCTTTACTCGTGTGTATATAATGTCATTCAAATTGGACCACTTTTACGAAAGTTAACGCACACACAGAAATATACGAGTACATAAATATACATTTTTGAACGAAATGAGTTTTTGGCATTTGTGACCTCAAAAGCAAACGTTCTCATGATCCCGGGCCTAGGTATTACCATGCCGACTACGTTATTAGCTTCTTAAGTAGGCCTAAGGGAAAATGAGCTAAAAACATAACATATTGCTAAGACATATAGTTTTCTGTTCTTGTAGTCGTATCTAGCACAATATTTTGTTTAATACATCATGTAAATAAATATATAACACGTCATGGAACCTTTTGAAAATTCTAAAATTTAACATTTACACTGGAATTCCATGTTAAAGCTATTTATTGTATTGATGAAATAGCAACAAATAAAAAACTACAATTGTTTAAAAACAAATTAGGAAGGCAGCTTTAAAAGTTATAAGAGCCACTGAAACATGTGCTGAATAAATACGCGACCCTTCAATAGTTGAAGTTTTACAACCGTTCACTCACTGTGCCTTTGTCGGTGAGATCAGGGCAGACGACGACACTCGCCGGGTGAAATCCCATTGCCATAGCGGCCACCAAAGTTGAAGAATGCTACATTTTTCACTTCTTTATATAGCTTATTTCTTAACATTTTTAAGGCTCTCAAACATTATTTGGTTTTACCACCTGGTATAGCTAACCGACTTAAAAAATGAGGTAATAGATTCGACCCGTCAGTATGTTTTTCGTACATGTTCGCGCAAAATTCTGTAGTTTGTTAACGCATTTTGATGATTTTTGTCTAGTTTTGTTTTAGTATTTAACATTAATAGAAAATGTGTTATGAAAATAAATATTTACTGTCGAATCATTTTGGAAAATGGAGTATGAAGATTATGTAAAATTAAATGTATAAAATTCTCAGTTACACTCTTTAAAAGGGAAATAATTCGTTGACATCATTTGGTTCTATCCAGTGAGCTTAATTTATCTAGAGTATGTAAACACAAATTAATCTCCTAAAAACAGTATGAGTGCCTGGTTTTATCGGTGGGAATTAATTACAGAGTTTAATTTTAATGAAATAAACACATAACAAGTAAAATCAAAACTTAAACTTTCTGACGCCCTACTTATCCCTATGAATTTGTTTATTCATGACCCCCAATGTGGGAAATATGTAATGAAGCTGAGGTATTAGATACTGTATGTTGTCTAATGTACGTTTATATTTTAGCTAAGCAAAGGAATATATGTTGTTGCCCAGTTGATTTATAATTGCTTACGAAAAACCACCTGTAGAAACAAGACAAATTATTACAAAACAAAAATAATAAAGAATCATAGAGTAGTTTAAATATTTATATTTCTGTATTTCCATGCAAATTATTTGAGTTTTGGATGTTGAATGGCTATAATTTTATTTATAATAAAAATAAACAAAATTAAAAAAATAAAAGTTTGGTAGTTTCTAAATTGTATGGCTGCGAACTAATTTAATTTAAGTTTTAAATAAGTATAAACATTGTATTAATTTGTTTATTAAGTCTGATATAAAGCATAAAGCAAATAGTAATGAAACAACAGCTTTGTTTTGTAAAATAACTTTTTCTTTTAGGATTCATTTATTAGTTTACAAATAATGTAACCACTGCATTTTTTATTTGTATTTATTTTATTTTCGTTTATCTTTCTTTCCCTCCTATTTTATAGGGATTATGTAATTTAGGGTTGAGTTATCCGGACATGTGTTAAGTACTGTTTTTAATGTTTGCAGATTAAGTACCAACCGAAACAGACAGTCTTTGACCATTGTTCCACAGTGCAATGTACAGCTTGTTAATTTGTAAACATGTAACAGAAATTTAAATAAATGCAATTTTTGATTTGATTTTTGAATTGTAGTTTATTAACACATTTTGAAGATTTTGTCTTGTTTTTTATTTTAGTATTTTTTAACATCAATAAAAAAATCGTTTTGAAATGAATTGTCGAATAATTTTAGGCAATGGAGTATGAAGATTATGTAAAATTAAGTGTGTAGAACCCTCAGTTACACTCGTTATAAGGAAGATAATTCGTTGATAAAATTTGGTTCTATCCAATGAGCTTAATTTGTCTCTATGCAAACACAAATTAATCTCCCAAAAAAAGTGAAGCCTACATGGTGGCCGTCAGAATTCCTCTAACCATAAACAAATCACTCCATTGCCATGGTAATCAAACCAGTCATTGACTGTCTTGGAAGACAAAAAAAAATGTATGTATTCTGAAATGTATGTAATCGTCATCCTTAGTGAAAACAATAAAGAGCTTTCATAAACATCAGGTATACAATTTAAACTATTTTTAAGATTAGATTGATTCATTTGTCAATTAGTATTTAACTCTAGGATAAAATAAACATCCTTAAAAATACACCATTTATGTCCAGAATATTTTCGATCATATATTCGCTAGAATCGTGTGTTTTCCGGAGGCCCTGGAGGGTTAAGGTAAGATGGAAACGGGGAGAGCCAGCCGTCGAAGGCGCGTGTGAGTAACGAAGGGTTCCAGGGAGGACGGGTGTACAACCTCTTGTACCTCTTGTCAGGGGATTCAAGGGTAGTAGGCACACCCTAATGAACCGCGAAGTGCAAAGTAAAAACTTTTGAAGTCTCAAGTCATTGTTGAATTGAGTAGTGACATGATTGTCACATTTCAGAGCCAAGCGTCATGCGGTCGCTGAGGTCTTAGGTACCTGCTGGGACAGGTGCGCAACTACGGTGAGGAGATTGGGGAGTCCTTTTGGAGATTGGCTAGGTGCGAAATGTCGGTGTTCCGGATTCAATGTATTCTCTCCATTCTGGGATTGAATAAAGTATATTTTTGTTTGCATTTATAATATACCTTTATTGGCCAAATTATGTTTGTAGTTTGTGTGGTCTTGTTTTTGTTTTGTAAATATTTCGTTTGCATTTGTTATCATGTAATTGTTACATACATAAATCTGAAATTACAATATTTATCATAATGTTAAAGTTAAAACCGACATAGTTAAGAAAAACAAACTTGTTTGAAACAAAAATGCAATGTGTGCATACGCCGAACTTCGAAAACACGGTTGTATGTGTTGCTGTAAACGCTAACTTGAAATTTCTGAAATCCGTTTACACCCACCACATTGCTACTGAATAAGAACAAAGGTGTAAATAAATAACAACTAATTGTCAACAAGCATGTATTACAACTAAACTAAACGCAAATTTTATCCTTCACATTTATTGAATATTAATGCTTTGATTGCTTTGTTATTTAGTTCCTCAATTGTCTTTACAAGAAAGCCCCTTTTCTCAAAGGTTGTTTTTTTACTTTTGAGGGCCTCCTTCGAATTTAGCCACACATATGTGTCTGTCTGCATGGATTTTAAGTTCTTAGAAAATACATAAACTTTCGGATACGGTGATTAGCTTTCCTTGTTGAAATGCGAGTGAAAGCTCTCACATGCGTTGGTGGTTCGGCATAAGTATGTCGTGCGTGCAGCCCAAAATTTGAGGAGGGAAGAGGGCTTTTGTTCTATCAATAGTTTCAGTTTTAATTAGCCTTTAAAATAGGGTGACCAAGCGTCCCGTAAAAACAGGATTGTCCCGTTTTTTCACGATCGTACCCGGAGTCCCAAAGAAGTCTCCCGGGACGCCTAATGTCCAGTATTTACGTTGTTAGTACCCAACTTATTTAAACACCTTTTAAAATCGCTAAACCTTCCTAATTTATAATATGACTTCAAGTAATATTTTTATTTTTTGCTAGTTATGTAGTCCTGTATTGTAGGTAGCCAGCGCCAGTACCATAGAAATAGCATTTACCTTTGCTTTATTAGCCAGAAGTATGCCTAAGAATTTTAATTAAATTACAAAAGCAAAGGTAAATTGAAAAAGAATTATAGGTCTCAAAATAGCTAAAAAGAGCATTTTTCAATGATTACGACCCGAAGGAGGCCTCCCTCGGGGGACCTCCCTTTCACTGGAGGGTATCGCCCGGAAGCCCTCCTTTAATACGTCCCGTTTTTTTTTTGAGTTTATGATTTTGTCACCCTACTCTAAAACTGAAACAGAACGGTAAGGTATTTTCCAAACATAAGGTAAGAAGTCCCCTTTGAAATTCCCCGGTCATGGTCAGGTGGGTATGGGTATGGGTGAATGCAAAGGACAAAGTATGGAAATCCCAAGTCAACTATGCATAAAGGAGTGACACATTCTAGAGCCATGCGTCATGCGGACGGTGAGGTCTCAGGTACCTGGGTCAGGTGCGCAATTCGGGAAATCCACTTTTGTTATTCAGAGAGAACGAATATGGATATTCTCACTAAAACCTAAAACTGTCCGTCGCCATAGATCAATAGGCCTTTGCGATGATCTAAGGACAATGAGGTACCGTAACGGAAATAGTCACATGAGCAAGCCTTTAGCGACCGTTCGTGAAAAATATCTCAGCAGTCAGCCGGGATCGTATACCTACGTTTGACCACGGCGAGGCCAGCGCTCTACCTCTGAGCTATCGTGCCCGGTAATTTCTCCATAATCGATGGCTAAGTGGAGGAAGTAAAAATCTATAATTTAATGAATGACAAAATTAAATAACCATACACTAAAAGTCACCATTATGATTTTCTAATTTTTAGGCGTTTGCTGTGTGTTTCGTTTAGAGGAAAGGAGAACGTACGAAAGCTACAAGAGCGTGTTTGAGTGCTTGAAACAATTAACACCTGCAATAAACCCACAGACTATAATGTCTGTTTTCGAATCTGGAATTATGAAGGCGGCTCATGAAGTATTCTCGGATGCTGTCATCAAGGGATGTTGGTGGCATTATGCCAACGTAAGTGTTAAGGAACGATATTGTAATTAATTATTTATTCTCTGATAAAAGCAACTTTCAATTAAATTATAAAATAATCAAATAATTGAATATGATTTATTCAAACTCTTTATTAACACTAGCTGGTCCGACAGACGTTGTCCTGTCCTATTGTCATTGAATTTGTTTTATGTCAAATACTCGTTCTGTTTCAAGATGAGCTCGTTCGCTACGCTCACTCGCTTATTTCTATATAGTGCTAACTTCGGTGTCAAAAAAAGAGTTTGAGTACATTTCAAGTACATTTGTTATTTCCATAATGAAAATATGTTTATGCCTTTCGAAAGTATATTTAGGTATAATCCTTGTTAACAGCTGTTTGGTGTAACTAACTTAACTTTGATAAAATCAATGGGAACTTTGAAGGTCAGTGGGACAGAGCCCTTAGGTCGTATTAAAATACTTTTGTATAAGAACCTTGTCCTGACAATAAAATATCCTCCAGTGAGGCTTCACTTTTTTAACAAGAGAAGAGAGCTCTATATCTATATACCTCGTTGCTGTTAACCGCTGCTTCGCTTGCAACAAATTAAAACACATTAAACATATCCTGGCCAGCACTATCAACTCATTGCTTGGTTTTACTATATGAATTCCTTTGCCTTAACTGACAAACAACTACAGCTGGCAATTTTGGAAATTTTATCTCCCATAATATTTGCATTGGAACTTACAGGGCCCGTGGGGCGGAGCCCAAAGTTTGGATGTTGACATTAATGTAATGTATTGTAATGTGGTCTATATGTTAATGTGATATGTAAGCTATGTTCACGCACCTTTAGCGTAATCGATCCAGCAGTTTATGCATGATGGAAATGAAATCATCCGTAATCCAAATTGTCACATTTATAATATTAGTAGGATTGTGAGGATCTTTGTATTTGATGTAAATCGTATAATGCTGAAACAATCGCAGAGCAAATTATATAAATATGTTCCTTCACTAATGAAAGACAGTAAATTTTGTATTTAGGTATATAGTTAGTTAAACATGTTTGTTATGTATTCAGCACATTCTAAAAAAAACCAAGTCATTGCAACTTCTACCAGAGATGCGAAGGAAAGAGAGGTTGAGGTTGACATTCACATTTGAATGGCTTTTCTACTGCTGCCTCCCGAGAAGATTCAACAAGGACTAGATGCCACAAAGGAGATGATTGAGCGCGAAACCTTCCCCCCTGTTATAAACAATTCGCTTCTTGCATTTTTGGCATATACATTCAGGTACAATGGATAAAAAGTAAGTTTATTTTGATATAAACGAGAGATTTCCCTTTAAAGAAATAGCTATTAAGCTATTTCCTAAAAGAAATCTGTAAAATAACAGTGCGATCGAGGAGAACAAAATGGTCTTCAAGCGTAAATATGCATGGCCCTGCTTATTGGAGGCGCCGGCGCGGCGCTAAACAACAATCATTCAGTCTGGGGTAGGGCGCACCCTTAATAGTTGTAATTATTTCCTTATTAATATAAGCTCACGGTGATCTGATCAGTGGTTTTCAGAGGCGGGACAGTGTAAACATCAAACCTGACCCTCTGAACATATCACAGTAGTCGTTTATTTTCGTATACATATTTTTACAAGCTCCCCATCCGCTGGCTAACTCTTAGAAAAAGGGTTTGGTTTTGACCACATTTATTATCTATTTTCTCCTTGATTTACAAAAAAAAAAACTATTAGGGGTGTGCCCTTTTATGTCCTAATTAATTATTAGTAATTCATATTGTACATGGTGATTAGGAAATGGTGTGAAAAACATTTTGTGGTCAAAATATACATTAATTGCTATTTAAATATGCATATTAGACGTTTCTAACCAAATCACTGAGGCCAAGAAAAAATATTTTGGAATTTTATAAGAAACGGCGTTATAATTCAATAAACACTGTTTTTAACTATGACATTCATGCTTAATAATTTATCCAACCGTATTATTTTCTGAAAGTACTTTAAATTTCCTATAAGATAAATATTCTCTATCGAAGATTAATTATTCATAATGAACTTAAAAACACGCTGTAAATGAAAAAAGTTATTTTAGCATGTAAGCACGAGCGAAACTGTAATACTTATATTTTTAGATACTGTCAAACATAGTAAAAAAAACTTGATAATCGAATAAGCTTTTAAGTGATATACAACAACATGTCATCATACTTCTTATTAATATGAGATAATAAACTTTAATGTGGAAAAATACTGAAATCTGTAAGAATGAAAAATACCGTATATGAAATTACTTGATACTTCAAAGTACAAGCTGATGAACAAAAGATTTGTAAACAACTTAAAACAAAATGTTTAAACTTGAACGTCCTTTTAAGTAGAGCAAGTAACAACTTGCCCATTAGTTTTACTTATTTTCAAAATGTCCTACCACAATTCTAATATTTGGTTATAATCACGTTCCTATATAATGCCTGTACTTTTGTGAAGTGGAATGAATATAAATCGTTTCTATGTCTAGTACTTATAACACTTTCCATATTGAGACACCAACCTATGGAGCAATGTGCCTACTGCAAGTTTCCGGAGTTTCTTCAGCCATACTATTGATTTGTTCTTCAACCCTAAACCCTAAATGTTTGACAGTATTTAATAGTCTCATGTAAAAAGAAAAATAATAAAGTATCACTCGTGTTCACATTTCAAAAAACTTGTTTTTCATTTACAGAGTTTTAAGGTATATTAGGAATTATTAATCTTCATTAAGGTGGTTTTACCTTATAGGGAATTTAAAGTACTTTCAGAAAATAAGGTTGGATACAAGATTAAACATTAATATTATTGGTAAACACAGTGTTTATTGAATTATAACGCCGCGCCGTTTCTTATAAAATCCTAAATTTTTTTATTGGCCTCAGTGATTTGGTAAGAAATGTTTAATATTCATATATCAATTAATGTATATTTTCACCAAAACAAATTTTTCACACCAAGTCACAATCACCCTGTATATGTATACTGTATACAAATTCAGTAATTTGTGAAGAAATTATCCTTCTTATGGATAAAAATAATACTAATAATTTCTCCCAAGAAATAATTTTAATATCAATTCACCATACACAATAACTCCTCACATAAATTTATAGTTTCCCCCCACCTGGGGAAAAACTAAATTCTTATTAATTTCGCAAAGTTTGGCGCAGTGGAAGATAGCTCAAACCATTTTTTCTTAATGTAATTTTCCAGAGGAACACTAGTGGATCAATTGAGTTAGGGTCTATCAAGTCAAAAAAAATACTAATAGCTAAAATATACCTCAAAATATATCATCAGCTTGTAAAAGCTTAGACACAATGTAACCCACACTATTTTAAAACAGGATAACTTTTTTTATAGAAAAAACTATTTATTTAAAACACTGGGAAAAATTAATTTAACAACCATTGCATTTTTTTATAAGATCAATGTATTTCCCTGCAACTCTGACAGTTCTATTTTATTATTTAAGCTGTGGCAGCGATAATACAAATATGATTATTTTCTTTGGGGGCTTGACTATTTTTTGATTTTGTTTTCAACTATTGTGATGTACAACTTAACTTTAATAGAGGCTATATCTGACACAACTAGTATTTTTGGATATGATCTGAGTCACCTGTCAGAGCAGTAGCATGTATAATCAAATCTTGTTTGGTTAGTTATAAAGTGAAAACTCAATAAGGCTCGGGTTGGCAATATTATTTTCACACCTAGGTTCCGGCCAGAACCCCTTAATTTCCTCCTAACACCTTTTGTGTTGGTGGTGTTGGTGGTTATGATTGGTGGTCAGTCTTTGACAGTTCAAAACCTACAGATTGTGGAAGACGAGGAAGAAGATAAGCTACATTTTTGGGGTACAAAACCCCCCCAAAATACCCCTTTGGATGGAGCGATCTGGCTGGTTTTCGAACTTAAAGTCATAAATGTTGCTTTACACGTTAAAAAAAATGAATCAAAATCGGGTAATTTTTACGAGAGTTATCGTGCTCACGGACACACACACACACACACACACAGTTTTGAACGAATGGTGGTTTTTGGGTCTGGGACCTCAAAACGAAAAGTTATCATGGTCTCGGGCTTAGTCTTACCATGCCAACTACGGTAATAGCTTTTCCCTATAGGGGAAATTCGCTAAAATATTGAGTGAAAATTACATATATAGAGTGGTCATATAACAAATATATTGAAGAGACATTGAGCTATAAATAACAACTGGCGTGACATTACAATACAGAAAAGAGAAGCAAATGAGCTATAAAAATCTGCTAATCAATGGGCAAAGTAGTAAAATATATTACTCCAACTCATTTAAACAAACTGACTGGTCTTCAAGAGCAAAGATCTGCCCCCAAGTACTATTTATAAGCTGTGATAAGGTGGGTGTCAGAAAAAGACATTGTCCCGCTGTTACTTAATTTTGTAATGTAATAAATAATTATTAACAATTAATACTGTCATCAACATATTTATCTTTAAACATGTTTTTAAACTAACGATTTCAATATAAACCATGTTCGAGCAGAGCAGCCTGTTGCGCTAGATGCCACACCTGCACAGCCCTTTCCGTACGCGTTGTACAGGCTAGTGCCAACAGAGGTGTCAGGCTAGTGCCGTCAGAGGTGTCGGAAGTCAACTTTATGGACTTCGAGGTCATAGAGCAACAACAGAGGGAGCTACTCGTTTTTCTGGATACAGGAAACGAGCCATCGTTCCCTGCGGATGATGGAGAGGTGGAGTGTACAGTGTGCTACACCAACACGCCCACAAGGTATTGTGTGCCGTGCCACGCCGTAACGTGCAGGCAGTGCCTTGAGGCGTTTATTAATCAACGACGTGTGCACACTGTGACAAGCGCCGACGGCTCCATCGCCGCAACCCCCCTTCGAATACCACTGATTTACCCGACCTGTGTAATTGGATTGGCCAATTAACGAAATTATTTAACTAGCCATATTGTTGCTATTTCATTAAATAAACATATTGATTTTATTGGTTAATATTGGTGTATTTCTTAAAATTAGTTAGTAACCATACACCCGTAATTTTATGATGAATCACAAAAAATGTGTTTAGTCCAATTTAGTTTTTAACAACCTTTCTCAAACATAGTTATAGGGCAATTTATTATCCGTTTTGACATCCTCCTCCCCCTCTCATTTGGTTTTTAATTCAGGAAGTTGTACAAATACTGAAAATGGACTCTTATTATCGGCACATCTAGAGCAAATTTTACCCTAGGAACATCCAAAGGGGAGGGGGAAGGGGCAGAGTGCCCCGGGTCACAAAAAAACTCTTAGCACATTTGAAGGAAAAAACTATTTCAATAGGGCATACAAAAATTAAATTGTAAAGACCTCTAAAAGTTCGTAAATTTAGAGCTGACCAAATTAATAATACTTGGTGTATACATTCTCAACACCGACTAGCCAGTTAACGGAGCGTTGTAGAATTGTGATTCAAGTTTTTGTGGTATTATTCTTCACTTGGTGAAAAAACGGACCCGTTACTAAATGCGATCAGCCGTTCAGTTTACAGAATTTGTACTAGGCCGAGTTTTTTCTAAGAATTAAAGGGAGGCAGTAGCAATGACCGCTGGCTCGGGGGTAGAACGCCCCCCCGTGTCCACCGAGATCGTCATGTCCGAGTTCGTCACATCTACGAAAATCAATGAGCCGTACTAATTAGGGTCGGCCGTCTACCTGCCCCGCCGGTTATGTCATGCCTCTTCCGCCCGAACGGGAACAACTTATCCTAGTCACAGATCACAAGAGAACGGCAAATACCGTTCTGAATCTTTACGCTCAGAGTTTACTGATGTTGGTTCTTCATGTAGCTGAAAATTACAACTAGCCTGTACATTTCGCCGATCAATATTAAAAGTGTTAAATATAAGTTCAATTAAACTTTTATCCATGATAGGATTTGGTTGTTATATTTATTAAATTCTTAAATGGTAAGAATGTATTTAACATATTTTGAAGTAAGTAATTGCGAAAATATCATATCAAAACTACTACAACTTTGGTAAATTTAAACTGACAGCTGTACTATTGTATTTATCTTATCCGCACGAATACCAAGCCCTTGACTTAAAAATACCAATAAGTTTCTTAAAATAATCTTGTTATCCTTGTATAATATAATGAATGCACCCCTTTCAGTGCGATATCCTTTTGTATGACACTTTTCAATTTTGTAACACGAATCCTTTTGTACTAAGGCTGTTTTTCGGACTCACGAACAAACATCAATCGGCCTATGACTTCAATTTTGTCATCAATTTTGTCACGAGATAGTTTGTATAATTTTTAGCTACATGAAGAACCAACATCAGTAAACTTTGAGCGTAAAGATTCAGAACTGTATTTGACCGTTCTCTTGTGATCTGTGACTAGGATAAGTTGTTCCTGTTCAGGCGGAGGAGGCATGACATACCCGGCGGGGCAGGTAGACAGCCGACCCTAATTAGTACGGCTCATTGATTTTCATAGATGTGACGAACTCGGACATGACGATCTCGGTGGTGACCCGCCCCCCGCCTTCACTACAATAGCTAGGTTTCGACAACAGAGGGTTAGGCCTGGCCCGGCCTACCTTGAACCTTTCTCTCCATACGTGGCCGGGACTTGTACAACTACTATATAAAATTTAAAAACGTGGTAACAGAACACACATACCCGCCGTCTGTGGTATTATTTAGTGATATAATATAACGACAAGTGATTACTAAAAAAAAAACTGAATTAAGAATAATCTATTGTGAGAGGATATTAGGTTTTAATGGAAATATCTACAGACCACCACCAGATAAAGCCACATACCAAGTTTCAGCCGTATCCATTAATAAATAAGCAATTTTATACCATTTTAATTATTCTCTATAAGAATAACATGGGAGCTGAGTACGCAGGTTTGCTGCAACAAGGAACACAAATTATGGATTTTTATACAAATATTAATGTGACTCAACTAGGTGAAGCAACAAACCAAGTTATGTTAATTTATGTTCATAATTAAGTGAGGCATAACATTTTTCTTATTTTCCATAACAATAACATGGGCGCTGAGTACGCAGGTTTTCTACTACGTGAACCATCGGCAAAATATTCTTTTCTTGGACAATTATCAGTAGACCACAACGAAATTGAAGCCATATAGCAAGTTTCGTTCGGATACGTTCATAAATAAGCGAGATATATAATTTGTCTTATCCTGCATAAGAATAACTTTGGACAACGTACTGTGTTTAGCACTTTTAATATCTCTGTAACAAACTGACGTAGAGAAATTATCAAAACACCAAATGTTTCTTTTTTCAAACTGAATCCAAAGGTGAAAAGTAAAATTAGATTTCTTAAAATATTATATGTAAAAAACTAAAAAAAATCTCTAAATTTAAGGTACAGAAAATCGTCCTGGCTCTTGAATAGAAAATCTAAATTATCAACTAGAAACAAATTACTAGTGTATAAAGGAGTACTAAAACCTATCTGGACCTATGGAATCCAACTATGGGGAACCACTAGTAATTCTAATATTGACATAATCCAACGTTTTCAGTCAAAAGTCATTCGCAACATCCTGGAGGCTCCATGGTATGTGACCAATGAAGTATTGCACCGTGATACACGTACTGCTACAGTAAGAGAAGAAATAACCCGATTTAGCAAGACTTATCAAGCTAAACTAAATGCCCATCCAAACCATCTGGCTATGAATCTGCTGGACAATAGTAGATCAGTGTATAGACTCAAGAGACACTCCGTTTTGGACCTGCCAAATCGTTTTAGCGAATTTCCCCTATAGGGAAGAAGCTATTACCGTGGTCGGCATGGTAAGAACTAGGCCCGGGACCATGATAACTTTTCGTTTTGAGGTCCCCAGACCCCAAAAACACCATTTTTTCGACACTGTATATATATATATATATATATATATATATATATATATATATATGTGTGTGTGTCCGTGAGCACGATAACTCTCGTAAAAATGATCCGATTTTGATGGAATTTGGTATAAACGTGTAAAGAAACATTTATGACTTTAAGTTCGAAAACCAGCCAGATCCCTCTACCCGAAAGGGTATTTTTGGGGGGTTTTGTACCCCAAAAATGAGTTTTTTGAATTTTTCACATATAATTTTTGAAATATTCAAATTTTAGTTTTCACCATTGGATTCAGCTTAAAAAAACACACAATTTGGTATTTTGATCATTTCTCTACGTTAATTGGTTACCGAGATATTGAAAGTGCTAAACACAGTACGTTGTCTAATGTTATTCTTATGGAGGAAAAGAAAAATTGTTTATCTCGCTTATTTATGAACGGATACTGACAAAACTTGGTATATGGCTTCATCTGGTTATGGTCTATTGATATTTGCTCAAAAAACTAATTTTTTGTCAAAGGATCCCGTAGCAGCAAACCTGCGTACTCATCCCCATGTTATTCTTATGGATAATAATTAAATGCTATGTCTCCCTTAATTATGAACATAAATTAATAAAAACTGGTATATGACTTCACCTAGTTGAGTTATATTGATATTAACATAAAAACCCATTTGTTGTGTTCCTTGTTGCAGCAAACCTGCGTACTCAGCCCCAATGTTATTCTTATGGAGAATAATTAAAATTGTACGTATCGCTTATTTGTGAATATATTTTTATGAAACTTGATAAGTGGCTTTATGTAGTATTAAGACATTTACATCTCCATTGGAAATTCGCTGAGTACGCAGGTTTGCTGTTACGGGGGTATTTTAATATTTAATTAACATTTGTAAAGTTTAAGTGTTAGCTCCGTCAATGGATAGAGACCAACCCATGTCAATTGTATTTTATCCTATTCACTTATTGTTCTGGATATATTTTTAACAGATTGTAAATAAAATAGACTAAGGAAAAACACATTTTTAGGGTACAAAGCCCCCCCCCAAAATACCCCTTCGGATAAAGGGATCTGTCTGGTTTTCGAACTTAAAGCCATAAATGTTGCTTTACTCGTTTGTACCAAATTTAATCAAAATTGGACCATTTTTACGAAAGTCATCGTGCCTACGGACACACACACACACACACACACACACACACGCACACCCTCACACACACACACACACACACACACACAGTATTGAACGAATGGTGTTTTTGGCATCTGGGGACTTCAAAACGAAAATTTATCATGGTCCCGGGCCTAGGTCTTACGATGCCGACTCCGGTAATAGCTTCTTCCCTATAGGGGAAATTCACTAAGACAATTAACGAAATCACACTGGAGTGCTTGTTCAGCAAAACGGGAACTACATTTGTTCAGTACAGGAAACGTTTTGTTTGGGACAAGCAAAGTAATTTTTGGAACAGGCAAAATCACCTGATCATTATTTGTTTTGTTATAGAATAGATAAAGATAAATAGATAATTTTCGTAAATCTCAGCTGCATGTTAATGGGCTATTTTCGAATACAGAGTGATGAAAATTATCTAAAGAGTACAACTACTAGGTATACACTCCTATGTCCCGTAATAGGATGAAGCGAGGATTTGTAATACCACCATAATAGACAGTATAGGTGCTGGATTAATTAATTAAAAGTAACTTATCTAACCTCACCTAGGCCCACATTAATTCTTCGACTAGCCTACCACATTCCAGTTTATTGTTGAATCTAGTAGGCCTACAGTATTTAGGTGAAGAACCAATATTTAGTCGCCCTGAAAAAGAACTACTTACCACATAAACATTTCTCTCAGAAGAGTCATTGTGTAAACAATTTGTCTATGAATTCTGTATTGTTGATTTGAAGTGGATATAAATAGGCATATATTTGAACAAGTCTTTAAAGCCCACTTACTTCTGGCCTACTAATGCTCAACTTCAGTCAATGCCACTTTTGAGAATCAGGCAATAATTATGGGTCAAATTATTGCCAGGGAAAAAGCTATTACAGTATCCGGTAAGACCTAGGCCAAATATGAAAGTATTCTCGTTGGTTGAAATCTAAACAAACATTATCATATTTGTAACGTGTCGCAGATTAATTGACTACAAGGTACAAGTAACTTACCAAACCCCACCAAGGCCCATATTAATACTTCAACTGGTCTACCACATTCCAGTTCGTTGTAGAGTCTAGTATATTAGGTGAATAACCAAAATGTATACACCCTGAAAAATAACTACTTACAACATATAAACATAACTCTCAGAATAATCATTGTTTAAAATTTGTCTTTGAATAGAGTTAAGTTTAAGAGAATATAATAGGGGTAACCCCAGGGCTCTGAGGGGTGGAATATTTCCGGCTTAGAGCCCAGTAGGGGGCATTAGATGGGCGTGAACCAGCAGCAACAGCAGTTATCCACTGTGGATCAACCCCCCCCCCCGTCACGTGACCTGGCGGAAACCTAACATAGGCTGGCGAGCACAGGCGAAGTGAGGATGCGAGGATGCCCCCCCCCCGTCACGTGACCTGGCGGAAACCTAACATAGGCTGGCGAGCACAGGCGTGTGAGGAGGAATGAGGACCTCCCCCCCCCCCGGTCGTCTGCAGCACTTTTCGTGATGAGGAAAAAACTTCCGAAAATGAATAACTAGCCTATTTACCCACCGATTCCCACGGGACTTTTTCCAGAGTGTAGACCTATCCTAGAGGAAGCGAATGACGTAAGAACCCCATAGATCCGCCATTAAACAAGGCCGCTATTAATTTTTAAACGCGTTTTCCTTATGGGATCTCAGCTGTTTACCGACCGATTTTGATGAAATTTCACCACATGTCAGGCGGCAGCCTAAGTAAACCATCCCTTAAAGAAAATTGAAAATCCACCGTTAAACGGGCTCGCTATTAATTTTTAAACGTGTTTTCCTTATGGGATCTCAGCTGTTTACCGTCCGATTTTGATGAAACTTAACCACATATCAGGCGGCGGTCTAAGTAAACCATCGCTTAAAGAAAATTGAAAATCCACCGTTAAACGGGCTCGCTATTAATTTTTAAACGTGTTTTCCTTATGGGATCTCAGCTGTTTACCAACCGATTTTGACGAAACCTCACCACATGTCGAGCCATGACCTAAGTAAACTATTGCTTAAAGAAAATTGAAAATCCACCGTTAAACGGGCTTGCTATTAATTTTTAAACGTGTTTTCCTTATGGGATCTCAGCTGTTTACCGACCGATTTTGACGAAACCTCACCACGTGTTGGACCATGGCCTAAGTAAACCATCGCTGAAAGAAAATTGAAAATACACCGTTAAACGGGCCCGCTAGTAATTTTCGAACGCGTTTTCCTTATAGGATCTCGGCTGTTCGCTGACCGAATTTGATGTGACTTCGTTACACGTTGTATGCCGGCTTGACTAAACCAAAACTGCGAGCGGTTCCGCGGCGTCACGTGTCGAGGTGCGTGCTAGGGCCTACGTGACTGTCCCAGCCTGTTTACTCCTCCTCCACTCCACTATCCCTCCACTCCTCCTCCACTCCGCTACCCCTTCACTCCGCTACCCCTGTTGTGGACCGTGGTGACATCATCTCCATGCCTACGTGACCGTCCGGGCCTGTTTACTCATTAGCGGTTCCGAGAACTGTTTACTCATTAGCGGTTCCGAGAACTGTTTACTGCTCTCACCGTCTACTGTACGGTACGTAGCAATGTTACTTCAGTGATTGTCATCGCTTCCTTCATTCAGTTCATTCAACTGGAAGTTCCCGGTGGGCAGGCACTGGGACATGGCCCAGCCGTAGAGGTTGTTGGCGTCCAGGTACAGTAGGTGGCGTGTCGGTTCGTCTGGGCGGTAGTACGGACACCTGTCGTGGTTGGCCTTGGCGTAGCGGGTGACGGCCTGAGAGATCCCTCCTCGGATCCCCTGCTCCACGAACAGGTACATGTCAAAATCCTGCATCGTGTCCAGCTCCACGTCGCAGGTCTTCAACATGACGTCCCAAGCGTAGGATGGCAGGGTGTAGTAGTGGGCGGGGTCCAGTCCGTACTCGGCCAAAGAGGTGGCACGGAACTGCTCGAAGACGTCGGTGAGGAGCGTGATGTCGCAGCGCAGGTACGTGTCGGCGTAGTCCTTGAGGTGGCGACACTCGAAGGCTCGCCACACGTTGAGGGCGTGTTGGTAGTCCTCGTCCTTGACGTCCTCCAGGGTCATGGTGTTCCTAAACGCCTCCTTGGGCGGCAGCTCCCTGGTCCTGTACAGCGTTTCGTACGATGTGACAAAGTCGTAGGGGAACACGCCCTTCCTGCGCACCAGGTCGAACAGCCGGTCGTCGGGGAACCGCTTCCTGGTCTCGCGCATCTTGTCGGTGGGCAGTCCCGCTGTCAGGCTGGCCAGGCTCATGGACAAGAACCTGTAGGTGTCGAGGAACCGCACCGCGAAACTGCTCTGTCGTGGGTTGTCCCCGGGCTGGCCAAAATGAAACCGCTTGGTGAAGGCGATGTAACGCTCTTCGGTGTGCGCCAGCACGTCCACATCGCCGGGGTCGATGGCCAGCTCCCGCACTACGAAGTGGGCATCGTAGTTGGACAGGTTATGGAAGTAGCAGTTGATGACCCGCTGCTCCCTGTACCGCAGATTGCACGAGCGGTGCGCCGCTCCTCGGAACTCGTAAGGCGGAGCGTGGTTGTGGTCCCGCACCTTGACGTCCAGCTCAGTGAACTCCTTGCCGCAGAGGTAGCAGCGGGTCGCTGCGAGATACTCGTCCATTTCCTGCCGGGTCAGAGAAGGGTGCAGAGCTCTTGTGCTGAACAGGAACTCCCACAGGCTCAGCACGTCCATCTTGAGCCGTTCCATAAAGACCTTGGACGCGTCAGCTCCGAAGTATACACGCGGTTCAAACTCCTCCAGGCCGAGCGAATCCACGATCTGGTAGGCGAAGGCGTACGGGACGTGCATTTGCAGGGGCGTCGTGCCGGGTGGCGGCGCTTCCACCGGGTCAACAGCGACAGGCTGCAGAGCACACTCAAAGTCCGCGTAGATGCAGAACCTCTCCCGCCTAGTGTACTCTGGATGGGTGAAGCGGATCTGCTGCTTCTTCGGCAAGTCCAGGCGAAGGGGAGCCTTGGCGTAGCAGTAACGCCTGTGCTCCTCCAGACGCTGAGCGCCCGTCAACCCTAGCTTGTTGTGTTGATTGTCGAAGTAAGCGAAGCACCGCTTACAGATGTAAATCCTATTTTCACGTTTGGTGAGCTGGGGCCGGACCAGTCGACCCAGGTCCTTGATGTATGCGTAGTGGCTGTCCCCATCGATGGTCATGTACAGCAGGTCTCTGTGGTCTTCGCGCTCCCGCTTGCATATCTTCAGCGGGAACACGCGGTCCTTGAACTCTGGCGTCCCATCGGGGCGTCTCCCCACCATCGCTCGCTCGATCCCGTAGACGTTTACACTGATGTTGTTCTTGCCCTCAAAGATCTTGATGTCCTTGAGCGTCACGGGGAAACGCAGGCCGGTCCAGTCGTAGCGGGCGATGACATCCGGTGTATACGCTGCAGGTCTCTCTGCGTGTTGTGCAACGAACTTGGTCAGGATGGCGTACATGAAACACATGTCATCAGCGTTTTGCACATTGACAACAGCGTGTATATCTGCGATAGCCTTTGGCAGCTGCATAAAGGCTCTGCCTCCGAGCGGCGTATACTGGTTCACGCGGATCTCTAAGTCGCGTATACGCAGGTAGGTCCAGCCGCTACCTACCAGTTCACACTGCTCCTTCTTCTTCACGATCGTCTCGAACGTCGCGGAGAGGAAAGCCTCCAAGTCGGAGGCCTCGGTCAGTGGGACGTTCTTTGTGTTGAAGGAGCGCAGGCAGGTGGCCCCGTGAATGTTGGAGAACTCACATTCCAGGACCATGTTCGCCTTGATGCTCGGATGTTGGGTCATGACGTTCTCCATCAGGTCCAGAACCTCGTCAAACAACAGGGTCAGCGCATCCTCAACGGTCAGCAAGGCGTCTAACGGCCGGGCCAGGCGGTAGGTGAGGAGGCGACTCCGGAAGGCCCGATGCACGAGCTGGAACATGGGGCGACCGCCACCCTCCATCTCGTCATCGATGGTCTGAGGCTCGGCGCTAGGTCCTGGGCGGGGCTGGGGCTCGGTGCTGGGCCCTGGCTGTGGCTCGGTGCTCGGTCCTGGTCGTGGCTCGGCGCTAGGCATCTGGTGCGATCGGGGCTCGGCGCTGGCTCCTTGGCGCAGCGACTGGTTGTTGTGAGGAAGAGGAGGAGAGGACAACCTAGACAGTCGGTCTTGGGTCAGGTCCCTCACAACAGGGCAGTTGTGAGACTGGTGATGGTCACGGTTGAAGCGGCGAGTAAACCCCTTGTCGCAGTACGCGCAGCGGAACTTGGATGGTTCTTGAACCAGGTTCCTCACAACAGGGCAGTTGTGAGACTCGTGCTGGTCGCGGTTGAAGCGACGGGTAAACCCGCGGTCGCAGTAGGCACAACGGAACGTGGGAGGATGGACGGTCCGGACGTGTCGTCTCAGTTCCAGGTCGCGGTCGAAGCGTCTACCGCATCGCTCGCACTCCACGTGGCGATCGGGACTCGAGGAGGAGGAAGGAGCTGCTGCTGGCATCGCGGAGTGAGCCGCTTGCATGTGGCGGCGCACGTCCTCCAGGCTGGCGAAGATGGTCGGGCACAGTCGGCAGGGATGGTCCACTCGTTGCGGTTGGGGCTCTGCCGCGACGTGTGGTCCGTGAACCGTAGCGACGTGGCGGCGGAGGCTGTCACCTCTTGTGAAGCGCCTACCGCAGACGTGGCAGTCGTGACGTCTGGCGTTGTGGGCGGACTCCACGTGTCGCCTCAGATTTCCGAGCAGGCTGAAGGCTCGGTCGCAGACCTCGCACAGGTGTTGGTTGTTCATCTGCAACAACGGATATGATAAGTCTCTTGCATTTACAAGTTAGTCGCAACGAGAACACTTCATTGGTAACATAACACATACTTTATGCTTGGTAGACAAGAGTCAAGGCCATGACAAATTTAATGTTAGTGCACGGGTTTCCTCCTTTATTAAAATTAGTTTATATAAAACGAAAGAAAAGATAGTAAGTTAGAGAATGAAAGCTTTACATTGATGCGTGATAGACATGATTTAGAAACCATGACACGTCTAACATTAGTACACAGGTTTCCTCGTTTTATGTTAGTACACTGGTTTCCTCCAAGAAATTTGGAATGACGTGTAAATTGTTCTATAGCAATAACGAATAGTTTTCCCTAAAACATAATGAAAATTATTCAACTTCTATTAACAAGCCAGACCTCTCTTTGCACATTATGACTTGAAAGTTGCTGAACGATCATACCTTAAATGAGAATCTTACTATAAAGGGGAATGTAATAGTCTTCTACACTACAACTTCAACACTGAAGTAGAACGTCTACACACACTGAGCTCCAAACGCAAACTGAATGAAGGAAGCGATGACAATCACTTAAGAAACATAGCTACGTACCGTACAGTAGAAGGCGGTGAACAATTCTCAAAATCGCGATAATTATCGCTAATGAGTAAACAGCCTGAGGTGGTCCACACTACAACTTATAAGACTACATATACTTACGTTTAACAGATCTCGGAATATGGTGTAGTAAAGACTAGCACAGCACTGAAGTAGAACGTCTACACACACTGGGCTCCAAACACAAACTGAATGAAGGAAGCGATGACAATCACTGAAGTAACATTGCTACGTACCGTACAGTAGACGGTGAGAGCAGTAAACAGTTCTCGGAACCGCTAATGAGTAAACAGTTCTCGGAACCGCTAATGAGTAAACAGGCCCGGACGGTCACGTAGGCATGGAGATGATGTCACCACGGTCCACAACAGGGGTAGCGGAGTGAAGGGGTAGCGGAGTGGAGGAGGAGTGGAGGGATAGTGGAGTGGAGGAGGAGTAAACAGGCTGGGACAGTCACGTAGGCCCTAGCACGCACCTCGACACGTGACGCCGCGGAACCGCTCGCAGTTTTGGTTTAGTCAAGCCGGCATACAACGTGTAACGAAGTCACATCAAATTCGGTCAGCGAACAGCCGAGATCCTATAAGGAAAACGCGTTCGAAAATTACTAGCGGGCCCGTTTAACGGTGTATTTTCAATTTTCTTTCAGCGATGGTTTACTTAGGCCATGGTCCAACACGTGGTGAGGTTTCGTCAAAATCGGTCGGTAAACAGCTGAGATCCCATAAGGAAAACACGTTTAAAAATTAATAGCAAGCCCGTTTAACGGTGGATTTTCAATTTTCTTTAAGCAATAGTTTACTTAGGTCATGGCTCGACATGTGGTGAGGTTTCGTCAAAATCGGTTGGTAAACAGCTGAGATCCCATAAGGAAAACACGTTTAAAAATTAATAGCGAGCCCGTTTAACGGTGGATTTTCAATTTTCTTTAAGCGATGGTTTACTTAGACCACCGCCTGATATGTGGTTAAGTTTCATCAAAATCGGACGGTAAACAGCTGAGATCCCATAAGGAAAACACGTTTAAAAATTAATAGCGAGCCCGTTTAACGGTGGATTTTCAATTTTCTTTAAGGGATGGTTTACTTAGGCTGCCGCCTGACATGTGGTGAAATTTCATCAAAATCGGTTGGTAAACAGCTGAGATCCCATAAGGAAAACGCGTTTAAAAATTAATAGCGGCCTTGTTTAATGGCGGATCTATGGGGTTCTTACGTCATTCGCTTCCTCTAGGATAGGTCTACACTCTGGAAAAAGTCCCGTGGGAATCGGTGGGTAAATAGGCTAGTTATTCATTTTCGGAAGTTTTTTCCTCATCACGAAAAGTGCTGCAGACGACCGGGGGGGGGGGAGGTCCTCATTCCTCCTCACACGCCTGTGCTCGCCAGCCTATGTTAGGTTTCCGCCAGGTCACGTGACGGGGGGGGGGGCATCCTCGCATCCTCACTTCGCCTGTGCTCGCCAGCCTATGTTAGGTTTCCGCCAGGTCACGTGACGGGGGGGGGGGGGTTGATCCACAGTGGATAACTGCTGTTGCTGCTGGTTCACGCCCATCTAATGCCCCCTACTGAGCCCGGCTCAGAGAGGGGTTACCATAGTAGGCTATGGGCAAAAATTTGATTAAGTCTTTAAAGCCCACTTACTTCGAACCAACTAAGTTAAGGCATAACTGTAGTCAATGTTACTTTCAAGAATTTGCCATTGTCTTCCTTATTATCAAACATTAATGTAATGTCAAAATCGCAAATTAATATAGCTATGAAACTATGTTAGGATAACTAACCCATGACTGTTTTTATGACTTTATACGATATATGAGTTGAAAAACAAAATTTGAGTTTTTCCAAAAGTCAAAATGTTATCTGAACACATGACATGACAGCTGATTTAATAACAATAATTGTACGAAAAACAAGAACAAATAATGGCGTTTTTCCAATGGCACCAAACACTTCCGATTTAACCAAAATTCTACGGAATTCTTCAAAATACTACGAGCAAAATACTAATATCAGCACTTACAAGTCTCACACACAAAATTATGTTAAAATTATAACTACGATTAGGCTATATTGATCCGTTACTGCTCTAAGGTAATTTTTATATAAAAATGAAAGTTAAGAATCTCCTATTTTAATTTACTGTCAGAATCACAAATGAAGAAAAGTCAAATAAGAAACTATGTTTACAATAACTAACCCCTAGGAATAACCTACCTAGGTGCATAACAAAATTGAAATGCAGTAGGCCTAGGTTATAAAACACAGGTTCTCTCTTACACAGTAGGTTCTCTCTTACTGAAATCGGCCCTAAAAGGTTTTAAGTAACAATTTTAACCCACAGCATAGAACAACGATACATTAACCTCAGGCTGTTTGGTGACTTTAGTATTGCTGTGGGCTAGGATTGATTTTTTACATTTCACAGTTTCTTTTAGTGTCAAAGTCATGACCTAAGTCATGCATAACTTACGTTATGGTTAGATCTATTGAACCATAGTTTACATCGTACCGTACCTTACATAGGTTAAAGTCGTAACCGAGAAGACACAAGACTGTGTAGCCTTTCCATATGGCCTAAAATTTCCATTACATCGTATAGGTGCTTTTACTATAATACTGAATACATAATTTTGATTGTTTTAAAACGAATAAATGTGGAATGATTCTATTAAAAATTCTTGATTCAAAACTCATTTATTCTCAAACGCCATTAACTGAACTACTGAACTGAATGAACTGACCGGCCACTGCCGGCCAGGAAACCACAGACTACAGACGACACACAATCAGTTGTTTTGGTTAGCTGCTATTGTCAACATCCGGCCGTAGTCTGTTCGACTGCAAAATCAGTTGAGCGACTGTTTGCTTACCACCTACTACCCAACCCAAGACACATCTGAATATTTCCGGGAAATAAAAAAATAGAAATATACCAAAATAATAATTCAATTATAGTTTATTACCACCCTTTTTACAATTAAGAGTTACCCTGAAAATTTCAAAGCAATTCATTAAACCGTTAAAAAGGAGTTAGGGTAACAAGAGAGTGACTAAACACGAGTATGAAGGATTCAACTCGCTTCGCTCGCTTCATCCAATTACTGTTTTTATATTGTAGCAGTTTTGGTTTTCATTTCCATTGTTATTTATTTATTTTAAACAGTTTAACATATAGTATAATGAAATATCATCAAAGGATTTGTCATTCAATACCAGTGTTTCTATCACACAAACTAGAGATTATATGAATACGATAATCTGAGGCCCTACCCGACAACCCGAGAACGTAATGAAGTGATACTCTACTAAGTTAAAAATTAATATTAAGGAGTTATTGATTTGTAAGTGCTATTACAGTGTTAAAGAGTTTATTAATGAAAGACACAATGTGTGTTTTTGTTTTAAATATATGATTTAATTCTGACGCATGCCAATGATTATAATATTGAACGACAATAAAGTATTATTTAATTTGATATATTAAATAAACGTTTAATTTGCTTATGGGTACTACTTAAAAACGGGATGGTTTTGTTTGTTAAACGGTTCACAACATAATAGAAATGCTGTATTATAACAATCTTTAACCATTAAATATTCGATGCCAGAAAATAACAAATACCGAATGAAATTCTCGTATAACAGTCAGAACTGAAACAGGGGAAGTGTAGAGCCAGCCCCTCGGCTCTGGTTGGTGAAATCGCGCACCAATGAAGAGGCGGAAACCGTATTATGAGCGTAGGAAGGGCGGGGCTTCCAACAATAAATCTGGACCGGATTCCAGTCGGACCCATTTCTACCCCCGGCATTTTGGACTGAGTTCCGTATTTGGCTGTTTTGAGCCTTTTGGGAGTTTAACATAGGCGGACCGAGTTCCGGAGGGATCGAGTTACGCATTCCCAAACCAGCCAGCGCTCTATCCAAAGGGGTATTTTGGGGGGGTTTTGTACCTCAAAATGGGTTTTTTTAATTTTTAACTTATAATATTTTAGCAAATCCAATTTTAGTTTTCACGATTAAATTCAGCTTAAAAAAACAATTTGGTGTTTTGATCATTGCTCTAAGTCAATTGGTTACTGAGATATTGACATTACGTATTGAGATGTTGGACAGTACGTTGTCTTATGGAGAATAAGAATACCCCCGTCGCAGCAAACCTGCATACTCAGCGAATTTCCAATGGAGATATAAATGTCTTAATACTACATAAAGCCACTTACCAAGTTTCATAAAAATATATTCACAAATAAGCGATATATCAAATTTGAATTATTCTTCATAAGAATAACATTGGGGCTGAGTACGCAGGTTTGCTGCAACAAGGAACACAAAAAATTTGTTCTTATGCTAATATTAATATAACTCAACTAGGTGAAGTCGTATACCAGTTTTTATTAATTTATCGTCATAATTAAGGGAGACAGAACATTTAATTATTATCCCTAAGAATAACATGGGGCCTGAGTACGCAGGTTTGCTGCTACGGGAGTTATGCAAAAACAATTTTTTGGAGCAAATATCAATAGACCTCAACGAGATGAAGCTGTATACCAAGTTTCGTCAGTATACGTTCATAAATAAGCGAGATAAAAAAAAATTCTTTTCCACCATAAGAATAACATTAGACAACGTACTGTGTTTAGCACTTTCAATATCTCGGTAACCAATTGACGTACAGGAATGATCGAAATACCAAATTGTGTGTTTTTTTAAGCTGGATCGAATGGTCAAAACTAAAATTTGACTTTTTCGAAAATTATGTGTAAAAAATTCAAAAAACCCATTTTTGGGGTACAAAACCCCCCCAAAATACCCCTTCGGATAGGTCGATCTGTCTGGTTTTCGAACTTAAAGTCATAAATGCTGCTTTACATGTTTATAAAAAATTTCGTCAAAATCGGATAATTTTTACGAGAGTTATCGTACTCACGGACACACACACACACACACACACACACACACACACACACACACACACATATATATATATATATATATATATATATATACAGTATCGAACGAATGGTGTTTTTGGGGTCTGGGGACCTCAAAACTAAAAGTTATCATGGTCCCAGGCCTAGGTCTTACCATGCCGACTACGGTAATAGCTTCTTCCCTATAGGGGAAATTCGCTAAAAATTCTATACCTCGCTTATTTATTAACTTATCCTGACGATCCTCGGTATATTGCTTCATATCGTTGTGGTTTATTGATATTTGCACTAAAAAATCATTTTTTTCCTATAGTTCCCGTAGCAGCAAACCTGCGTACTCAGCCCCCATGTTATTCTTATGGAGAATAATTAACGTGTTATCTCCCTTAATTATGAACATAAATTAATAAAATTTGGTATGTGGCTTCATCTACTTGAGTTATATTGATCTTTGTATAAAACCCCATTTTTGTGTTCCTTCCTTCAGCAAACCTGCATACTCAGCCGCCATGTTATTCTTATGGAGAAAAATTAAAAAGGTCATAAATAGTTTATTTATGAATTTATATTGATGAAACTTGGTATTTAGTTTTATGTGGTATTATGATTTAATACCACATAGATTTAATATATGCGTTAGAAATTCGCTGTGTACGCAGGTTTGCTGCTGCGGGGATCTTTGTAATTTTTGCATTATTTATTTTTATTTTTTAGCGAATTTCCCCTAAAGGGAAGAAGCTATTACCGTAGGTGGCATGGTAAGACTTAAGCCCGAGACCATGATAACTTTTCGTTGTGAGGGCCCCAGATGCCAAAAACACTATTCGTTCAAATTTATATATATATATATATATATATATATATATACATATGTGTGTGTGTGTGTGTGTCCGTTACCACGATAACTTTTGAAACACCCGATTTTGATTAAATTTGGCAAAAATGTGGAGAGTAGCATTTATAACTTTAAGTTCGAAAACCAGATCGATCGCACTATGGGAAGGGGGTTTTATGGGGGTTTACAATTTTAAAAAAATCTGTTTTTTTGCAAATTTGACCCCAAAATGTTAAAAACACTCAATTTTGGTTTTAGCCATTTTATAGAGCTTAAAAAAAACAAATAATTTAGTATTTTGAATCATTAACCTAGGTTAAGTGGTTGCGGAAAAATCCAAAAAAACGTGTACCATGTTAATCTTATGGGAAAAGGTTTTTAGATTTTTCTCAGATAGTTTTAGTAAAAACTTCACATTTATGTTTATTAATGTGTTTAGCTCGACAAAACAAATAAATACAACAAATGGAGAAAAAATAAAATTCTATATCTCGATTATTTATGAACTAGCTGGCCCGACAGACGTTGTCCTGTCCTAATGTCATTGAGTTTGTTTTATGCAAATTCTCGTTCATTTTAGCGAATTTCCCCTATAGGGAAGAAGCTATTACCGTAGGTCTCATGGTAAGACTTAAGCCCGAGACCATGATAACTTTTCATTTTGAGGTCCCCAGATGCCAAAAACACTATTCGTTCAAATTTGGATATATGTATATATTGTATAAATAAGCACGATAACTCTCGTAAAAAAGGTCCGATCTTAATGAAATTTGGTACAAATGTGTAAAGCACCATTTATTTGAACGAGTTCGAAAATCAGACAAATCGCACCATCCAAAGGGGGGTTTTTGGGGGGTTTTGTACCCCAAAAATGGGTTTTTTGGGGTTTCCACATGTAATTTTTATTTAAATAAAATTTTCTTTTTCACCATTTTATTCAGCTTAAAAAAACAAACAGTTTGGTATTTTGATCATTGCTCTACGTCAATTGGTTCCTGAGATATTGAAAGTGCTAAACACAGTACGTTGTCTAATGTTATTCTTATGGAGAAAAAGAAAAATTGTATATCTCGCTTATTTATGAACATAAACTGACAAAATTTGGTATATGGCTTGGGGTTTATCGTTGTTTGCACAAAATACAAAATTTTCACGTATGATTCCCGTAGCAGCAAAACCTAGGTAATCGGTCCCCATGTTATTCTTATGGAGAATAATTAAAATGTTATATATCGCTTACTTATAAATGTATATGAATGAAACTTGGTATGTGACATTACTTAGATGAGTTCTAATGATATTTGCATAAAAACCCATTATTTTGTGTTCCTTGTTGCAGCAAACCTGCGTACTCATCCCCAATGTTATTTTTATGGAGAATAATTAATATTTTTAATATCGCTTGTTTGTGAATATATTTCTTATGAATCCTGTTAAGTGTTAATGTGTTATGTTATATATTCATTGGAAATTCGCTGAGTATGCAGTTTTGCTGCGACGGGGATATTCAATATCAGCTCGTTCGATTCGCTCACTCGCCTCCCGGATGAGCTCGTTCGCTACGCTCACTCGCCTATCGAAAAAATAGTTTGAGTTGCCATTCAAGTAGTTTTTTAGCGAATTTCCCCTATAGGGAAGAAGCTATTACCGTAGTCGGCATGGTAAGACCTAGGCCCGGGACCATGATAACTTTTCATTTTCAGGTCCCCAGACCCAAAAAACACCATACGTTCGAAACTGTATATATATATATATATATATATATATATATATGTGTGTGTGTGTGTGTGTGTGTGTGTGTGTGTGTGTGTGTGTGTGTGTGTGTGTGTGTGTGTGTGTGTGTGTGTGTCCGTGAGCACGATAACTATCGTAAAAATGATCCGATTTTTGATGAAATTTGGTATAAACGTGTAAAGCAACATTTATGACTTTAAGTTCGAAAACCAGCCAGATCGCTCTATCCGAAGGTGTATTTTGGGGGGGTTTTGTACCCCAAAAATGGGTTTTTTGAATTTTTTACATGTAATTTTTGAAAAAATCAAATTTTACTTTTTACCTTGGTTATTAAAAAAGCTTTGAACTAAGTACAATTTCTAAATCCTTGACAAAATAAAAACCAAAATGTAAACAAATAAACACATGTTTTTTAACTCATTTAAATCTTAGTATTGATTACATATGATCAAACCAAATGGCATTGGAAATTTTCAAATATCAGGTGCTGCCATCTAGGGGATAAATTGTTAATGGTTTGGGATAAGTCTACAGGAGAACGTTGTCCCTCAAATTCTTATATTAATGATTTATTTGTTCACGAATTATATATATATAAACCCTTTTTCTAATTTGGGGAAAACCTTTCACTATATACTAAGTACGTTATGTTTCATGAAATGTATTTGACTGATATTTAATCATGATAGTTCCTTTGTAATTGGAAATTATCTCTTTTGTATCTCACAGTTTAATAAAAGCATTTTCCACCAATGTTAATTTAAAGGCATTTTTTACAATTTTTAAAGTCAAATTACTAAATAATGGTTGGGTGGATTAAAAATTGTCTTTCATACAAACCTTCCCCTGGCATTAAGGAACACAACAAAAAAAAAATCGTCCAATTTGGTGCACTCGTTCTCGAGTTATGGAGTCACGTCAAAAAAAGGGATTGTGATTTATTTATATAGATGTATATATTGATGAAACTTGGTATGTGGCTTCAACTAGTTGTGGTATATTGATACTGTGATAAATTGATACTGTAGTTAGTCTATGATATTAGCACAAAAAAACAAGTTTTTTGTCGATAGTCCCCGTAGCAGCAAACCTGCATACTCGGCCCCCATGTTATTCATATGGAGAATAAGTAAAGTTGTATATCTCCCTTAATTATGAACCTACATTAAGAGAACTTAGTATGTAGCTTCACCTGGTTCAGTTGTATTGATAATTGTAAAAACAAACACATTACTTATCTTCCTCGTTGCAGCAAACCTGCGTCCTCAACCCTAATGTTATTCTTATGGAGAATAAATAAAATGCTACATATCACTTATTTATGGATGTATTTTTGTGAAACTTGGTTAATAGCTCTATGTAGTAGTGAGTCACATATATATGCATTGGACATTCGCTGAGTACGCAGGTTTGCTGCGATGGGGGTATTTATTTTTTATTTTAAATCTCTCGCTTGATTTGTTTTAAAAACCTCACTATTTCTACCATGATTTTCAAATAGCTTTTTACTTTCTCCCCTTATACATAGGAGAAAGTATTGTTTTCGTCAAAATTTTCGAATTTGAGTTGTTAGTGGAAATATTCGTTTAGGTGCTCCCTGAACCCAAAAAAGTGGTTTTTACGTGATGTCTGTGTGTGTGTGTGTGTGTGTGTCTGTGTGGATGTGTACAGAGCTAGAGCCCTAACCAATGGACTGATTTTTATGAAATTTGGTATGTAGGTACTAATCCTCGATATCTCCAGAATTTTTTTTTCATTATTTGAATTTTTGATTTTTAAGGGTAATTATCCCCCCAAAATCTCCAAAAAACATGAAAAATCCAAATATCCCAAAAACGGCTCCAACGATTTTGATTAAACTTTGGTGGTTTGTAGAGCTTTAGGTTTCCAACAAAATGACAACACCCGAATTTCTGTAAAAATTTGGGTTCAGAAGTTACAGGACTTAAAACATAAAAAATTCAGTTTTTTGGAATTTTCATAAAAATATAAATGTTAAAAAATATTACTATTCACCATTCAAAATAGCTCAAAAAACTAAATAAATTAGTAATTTGAATTACTTTTCTACGATTGCTAGTTGCGGAGAAAATTGAAATTTTCATTTAGTGGTAAACACAGTACGTTGTCCAATGTTATTCTTATGGGGAATACAAAAAAACTATTTCTCTCTTATTTACTGATCAATTTCATTAAAACTTGACATGCAGGTCAAGTTAGCATTGACCAACAGAGGATTTTCGAAATATGTTGCCATTTAACCCTGGGGGGGACAAGGGGGCATTTCTCCTCTCAAAACCACTGTGTGTAGCAATGGATTCTATAGTGCCTCCCAAAAAGGGATTTGGGTGGATATTTCTGAAAACAACTACTTCAGACAATTTTCTGTACATTTATCTGTACTTCATATTCTATATTTAGTAAATAAAACATAATTTTTTCATTAAAGTTTGGCTAAAAGGGAGAAAGTATGTGTCAGTTTCCTGATACCGTTTATTCCTAATATTTCTCTAAGCAAAAGGGGTCGTCTGAAATTAGCTCTCTGAAGTTTCATATACATGTTCTCCCTGAAGCTTTCAAAGGCGGGACATTCGAAAATCAAGTGCTGAAAGTCTTCCGTTGTATTCATTGTGCACCTAAGGCACTTAGGGGAGGGTGATAGTTTTATTCTGTGCAATGTCTCGTAAACTAGGCCATATCCAAATCTTACTCGATTAATGGTTATTATGTCTGATCTAGGGAGTTGGCTCCTACTATACCAAGCCTGGTTGTAGTAACCTGTTTGAACACTTTTATACCATGTTGCTTTGTTGCTATCTGCCACAATAGTTTGAAAGGAAGATGCCATGTTTCTTTTTAGTCCAGAGACATAATCACCGATTGGTAACCTGAAATCAAGCAAGTCACTACCAGAGGGGATTGCCTCTTTAGCTAGCTTATCTACTAGCTCATTACCTGGGATGCCTACATGTCCTGGAGTCCATTGGATAATAATTTCTAGATCATGCTTAATTACCTGGACAATTATTTGATTATACTATCTTTATAATCTAGGGACTTGGCGGATTCTATGGATAATATAGCCGATTTAGAGTCAGTGCATATAAGAAACTGTAGTTCAGTGTATTGAGAGACTATTTTAACAGCCTTATTAATAGCATACAACTCAGCTGTATAGCTACTTGCTAAGCTAGGTAATTTGAAGGATCTATTTATATTCAGTTCCTGACATACTACAGCTGCTCCGGTTCCCTGACTATTCTTGGAGCCATCTGTATTTATCTTGATGTGGTCTTTAAATTCTGTACTAATTACTTTCAAATACCCCCGTCGCAGCAAACCTGCATACTCAGCGAATTTCCAATGGAGATATAAATGTCTTAATACTACATCAAGCCACTTATCAAGTTTCATAAAAATATATTCACAAGTAAGCGATATATACAATTTTAATTATTCTCCATAAGAATAACATTGGGACTGAGTACGCAGGTTTGCTGCAACAAGGAACAAAAAAAAGAGTTGTTATGCTAATATCAATATAACTGAAGTAGGTGAAGTCATATACCAGTTTTTATTAATTTATGTTCATAATTAAGGGAGACATAGCATTTAATATCCATAAGAATAACATGGGGATGAGTACGCAGGTTTGCTGCTACGGGATCCTTTGGCAAAAAATTATTTTTTTTAGCAAATATCAATAGACCACAACCATATGAAGCCATATACCAAGTTTCGTCATTATACGTTCATAAATAAGCGAGATATAAAATTTTTCTTTTCCTCCATAAGAATAACATTAGACAACGTACTGTGTTTAGCACTTTCAATATCTCGGTAACCAATTGACGTAGAGAAATGATCAAAATACCAAATTGTGTGTTTTTTTAAGCTGAAACCAATGGTGAAAACTAAAATTTGAATATTTCAAAAATTATATGTGAAAAATTCAAAAAACCCATTTTTGGGGTACAAAACCCCCCCAAAATACCCCTTCGGGTAGAGCGATCTGGCTGGTTTTCGAACTTAAAGTCATAAATGTTGCTTTACACGTTTATACCAAATTTCATCAAAATCGGATCATTTTTACGAGAGTTATCGTGCTCACGGACATATATATATATATATATATATATATATATATATATATATATATATATATATATATATACAGTTTCGAACGAATGGTGTTTTTGGGGTCTGGGGACCTCAAAACGAAAAGTTATCATGGTCCCGGGCCTAGGTCTTACCATGCCGACTACGGTAATAGCTTCTTCCCTATAGGGGAAATTCGCTAAAAGGATTCTTTGAGTAAAACTGGTAGATCCCGCTTGTTCAAATTTCCAAGTTTATCATAAAGGCTATCCTTAGAAGTGATTTTAACTGGAGTTATTGATAATGGATTGGTTAAAACATTTAATAGTGGTTCCTCCTTAGTGAGGTTATGAGCTATTAGGCTAGAGATGTTGTTTGCAGCTGCAATATAAATAGGCTTCACCTTTTTAGTCCAATATCTGTGGTAGTCTGCTAGCAGGTATAGGTGATTTATATTAAAATGACTAGGGTGATTGTAATTACCTATGATCTTAAATATAAACTTATGACTAAGCATTTCCCTTCTAAGCTTGAGTGGTGGGATGCATGTTTCCATCTGTAGGGCTATGATTGGGGTAGTTTTAAAGGCTCCTGTTATTATTCTAAGTGCTTGGTTTTGGACAGTGTCGAGTTTATTCAAAATATTTAAAGGTAAATGACTGAACAAAAAGCAGCAGTATTCCAGCTTAGATCTTATTATACTGATGTATACCTTATTCAGCAGCTGAGGGTGAACACCATATCTTGAGCAGGCAAGGGACTTGAGAATATTTAAGTCATTTAAGCCTTGATTGGCTAGATGATTAACGTGAGCTTTAAAGGTAAATAATTGTCTATCAAATATAATACCAAGGACTTTTTGAGTATCACTCACTGGGATTGCATTATTACTTACAAAACAAGGTTGGCAAAGATTCTGGTTGTCTTTTCCTAGAGAATACAGTTATTTTGGACTAGGAGGGATTACTTTCTAATGATAGCTAGGGCAGCAAATTAATTCTCTAATTCAGATAATATGTTTGTTGTAGAGTTGTAATTGTGTCTGATATATTCCTGAGGCTGCATATTAAAGAAATATCATCGGCATATTGAAGTGTATGAATTATTAGGAATGTTTTGGTTGATGTTGGATATATACAGTGCAAATAACAAAGGACTTAACACACTGCCATGAGGGAGTCCCCTGCAGGTGCTTCTAGCCACTATTTCCTGGTTTGATGAAAAATAAATCACTCTGTGACTTAGCCACTTATGGAGATGTAGTATGAATCTAGTTGGTATATTTAATATGAATAATCTGGTGATAAGGGCAGGCAGAGACATATGCAGAGCTAAGGTCAAGGGATACCAGAACAGAGAATTGCCCTTTGTTAAATTGATCTGGGTTTCTGTTGCTAACTGTAGCAAAGTAGTCTGAGCAGCTTTTTTTTATTTGAAATCCAAATTGGCTGCTAGGGATTAGTTTATGTCCCGTCCAAGTCTGTTCTTAACTAAGAGATTAAAACTTTTCATAAAACATGGAATCAGGGCTATTGGTCTATAGGAGGTATCATTCGATCTCTCTTTACCTGGTTTTAGAATTCCACTTATTTTAATACTCCTCCAGATTACTGGAATATCTTCTCCTAACCAAATGTTGTTAAATATTGTGAGAAGCAGTGTTTTATTGGGTGAAGTGGGGAGCGACTTTATAACCGTGTAATTTACACCATCAATTCCAGGACTGGTATTTTTTTCCTCAACTGTACAGCTTTGTCTAACTCATCTAAAGTGAACTTATCTTCTAATGTGTTAGGTCTATAAGGCAAATTGCTGACTATAAGTGGTGGATTAAGTTCATTATTATGAGGGACATAGTCTGGGGTGATATTCTTAAGGAAGGAATATCCCAGGCTTTGGTCCTCCTTCAAGAATTTACTACTGGAGTTCTCACAGTTGTATTTCAATTTACGTATTGTGCTCCAAATTTGTGTTTTTTTGTTTTTATCAATGCTTGAGCACAGGTCGTGCCAGGCTTGTCTTTTAGCATTCTTAATTATTTCTTTAGCTTTGAGCTGTGCTACTTTATAGATATTATAATTAACTGGGGACATATTATTCGTAAATATTCTGAAGCATTTCCTTCTGATAGCCACTGCTTTGGAGCATTCAGGTGTCCACCATAATTTTGGGACAAACTTTGTGTTGTAATTATTATAAGTTTTTATAGACGGGATAGAGGAGTGACATTGCATTCTTTAATTATTTTATATAAGTCATCGGATTTCATATCTGAACTTTGTTTTGTGGATAAAAGGTCAGAAGGTAGTCTCTCTGTGATTTCCTTGAATTTTTTCCAGTCCTATACATTAGTTCCTATAGTTGTAGGAGTCAAGGGAATTTTTAAAGGGAGGATTGAAGATATGACTGTTGGTCAAGGAGGTGATGTCAAACTCAGATCGGGAAATTATAGCTTTCCATGAAATCACAGTGAACTTGCCACTGGTTTAGCAAAATTTGTAAGTCAGATGTGGCAAATGATAGATCTATTGTAGCTGGATTTCTGTAGGAATCTCCAGTGGTAGTGGGACTGTTGTTATTTAATAGTATGTAATTGGATTGGAGATAGGTATTGAAGATATGGTTGCCTCGAACATCTTGCTTAGCATTATTACACCAATATGGGTGTTTTGCATTGAAATCGCCGCAAATTATGGATAATCCATTATCTATAGATAATAACTATTCCCATACAGGCTTAGGTACTTTATTATTGCTAGGCCATCATGCCGGCCTCTGACTCCCACCACTACACGAGTTACGCACGATGGTGCCAACCTTGCAACGACCAATTATTGTAAAACATCTCGTGCCTAACGTAGTTGTTGACACACATTCATATATTTAATTTTGACTGTAACGCCATTGCATTTGACTTAATCGCTAAATATAATTGTTACACTACCACAAGTATAGTATTTGTGTAAACCGTTGAATTGTTTATAATCTTGAATAACTTACCCATTGTGACATGCTAAATTATATCTAAATTAATTTAAATGTTATGAGTTTGTTTAAGATTAAATATTTGCAATATTTGTAAAGTTAATACAAACCTAGAAATAGTTCAATTTTTACTTAGTACTTATCAGTTTCATAATGGCTTTTTGAGACGTAATGTTAAATGCATTGTCCAATTATTAAGTGTAAGAGAAGTCCCACGTATTTTGATTACAAACATTTTTACGTTTTAGCTATAAAATGTGTGTTTGTATGAATGTTTATTTTACGAAAAACTAATGTTCAATATGACTATATAGTATTAAAATAGGGAATAGGGAAATAGGGAATAAAAACAAGCGTATATACGGTAATCATGTATATAGGAAAATTGTAGAATACACGCTTGATTTTTATAATTGATTTATAAATTGTCGTTACATGAATCTATATCTTAAGCCTACATGTCGCTATACATCAGCCTAATCATTTAATTTATCGCAGCAATAATATACTATATAACCATAACCAACGTCACCTGTGCCCATCAGTTTTGTGTGAGTTTATTGTAGACTTAATCATTCTAGGCAAGCACGACAAAACTGTGCCTCCTTTTTTCTCAGCGTGTGTGCATCGCAGGAGATATTCACATTGTCACATGTGCAGAAACGTTTTATCATTAATTTACATCGGCCCTAATGGCTACACCCCACGAACCTTCAAAGTTTCGTGCTTACAGACACACACAAACTTAAATTTTGGTTGGCTATATAAATACATTAAAAATATTAAAATAAATAGCGTTTAGTGCAATTACATACGAGTTTCCGACAAAAAATTGTTTTATATCTGGAATCTAGAGATAAAAATATATCAGTTACAATCAAAAAATTATGTGTTTGCCAACGGTACATTATCCTCTATTTTTAATTATAACCCACGGTAATAGCTTCTTTTCCATAGAATGAATTCGCTAAACTCCATACATCTAAATATACATCCATAATTTCTATATAATTATAATGTTAGTAGTTTAGGGTAAGCCTATAGAATTAATAATTAATTAACGGTAAACTAGATAATGCAGCACATTGAAACCCAGCAGCCACTACGGCCGCTCGCGGTCGCTTTCCGTGTACAATGGCAGCTAGTCGTAACATATTAACATTGGTGCAGGACGCAGACGGAAAACGGGACATAAGAAAGTCATTAATAACCACATAACATACACATTCGGGGTTTCTTACAGTATTGCTAAAAATTATATTCTTGACCCCCGTTCATAATTTTAAAAAGAAAACTTAAGAGGTTTCAAGCAATATTGAAATGGCAATTCGCAAAACACATATCTATATGAGAAATTCATTATCTACTATGAAACGTATTTTAAGCAAAATTAGATTAGGTAATTATGGGTACATATTTAATGGAAGACTAGTGGCTTGTTAGGGGCTACGGTCCCTAAAATTGGGTTTTTGTGCAAGTGGATATAATTTTATATATATTACAAAATAATTAAAACTTTGACCAGACCACCAGTTCTACTGAGCCGATTTTAATGATTATTTTTGTAATTGATAGCTTATGTCTAGATCACTCATACGAACTAAAATATCTTATTGGGTTTGCCCAGTGGCTCTTAAAGCCCCACTTTAAGCGATAGGTAATGTTCAAATAAATCAATAACCGTTTTAACGTTCTCAGCTAACATTTTAACAGTTGCTATAAAAGCCAGTAAAAAATGGAGTTTATGTAGCATTATAGTATTTATGTTGTAATTCAATGGAAACAGTAAAAGAAGTGTAAACAGTAAAATTAAATCTGAAAACCAATTACCCCTCTAATTAACACCCAATAAGCCAGCAAAGCTGGCACTAAGCAACTTTTCCGCTCCAATAGTGACTGCACATTGATTTCATAAAGTCGTGTCAAACAAGTTTGTCTCAGGGCGTGGCGCAGGAGGCAGCAGGGAATGGAACCACAGCCTCACTGAACGTATTAAAATGAGTGAATTAGTTTTGCTTGTGTGCCCTAACACCCATGAGGGAACAGAACCACAGCCTCACTGAACGTATTAAGATGGGTGAATTAGATTTGCTTGTGTGCCCTAACACCCATGAGGGAACAGAACCACAGCCTCACTGAACGTATTAAGATGGGTGAATTAGATTTGCTTGTGTGCCCTAACACCCATGAGGGAATGGAACCACAGCCTCACTGAACGTATTAAGATGGGTGAATTAGTTTAGCTTGTGTGCCCTAACACCCATGAGGGAACAGAACCACAGCCTCACTGAACGTATTAAGATGGGTGAATTAGTTTTGCTTGTGTGCCCTAACACCCATGAGGGAACAGAACCACAGCCTCACTGAACGTATTAAGATGAGTGAATTAGTTTTGCTTGTGTGCCCTAACACCCATGAGGGAATGGAACCACAGCCTCACTGAACGTATTAAGATGGGTGAATTAGTTTTGCTTGTGTCCCCTAACACCCATGAGGGAACAGAACCACAGCCTCACTGAACGTATTAAGATGGGTGAAATAGTTTTGCTTGTGTGCCCTAACACCCATGAGGGAACAGAACCACAGCCTCACTGAACGTATTAAGATGGGTGAATTAGTTTTGCTTGTGTCCCCTAACACCCATGAGGAAACAGAACCACAGCCTCACTGAACGTATTAAGATGGGTGAAATAGTTTTGCTTGTGTGCCCTTACACCCATGAGGGAACAGAACCACAGCCTCACTGAACGTATTAAGATGGGTGAATTAGTTTTGCTTGTGTGCCCTAACACCCATGAGGGAACAGAACCACAGCCTCACTGAACGTATTAAGATGGGTGAATTAGTTTTGCTTGTGTGCCCTAACACCCATGAGGGAACAGAACCACAGCCTCGCTGAACGTATTAAGATGGGTGAATTAGTTTTGCTTGTGTCCCCTAACACCCATGAGGGAACAGAACCACAGCCTCACTGAATGTATTAAGATGGGTGAATTAGTTTTGCTTGTGTGCCCTAACACCCATGAGGGAATGGAACCACAGCCTCACTGAACGTATTAAGATGGGCGAATTAGTTTTGCTTGTGTGCCCTATCACCCATGAGGGAACAGAACCACAGCCTCACTGAACGTATTAAGATGGGTGAATTAGTTTTGCTTGTGTGCCCTAACACCCATGAGGGAACAGAACCACAGCCTCACTGAACGTATTAAGATGGGTGAATTAGTTTTGCTTGTGTGCCCTAACACCCATGAGGGAACAGAACCACAGCCTCACTGAACGTATTAAGATGGGTGAATTAGTTTTGCTTGTGTCCCCTAACACCCATGAGGGAACAGAACCACAGCCTCACTGAACGTATTAAGATGGGTGAATTAGTTTTGCTTGTGTGCCCTAACATCCATGAGGGAACAGAACCACAGCCTCACTGAACGTATTAAGATGGGTGAATTAGTTTTGCTTGTGTGCCCTAACACCCATGAGGGAGCAGAACCACAGCCTCACTGAACGTATTAAGATGGGTGAATTAGTTTTGCTTGTGTCCCCTAACACCCATGAGGGAACGGAACCACAGCCTCACTGAACTTATTAAGATGGGTGAATTAGTTTTGCTTGTGTCCCCTAACACCCATGAACCACTTAATTGAATGAAAAGTCTCGTAACAAATACTTGTTTGCTATCAACTAACACAGGCAAAGATTAAAAATATTAACTTTTATTCTATATTTCCTAATTTTGTAAGAAAAAATCTTTTGTGTCATTATGTGAATGGAACATCTCTATTAACACTCTAATCACAAAGAGGGAAATAATGATACGGTAGGTAACATTGTAGAAAATATAATTTAATTATTTCAATAATAATTAAATATTTATAAATCAATAAAACAACAAACACACACAAACAACAGAAAATGAAATAAACAAAGTTTTATAAAAACGATAAGTTACAAAAACAAATTTCACTCTACAGAAGTCAAAATAATAAGGTAAACTATCAAGAATGTAATGATATATTTTTATTCAACTACTTGAAAATATTTGTTTTTCTTTTTACACTTGTTTACATTTAAAAAGTTTTAGAACTGTTTACACATTTTCTCAGCACTTTCGCTGCGAGTGTTCCAGGATGGGAACATTGTCAACATTGAAACATATGACATTTTCATGTTTAAACATGCCAAAGGCAATGAAAGTGTTAAACAGCATATAATATTTGTCTATACAAATATTTCAAATAAATGTATTTTACAAACAGGACAATTCACACAATAACAAATAAGAGTAATGATCCGTTTCTAGAAATTATGTTAATAACAATTCCAACCTCTTAATGAGTCATATAATCATATTCCAAGATATATGTGAAGTAAATTAACTAACGAGATTCTGGTCTCTCTACCAGTCAGAACTTGAGACCCACTAAAAATAAAACCGAACAAGATAATTTAAAATAGTAACAAATCCTATCGGCCTTCTAGAGGGTTGCAAACTAAGGTGAGAAAAATAATACTGTTGAAACAAATGTAACACTAAAACATCTTTGGCTACTGTAACAAGTTAAGTGGCCTCAGGATCAAAGACACTATCTAAAATATTTTAATTAACTTAAAATGTTATCAATAACTTTACACTTCAAAGTATAAAATGTTTCAAAACAAAATTCTGTTGTAGGCACAGCCAAGTTTTTTAAAATTTAAGATTTGTTACAAAAGATGTATTTCAAAAAAATATCATACCATGCATAAAATATTAAATAATAACAGGAAACACATTACCAACACAATTAAGATATTTCTAAGTGGCATCTCTCAATTTTTTAACTACTGTATCATAATAATATCAAATGCTGATTAAACACTTTTGTGCTGTTAAAAAGGAAATTTAAAATTGTGCTAACAGCAACTTTTGTAGTTGGTTTATACATTTTTACACTTGTATCAAACTGATAAATTATTGAGAAAAAATTAAATTTGTCAAATGGTTTATTGACAGAAACCAAAACAAATTTATTTTTAATAGTTCCCTTCAACACGTATTATAGGGATGTCCGAGCTGATTTTTCTGTATTGAGTCAAGATTTTCAAGTTTTGTTTAATTGCAGTCAAGTTTTCTTTGAATTTTAGTTGTTATTTGTGTAATTATTATGTGTATTTATATGGCGAGTATGAATGATGAGTGCACTCCTTGTAGATTTGTTACTGACCTAGACCAACTGATTCTTTAGTAAGAAACATAAATTAATGGCACAATGACCAACAACAGCTGAGTCCAGTTTGGAACCTTCACAAATATGTTTGTCTTTGCTCAGGATCGATCCTCAGATTACAAGGCGAGCACTCTACATTATCCACTACATTACCCAGCCAACTGGCTAACCAACTGGTTAGTTAATATTCATTAAATGTTTTGGCCAAGAAAAACTGGTGGGAAAAACTATCGTTTTTAAAAACTTTAGTGGAGTATTAACAAACGTAATGAATGTCACAAATTTTCTAGTACTTGCACATCCCTATTGTGTCAATAGTAAAAAATTAGATTTTATTAGTAATATGACTATAAATGTATGTATAACATAAAGGCCATAAAATTAAATATCAAAGGTAATAAAAATGCTAAACAATTATTTACCTTAAATAAGACATCACGTTAGTAAACTATCCAACAACCTTACCAAAACATTGTTAAATAAATATATAATACGATTAAATAAAATGTTCATGAGAAATCACTATTAAATCTGTGGTCAAACTAGCATTGTATTTTGACTACTATTATAACTTTCCGGCATTAAAGGAACACACTATTAATAGGGCCCAGAGGCTGTACTTTAACAGTAAACGCTCTTTTATCCGGCATTCTAAGAACCGTTTCAATCTACAAACCGGCATCAGCCGAGCCACTCCAAATCGTCATTTTTTAGTTATGTTACCTTTATCAACATTAGCCTCTAGTTAACTGGACTGTGCACACATTTTCAGTATTTAAACTTTACAGTATTTTGTACTCTGTATTTTTCATCATAACATATCATGTAAAATATGTAATTCGATCATTAAGGTATTGCATGGAGTTAATTATCTTCAGTATCCCCTTTAAAACTATTTAGGTTATATTATCCGGCAAAATCAGTTATCCGGAATGGCCGTGGTCCCAAACATGCCAGTTAAAAGAGCGTCCACTGTACAAAGGCAACTTTAGGTATATTTTGATATTGAGCAAATGAAGTTGTGCATGTTATAATTATAATTATATTATATAATTATGTGCAAGTTGTAATTATAATAAAGAAAGTATTAACTCAAGCCTACATGACAGGGAAAAATAATACTTTGTGCTTGAGCGAAAACTTAAGTTTTACGAAATATAACTCTTCAGTACTGAGGTCCTCAACGGTATGAGTTAACACGATGTGTTTATTTCTTGAGATAATCCTTCATACTTTTAGACTTAGGCTTTTTCTTCTTCGAAGATTCACCATCTTCTGAGGGCCTCTTTGGTACATTTTTTTCTGAAACAAAAAAGGCATGTAACGCTACTGACAAAAATGTACTGATTAATACTGATATCCTCAATGTACCACATGTGAAAATACCACATATTGTTATTAGCGAATTTCCACTATAGGGAAGAAGCTATTACCGTAGTCGGCATGATAAGACCTAGGCCCGGGACCATGATAACTTTTCGTTTTGAGGTCCCCAGACCCCAAAAACACCATTCGTTCGAAACTGTATATATATATATATTTATATATATGTGTGTGTGTGTCCGTGGGTACAATAACTCGTAAAAAAGGTCCAATTTTGATGAAATTTGGTATAAACGTGTAAAGCAACATTTATGACTTTAAGTTCGAAAACCAGCCATATCGCTCCACCTTAAGGGGTATTTTGGGGGGGTTTTGTACCCCAAAAATGGGTTTTTTGAACTTTTTACTATAATTTTTGAAATATTCAAATTTTAGTTTCTACCATTGGATTCAGCTTTAAAAAACACACAATTTGGTATTTTTATCATTCCTCTACGTCAATTGGTTACCGAGATATTGAAAGTGCTAAACACAGTATGTTGTCTAATGTTATTCTTATGGAGGATAAGAAAAAAATTATATCTCGCTTCTTTATGAACGTATACTGACGAAACTTAGTATACGGCTTTATCTGGTTGTGGTCTATTGATATTTGCTAAAAAAAAACATTTTTTCTAGAGGTTCCCGTAGCAGCAAACCTGCGTACCCAGCCCCCATATTATTCTTATGGAGATTAATCAAAATGGAATATATCGCTTATTTATGAATGTATATTGATGAAACTAGGTATGTGGCTTCACCTAGTTGAGTTATATTGATATTTGTATAGAAACCAATTGTTTATATTCCTTTTTTCAGCAAACCTATGTACTCATCCCCAATGTTATTCTTATGGAGAATAATTAAAATTGTATATATCGCTTATTTGTGAATATATTTTTATGAAACTTGGTATGCTGCTTTATGTGGTATTAAGTCATATATTATGCGTTGGAAATTCGCTGAGTACGCAGGTTTGCTGTGATGGGGGTATTCTATGAAACTCATAGTATTAACTGACCAAAAAATTATAATTATAAAACGGTAGTTTTGCGCAACTAACTGGTAATTTAACTCCCAAAGGATAAAAAATGTTCAGTAAAAACAAATACAACAAACAGATAAACTATAACTAAATTTTCTTGAAGGTGTCCCTTGCAAAAAAATCTATGGCGCATGTAAGTAGGGATGGGCCGATTCCGATTCTCGATTCCCCGATACCTATGATACCAATGGTATCGAAGAATCGTTGATACTCGATACTTTGTGGCTTTGGGTTTGATAACAATTCTTACATAAAAGGACGTTATTATCATAAATTTATCCGTAATACTCTTACAAAATCAATACAATGTATAAATAAATACAGATTTTCTGTTTTAAATAAAGTAAAAACATTTAATTTTGATTCAAAGGGTTATGTACAATACAATAGTTTCAAGCAATACGGCAAAGTGAATACTTAATAACAAACATTCCTCTGCGATGAAACGATCTGAAGAGAATCGAATGGTCGATCTCGTTTCAGTTTAATATTTATCGGACATTACGGGTTAATAACGTGACAACGCCGTGGGTGCCAGGGCGGCGAGAAAATCGTCTAGGCAGCGCTAGCGTCAATGGCAGTTTAGTAATGCGCGAACGCTGTCTGTACGCAGCACATCGAACTTACCGAAATTCTTTAGTGTTTTATTTGTTTTGCTAGTTTGATTTATGAGCGCTTTTCTCAACGCGAACAATAAATCGTCTGCCAGTAAAAATTAACAATCATAACAAAGTTCTGCATTTCTTATCAGTTGTATTAATTTTATTATTAATTATTAGTGTTGTTTGTCGATGATAAACAGCACTCTGTGGGTTTTGGTTGATATCGTGATTATTATTTTGTATTTATTCATATAAGGTTAAGTTACTATCCTACAACATTAGGACGTTGGCAACTGTTAGTGAGTGTGGATTCTCATTTGTTACTTTCGCCGATTGCTTAAGTTTTTAAATAAAATACTTTTGGCCTAGACTATGTAGTCTTAAAGAAAGAGGGTTCAGATGCTTATTTTTCTGAACAGAAGTTTGATTTACAATTCTAACTTTTAGTTATAGTTTGATGACTTCTTGAACAGTATGTTTTCTTTTTCATAATTTGTTTACCGGTAACATTAATTTTCTTGTAAGGCCTAAGTGGAAACATAAACTAATAAATTTGTCATGTTTTCCTATCAAATTTGTTTGCAGGCTATAAGTTTTGTTTGGTGGGATATATATCTATTGCCAGGTAGGCTACACATTAAAAATCCATTGTTAATTTTATGTGCTGTACTTTTTCTTCCTGTACATAAATCTGCCTTGGAATTGGTCTCGAACACAGAATCAAACCAAATTTAGAATCGGAATCAGAATCGAGGAATTCTGGAATCGGCCCCTCCCTACATTTATGAGAGGGAGATAGAGAGGGACAGGCTCCACCATGCCATCTAAAGTTAAGAGAGGGAAGTGGGGAAATGTTATGCGGGAAGAACTAAGCTAAGGCCTTTTCATACATAACTATTAAGTAGCAAACGTCATTTTTTTATGATATTTACAACCGTTCCTGCAATCTAAATTATTCCATCTCCCTCACACCAATCCTTCTAAAAGACCACTACAATACTTTTAAAAGTTACAAATTAAGATGTAAGGAAATAACCTTCATAACAACTTAAGACAATAATGTTACATACCTTGCCGTCGTCTACCCACTAGTTTTATGAGATAAGCCGTGTTTACACCATGTGAAAAAACACAGTTATATAACAATGTTATACAACTTTTCACTAAGGAATGCAGTTTCTCAAATTCGGCATGTTATACAACAATGTAATATAACACTCTTCAAGGAATGCACTTTCAAGAATTCAAAATATTATACAACTTTGTTATAAAACATTGAAAAAGGGTTTTATAACATTTTTACACGTTTCCCATCCAGTGTCGATAAAGATCAAAAAAGTTATATAACAACGTGTCTTTTTTAGCAATTTTGTGTTCAATCATTGATATTATTAACACAAAATCTTCACTGGAAATTCTACAAAAGTTCCTGAAACCTCCATCTGAACTTAGCTCATATTCTAAACGCAGTGTCCAGTCATCCTGCCTTAAGTCTTGCAGCAAATCACAACCAGTGTACCAAACTCTAGTCCTTAATGATGGTCTTATCCAGAACCAACGAGGTTAATATATCTAGAGGTCTCATCTGGGGTAAAAGGTGAAGCCTACATGCTGACCGCCATTTTCCTAAGTTAACCAATCAAATCCTCTCTTCACAAGTTAAATATTTGTCATCTGACAAACATGAAACATGTGTAGAGAGGATTTGATTGGTTGTCATGTTGGATTCCATGGGAGCAGAGTTGACTGAGGGGTAAAATGGCGGTCGACATTCGAATGGAGGATCATGAAGGCTCCTCTTATTTTACACGAGACATGACCTTTAGATATATTAAACTTGTTGTCAAGTACCAGCATGTGCGTCTCTGTGCACACAGACTACACATGTGGCAGCAGCAAGAGATGTTGATACACACATCTAAACCACAACAGTTATTTCAGACTAAAACATCTGTTCTATATGGACTGTTATGTATTCATGTGTTCTTTGTTGACTTTTACTAAATATAAATAAGTTTTATGTTAAACCTTCATCATTGACTATAATAGTCAATGCCTTCATGCTTTATATGTTTTCTTGATTATATTTGTTCTTTTGTATTTTACCTGTTTTATTACTTGCATAGCTTCCCATATTAGATTATGTGGCCCAGATACATAGTTGCTAATCTCTGTCTTTATTGGGAGTGTAAAATGTTAACTCATTTTGATTGAAGAGTTGCCTTTAGTTGGTTTACTTCACGTACATTTTTTTTACACAAAGAAAAATGAATGCAACTGATAGCTTCAAGGCGCAAGTAGAAAAATTGGAAGGTCAAAAGAACTGGACCAGATGGAAACGGCAGATTAATCTGGTATTGAAACATCATAAAGCATTGGATGTGGTTTCAGGTGAGTTGAAACTTAATGATGGTGGTTCTAACAAAGAAATGTTTGACACAAAGGACTCACTTGCTCAACTAATTTTTATAAGCTCTTTAAATAGTACTAATGAAGAACTCACATCTTCTTGTAAAAGTGCTAAAGCTATCTGTGATAAATTAGTGTCTACCTATGAGCAGAATTCCAGTCAGAGAGTCGATAGACTTCTTGAATCAAGTGAAATTATGGGGTCTGAAAGTATTGTATCTCTAATTGCACGATTGCAGCACAATTTTAATGAACTAAATGTGGAGTTACGAAATCTTTTAAAATCGGAACTTCCTGAATTGATACTGATGGGTCGAATTTTGTTGACTCTACCTCCTCCTTACTTTGAATTTAAAAATGTATGAGAGGGTGTTCCCATTGTAAGTTGATTCATCAATAATCTTACAGAGAGATTAAGGCTAATAGAAATGAGGCTGCCTTCTAAGGAATCCAAGGAAAACAATGCTTTCCTGCCCAAGGGGTTTGGTAAGAAGAAAGGTGTTTGTAAGGATGCTGATCGTCTTAATACAGCTCAGTCAAAAGGTGATCGTACATTTAAATGCTATAAATGCAAAGGAGAAAATCATTATGCGCGAAATTGTCCAAATAAATAAAATAAAACAAGGTGATGTCGGTGAATCATTACGTGAATCAGATGACCATGCTTTTATGGTTAATAGCTACACAAAGTCTGAAATGGATTGTGATGTCTGGATAATGGATACCGAGCTACACAGCACATGACACATTCTAAAGATTTCTTTGTTTCTTTTAAGGCATTCGGTGTTCCTATGTATATCCATGTAGGTAATCGTGATGTGATCAAAGCTTATGGATAGGGTGACATTATCGTTGATATGACAATTAATGGTAAATGTTACACTGATCATTTGAAAGATGTTTGTTATGTGCCTGATGTAAGTCATAATTTGTTTTCTGTCAGCCGGACCTTGGAGGAAGGACACAAATATGCCGACAAATATGGTTGTAAATTTACCAAAGGAAGTTTGACAACTTTGACAGGCAGAAAAATGTCAAATGGAAAATGTCAAATGTTATATGTCTTGGACATGAAATGTCAGATTCCCCAAGTAGCTGCAGATGTTTTCTTGGCATCATCAGTTGATACACTTCAACGATGGCATGAGCGTCTTTGTCATCAGAACAAACGTCATGTGAAGAGCGTTTTAAAACTAATCAGAGCCAGTATTTCTGATGCTGAAGACCTGTGTAAGGGTTGCATATTTGAGAAGAAACATCGTGATCCATTCCATGATTGTATTGACCGAGCTACGACATGTGGAGAATACATACATGCTGATGTTTGTGGACCTTTTAAAAAGAATTTGATTGGTGGATCTCGTTATTTCCTGTGTTTTAAGGATGACTGCACAAAGTTTAGGAGAATGTTCTTCTTAAAACAAAAATCTGAAGTGGTGAACTGTCTGTCTGTATTCTTAGATGAAGCAAAAGCAGCAGGGCATACTGTCAAAGAGTCAAAGAGGAGGTGAAGTCATCAATGTGGAAGTTCGGAAGCTGCTTGAGAAAAATGGTATAAGTATTCGGATGACTATTCCCTACACGCCACAACAAAATGGTGTAGCGGAAAGAGAAAACCGTACACTTGTTGAAGCCGTAAGGTCTTGTTGAGGCAGAATACTTTGCTGCAAGTGAGGGTACGAAAGAAATGGTGTGGTTGAACCGATTGGTCAGTGAGACTACCACATTGTCTACCATCTCGACCCTATTTATATTGACAATAAAAGTATTATCTGCTTGATTCAGAATCCTGAGTTTCATCGACGCAAAAAGCATATAGAAGTTTGTTTCCATTTTGCGCGAGAGAAGCTCTTGAATGGAGATTTTGTTTCGGATTATGTTCCTAGCAGTGAACAGCTGGCCGATATTGTGACCAAAAGCTTACCAGCAGGACCTTTTGCAAATAATCGTCAGTCCATTACAGTGTTGTGTTTGAGGGGAGTGTTGATACACACATCTAAACCACAACAGTTATTCCAAACTATGCTTCACAAGTTTTCTTGATTATATTTCTTCTTTTGTATTTTACCTGTTAGCGAATTTCCCCTATAGGGAAGAAGCTATTACCGTAGGTCTCATGGTAAGACTTATGCCCGAGACCATGATAACTTTTTGTTTTAAGGTCCCCAGATGCCAAAAACACTATTCGTTCAAATTTATATATGTATATATATATATATATATGTGTGTGTGTGTGTGTGTGTGTGTGTGTGTGTGTGTGTGTGTGTGTGTGTGTGTGTGTGTGTGTGTGTGTGTGTGTGTGTGTGTGTGTGTGTCCGTTAACACGATAACTTGAGTAAAAAACGTTCGATTTTGAAGAAATTTGGCTCAAACGTGTAAAATGACATTCATGACTTTAAGTTCGAAAACCAGAAAAATCGGACCATGGGAAGGGGGGTTTACGGGGGTTTTAAATTTTCCAAAAATCAGTTTTTGCATTTTTCACCTAAAAATTTTAAAAAAACTTAATTTTGGTTTTTACCATGTTATAGAGCTTAAAAAAAATAATATATTATTTTGAATTATTATCCTAGGTTAAGTGGTTGCGGAGAAAATCCAAAAAACCTACTCATAAAATCTCCCATGTTAATCTTATGGGAAAAATGTTTTTGCCTTTTCCTCAGTTTATTTTAATGTAAACTTCACATTAGCTTTTACCAATCTGTTCATTTCCAAAAAACAATCATTTTGGTGTTTAAATTGTGATTCTACGCCCAACCGTTGCAGAGATATTCAAAGTGCTAAACACAGTACGTTGTCCAATGTTATCCTTATGGAGAATAAATAAAATGTGATATCTCGAATACTTATGAGTCTATGTTGATGAAATTTGGTATGTGGCTTCACGTAGTACTGGTATATTGATATTTGCACAAAAAATTGATTTTTTGTTGATTATTCCCGTAGCAGCAAACCTGCGTACTCAGCCCCCATGTTACTCTTATGGAGAATAAGTAAGATGTAATGACTCCCTTAATTATGAACATAAATTAATAAAACTTGGTATGTAGTTTCACTTGGTTGAGTTATATTGATAATTATATAAAAACCCATTTTTTGTTCCTTGTTGCAGCAAACCTGCTTTCTCAGCCCCATGTTATTCTTATGGAGAATAACTATAATGTTATAAAGCGCTTATTTATGATTGAATAATGATGGAACTTGGTATGTGGCTTCTCCTAGTTAAATTCTATTTCTATTTGCATAAAAACCAATTGTTTGTGTTCCTTGTTTCAGCAAACCTACGTACTCATTACCAATGTTATTCTTATGTAGAATAATTAAAATTGCTTATATGTGAATATATTTTTATGAAACATGGTATGCGGCTTTATGTGGTATTCAGAATCAGAATCATAAATCTTTATTGCCATTGACCAATACAATGATTGAAATAGGCATTGTCAGGATCTTATATATTAAGACATATATTATGCATTGGAAATTCACGGAGTACGCAGGTTTGCTGCGACGGGGGTATTTTATTACTTGCATAGCTTCCCATATTAAGAGACACTTGCTCTGGCAAATCCCTCTGACAAAATAAGTGATTGTTCTGTACAATGTTATAACACTTTGTTTTATAACCTTATGATAAATTTAGTGCACTTTTATATAATGTTGTATTAAATATATTGTTAAACAACAATGTTGTAAAAACATTTAATTTTTATAGCAATGTTATACGATGTAACATTGATACAAAGTGTAAATGCGCCTATAACTAGTTCAGAGACTCGTGCTGGACAGTCAATCCCATTATCAAATATTTCTTGTCGAAATAAATTAGAACACTGTGTCGTTATCTAGTCGTTTAAAACTTATACATTTTTCAATACATAAACTAGAGATGTGCGAGTACTCGAAATTTCGAGTTCGAGCCGAGTTCGGCTCTGAAACTCGAAGATTTCGAGCGAGTTTCCTCCCGCCGTTTACCCGCGCTACCACGGGTCGTCCGCGGCCGCGCATCGTCTGTAAATTCAAATTGAGTGTCAACGCATTTGAGGTGTAAAGAGTTAGTTGTGATGTGAATTTTAGTGTTTTATTAATAAATAAGTCTGTTGTGGCTTATAAATTTGTGTTAGCCTACTCTTTACACCAAAAAGGAAGATTTACCAGGACCTTCAGATTGAGTTGTATGAACACTGCCTGTATAGTCATAGTCCATTTTTAGGTTAACCTAACTTTGTAAAAAAAATTAAAATATCAAAAACAAATCTGTAATGAAATCTAATAGGTAAGTATAAGAAGTTTGTGCTTGTTTTTTGTTCATAGTAATTGAAACTGAGTCAAAAGAGACTCAACAAAATTCCATCCATTAATTTTAGGCTCAACTATTGTCCTTTGGCATTGAGCTGATTTTAAAGACAAGTGATTTGTTTAAGCTTTGTTTAAGTTTCATTAATGATTTGTTTTAAATCATTCTTAATATTTTGAAACTCTATTTAAGACATGGCTTCAATTTTATCAATTGATTTGCCGGGCACTTTCAAACATAGTATCTTCATGTTTTTATTAACATATTGTTCTTATTAGGACTATTAGTGTTAAAATTAATGCTAAGATATGTTAGTAAATATATTTTGTGTGGTAAGTAGGTAGGTTAATGCTTTACCATGTAATAGGCCTTTTAAATATTAACATAAAGTTTATTTTAACTTTTAGGCCTAAATGTAATTTTATTTCCTCCGTTCATAGAAAGATGTAGCTTAGGCCTGAACATAATATACAATAAAACGTAGGATAAATAAAAAATAGGAAATAAAATAAAAAACTTACATAATTTTTAATGAAACTGTTAATTAATACCATATAGGTTATAAAAACCTTAATACCAAAATATTAAAAGTATTTGACCTTCATGGCAAAATGTTAGGCAATAACTTTGGTATGATTTATTTTCAGATAAATGTACTTATCTTTTTCTAATGAAGCAGGAATCCATTTATTTGACTTACTATTGTTATTTTTCAGGGCATAGTGACTAGAAAAGTATATTTTAATAACAACTAGGGGTGTGCGAGTACTCGAAACTTTGAGTTTTCGGCCGAGTATTTTAATACTCGAACTCGACTCGAAACTTTGAAAACTACTTGAAAATTCGAGCGAGTATTTCACGCCGATTTTCGGACGATCGCTAACGATCGCGATCGGCCAAAACGCAAAGTAACGGCATTAAATGACAACCGCGAACGATTGAGACCGGCCAAAACGCGTAGTAACGGCCGCAAAAGGAGATTGCATCACGTAAAATCGGCCGAAAATGACGACCGTGAACGATTGCGACCGGCCAAAACGCATAGTAACGGCTGCAAAAGGTGATCGCATTGCGTAAAATAGGCCGAAAATGACGACCGGAGCGCGTCATTTCGGCCGTAACTAACGATTTCGTTATTTAATATTGATTGTAAGCGATGTCTGGACCGGGTGAAATTGGCCAAATGACAACCGGGCCCTGTTTCATCGTCTGGAAATGAATGTCACACCGTGTTTTGTTTGTCAATACGTTTGTCAGTTTGATTGTACTGGCCAAAACTTTGCATTGCTACTCATGTTTAGTTAGAAACCATGTTAAGATTATCAAATCTAGGATGGTATCCAAATCCCATTACACTATTTTAAACTACCAACTGATGGCAACTACTCGCTAGAAAATACTCGAAACTCGAAAATAATTGGCACTACTCGACTCGACTCGATTTAAAAAATCACTACTCGCACACCCCTAATAACAACATTTATAAATGGAACCCTATACACTGTTAGCGAATTTCCCCTATAGGGAAGAAGCTATTACCGTAGGTCTCATGGTAAGACTTAAGCCCGAGACCATGATAACTTTTCATTTTGAGGTCCCCAGATGCCAAAAACACCATTCGTTCGAATTTATATATATGTATATATATATCTATATATATATATATATATATGTGTCCGTTAACACGATAACTTGAGTAAAAAACTTCCGATTTTGATGAAATTTGGCTCAAATGTGTAAAATGACATTCATGACTTTAAGTTCGAAAACCAGAAAAATCGGACCATGGGAAGGGGGGTTTATGGGGGTTTTAAATTTTCCAAAAATCAGTTTTTTGCATTTTTCACCCTAAAATTTTTAAAAAACTTAATTTTTGTTTTGATCATGTTATAGAGCTTAAAAAAACAAATAATTTAGTATTTTGAATTATTAACCTAGGTTAAGTGGTTGCGGAGAAAATCCAAAAAAACCTGCTCATAAAATCTCCCATGTTAATCTTATGGGAAAAAGGTTTTTGGCTTTTCCTCAGTTTATTTTAATGTAAACTTCACATTTGCTTTTACCAATATGTTCAGTTCCACAAAACAATCATTTTGGTGTTTAAATTGTGATTCTACGCCCAACCGTTGCAGAGATATTCAAAGTGCTAAACACAGTACGTTGTCCAATGTTATCCTTATGGAGAATAAATAAAATTTGATATCTCGATTATTTATTAATTTATGTTGATGAAACTTGGTATGTGGCTTCAAGTAGTACTGGTATATTGATATTTGCACAAAAAATTGATTTTTTGTTGATTATTCCCGTAGCAGCAAACCTCCGTACTCAGCCCCCATGTTATTCTTATGGAGAATAAGTAAAATGTACTGACTCCCTTAATTAGGAACATAAATTTATAAAACTTGGTATGTAGCTTCAACTGGTTGAGTTATATTAATAATTATATAAAAACCCATTTTTCTGTTCCTTGTTGCAGCAAACCTGCTTTCTCAGCCCCCATGTTATTCTTATGGAGAATAACTAGAATGTCATATATCGCTTATTTATGATTGAATATCGATGAAACTTAGTATGTGGCTTCGCCTAGTTAAATTCTATTTATATTTGCATAAAAACCAATTGTTTCTGTTCCTTGTTTCAGCAAACCTACATACTCATTACCAATGTTATTCTTATGGAGAATAATTAAAATCGCTTATATGTGAATATATTTTTATGAAACTTGGTTTGCGGCTTTATGTGGAATTCAGACAAATATTATGCATTGGAAATTCGCTGAGTCCGCAGGTTTGCTGCGACGGGGGTATTTTGATCTAATTTAACTCGACCTATGTGTTTTTTATTTGTATACTCGACTCGAACTCGAGATTCGAATCTTTTGCCATTTACTCGACTCGAACTCGACTCGACTTAAAAAACCTGGTACTTTGGTATTATACGGATGCCACTATTTTTGGAGGTTAAATTTTTACCGGATACAAAGGATAACTACATAATTCGAAAAAACGTACTTTTATTGACTTACTGTACAAATTTTACATCATTCTGATGAGCGGTCTTTGTGTTGTGCCTCCCAAAAGACAGCGATGTCCACTAGGATCGTGTTAAATGCATCGCCGCGGCTAGCAGCCACACCCGATCGCCACATGTACTCCGCCAAATATACAGCGCGCTGCGGCAGTTATGTTAGGATGGGTTATCATAAAAATACGTACGGTTTCCTCTTCATTTCGAGGTAAATCCCACACCAAAAGAACGTCACTCATTATGAAAACAAATGTAACGTAGCACGGCAATAAATCACTCATGACACTGACCCAGATACAGGCAGTGACAGGTGATGCGCGCGCTCCGGTCAACGACCCGACCATGGCCTATTTGGAGGGGGTTTGGCGGCCTGAAGTGTGACTCATCAGGTATCATTCGATTCGTAATGAAACAAGGAAAGTCCTACAATCATTTTTATGATCACCCATCCTAACATAACTGCCGCAGCGCGCTGTATAAGGGTGGCATCCGTATAATACCAAAGTACCAAAAACCTGTACTCGCACATCTCTAACATAAACACAAACATATACTTGACGCTTAAAAACAGTAAATACATTTTAAAATGTACAAATTTATTTCATCAAGTGTGGCTGACCAAGGACAATAGTAGACTCAGTATTCTCATATAACTACTTGACTGGCAATGGCAAGGCACGTAACCTATTCCTTTAAGCTGTATGCCAATTCAGGAGGCAAATAACATAAATAAATTCATAACAATGCAAATATGGGGTTATCAATATATAGATGACAATAATAATAAAAGTAAACAGTTGTTAAAATTGGAGGTTAGAAAGAATTCTTGATCCAATAAAAAATAAGCAAGGGCTATTGTTTCCTCTCTGAGTAATGCTGCAGCCCCAAAAACTTCCCGACCAACACTTTCCAGGCTGATCTCTATTAACACCAACCTGGAGAAGCTTTCATCTCCTTGGTGCTTTTGTACGCGGCCGACAACCGAGCGATGTTCTTCTTGTAGACTTCCTCGTGTTTGACGATCCTCCGCGGGTAGTCCGTGCCAACGACGCAACCCGCCTGCTTCTGGACCGACGACGGAGCTTCCCACGGCTCGTAGATGTACTCCGGCGGAAACTTCTTCACTTCTGGCACATACTTCCTAGAATAAAAAAATACAGTTAAGATCTCTTGGAATATAGGACATGAGTACTGTCGGGCAATGAGGAGAAAGGAATCCCCACCCCCGCTTTCTCACCCCGGCCTCATTGCTGAAAATATTGTGACTAAAAACATAGCAAAGCTTCCGGCAGGGTTTTTATATTTATAGAAATCTTATTCCGGTGCAATTTTTTTTGTTATTTTTTGTTGAGTTTCATCCCCATGTGTGTCATTTTAAGTTTAAAATATTAGTATGAGTGTGATTTTGTTTAAATGTGAAACTACTACATGGCGTACAGTTTAGCCGATGTTATAGTTAGTTGGCTAGTAACCGCCCGACCGATTCCTTTGTTCTCATTGCCGGACAGTAGTTCTAAGTGCAAGATATGAGAAGTCACTAGAGTTCTCAAGCAGTCCTTATCTTAATACGTACCAAGACACCTAAAGTTAGAGCAGCGGTGTGTCAACCACAATATAAAACTAGGAATTTACTATCGCTATGGCGAATTTCCTCTATAGGAAAAAAGCCATTACCGTAATCAGCACAGTGAGACTTAGGCCTGGGACGGTGAAATATTTTCTTTTTGAGGTCCCCAGATGCCAAAAAGACTATTCGTTCACAACTGTATATACTGTGTCCGTGGGTGTAGTAAATTTTGTAAAAATGGTCTGATTTTGATAAAATATGGTCCAAACTTGTAAAGCATCAATTGTGACTCTAACCCTTTCCACTCTCATTTTTAGTGAATTTCCTTTGGAAAGTGAACTATTAGCATGACCCGCACGGTGAAACTTAAGCATGGGACCACCATAGAAGTTCCTAACATGACCCCCTGAACACGTTTTGGGGGTCGTTCAAAATTTTATATATATAGACATATATATATATATATATATATATATATATATATATATATATATATATATATATATATATGTGTGTGTGTGTGTGTGTGTGTGTGTGTGTGTTTGCACTCTGTAGGTCACATTGATTGTCCGGTTTACTTTAAATTTGGTAGGGACGTTCCTTTCTGTAATCAGTTGGACAAGTTTGTTGGGCAAAACAATCGGAAAACTCTAATCCCCTTTTTTGGGGATTAATCTTTCAAATTTCAAGTTTTTGGGCCCAAAAAGGGTCATAAAAGCCCCAGATGTAACATCAATGCATGTAAAAAGATGGGAATTAGAGAGACGAAAGATTTAAGCCCTCTCTCGTCATTCTAGCATAAATATTTACCGAGTTATTAAAGAAAATGTGTATCGACTAAACACAGTAGGTTGTCTTATGGGGGTTTTACACTAAAAAAGCCTGTTATTCCTTTGTTAGAGTACTTTTATCATCCCCAGCAACCTCACGCCTACTTTCAAGCCCGTCTGGACCTTCTACTAACCTTATAATGCGCAAAATTGTATTCCCAGCTTTGCAAGTAAATGAAACCAGGAGTATCAGAACAGCCAAAAATCAATGTTTTTAGAATTCAATAAAAATTGGACAAATGTATGTTTTTACACTGATTTTGAGTTTTAAAAGTTGTTATGTGGAAATTCACTTACCTCACGTCAGCGTGCTGCGTGCGAACTCGTTTTACTTGCCTATTCCTATCCAGCTGCATTTAAAATCACAGCTGGTCACTTAATTATTTTTTTTTAAATTTTTTGTTTGTTAAAAATGCTGACTTTTGTGTGTTTATTTTGATACAGTTGATCAGGACCAAAAAATAAAACTAAAAAAACGCATGTGCGGGTCAGGCCCGGCATGCGACAACATAGCAAAATGCGGTGGCCGGGGCTGCCCTGGTTTTCGAGTGGAAAGGGTTAAGTTCAAAAACCAGAAAGATCGCTCCATCTGAAGGGGTATATTGGTAGAGTTTTGTACATCCTGTAACAACAGTACACAATAAATTTTGTATTATTGTTCTCTTAATCCAGGGAAACTTGAGCCAGGGCAACTTGAGCACAACGGAATGATTTGATAGATTCAATCAATCAATCAATCAAAATAACTTTATTCCAAAAATGCACATAATAGTACAGAATGGCGTCAACAATATACAGTAATACAGTACCTATAAACAACTACCCAACTAACCAAAACATAATTTTTACCTCAAAACTAACTTACAAACTCATTCCATTTGATCAATGTTCTAAAGATAAGTAAAAAATTCTTCTGTCTTATACAGTGGTCTATTGATAAGAAATGTTTTCAGATGTTTTTTAAATAAATTAAAGCCAGCAATATTTTTAATACCTGAGGGTAATTTGTTAAAAAATTGAACTCCATTATAAGAGGGTATTTTCTTGTACATTGACAAATTATGCCTATTGTAAGCCAGCTGATTACCTTTCCTGGTTGAATAGTTATGAAAAGAATTCAATGTTGGCATTGTTCCTAATTTTGATTTAACATGAAGAATTAATTGAAAAATATATAAACTGTGCACAGTCATAATTCCTGTTTCTTTAAAGTGTTCTTTAACAGATTCTTTTGGTTTTAATTTTAACATGATACAAAGTGCTTTTTTCTGTAATATCAATATACTATTCAAATTATTAACTGATGCACTCCCATATAGGCATAACCCAAAAGAAATATGCGATTCAATCAGTGCATGGTAAATTACTTTTAAAGTTTTGAAACTGCTAAATTTATACATTTGCCTCAACACATACAGGCCTGAAGATACCTTTTTACAAACAGAATTAACATGGCAATCCCAATTAAATCTATCATCAATATTCAGTCCAAGAAACTTTACTGTTTTAACTTCACTTAATAAAATTTCATTCATGAAAATATTTGTGTTAGCTGAGCTTTGCCTTGAAAGTGAGAAATTAATAGTTTTTGTTTTTTCCGGATTTGGTAACAAATTCATATCATGTAAATGTTGAATGACACTAGAAAGATGAACAAAAGATGAAATTTCCATATCAGCATTTGATTTACCAGATATTTTTATGTTTATATCATCAGCAAAGAGACAAACAGTGTTAGGCTGTTCTATTATTGATGGGAAACCATTCAAATATATTAAAAACAATAGAGGTCCCAAAATAGATCCTTGAGGGACACCGTAATTTATAATATTCGTTGAAGAATTAAAGGTAAAACTATTTATGTGCTCAATTGCAACATACTGCTGCCTTCCAACAAGGTATGATTCAAACCAGCGCCAAGCTCTCCCTTGGACACCAATACAATGTAGTTTTTTAAGCATTAAATCATAAGAGACACTATCAAATGCTTTAGTTAAATCTAGGAAAATTCCAACTACTTTTTCTTTTGCATCGATTGATCTAATGACAGACTCACAGAAATCCACCCCTGCATCCGTTACAGATTTACCCGCTCTAAAACCAAATTGTTGTTTATCTAATAAATTATTTTCGTTTAAGAAGTTACACAGTTGTATATGCATTGCCCTCTCAAAAATTTTGGAAAAAGAAGATAATAAAGATATTGGTCTATAATTACATTTTTCTCTTGGGTCACCTTTCTTGAAACAAGGTTTAATTTTAGATATCTTCAGTTTTCCAGGAAATATACCAGATATGAAAGAGGAATTAATGACATGCAGTAATGGTAATAATAAATATATACGTGCCTGCTTAATTATTGGCATTGGTATTTCATCCCAACCTGTTGAAAATTTATTGTCAAATGAAGTTAAAATTTGATCTAATTGTTCGTAAGTAAGAGAAGAAAGATTAAATTTTGGAAAAACTTTTTGGGATGTTGATAAAACAGGTTTTGAATTAGGAGAGAATTTTTTTAATTAGGAGATTATCTTTTACAGCTGCCATGTAAACCCATGAATGAGAATTAAGATCTTATATTAAAGAGGAAGACCTGAAAAATACCAGAATCATCAAATAAAAAGTGACAATATCAGTAATCTTTGGATAAAATAATCTACCGACAAAACAGACCTGATATAATCTCCAAGTTTATCGGTCTTTTTTCCAAACACGACCGGGCTGTAGACTCGGTGGAACTGGTGGAAGAACGCGGAGGCCGAGAGCCACAACCAGTTGCCAGCGTTGAGCGACCAATCCTGGTCCAGCAGCAGCTCCTCGAACACCTACAACAGATAGACTGGAACTGGTGAAAGAACTCGGAGGCCGAGAGCCACAACTAGTTTCCAGCGTTAAGCGACCAATCCTGGTCCAGCATCAGCTCCTCGGCAACAGGCAGACTGGAACTGGTGGAAGAACACGGAGGCCGAGAGCCACTAGTTGCCGGTGTTGAGCGACCAATCCTGGTCCAGCAGCAGCTCCTCGGCAACAGGCAGACTGGAACTGGTGGAAGAACACGGAGGCCGAGAGCCACTAGTTGCCGGTGTTGAGCGACCAATCCTGGTCCAGCAGCAGCTCCTCGAACACCTGCAACAGACAGACTGGAACTGGTGGAAGAACACACAGGCCGAGAGCCACAACCAGTTGCCGGCGTTGAGCGACCAATCCTGGTCCAGCAGCAGCTTCTCGAACACCTACAACAGGTAGACTGGAACTGGTGAAAGAACTCGGAGGCCGAGAGCCACAACTCGTTTCCAGCGTTGAGCGACCAATCCTGGTCCAGCATCAGCTCCTCAGCAACAGGCAGACTGGAACTGGTGGAAGAACACAGAGGCCGAGAGCCACAACCAATTGCCTGCGTTGAGCGACCAATCCTGGTCCAGCAGCAGCTCCTTGAACACCTACAACAGACAGACTGAAACTGGTGGAAGAACGCAGAGGCCGAGAGCCACAACCAGTTGCTGACGTTGAGCGGCCAATCCTGGTCCAGCAGCAGCTCCTTGTATACCTGCAATAGAAACGCTTGAGGCTCTCCACGGCTCTCTTACTGGTCTAAGACATTGCTGTAACAGTATTGGTATTTTGGCTATCCAATGTGACCAACTTCCCTTCATTGGTTCCTCCTTGCCTCTTCTGGGGGCTTGACACCCAGTTGAGCCTGGATACTCAGTCAAGTCCGAGTCTTTGGAGGGAGTAGTGGATCTTCCTTGCAGCCTGGGAGGAAGGGCCCTTACGCGAGGGCCTTTGGTTTGCCCTTGATAGGAGACGATCCGTCCTGGGGCCCCCCGACCTCTGAGAGGTTGGAGCCTCTGTGCGATGGCGGTCCCTGTCTGGTGAACTTGGGAGGTATCGGGTTAGAGGGCGAATCGTCCTGGGGTGTTCTATCACCCATAGAGCCCGGGAGCTAGGTACGGTTCTCCCTCCCTTTCTGGAGCAAGGCAGAGTGACCCCGATCTAACTTTCTCATCCCTGGAAATCCCCTCTTTCTGGTGGTTGTATAATATCCCAAAAAAAGGGGAGGCATACTGAGCCGGCTCTGCCGGTGCCTCCTAATCCTCCCAAACAAACAAATCAAGACAAGCTTGAACCTAGCAAAGAGAACAGGCAGGTACAGGAAGACTTCGGTTTGTCCATAAAATACTGAACTCAAATCACAATTTGTATACTTTATTTATTGTCTTAGTCTTCTATATTTAATTGAATTAATAATCAAGTATATATTAAGTATTTGTTAAATAATTTAGTTGTTCTTTTGAAGTCTTGAATTAATTGGAATTTGTTGTTTAAATACATTCCAAAACTAAATTTGGCTTTTGAATTGCAAGGTCCTTTTCATTTTCAATATTTTTAAGAGATTATTGCGGATATTTTCCATCACTGATTAGTAAAAACAAGTTTCACAACGTTTCGGGATCAAGAATCTGATCCCGTCTTCAAGTGAGAAAAAAATACTTACAACATAACAAAATTACACAAAATATTAAAGGCACACTCCAGACAAGGCTAGAAAAAACACAAAAAGCTAAAACAGAGAACTGGAAAAGCAGTCAAAATAAAGCAAATGGAAAACAGAGAACAAAAGCGATGGAAAGTTCCCAGCCGTGTCGGTATGTCTGTTTGTGACTTATTTGTTTAACTGATGACTCTCTTGGGCCTTACTACGATTTAACATAATGTATGAATTTTTAGGAGTGTTACATGTTTCCCTATTTACTGAGGATTTATGTTCCCTAGATTTCAATTCTTTGTTAGTTAAGAATAGGCAACCATAATGGCTTTATTTCAACTGAGGATTGGCTGATGGGTTGGTCTGGTAGTTTTATATATGAAGCTTCAATTAATTTTCTTTTGAAAAAAATGAGGTACTATTTTTGCTTCTTCAAAGTTCATGTGGTGATTTTCAGACCAGCAATGTTGAGCAATTTCGGATTTTTCTACTAAACCCTTTCTCGTGTTTTCCTTATGTTCTTTGATTCTAGTGTTAACTGGTCGTTTTGTCTCGCCGTAATAGGGCCTAGAACAACTACTACAGTATTCTGTAAACACAGTTTTTAGAGTCCTGAGTGCCATTTTTTTGTTTTGTTTTTATGAAACTTTGCCTAAGTGTATTCTGTGTCTTAAACGCGGTTATTATTTTAAATTTCTCTTCTGATTATTTCCGATAATCCCGGCACATAAGAGATCGACATGGGAATGAATTTTTCTGTGCTGTTTTTTTTGTTTAGCTCCATGATTTTTGCACTTTCTTATGACGGATTGAGGGTATCCATTGCTAGCCAAATCTTGTTCTACTTTTTTATTTCCTCTTTCAGCCCATCCTGGTTCGAGCAAATGCTCTTTGCTCTGTCAAACAAGGAGTACGCGACCCCTTCTTTGACATAAGTTTGATGGTTTGAATCAAAATTTAAGTACTGCCCTGTGTGTGTCTTTTTCTGAAAACAGTTGTCCTAAGTACATTCCTATATTTTTCTATGCACACATCCAAAAAAGGTAGTTTGTTTTGGACTTCTTCTTCCATTGTTAGGCGGATGGAAGGAGAAATACTATTTAAGTGCCCTAAAAACGCTTTTAATTTATCATCTCTAAGCGAGAAGACCACGAAGGTGTCATCAACATACAGACACCAAATATACCTCCACCAAATCTTCGGTTTGAGCTGAGCTAGAGACCTTTGCTCGCCTTTTGCTCGAACTCCTCCATGAAGGTATTAGCAAAGGTAGGCGACAACGGGGACCCCATGGCCATACCCTCACCTTGACAGAATAAATTACTCTTTTGATAGTCTCATCTTTCCCAAGGATACACTGCCTTGGTATCCTCTTTTGTAAGATTTGGCTTTGGGGTGGGAATTTTATTCAGCTCAAGGCTGGCCTCGCACCAGAACTGATTCCCCTGAATATCAGGAAGCTGAGAAACAGTTGACTCAATCCCCGCGACAACGTCCAGCGCCCTTACTGATTTAGGCACAACAAAAAAATTCAGCCCTTTAGTCAAAACAGAAATTTCACTGGAATTTAGATTTGTTGAAGAAAGATTCATGACATGATTATTTGCATCATTTATCTGTTTATTTTGAGATGTGTTAGTCTAATTGGATGAATGTAGTGAATCCTTATACTCAGTTTGGAATTCGGAGTAGTGTGACACTACCTACATTTTAACGGTTTGATGGATTGTCATGAAATTTTTAGGGTGTTTTGATGGCTTAATGCTTTAAATAAACTATAATTGACAAATTATTATTACATTTTAATAATTGTTAGGTTTTTCATTGAACATTATTTCAGTACATATTTTGAGCTTTGTGGTACCGTGTTGTTGGAGAACTGTCAAAATACATCAGCTCAGCTGCTGTCATTTTGTTTTGTTCACAATCGCTGTTTGATGTTTATGTTTAGGTTAGAGGTTACGTTACGAACAGTTTATTTATTTAATTTGTTCTAAATTCGAAACGTGTCGTTCTTTTGAGTTCAATAATAATAATAATTTCATTAATGTTATAGCAATACTAAAATGTAAACCTTCTGTAAGTTAAGGATGTTACCTTGCGACTTCCATACACATAACTTATGTGAAGCACTGTGGTTCAAGTTGGATACGATGAAAAGTGCCATCGCGAGAATGCCAACATTATTCAGCACTACTAAAAAACTTGGTGGTTTTGTATCTGTGTTCTTTTGCAGGTAGTTTGTGTTTGAATAATACTCAGGTTTTGTATATTAGCCTATAGTTGTAGCCATAACATGGATGATTATAACACAAGGTGTGACTAAAACCTAACTTTTTATGTTATTAATAAACTTACAACATTTGAATTGTCATAACAGACAGTATCCTTTGACTAAGTATTTACCTTTCATATAGGATAATTTAGGTAGGCCAATGCTATTGTTGTTTCTCAACCGTCCCAAGTTGGTCAATCATCATATTTTAATTTTAGCTTTGCTGTAAATTTATTCTAACCAAAAGTAGGTCTTGGTAGTCTATACAGGGGAATGTTATGATAGGCCTAGCTTATATTTACATTTGTGAGTTACTAAATGTCACCAATATCCAATTGATTTTTGTGATAAACTTAAGTTTGCCGAGGCAAATTGTACTTGGAATGGCTAAACATACTAAAATCAACCCACCACAACAAACTGTCTTATAAACATTACCCAACCCAAGGTAGTTAACGTACTAATAAACAACCATGTAAATCTCACCAATCAATCATGCCTGTAGGTAAATATACTTGCTGATTTCAAATAAATAAACTAACAGATAAGTTAAGTGAATGTACATGATGTAAAAAAAACCTTAAACTCAAATACAGACCTCACAATAAAAAATACCCCCCGTCGCAGCAAACCTGCGTACTCAGCGAATTTCCAATGCATTGATATGTTTCTCACTAGTACATAAAGCCACTCACCAATTTTGACAAAAATACATTCATAAATAAGTTATTTATTACATTTTATTTATTCCCCATAAGAATAACATTAGGACTGAGTACGCAGGTTTGCTGCAACGAGGAAGATAAGAAATGATTTTTTATGCAATTATCAATATAACTGAACCAGGTGAAGCTACTTACCATGTTTTATTAATTTATGTTCATAATTAAGGGAGATATAAAACTTTACTTATTCTCCATAAGAATAACATTAGGGCTGAGTATGCAGGTTAGCTGCTACGGGGACAATCAACAAAACATTTATTTTTTGTGCAATTATCAATATACCAGTACAACATGAAGCCACATACCAAATTTCATCAATATACATTAATAAATAATCAAGATATCCAATTTTATTTATTCTCCATAAGGATAACATTGGACAACGTACTGTGTTTAGCACTTTGAATATCTCTGCAACGGTTTGACGTAGAATCACAATTTAAACACCAAAATGATTGTTTTGTGGAGCTGAAGTGATTGGTAAAAGAAAATGTGAAGTTTAAAGTAAAATTAACTGAGGAAAAGCCAAAAACCTTTTTCCCATAAGATTAACATGGGAGATTTTATGAGCATGTTTTTTGGATTTTCTCCGCAACCACTTAACCTAGGTTAATAATTCAAAATACCATATTATTTGTTTTTTTAAGCTCTATAACATGGTCTAAACCAAAAATAAGTGTTTTAAAAATTTTAGGGTAAAAAATGCAAAAAACTGATTTTTGGAAAATTTAAAACCCCCATAAACCCCCCTTCCCATGGTCCGATTTTTCTGGTTTTCGAACTTAAAGTCATAAATGTCAGTTTACACATTTGAGCCAAATTTCATCGAAATCGGAAGTTTTTTACTCAAGTTATCGCATTCACGGACACATATATAGATATATATATATATATATATAGATATATATATATATATATATATATAGATATATATATACATATATATAAATTTGAACGAATAGTGTTTTGGACATCTGGGGACATCAAAACAAAAAGTTATCATGGTCTCGGGCTTAAGTCTTACCATGAGACCTACGGTAATAGCTTCTTCCCTATAGGGGAAATTCGCTAACAGCAGTAGAACTTTTTATGTCAATACATTTTGTATCGCCACATTACAATATCGCTTAACTGGACTGATTTGAGGTTTATAGTATCTAAAGGCCTATATGCTGATGACTGATGACATTTTTAACATGGGTACCAGTACACCACTTGAGAGGAATAAGGAGTAGTGATGTGCAATATAAGGTCACATTTCGTGATATGGCTGAAGTAGTATCGCGTCACTGTTGAGACGTTGTGTATCATTAGAAGGGTATTTCTTGTATTGTATTGTCTTTTTCATATTGTGTCATTTGAGTTTCACTGATTTCCTCTGATAAACAAATTAAAAGTCCCCAAATTTGGAGCAGCAACGTTAGACTAGCTATAGTTTCCATTCTAAAAACCCTGTTGCCACAAGGGCAAAAAAGTAAGCCTAATTTCCCAACACAATGTAAGTCTGCTCTGGGGCACACGTTTGGCGCAATGAACTGTTGCCTACAGTACTGAAGCACGTTTTTTTTTAGAATGGAAACTACAGCCATGATATCACTTCCGCTCCAAATTCAGGGACTTTAAGTCACTTATAACAAGAAATCAGTAAACTTCAAATTACACAATATGTCAAAGACGATACAGTATGAATGATACACGTCTTGCAATGTGATAACTATATTAAAAGAATAAACCAATCGCTTACGAACCGGTATATTAAATCCAATAAAAGTATTCAGGATATTTCATTGAACCTGCTTTATTAATAGTTGCATTTTGCTGAAAACACATAAACTTGAAAATTAATACAGTAGAGTCCCGCAAACTCGGCACTCGATAACCCGGCAGTCCGGATAACTCGGCCACCATCTGGCTCAGAAAATAGTGTTGGCTGGAACGCGGAGCGAGTAAGGCACGCTACGGAAAATCCCCGCGCACGCAGACCTGTACAAGGTCACTGTCCGCGACCCACTCCACTACGTGATTGGTCCACCGAAACACCAGGAATGCACCCCCACCCTGCTCTAATCCCCCACTCCGCTTAGCTACCACCTGATGTCATCGACCATTCCGTGCTCAGTCGATCAGTAACAGTGGTGGCGACGTGTGTATTTTGTTCAGTAGTGTACGAGATTATTAACGCAGGTTATTGCATATGTTTTAGTTTATTTCATTTTATTTTTGTTAATTTAAGTTTGATAAAATGGCGACTTCAGTGAAGAGAAAACAAGTTAATTTATCTATGGAACAAAAACTAAGTGCTTTAAAAAGACTGGACAGAGGAGAAAGTGTAAATAAAATCGCATTGGATTTTGGAGTTGGAAGAAGTACGATTGGTGATTGGAAAAAGAAGCGGGCTTAAATTGAGTCTTGGTGTTTGAAGAAAATGTGCACTGAGTCATTGAAAGAAAGGAAAAACATGAAGGAAAGCGAATTTCACGAGGTTAGTGAAGCTCTATATTTATGGTTTCGACAGCAAAGAGAAAAAGGGACACCGATATCAGGACCCATACTGCAGGAAAAAGCTCTTCAATTGTATGAAAAGCTAAAGAAAGAAGGTGAGACAACATTCGTAGCTAGCATCGGTTGGCTTGATCGATGGAAGAAGCGGTATGGGGTAAGGCAACTAACAATATGTGGCGAAAAACTTTCTGGTAACGATGAAAGTGTTCTGACATTTAAGGAAAACTTTCAAAAGTTTATTGAAAGTGAAGGACTGTCTGGTGAGCAAATTTACAATTGTGACGAGACAGGACTAAATTTTCGTATGTTACCCGAAAAGAGCTTGGCTTCAAAACATGAGAAATCTGCTCCAGGGTACAAAAGAAGCAAAGAAAGGGTCACAGTCATGGCCTGTAGCAACGCAACTGGTGAGCATAAGCTAAAGCTTTGTTTAATTGGGAAAGCTAAAAAGCCACGTGCTTTCAAGAATATAAAAAACATGAATGAGCTTCCAGTTTGGTATACAAACCAATCTAATGCCTGGATGGAAGGAGCAATTTTCAAAAATTGGTTTTACAAACAGTTTGTTCCATCTGTAGAAACGTTTTTAAAATCAAAGAATCTGGAAAGGAAAGCCATTTTGATTCTGGACAACGCTTCCTCACACCCTGATGCTGAAGAGTTAATTGATGGCGATATAAAAACGATGTTTTTACCGCCAAATGTGACTGCACTATGTCAGTCTATGGACTAAGGTGTCCTAGCCGCAATGAAAAAAAGATATCGGCGAAAACTTCTTTCAACACTAGTGACGGCGATTGACAAAGGCCAAGAACTAGTGAATAGGCTGAAAAAGGTTGATTTGCTGGATGTTATTGGATGGGTTGCTGAGTCATGGGATGAGTTGGAGCCAATAACATTAGTGCGATCCTGGAAAAAACTTCTGGATCATTCAGGAAATTCGTTAACTGATTTCCCAAAGGAGGAAGATTCTGCTATAGTTGATTTATTAAATAGGATTCCCGGCTGTGAAAACTCCAGTGATGGTGATGTACAGGAATGGATGGACCAAGATGCCACGGAGAATGCTCTTTCAGATGACGAAATTGTCACCATGGTGAAAGAAAAGGAACAGCCTGAAGAAAACGAATCAGAAGACGACGAAGACCCAAATAACACTGAGGAAGAACAAAAAATGAGCCACAGTGAAGGATTAAAAGCTGTTGATGGGGCCTTACGATATTTTGAGCAGCAAGGAGCTTCACCAATGGACATATTGTGTCTTCGCCGACTTCGAGATGTAGCAGCAAAACGCAGAGTTCAGTGTGAGAAACAAATGAGCATTAAAAACTTTTTCCACAGAAATTGAATTAAGTTTTTATTTGAACTGTACAGTACTGAGTTTTCCTGGTACAGTACTGTAAATATTGTACGTGTTTTTATCTTTTACATATAGAAAGAAGTACGTAATGTTTTACTGTACAATATGTGTATACAGCATAAATATTTTTTATTTCCTAAAGTACCAAGGATTTGTTTTACTACATCTGATGACTTAATACTGATTTGTAATATAAATATAAATAAAAAAGGGTGTTAAAAAGCTTAAAAATTGTGTTGTTCTTATTTTTAACCATAGTTCCCGATAACCCGGCATTTCACAAACTCGGCACCCTTCCAGTCCACATTACGCCGAGTTTGCGGGACTCTACTGTAATGATATAACTATGTTTAGTTAATGGGTATTCAAAATTTATTTGTATGCCATCTTCATACTTTGGCCGAGTCTAGGCGAGCAAAGATGAACGCGAGTCAGTGGATGTGTAACTTAGTCCACCTCCGCTCATGTTCTTCCAATTGATTATTTACAATGTTAAATTACAATGCGAGTCGCTCACCTAATACATTTGGCTAGAGTGTGAAGTGTATTACTACTGAACTTGATACTATTTATTATTAAATGTGTGTGCGAACATTAATTATTTTTAGCAGAGTGCAACTAATATTTTTCTGAAGATACCTTCGTAAAAAATAATTTGACAAAATGTTACACGAAAGTGATTCAGTAAGTTCCGGATGCTTAAAAGATGCAAAATACGGTAATTTTCCTTTTTTTAAACTTTTTATGATATGGACACAGTAGTTATCGTTCATAAGACACTCCAGTTTACCCAAACCAAAACCCCGCACACTAGAAGCATTAGCACTAGAACCCCGTCACTTCGTTAGCAGTAGAAGCATTGAAATCAGGTGTGAGGTCTCGCTCACTTTGTGAGCTCATCTGATTACAGTAGACACCCTCTTAACCGTCCTCGCTTTAACCTTCCATTGTATTAACCGCCTTCTTATTTCCAGGAAATAAGTTAACTCACATCTGCCGCCGCAGCCGTATTCCTGATACTGCACCGTAAAAAAAGATCAGATCACAAGTCGATCATATGTTTCCATAGTTAGCAAGTATTCCATAGTTGCATCTTGGTACCTGTTTTTATACCCTTTTTTAACTGTCGTTTGACTTTTATAATTTTAGTGCTTAATATGACAAATTATCCAAACGTTATTTGTTTTAACCGATCTTTCAGTTACCCAACCCAGGGCTCAGTCCCATGGAGGGTAGTTAAGAGTGTGTCTTTTGTACTTTATTTTATTTGCATAGGCCTATTGGCAAGACTTCTTTGTAAATATATTTGTTATCAATTTAGTTGTACTGCAACTTCCATTGAGACACCTGTGTTAAGTTATTTGAACGTGTCTTTCTAAGATGGTGCTACCAGTACATTCAAAATAAGTGAGAATCGCCCATCTATGTTATAATTTTTATGGTTTTGAATTCTTTATTTTATACATTTAATGGTAAAGTATCTTCAACATGATAGCACAGTTATTCGTTCCGATGATTTATTAAGGGAAATATGGCTTAACTACAAAAAAGCACAATTTGAAATAATATATGTCCAATCTTTAACCCATTGAGGTAGTAATTTTATTCTATTTGTAGTAGCCTATAACGGGAATTGATTGGTGCTGCACTCTAGTAGCAAAATATGTAACTAATGACCGCGGGCGTCTACGGTTCTATCCGCTAGGGGCGCGGACTGACTGAAAACCCTTAATATCGCCGTCAGGCCTTTGGTCGTGTTAGCTGAGTTGGCTACGTCGTGGAAACACCTTGGCCAGGTGGCGATACGATGTTCGTGGGTTCGATTCCCGCACACGACCAAAACTGACCAGTTGTGCAACTCTCAATGAGTTAACCGGTCTGTGGCAACGTTGGTGGGAGGGCCCAAGTAAAATTAACGGTGGCAGGCTTGCTTGGAAGTTGACGGGATCGGTTAATTCTTTGAGACTTGCACATGGTCAACACTGATTTTGCTAATTTTTACTTATGTCTACTGTGTGTGTGCCAATGCGACTCTCTAAACTGAAAGAAAACAATATTTTAATTAAAATATGCCATTAATCCATTTAAAAACACCAATTTTATACTCCAATTCACACGTTAATAAAATTACAAGTAAGGAACGAGACCTGCTCGTATGTCTACGCCAATGGGTTAATAGGGGTCTGCGGTGCACCGAAAAATCGGTACCGGTTCGGTACAAAACTAATTACCGAATTCGGTTCGGTACCACTAACGGCGCCGGTACCAAGTCGGTACGGTACAGCCTAGAACTACAAAAAATCAGTAATCACTGTTTATCAACCACATGTTTCCTTCAGTTTTATTCATATAACATATTTTCCGTCCGTTGAAATTCTATTAACACGCCTTTGCTCACGACAGCAACTTTCAACTTTGATCGGCATTCGCGAGTTGATAGGTTCACGATCGGATCACGAATGATGACGAGATGCCTTTACAGCATTGATAAAGCCGCCTCCACAGACTGGGCGAATGTTTCGTCGAGTAATGTAATAATGTACATAAACATAAACATCGAGAGTAACTGAGGTTAATAACAACTAACTACTACGCATTTACACTGTCACGCTCGTCTTTGCTCGCCTAGACTTGGCCAGTGTATGGAGGCGGTATAAATTTAAACAAAAACCTACAACCGAATTTGTATGACATAAAATCATTTTTAAATCAAACTGAGGGATAAACATATAAATATCTGTTTGTTTTTTATATCAACGAAATTATACCGCCGTTTTGTGTTGTACATTTCTGATTGTATAATGGCCTGGCTTTGCACGGGTGCAAATTATATGTGGGAGGACAACGTTTGATTCAAATTTCAGCGTCCTTTTTTCTGTAGTTGGGTGAGCGATAATTAGAATATGGGAATAATAAAGGCCTGTTGGGTGGGACCCTAAACAAATGCATTTGGAGTAAGTCTGTCTATTCTGCTTTGAGTGTTTTAGCCATCATCCTACTGACCTTCGGCTTCATCAGTCCAGTAGTAGGTGCAAGATGGTAAACATAGCGTGAAGTATCAGTGGGGCGGGACCCCAAAGGATCTTTGGGTTGAGGTAATGTGTATTTTTATTCTGGTGTATTATCTATTTTTCTAACAAATTTCAGCTCCATCAGTTCGGTGGTCATTGGTGTATAATGTTTGACAGAGTATATTTATTTATTTATTTTTATTCCGTGGCAATGTTTAACAATGTATTGGAATTTACAAAACAAAATATTGAATTTATGGAGAAATCATTAAACCTGTATCATATTCCAGTGGGGCAAAGTATTATATTATCAGGGGTAGGTTTATGTCTGACATTAACCTCTCAGCTTTCTTTCTACTGAATTTTACCCCTCAGTCCAGTAGTAGCAGCAGTAGTAAGCTGGTTGGAATAGGGATTTTGAATGTCAAGAAGGCAGAGCCCTAAAACATTTGCAGAACATGATTAGACTTATGTTTGACTCTGATATATTAGGTACATTGCTACCGCTCAAGAGGATCCCTAATGACCATAGGATTTCCAAGCGAGTCCAGTGGGGCGAAGCCCTAGGTTTTAAGTAAGTGGCTATAAACCTATCCACTATGCAATGTTTCATCGCAATTCGATGTATGGTTAAAGGAGCACGTAAAGTAAAAAGAAACCAAAAGTAATTTAGAGAGAGCTTATGTTTTCCAGTCTTGATTTTTTTTGACACTAAAAAAAATCTATACTATTTACATTACAGCTTGCTAAATAACTAGACAGATTTTTACAACATTTTATATTAGTTACCTGTAAAAAACATAACAAAATTTTCTTTCATATGATTAGCATGGTAACATTGAAATCCAGTGGGGCAATGCCCTTTAGTTTTTGGAACTTTGATTTGTCGCTTCCCAAGGTTAACCTTAATGACCATGCAATGTTTCATCGAAATCGGATGAGTGGTTTAGGAGGAGGTAACAGATAAACATTCAGACGCGGAGAGAGACTTCAATTTTTATTATGAATATATTTGTTTAATTTAAATATAAAGATATATTTCTACTTCACAATATAATATTTTAAAATTGTTCACTCAGAACTCCTGATTTAAAATATAAAACAATAACACCATATTTCTACTTTTTCAGTATGCCATTTTAGCGAATTTCCCCTATAGGGAAGAAGCTATTACCGTAGGTCTCATGGTAAGACTTAAGCCCGAGACCATGATAACTTTTCATTTTGAGGTCCCCAGATGCCAAAAACACCATTCGTTCAAATTTTTATATATGTATATATATATATATATATATATATGTGTCCGTAAGCACGATAACTCTCGTAAAAAAGGTCCGATCTTAATGAAATTTGGTACAAATGTGTAAAGTACCATTTATTTGAACGAGTTCGAAAACCAGATGAATCGCACCATCCGAAGGGGGGTTTTTGAGGGGTTTTGTACCCCAAAAATGTGTTTTTTGGGGTTTTCACATGTAATTTTAATTTAAATCAAATTTTAATTTATACCATTAAATTCAGCTTAAAAAAACAAACAATTTGGTATTTTGATCATTGCTCTACGTCAATTGGTTACCGAGATATTGAAAGTGCTAAACACAGTACGTTGTCTAATGTTATTCTTATGGAGAAAAAGAAAAATTGTATATCTCGCTTATTTATGAACGTAAACTGGCAAAATTTGGTATATGGCTTTATTTGGTTGTGGTCTATTGATATTTGCACAAAAATCCATTTTTTGCCCGATAGTTCCCGTAGCAGCAAACCTGCATACTCAGCCCCATGTTATTCTTATGGAGAATAATTAACGTGTTATCTCCTTTAATTATGAACATAAATTAATAGAACTTGGTATGTGGCTTTACCTAGTTGAGTTATAATGATATTTGTATAAAAGCCCATTTTTAGTGTTCCTTATTTCAGCAAACCTGCATACTCAGCCGCCATGTTATTCTTATGGAGAATAATTAAAATGTCATAAATCGTTTATTTATGAATGTATATTGATGAAACTTGGTATGTGGCTTTATGTGGTATTAAGATAAATTAATATGCACTGGAAATTCGCTGAGTATGCAGGTTTGCTGCTACGGGGGTATTTATTAAAATGCACGCTAATGGGCAATACTATAAACAGATAAGACCCTACTGTTATATCAAAATATAATGTAGCTTTCTGAATTACTGCTACAAAGTGCAACCTCCTCTAAAGTGTATTATAAGATTTGGAAATTATTGTTGATGTCCTTATAGACAACGGCATGGTTTTATGATATTTATTTGATACATCATGTAAATTTGTATTACATCTCATTTTGACTCTTTTATGCTTTACTATAATATGTTTATGAATAATTCAAATACCTCCGTCGCAGCAAATCTGCGTACTCAAGAGAATTTCCAATGCATGCAAAATGCACATGTTTTTCACTACCACATAAAGCCACTTACCAAGTTTCATAAAAATCTATGAATAAATAAGTTATCTATAGCATGTTATACATTCTCCATAACAATAACATTAGAGCTGAGTACGCAGGTTTGCTGCTACAAAGAACACAAAATGTGTGTTTTTATGCAATTGTCAAAATAACTTAACCAGTTGAAGCTGCATACTAAGTTTTATTAATTTATCATCATAATTAAGGGAGATATAGAACTTTAGTTATTCTCCTTAAGAATAACATTAGGGCTGAGTATGCAGGTTTGCTGCTATGGGGATAGTCAACAAAAAAATCAATTTGTTGTGCAAATATCAATATACCAGTACTATGTGAAGCCACATACCAAGTTGCATCAATATACATTCATAAATAATCGAGATATCAAATTTGATTTATTCTCCATAAGGATAACATAGGGCAACGTACTGTGTTTAGCACTTTGAATATCTCTGCAACGGTTAGACGTAGAATCACAATTTAAAAACCAAAATGATTGTAGAGCTGAACTGATTGGTAAAAGCGAGTGTGAAGTTTATATTAAAATGAACTGAGGAAAAGCCAAATACCCCCGTCGCAGCAAACCTGCGTACTCAGCGAATTTCCAATGCACGCATATGTTTCTCACTACCACATAAAGCCACTTACCAAGTTTCATAAAAATACATAAGTAAATAAGGGATCTATGGCATTTTATTTATTATCCATAAGAATAACGTTAGGGCTGAGACGCAGGTTTGCTGCAAAAAAATAAGAAATATGTTTTTGGGCAGTTATCAATATAAATCAACCAGGTAGATACTAAGTTGAATTAATTTATGTTCATAATCAAGAGAGATATAAAACTTTACTTATTCTCTATAAGAATAAAATTAGGGCTGAGTATGCAGGATTGCTGCTACAGGGATAATCAATAAAAAACTTTGTTGTGCAAATATCAATATACCAATACAACGTGAAGCCACATACCAAGTTCCATCAATATACATTCATAAATAATGGAGATAACAAATTTTATTTATTCTCCATAAGGATAAACATTGGACAACGTACTGTTTATAGCACTTTGAATATCTCTACAACGGTTGGACGTAGCATCACAATCTAAAAACCAAAATGATTGTTTTGTAAAGCTGAACTGATTGGTAAAATCAAATGTGAAGTTTACATTAAAATTAACTGAGGAAAAGCCAAAAACCATTTCTCCATAAGATTGACAAAGGAAATTTATGAGCAGGTTTTTTTGGATTTTCTCCGCAATCACTTAACCTAGGTTAATGATTCAAAATACTATATTATTTGTCTTTTAAGCTCTATAACATGGTCCAACCCAAAATTAAGTTTTTTAAAAATTTTAGGGTGAAAAATGTAAAAAAAACTGATTTTTGGAAAATTTAAAACCCACATAAACCCCCTTCTTCTCATAGTCCGATTTTTCTGGTTTTCAAACTTTAAGTCATAAATGTAACTTTACACATTTGAGCCAAATATCATCGAAATCTGATGTTTTTTACTCAATTTATCGCATTTACGAACACATATTGTATGTATAAATTTGAACGAGTAGTGTTTTTGTCATCTAGGGGCCTCAAAACAAAAAGTTATCATGGTCTCGGGCTTAAGTCTTACTCTAAGATCTACGGTAATAGCTTCTACCTTACAGGGGAAATTCGCTAAAACCTTTTTCCCAAAAGATTAACATGGGAGATTTTATGAGCAGGTTTTTAGGATTTTCTCGGCAACCACTTAACCTAGGTTAATAATGCAAAATACTATATTATTTATTTATTTTTTAGCTCTATACAATGGTCAAAACGAAAATTGAGTGTTTTACAAATTTTAGGGTAAAGAATGCAAAAAATTGATTTTTGGAAAATTTAAAACCCCCATAAACCCCCCCCCCCCCTTCTACCCATGGTCCGATTTTTCTGGTTTTCGAACAAAGTCATGAATGTCACTTTACACATTTGAGCCAAATTTAATCAAAATTGGACGTTTTTTACTCAAGTTATCACACACACACACACACACAAACACACACACACACACAACACACACACACACACACACACACACAACACACACACACACAACACACACACACACACACACAACACACACACACACACACACAACACACACACACACACACACACACACACACACACACACACACACACACACACACACACACACACAACACACACACACACACACACACACACACAACACACACACACACACACAACACACACACACACACACAACACACACACACACACACACACAACACACACACAACACAAACACACACACACACACACACACAACACACACACACACAACACACACACACACACACAACACACACACACACACAACACACACACACACACAACACACACACACAACACACACACACACACAACACATACACACACACAACACACACACACACACACACAACACACACACACACACACAACACACACACACAACACACACACACAACACACACACACACACACACACACAACACACACACACAAACACAACACACACACACACACACACACACACACACACACACACACACACACAACCACATACACACACACACACACACACACACACACACACACACACACACACACACACACACACACACACACACACACACACACAACACACACACACACACACACACACACACAACACACACACACACAACACACACACACACAACACAACACAACACAAACCCACCCACCCACCCACCCACCCACGCACGCACGCACGCACGCACGCACGCACGCACGCACGCACGCACACACGCACGCACGCACGTGCGCGCACGCACACACGCACACACACACACACACACCCACACACACACACACACACACACACACACACACACACACACACACACACACACACACACACACACACACACACACACACACACACACACACACACACACACACACACACACACACACACACACACATATATTTGAACAAATTGTGTTTTAGCGAATTTCCCCTATAGGGAAGAAGCTATTACCGTAGGTGGCATGGTAAGACTTAAGCCCGAGACCATGATAACTTTTTGTTTTGAGGTCCCTAGATGCCAAAAACACTATGCGTTCAAATTTATATATATATAAATTTGAACGAATAGTGTTTATATATATATATATGTGTACATATATATATATATATATATATATATATCTACGACCCATTGAAATAAATACTAGGAGTACGCTCTAATGTCGTGTAAGAGGATGAACAAAGAGTTAAATTACTACCTTATTTTGATAGTTAAATGACACTTGAGCAGTTTAATATAGTGAATTGCATGATAAAATATTGAGTTTTAGCGAATTTCCTATATAGGGAAGAAGCTATTACCGTAGATCTCATGGTAAGACTTAAGCCCGAGACCATAATACTTTTTGTTTTGAGGTCCCCAGATGCCAAATATATAGATATATATCTATCTATCTACTCCTAGTATTTACTTCAATGGGTCGTAGTTTTTCAAGTTTTAGCAAATTTCCCCTATAGGGAAGAAGCTATTACAGTAGGTGGCATGGTAAGACTAAGCATGAGACCATGATAACTTTTCGTTTTGAGGTCCCCAGATGCCAAAAACACTATTCGTTCAAATTTATATATATGTTATAAATTATAACATATATATAATATAATAATATAATATAATATTATTAATAATTATATAATAATATAATAATAATATAATATAATAGTATATTATATTATATTATTTAGTTCACTGCATAGGGCTACTGTTATAATTATTATTTTTAAAAGAAAATTACCAGAGTACCCTTCAAAATTCATTTTTAATTCACTGACACGTGTTTCGAGGTTTACCTCATGATCACAGTGCAACTAATAACCTTAAACTTAAAATTAAAAAATCTGTAAATAAACAAAACAGTATGATAATTTTGTTAACACATGCTAAATTATCTATCTATATATGATTAATTAGGCCTACTTTTGATTTTTTTGATTGTTTCAAAGATTGGATTTTTTTGTTGCGCCTGCATTATATTTAGTATATTAGTTTTGTCTTCTGAATAAGTCATGTAAATGTGAAGCTCTTCTTTTGCATACAGATCACAATTTTGGTACACTGCAAGAAAGTTTAGAAGTTTTGTCTATTGAAAAGAAAGGTGACAAAATGAATGCAAAAGAAGAGCTTCACATTTACATGAATTATTCAGAAAACAAAACTAATATACTAAATATAATGCAGGCGCAACAAAAAAATCCAATCTTTGAAACAATCAAAAAAATCAAAAGTAGGCCTAATTAATCATATATAGATAGATAATTTAGCATATGTTAACAAAATTATCACTGTTTTGTTTATTTACAGATTATTTAATTTTAAGTTTAAGGTTATTAGTTGCACTGTGATCATGAGGTAAACCTCGAAACACGTGTCAGTGAATTAAAAATGAATTTTGAAGGGTACTCTGGTAATTTTCTTTTAAAAATAATATATATATGTGTGTGTGTCCGTTACCGCGATAACTTTTGAAAGAAACACCCGATTTTTATGAATTTTGGCACAAATATGGAGAGTAGCATTTATGACTTTAAGTTCGAAAACCAGATCGATCACACTATGGGAAGGGGGTTTTATGGGGGTTTACAATTTTCCAAAAATAGATTTTTTGCAAATTTGACCCCAAAATGTTAAAAACATTCAATTTTGGTTATAGCCATTTTATAGAGCTTAAAAAAAACAAATAATTTAGTATTTTGAATCATTGACCTAGAATAAGTGGTTACGGAGAAAATCCAAAAAAACGTGTCCCGTGTTAATCTTATGGGAAAAAGGTTTTTAGATTTTTCTCAGAGTTTCACTAAAAACTTCACATTTCTGTTTATTAATGTGTTTAGCTCAACAAAACAAACATTTTGGTGTTTTAATCGTTGTTCTACATCCAACCGTTGCAGAGATATTCAAAGTGCTAAACACAGTATGTTGTCCAATGTTATCCTTATGGGAATCCGGAGTTAGCCCAGCTTCGCCTCAACCAGGTGATGTTTCGGGTCAACAGATGGATGAGCGGTCATGGACTTGAGCTGGCGGTCGCCAAGACCGAGATCGTCATGCTCACGCGACGGAGGATCCAAACAGTAATCCCTATGACTGTTGGTGACGTGGAGGTCCAGACGAAGACTGCGGCGAAGTATCTGGGAGTGGTGCTTGACCGCCGCCTCACATGGTGGGAGCACATCCAGGCGGTTTGCAACAAGGCGACGAGGGTTGTTCTGTCGCTCAGCAGATTGATGGGGAATGTCGGAGGCCCGAGGTCCAGCAAGAGGCGACTTCTCATGTCCACCGTCAACGCCACTCTCCTGTACGGCGCAGAAGTGTGGGCGGGTGCCATGAGAGTCAAAAAACACAGCAAGAGAATTCTCTCCGTTCAGCGCAGGGCGGCTCTTAGGGTTACCTGTGCGTATCGCACTGTGTCTGGACTGGCTGTAATGGTTGTGGCTGGAGTGTTTCCCCTTGATCTGCTCGCCGCTGAGAGGCAGAACATCTTTCACCGTGCTCCTGATCTCGGAAGAGACCAAGCTGCTGTGGAAGCCAGACTCGAAACTCTGCGAGTTTGGCAAGAGCGTTGGAACGGTGGACTGGAAGGGCGATGGACGTTTCGTCTCATCAGAGACATAAGCCCGTGGTTGAGCCGTGCATTTGGGGAAATTGACTTTTTCTTGTGTCAATTCCTGACGGGCCACGGGTACTTCAGGGAATACCTTTTCCGCATGGGGAAGGTGAGGTCACCTCAGTGTAGTTACTGCCCGGAGGAGGTGGATGATGCTCATCATACTTTCTTCCGGTGCAGTCGTTTCGCTGAAGACAGGAGGAGGCTCGTCTCTGCTGTCGGCGATCTGTCCCCGGACGTCGTGGTGGGGGCGATGCTTCGAAATGAAGACTCCTGGAGAGCGGTTGCGCTCTTCGTGCAATCCGTTCTTCGGGGAAAGCGAGACGAGGGATGCTTAGGTGACCTCTAAGTTTCCCGAAACGGTGACGTGACCCGTCTGGGCGCAAGACACGCGGGCCAGTGCCGAAGTTGTCCGATAAGGGTTCCGGCCTGGTTTTTCCCCCGCGGCTCCGTAGGAGGTTTAGTGGGTATACCTCGTAAGAGGGAGTCCCACACTGTTCCTTTGGGTTCGCGCATTAAGCGTTCCTCCTACGTAAAAAAAAAAAATAAATAAAATAAATAAAAAAAATGTTATCCTTATGGAGATTAAATAAAATTCTATATCTCGATTATTTATGAATGTATATTGATGAAACTTGGTATGTGGCTTTAACTAGTTATGGTATACTGATATTAGCACAAAAAACAAGTTTTTGTTGATAGTCCCCATAGCAGCAAACCTGCATACTCGGCCCCCATGTTATTCATATGGAGAATAAGTAAAGTTGTATATCTCCCTTAATTATGAACCTACATTAAGAGAACTTGGTATGTAGCTTCACCTGGTTCAGTTGTATTGATAATTGCAAAAAAAAACATTTCTTATCTTCCTTGTTGCAGCAAACCTGCATCCTCAACCCTAATGTTATTCTTATGGAGAATAAATAAAATTCTATATATCACTTATTTATGTATGTATTTTTGTGAAACTTGGTAAATAGCTCTATGTAGTAGTAAGTCACATATATATGCAGTGGAAATTCGCTGAGTACGCAGGTTTGCTGCGACGGGGGTATTGATTTTTGCTTGGTTTTAATGCTTTCAGATTCTTTAACGATCCTATTTTGGATGCTCTGGAAAATATTCTGAAAATCAGAACCAATTAGAGATGCCAATTCGGTTTTTTATTTTCAATGCTAGTTTTGAGGATTCTCTTTTCTTATCGGTGAAAGTTATTCCTTCAATTACAAGAGATTTTGAAGCTTCAGACACTATTTTACTGGCTTTGTAGCTACTAAAAGGAGATTTAAGTATAAAACCAGATGGTATTAAGATCTCGTTTTTGCACTTAGTAAGGAATGTTAAATGGTGTGCCTTGCCAACTTTAGGTGCATTTGCTCAAGACCACTAAATTGAATACTTACTCCGGGTCCGTACCGAGAATCAATTCTTTGTTTAAAATTCATTGTTGGTGATGGTGAGTTTATGTTGTTTAAGAGATTACTGCGGACATTTTCCATCACTGATTAGTAAAAATTTTGACTGCTTTTACAGTTCTCTGTTTTAGCTTTTTGTGTTTTTTTCCAGCCTTGTCTGGATTGTGCCTTTAATATTTTGTGTAATTTTTTTATGTTCTAGGAATTCTTTTCTCTCCTGAAGACGGAATCAGATTCCAGATCCCGAAACGTCGTGAAACTTGTTTTTAATAATCAGTGATGAAAAATGTCCGCAATAATCTCTTAAACAACATAAACTCACCATCACCAACAATGAATTTTAAACAAAGAATTGGAATTTGAGTGGAATTCCCAAAAATGGTTGGCTACCCTGGCATCTCTCTATAAAAACTCTAGTAATCTAGATATATTATCAAAATAAATATAAGGTGGGCGAGTAGTGTCCAGTCCAGTCGTGTCGAGTCGAGTATTGAACTAGAGTCGAGTTGAGTCAAGTCGTGTCGAGTCGAGTAAAATGTTAGAATATAACAATATTTACCAGCATGATTAAATCTGTATGTATCAATAAAGTTAAAGGTGTAAAACCTCTTTCAAATAATGCCAAAACGTGCCATGTTAAACTATCAAATCTCAATAATTATGTTTAAGTACAACTCCCAACCTCTCCCCATAAAATGATGAAGTACCTTCTGCCCCTCCTCCCAAGACTGCCATAAGTCGCCGCGCGTGAGGAAGCAAGCAACGGCATGACGCGCCAGGTGGTGTATCCAGCCTTCCTGGCGCAGTTGGCGCATGATGGCGTCAATGAACGGGTAGCCTGTCCGACCCTGCAATAGCGGAAATAAATGTGAATATGACAAACAGTAAAAAGTTCTGGATGGAAGTTATGTATCCTTTAATGATGAAGTAGGAAGGCTGGATACAGGACTGGCATAGCTGTCTTATAATGGCGCCAATTTCTGTAAAAGTTCATGTATATTACATTGATGAATCAGGTGATGTATCCACTCTCGCTTGAGCAGATGCACGATGGCTGCATTGAGCAGATAGCCTGTCCAGCCCTGAAACACTGAGAAGTAATATCTGTATAGGAATCTGTGAAAAAGGACTGCAAGAGTGTGAAGATCATTTCATGATGCCCGATTTGAGCCACTTTCAAAATTTTAAGTGGCATCAGCAAATATCACGCCATAATTTACAAGTTGAGAGTCGCTGGTAATTCCGTGGATAATTAGCTTAACCACACGAGGGTGATGCCAAATACCTATTTTTTCAAGATTTATTAATTTGACTATGTCAACTGAGTCGCTGGAATCACTACACGCTGCGGTTGAACCAGGCATCTTAAAGCTATGAGACTCGTGATCCATTAAACACTTATCTAGTCTTACACTTACAGTATACTATGTTACTCACATGGGCCCAAGCCTCAAGGTACTCGGGATTGTTGTCCCATGGCACTTGTATACAAATAGGGTTGCCCACCATCCGGTCAAAGTTTGGTGTTCCAGCGGCCGCCGTGTAGTAGAACTCTCGCCAGTACATCTGTCCCATCAGTGAGACCGGGGGCTTAGAGTGGGTGCGGCCAGTGATCACCTGTTGTTAGCAACACTTTGCATTGTACACATTACACAAAATGGATCTGATTCATCTGGGTAAAACGTAATCTAGAGAATAATTAACCAAATTTGTTAAAAAAAGTTTCACTATGTGAAGAGGGAGAGGAAACTAAAGAGCTATTGAAGCTCTTCAGTTTTGTAGGAAATAATGTATACAGGGTTCACAAAGAGTTGTTCGTTTTCACAAAGAGATGTCAGCAATCAGGAGACAGTTAAATTTCTCGGATGTCAAAGAAACTCAGTTTTAAATTAAACCTCAAACAAACAAAATGTTACAACTTTTAAAATGAATAAAGAGTTAAAACGGTTACAATGACGAACCTCTTTGAGTTTGTAGTAAAACAAGCGAGAGGAGAGACAGCCGAAGCGGAAGTACGGACTGAGTACAGTGGTACTCGGCTCTAGGCTGTTCGGAGATGTGTTGGGCTTCTCGAACTTGCAAATGTACTCCTACAAACAACAAACATGAGTACAAAATACAAGGACTGTGTGAAAAGTCAATCCAAATGGTTAAGAAATTTCAGTACAAATACTGCAGGTTTTATTGCTTACAACTTAAAATTTCAACCTTTGGATATTTTTCTAAAATGTCTCCATGTGAGTACATATGTGCACTCTTGTAGTATATCAAAATGTATTAGGTTTTATATTCCTAAGGCTTCCACTGAACTAAGCTTAGCACCAATCTAACTCATCGTCACCTTAAAAAAAATTAAACTGTTAACAAATTTGTCATGTAAAAAATTAGACATTTAAGACCAATCACAGCTAAGTTGAGGATGGTATCCAAATTTTTTAAAGTTTTCATGAGTAATTATAAAACAAGCTTACTAACATTTTGGCTGATTTTTCACAACTTTACAAGAAATTTTTGGTAAGTGTAAACAAGATTTAAATTTTTACATGCAGAATACAGATTAAAGCAGCATATGTTATCAGTTATTCTGAATGACAATATCAGCAAAAATAAACCACGACACAACATTTCTACTAACAGCCTTGCCTTGTTATAAATTGTGTAACATGTCCAGAGACAAATATCACAACATTACAAGCACTTCTCCACGAGCTAGACAAAAGCGGAACTTAACTTTTTGTAAAAATCTGTCATATCAGTGTGTTGTTGGTTTCACAAATATAAATAGGATTTCTGAAAATTTTCATGTTTGAAATTTTTCTCTAAGTGGAATTCACAAAACTAATCAATCCAGACTAATTAATCAACAAAGCCTGACAGTTAAGTAAGCACAAAACTTTGTAAGCATTCAGCGGGGTAGCACCAACTTGGAACTTGTAAGTCGGAGTCTGTAACAAAAAAAATTGTTCCAGACCTGTTGTAAAAATTGTTGTTGGTGACCGCTCCTGAAAAGTATCACAGCAGTCACCTGGGATCGAACCTACGCTTGACCACAGCTAACACTCAAGGCCAGCGCTCCACCTCTGAGCTATAGCGTCCGATGTCTATTATAATTTATCGTGACACTTGGGTAGTAATCTTAGGCAAAAGCACATTTTATTGTTAAGTATTGTGTGCAATTGATTAAGTGTGAATCAATCACTGCTTACTGATTTCGAGTGAACTGAACATGTTTCTACAACTTTGTTATGGGATTCATAAATTCCTCGTAGCCGTCACCCTACCACATACACGCCGACTCACCGTCCGGGCGAGATGCTCCTCCATGCGGCGCAGAGCCTCGGTCTCCCCGCCAGGGTAGAGGCACGGCCCCATCGTGCTGTGGTCCACCCCCAGCTTCTCCAGGGAGGGGAGCAGGTACTTCCCCTCCTCCAGCGGAGCCCGGGCGGGGACAGGGAGAGGTTCGGGGGCATCTAGAGGCCTTGGCGGCGGGGGCATACTCTCCACCACTGATATCCACTTCTGCATCGTAAGCGGCGGCTTGCCCAGGTTCTTGGCTATTACACTAAAAAGTTTTGTTGTTAAACCAGGCGTTTTAAACTACCTTTCGAGCTTATGTTGACCAATACCAAAAACAACTAAGCAACTGTTTTTTAGCCTGATGTAGCTTGAAATATATTTTCCAAGTGGAGTTTCTTGGATTTACACTGTATTTAAATCAAATAAACACACACCTGTTTCATCTATAGGCAAGTCTTTCAGATATAAACTGTATGCAACTAGAACAATTTACTAGTGGTTTTACAGGCTATAGTCTCTAACCTTCTTAAGTGTTACTGAATGTATTTTTTATTGGAAAATAAAGTTATTGTCGTTTTGGGCTAGGTGCTCTAAGTAAAACGTTTTACTACAAATATATAGCACTTGTATGTGAATTCTGTTTAGTAATTATAATTGCCCAATGTGGTCTGGTCATCATGTTTCAGTATTTTTTTGGTCTTATCATTGTTGGCAGTCAATAATAGGCGCTTACATTCTCATTTGTGATGAAAATTACACCAATTGATCACCATTTACACCCTAAAATACCCCCGTAGCAGCAAACCTGCATACTCAGCGAATTTCCAATGCATATTAATTTATCTTAATACCACATAAAGCCACATACCAAGTTTCATCAATATACATTCATAAATAAACGATTTATGACATTTTAATTATTCTCCATAAGAATAACATGGCGGCTGAGTATGCAGGTTTGCTGAAATAAGGAACACTAAAAATGGGCTTTTTATACAAATATCATTATAACTCAACTAGGTAAAGCCACATACCAAGTTCTATTAATTTATGTTCATAATTAAAGGAGATAACACGTTAATTATTCTCCATAAGAATAACATGGGGCTGAGTATGCAGGTTTGCTGCTACGGGAACTATCGGGCAAAAATGGATTTTTGTGCAAATATCAATAGACCACAACCAAATAAAGCCATATACCAAATTTTGCCAGTTTACGTTCATAAATAAGCGAGATATACAATTTTTCTTTTTCTCCATAAGAATAACATTAGACAACGTACTGTGTTTAGCACTTTCAATATCTCGGTAACCAATTGACGTAGAGCAATGATCAAAATACCAAATTGTTTGTTTTTTTAAGCTGAATTTAATGGTATAAATTAAAATTTGATTTAAATTAACATTACATGTGAAAACCCCAAAAAACACATTTTTGGGGTACAAAACCCCCCAAAAACCCCCCTTCGGATGGTGCGATTCATCTGGTTTTTGAACTCGTTCAAATAAATGGTACTTTACACATTTGTACCAAATTTCATTAAGATCGGACCTTTTTTACGAGAGTTATCGTGCTTACGGACACACATATATATACATATATAAAAATTTGAACGAATGGTGTTTTTGGCATCTGGGGACCTCAAAATGAAAAGTTATCATGGTCTCGGGCTTAAGTCTTACCATGAGACCTACGGTAATAGCTTCTTCCCTATAGGGGAAATTCGCTAAAACACAGTCTGGTCTACATTTATGGCGGATATTAAGGCACTCCATTGTATTTATACATCGCATTATTACATTTTTTAAATCTACAAAGCTCCAAAAGAACACCAATTAAAAATACAAACTTACGCTTCAGTATTGTAGATGGTGTGGGAGGTATGAGTAATCACTTCAATTCCATTTTTCTCTGCAAGTTTTGTTACTGCATCATCTCTCTTTTGTGGATATGGCTCAATGTCAACTTCAAATGTTAGTCTTTTCACGTTCCACTTCTTAAATAATTCCGAGAATACTTCTTCTGGAACACCTTGTAAAACGTAGAGTCTGGAAAATTAAAAATATTTGTAAAACATTTTTCTGGAGAAAACTGAGATGAGCAAAGGATATGTTTGGTCATTAAGTGTCAACAACATACATTGTACTGTTTATTTTTTGATAAATTAATATAGACACAAAACTCCAAAAACTTATGGTTCCAAAACCAATCTTTAAAACTGTATTCAACAATAAGTTAATGTGTTTGAAAAATTATTTGTTAACAGATTTTAAAAATAGGCCTGTATTATTATGTACTAAGTAATATTAAATAAAATGCTTGTAGATTAGTTGTTATGACAGTGAACTTGAACAGTGATCAAGTTATATGTGCTTTAATATTCACGCCTTTTCTCCCACAGCAAATGCTTGAATGTTTTTTACTTGCCTCTACATTTCAAATTAAACTATTTTAACCAAAACAAGAAATCTGTAGAAGTAGCACAAAGTAATTCTGGATCACACTGCCTGAATTACTGCATCCAGGCCGTAATCATGTCATTTTGACGTAAACCAAAGGGGCATTAACATGAAAGTGGATAATTTTAAAAACCTCAAAAACTACAGGTAAGGGGAACATAGGTGGATTTAAGATAGTTGTGCATCGTAGCGTGACGTCATCTGGAGGCGGAAGCGCGTCACCAAGGAATTCTGACTGTCCTATGTGAAGGAGTGTGGGACATGGGGTAGTCAGAATACTTCAATTAAGCGCTTGTTTAGGTAAGAGTTTGCAACAATGGGAATCTTCAGCGATGGCTAAAGCCTATCCAAAAAATCAGGTCGGGATCAGAACGTCTACCCTCCCTTCATCCCCACCACAACGTTAGCGTTGAGAGTGAAGTCATATATATTTTGTACATGTACATTGTTAGCATCAGCGTAATTTGGAGTTGCCGCAGTTGGAGCGAAACTCTGCAATTTTAGTCGCGGCCGCGGTATTGTGGATGGAGGGAGAGTAGACATTCTGATCCCGACCTGTTCTTAATGGTGGCGGTGGAGGGGCGTGGAAAAACTATTCCACAAACTGACATAAAACAGAGAGATAACTTAATTTATTAGCTCTGGTAACTAACGTTGAGAATGACGTTAGAAGATTTCTTCCAAATTATATAGGTAGTTATAAAAGATTTATCTACAGAGATTTTAACCCACAAAAGCTACTAAAAATCATCGAGCATGGTTAGGTCCCACTGGTACTGAAACTAATCAAACAAATTGTTTAGGCCTACCTTGATCCAATTTTACGAAGATTTTTGTCCAAGTTTTCAAGTGATTGATGCATGAATCTCCAACGATTTGAACCAATTCTCCGATGCTTCCAGTAGTATGAATCCAGAATAAAAACTGGTCGAAGCTGGTAGAGCTCTCCATCATTCTACAATAAAAGCGCAAACAAAAAATTTTAAAAAAATTATTTAAGTTGAAGCTGAAGAGGCCTTGGTCAGTTAAAACTAATCCTAATTAAATTAAATTAGCCTAATTAAACAAAATTGTTTATTAGTCAACTAAACATAGGCTACATGTTTTAGAAATAAATAATTTGATGACAGGATAAATCAACATTTAGTAATACACATTAAAAAATCAATACAGTATAGTATCATACGCTAGAATTTCTCTATCCTATTCTTCAACAAAATGGTAACAGTAAGATAGTTGATTGGTCCATCTTTAATGGACCTTAGGATTCCTTCTTTTGGGTCACGAGGTCATGACTCTCACTCACGTTATTTGTAAATTTTCTTACTGGACTTGACATGGGTAAAAACTTTTACAGAAGACAAATAGACTTATCCAAAATAAGGCTTGGGAACATACCTACCAATTGGTTTCCGACTTTACAAATGAGTAAGAGACTTGGATCAGAAATGTAAAAAGTGGTTGATGGTCAGTTGGATCTTCACTCAAATGAGAGAAGAATTGAATGTAATGGTAATATAGAACATTTTAAATATTAGAGAATCTTGTAATAGAGTGTATTTTACCCTAATTTCTTTCTTTTATAAAGTAGATTTATTTATTTCACTATCATTTACTTATTTTATTTACAAAATACCCCGTCGCAGCAAACCTGCGTACTCAGCGAATTTCCAATGCATATAGATATCTTAATAGCGCATAAAGCCTCGTACCAAGTGTCTTTAATATGCATTCATAAATACGCCATAGGCCTATATAACATTTTAATTACTCTGTATTCTCTATAAGAATAACATGGGTGCTGAGTACGCAGGTTTGCTGCAACAAGGTACACAAAATGAGTGTTTTTATGCAAATATCAATATAAATCAACTAGATGAGGCCTCATACCAAGTTTCATCAATAAACATTCATGTCTTAATATCTCTTCAAGACGCCGATGCAACCTGGGCGTATTTTAAGGCGAATATGAATGAATGGTGAGTGTAGAATGGGTGAGACGCCTTGTGTAGCCTTGTTACTGACTAAGACCGACTGATTCTTTAGCCAGGATCATTAACTGATAGCGTAATGACCAATGGCAGCTGGATCCTGTATCGAACCTTCACAAAATTTTCTCAGGATTTTGCTCAGGATCGAACCGGCGAACTTCAGATTATGAAGCGAGCGCGCTAACCACTGTGCTACCCAACCAATAAATAAGCAATGTAAGCCATTTGAATTATTCTCTATAATAATAACATGGGAGCAGTGTACGCAGGTTTGCTGTAACAGGGACCACAAAAAATTGGTTTCTATGCAAATATCAATGGAACCAAACTATGTGAAGCCACATACCAAGTTTTATTAATTTATGTACATACTTATAGGAGATATATTTTACTTTTTCTCCATAAGAATACATAGGGTGCAAGTATGCAGGTTTGCTGCTACGGGTATCATCGGTAACAATTTATGTGTTAGTGCTAATTACAATAAACCATAACCAGATGAAGCCATATAGAATCAAGAATCTAGAAGTCTTTATTGTCATAAACCAGTCATAAACAAAGAGTTATTACAATAATGGTCTTAAAACAAAACACCCCCGCTGCAGCAAAACTGCATACCTACTAAGCGAATTTCCAATGAATATATACACATTGTCACTTTCCAGGATCCATAACAAATATATTCACAAACAAGTGATACCAGTACTTCAAATATTAATTAATCTCCATAAGAATAACATTGGGGATGAGTATGCAGGTTTGCTGCAACACCAAACACAAAAATGGGTTCTTATGCTAATATCAATATAACTGAACTAGGTGAAGTCATATATCAGTTTTTATTAATTTATGTTCATAATTAATGGAGACATAGCATTTAATTATTATCCATAAGAATAACATGGGGCTGAGTAAAACTTACCTTTTCCAAGGCAGATATTAGGGATGAATTGTCATGAATTCTGAGACCTTTTCTAAACCAGTGAATTGAGGAAAGTGGTGACATTTGTATTTTAACCGTATCTAAAACAAACTATGGACTCATTCAACTATTCACAACCGTTTATAAGACACAATATAAAATATGAAATGAAATACAGTGTACTAGGGTTAGGGTGTACAGTGTATCAGGGTTAAGCTGTGTCTTTAAAGTTGTTGTTACTTGTTGCACAACCAACCACAACATTGATTTTTTTTCTGTTGGGTTGGAAGTTGGAAGTGTTGAGGTTGATAGGTTGAGTGAACTTGGTGAGCACTTTTTCGTCTACAACATTTAGAGGTTGTGACGTCACGACCAGAACCACCGAATCATCAACCGATTGTTTGTTTGGTTTATCGAATGAACTTTCAACTACGATTGTTATTGTTTTGTGGTGGAAAAGCATAAATGGTGATTCGATTAAAATTCAAGCAGATATAAGTTAAATCAAAAGTTGTGGATACAGTGTTAAATTGGATCTAAAAATTGATGTACGTGAACAAACAACTAGGTTGCAGTTCACGACAAAATTATAGTAACCTAACTTAACCTAACTCCGCAGAGCGCTGTATGGTGGCTGTTAAATGGATCTAAAAATGGATGTACGTGAACAAACAACTAGGTTGCAGTTCACGACAAAATTATAGTAACCTAACTTAACCTAACTCCGCAGAGCGCTGTATGGTGGCTGTTCGTTGTGCAACATAATTACAAATAAAGGGATTAGTATAAGTAAATAAAAGTCAAACCTAAAAAAGTTAACAAAAAAAGTGAGATTTAACCCCGAACAAATTAAAGTAATCTTTAAAACACATTTCAGATTTAAAAAAGTAAACATCAAAAGTAAGATTTGAACACGGGACCGCACGATCGTGGATCAGACGCCGTATCCACTGGGCTACCGAGGCCTGCAGCTTTATCCGAAAGTTTCAATACATCAGGCAGTGAGCAACGATTCATTCGATAAAACAATCGGTTGGTCGGTTGATGATTCGGTGGTTCTGGTCGTTCCGTTTCATATTGTCGTGACGTCACAACCTCTAAATGTTGTAGACGAAAAAGTGATCACCAGTGAACTTGTGCAAAGGGACAAAGAGTAAGTAAGGTCTGTGGATATGGAATGGAAGGCACTGAGCTCTCCTCTATGTTATCATAGACTAACTACAATCTACTATAGTTAGACCATAGACTACAGTAGTTAGTCTATGGTTAGACTATGATGTTATTGAAGTCGACAAACAAGGAGTTCTATTGGTAATACTGGAGGCAACACTGATCCCACTGATGAACAAGATTGCGAGTCGTTCTTTGCCAAATTTTGGTGAGGCAAAGAACAACTCGCTGAAATCGAACGAGTCTATAAAGTGACTCAAACAAATACCTACCGGTACTCATAATTTGAACACTAATAATCTTGTATTTTTGTTTACTTGCCATATTAATTTACCATATTTCACGTCAAGAGTAGATGCATAAATCAAACGAAAAACGAATTTGTTCCAACTTTTTCTACTTTTATTCCAGTGATTTGCATGAGTAGATTCACTTATGGGAATAAAACAACCAATTAGGATAGTTCAATGAACGAGAAATGTACTGGTGCAACTCGTGAACTCATTGTGATGGCGACTAGCAACTTCCGGTGATGAAGACTCTTAAGACTTTTATTCCAGTGATTTTCATGAGTAAATTCACATATAGGAGTAAAACAACACGTGAGGATAGTTCAAAGAACGATAAATTTGCCTCATCCGTGTACCAACCTCACAAAATCACCGGCTCGCTTTTTCGACAAAAATAGTGAAGCAGTGTTACCTTCAGATGTACAATAAACCTCCTTGTCGACAAAGGAAAACGTTGATAGGACTGGTTATCACCTGCGCCGTACCCGGCAGCCGCTCCCCATTGGGTACCCGGCAGAAGTCGATGACGTCACTGTTTTTTATGCGCTCATTTCTGGAATAGTATGCGTTATGTTTAACCTATTTACTAAATGGATTTGCGTGAATAAAATAACAAATAACTGGGTTACAGTTCACGACAAAATATAGTAACCTAACCTCTAACCTAACTCCGCAGGGCGCTGTATGATGGATGTTCGTTGTGCAACATAATTAGGTGTACGCTCAAACTTCCCGAAAGAGCATGAAACGAAGATTTTATTTTAAAATTATATCCTACAATACATATTTTACTTGTAATCTAATCCATTTAAAAGTGATTACAAATTGTAATACATTCATCACAATTTTTACAATCTGTTGAAACATGTTCAGAGTATCAACTGCTATGGTATTGCAATCTTATAATCGCGAAATGCTACACAGCGGCTATTTAAACTGAACCATACACGTAATCATCAATATATATATATATATATATATATATATATATATATATATATATATATATATATATATATATATATATATAACTATAGCTGGCCCAACAGACGTTGTCCTGTCCTAATGCCATTGAATTTGTTTTGTTTCAAATATTCGGTTATTTTCAAGATGAGCTCGTTCGCTTCGCTCACTCGCCTCCCGAATTAGCTCGTTCGCTATGCTCACTTGAATATCGAAAAAAAGGTTTGAGTTGCCATTCAAGTACTTTTTATTTCCAAAATGAGAGTTTCCATTCAAGTAGTTTTTTATTTCCATAATCAACATATGTTTATGCCTTTCAAGTATGTTAACAGCTGCTTGGTGTAACTAACTGAACTTAGATAAAATCAATAGGAACTTTGAAGGCCTGTGGGGCAGAGCCCTTAGGTCGGATTAAAAATTGTCTTTTATAAGAACCTTGTCCTGACATAAACGAACACAACAAAAAATAATTATTCAATTTGGTTCACTAATTCTCAAGTGATGGCGTGACCAAGGGAAATAGGGATTCATTTTTATATATTAAGATGTATACAAAACGTTGGACCTTGAAGCAATGACTGGTGGGTTCTAATAAGTGGGTCAAAGAGATTTAATTACTAGATTATATTAAACATTAGATACTACTTTTCCTTTCTTTTTGAAATAAGGGAATTTATTCTTCTTAAAAACAAATTGCCTGATTTAATCCTCGTCGTTTTTTAAGTTCTGCATTTATAGGCTATGTATTTGAAAAACAGTATCAAGCTACAATAACAATTGGAGGCCTGGGGGGCATAGCCCCCCTCTCCAGTAAGGCTAATATGTTACATTAAAACCTCTGGATTAGAGTTTAAAATATTTAGGCATTCAAAACCAATTGACTGATTTTAAAACGTATTGTTCATCAAGTTCTGTATTTATACGTATATATTTGTACAGCAATATTAAGCTACAATAAAATAACAATCCTGATGGGTCCTCCAGTGGGACCAAAGTGTAAATAACTACTTTTAAACCACGTGCTCTAACTGATTGGGGACCTTATTGTCGCCAACATATTATATTTTATCAAAATCTTCAGCTAATAGTATTACGAGGGCCTAGATGATACAGCCCTCAGTGGGACTGAGGGGTGAGTAACTACTCCATTTTCACTTTGTCTGACTGACTGATTGACAGATTTAAGGCCTCATTGTTTGTCTTATTCTGTATTTGTATGTCATTGTCAAGCTGCAGTTATAATGGGGGGCTCATGAGGTATATTGTCAATTGAAACATTTTTGTTTGTATTGTTAACTGTGAGCTCAATCCTCATACGCGATATAAGAGCGTACTCCTAGTATCGAGTTGGAAACGTATTGATTTCTAAAACTTGTTGTTTGTTATTTATTTTGTTACTAAAGCTATTGTTAGGCCAGAGTAACAGACTGATTAATGCCATTGATTATTCACCTTATGTATGTAATCAATGCTAATAATATATATCAATGTATACATTACATTGCATATAGTCACCGCCAGCGTCGCACGCCGGCGGCGCGGCGGCGCCGATCCGTGCACCGGGCCTAGAGTAGCCGAGTAGCGCGAGCGCGAGTGCGGGTGTGGACTCGGACTCACTCAGTGTGGAGAGAGAGAGACGCACTCAGGGAAACAGCCTGATAGTTCACATCACAGCCGTCACCAGACAGCTCTGACTTAGACGTCATAGAGGCCTTCAGTGTCCTTCACGAGGGAGCGCGCCAGTAGTAGTATAGACTAACTACAGTAGTATATATAGTATAATATGGTAGTAGTGTCTTCTAGGACAACAATAGTTTGTCCTGTCTACTCATGTATATATATAGTCAATGCTACTGGATAGCCTTCAGTTCACAACAGATTGGCAGGTCATTCGGTTAGTCACTCTCTATCGAATGAAATACATCGACTGTTGAAATACATCGACTGTTACCTGCAGCTGATTATTTAGGCTGGACAGAGACAGAGTGTCTGCACTGCCACTGCAGTCTCATCTCATCACTTCAACATATATACGGTTACAATTGTGATATTTTACTACTATGATGGTATTTTATCTAAAAGTTTATTACGAGTAATTTGGAGGGAAGCATCTCTAAAAGAAATATTTGTAAACTTTGTCTACCATTTAAAGTAAGAGTTACTGAAAATAAAGATAAGGACAAGAAACTATTATAGTTAACCTTGGGTTAGTAACACACCCTAGCCCATCCTGTCCCTACCCTGGCTCATAACCTAAATTTACCTGTCATTTCTCTTCCTTTGGCATCGCTCTCCCCCTTATTTTTCTTTCTGACACTGAGACTTCTTGATCCGAAATTAAATCTGACAGTGTAATGCATTTTAGATTTAAGAGTTAGTTAGATTTTATAACTTAAGTTATTTTTCTACAAAGCATAATCCTAATTCCTAATAATTATTAATATGAAATTACACATCTTTAATAAGTAGTTAAAATGAAATAATAATTAGCTGAAAAGTATCCTGCAGCAATCGAAAAAGTCAATGACAAGTGATAAGGTATTAAGTTAGGCCTAAGCCTAAAATGTCAAGGAGAGTTAACTGGAGAGGTAAGTAAGGAGTGATGTGAAATAAAAGGTGACAAGATCATATTTAACTGTCGTAGGCCTAGTCACACCAAACAAACTCGGCCTACTGCGAAGGTTAAGTTGAGCCGTTTAGTAACCAAATTCACGATTACTATTACAATTACTAATTTACCTATTGGCAAATAAGTAGGCATAACATTCTTGCAGGCCTATACAAAAGGGCAAACACAATATGGTCTACTTACATTGCAAATGCTTTTAATTTGCTGTGCAAGAACAGACAATCAACCGAGGCTAATTTCATAAAGGAATATTTGCTCAATGACTGCAAAAAAATAAGTTAACTATCGTTTCTATTGAGCATTATGCACAATTATTGGCGTTGTAATAGGTTGCATGCTTGCTTGCTATTACAGTAGGATTTTAAAAACATAAGATGTTGTTATTGGACTTTTAGACAGGTCTAATACAAATACATCCGATAGTACCATGGGGTAGGCTATATTGTTTATAAATTACCTACGATAAAATTAGAAAATTTCGAAAAGGTTCTGAAATTAATTAGACACATTGATATTTCTGAGCAAAAACGTCCACTTTAGGGTGCTACGAATAAAGGTTACTTTATTTAACAAAATGGTTTAAATAAACCTAGCTAGAGTTAACTTGTAAAATCTAACAAGAATGGAATTTTTTAGTCCATGATTTGGAAGTTATTTATTTAAGTTACTAACGGTAATTCCGAATTACATATGGACAATTATACTGACGAAATATCTAATGGCCTATCATCCCTAAACTGGCAGGCAGAGTTGGCCGGTGAGGAATGGTTTTGTTAACACATTAATTAATTGGTATCACTTGATGCGTTTTATCACAGACAAGAGATAACCTACAATTATTAATACAGCAGAGCAGTGCCAGTGTGTCCTCTTTCTTTCCCGTCTTATAGACTAAGAATAGACTGTGTTTGTGTGTGTACCAAAGGTGTACATATCCATGTAGACGGCGCTAATCGACTTGTCGACTACGACCACGACCGTCACATCGATAGTTCATAAAACGATAGTCGATAGTTACCGAATGACCTGCCAATCTGTTGTGAACTGAAGGCTATCCAATGCTACTAGTTATATTCGGCCTTTTTTCTCAGAAAGGACCGCTCACTAGTTATATTCTGATTTTAATCCCAGAGAGGAACGTTTACCATAGACTAACTACAGTAGTACTACACAGTACTATATTTAGTCTATGCGTTTACTAGTTTAATTCTGATTCGTTTTCCTCAGAGCCGAAGAAAACAATAGTCTTTTAGGTTACTGTATTGGCACTTCAGTGCCGTCATAGAAAATGCTGCCTATTTTAATTAAACTTGGCTTTTTAACATATGATATAATTTTAGCAAGAAATTTTTACTCTAACGCTCAGAAATCAAAACTAACAGCTTAATTATTACAATAATTGTTTCATTGTTTCTATAGCTTCTTCACGACTGTTGAGAAATTAAATGATTAGTGGGGTCGAGAGTAGTTACATGCTAATCATGTCAAGCCAGCTTTAACTTAAGCAAACATACAAGAAGAAGATAAAATAGAATTTGAGACTGAGACTGAGATTGTAGAGTAGAATTGAGGTTAACTGTCCGTTTGATCTTGGTATTATCATATTATGGTATTAGGATAATGTTAATAGAATATAATTAGGTTTATATCACTTTAAAGCTTTGCTCCTATGTTCCTAGATTTTGGTCTGCTTTTTTAATATTATTTGAATTTTCAAGAAAACATGGATCCAAACTTGGTAACATTAGGTTAGTTTTTAATACTTGTATCTTTTAATAAATAAGTGTTTTCTGATAATTTATTGATGAATTATTCAATTGGGCAAACAAATATCAGATCAATTGAGATGAAATAAATGAATGGAGGAATGAGGTGGTAAGGTAATAATGTAATGTCGCACACTAAGCTCGTAAACCCATTTAGTAGTGCATCTTGGAAATGATTTTGTTTTCAGTAGGGCCTAGGGCTGCAGTTTAGATTATGTCCCACATTCATTCCATTGAAAAAATTGATTAAAAATCTCGATAAGCTATATTGAGCAGATTGTTTCATTTTATAGAAATAAATAGATCAAAAATATTGATCATTTAGCCTACATTGTTATTCTTTATTGTTGTTGTTTACATTAACCCTAGGACTGCCCTGGCCTGATTTATGCTAAATTGCTCGGTGTCCTAGCAATTTTTGCCATTTTGCAGAGGTTTTTTCAACAATTTTCAGTACCTAAACTACCATTGTTAACCTAGTCTTATGCATAGGTACTCGTTTTGTTCAGAAAAAGGAGATTTTGAATCAAATGAAATAAAACAAATCTTTGTTGGTGTTTTTTTTTTTTCAAAATGTGAAAAACAAAAATTTTATAAACATTTTTGAAATAATTTCTAAAAGTAGAATCCTAACATTTTTACACAATTTTTTTCACAGACAATTAATTGAAGATATACAAAATGTAGGCAATTTATTTCCATACTTGGTAATGTGTTTGATTTATTTTTAAAAAAAGTTTACTCGAATTACAGAAAGAAATACGAAAACCGGGAAAAATTGACAAACTTACGCTGTACATAAAAAAAAGTATAAAAGAAATATAGGTACTACAACTGTTATATTACTAAAGGTAAGTTAACAATAAAATTATTGGAAATAATGCACTTTTGTACTAAGTAAGTTAATAACTGTTTTTATGACTTTATGAGTTGAAAAACAAAATTTGAGTTTTGCGGAAAGCCAAAATTAGTTATTCGAAGCTATTAATAATTGTACTTTATTATAGTAGGATAATAAATGGTACATATATTTATAGTAAATATATTTCTGGAAAAGAATATATATATATATATACCGTATATAGAAAGAAATGAACACGTGTTTTACTTGATTTCGCCGCTCGGGCGCTAAATTTGCGGTTCGCAGTCCTAGGGTTAAGTTAATTTTGTTTGGCAAATGTAATATAGTTAAAATTGCAATGAACTACTGTGAACATTGTCAAATTGATCTGTGGGATCTCTCGTGAGTATGCAGGTCAGTCCATCACATCATGGGCTCGGGAGAAGCACCAAAAGAGATGGGCGGAGCTCCCTGCACTGAAAGTAAGGAAGCTCACATCCTTCACTCGCCATCGCAGCGGATGGTTTCTGATATTCTGCGTCTGAGTAGGCGGGACATCAAACAAATGACAGGGTTAGTCACTGGACATGGACACCTGAGGAAACACTTGTCACACATGGGTATCTTTAGTGGAGACCCAGCGTGCAGGAAGTGCGGGCAGTCTGAAGAGACTGCCGACCATCTGCTTTTTAACTGCAACGCTCTGGATGAAGTAAGGGCTGCCACTCTCGGAACCATGGTGAAGGGTAGTCATCTGCCTCAGGAGGAGTTTGTATGCAGGTTGTAGCATTTCATCAGGCTCCTGCAACTCGATGCGTTCTGAAACCAACATTCAACGGGGAGTGCAAAAAGCCCAGCAGCTGACGTGCCTTGGGATTCGGTTTGCCCCACTCTGAAATGAATCTTGCAACGGTGCGCGGCATTGTTCCAAAAATGCACAGCTCCGAAATAAATATGTACTTTCGAAGGCATTAGTCTGAAATGCATAACTCCGAAAAGCATTACTCCGAAAATGCACTACTCCGAAAGCAGTGTTCCGAAATGCACTGTTCCGAAAATGATTTCGGAGTACTGCCTTTCGGAGCTATGCATTTGCAGTACATTTTCATTTGGAGGGGTCAAAATGGGTCAGGAGGATTTTAAATGGCGACATTGGCCAATGAAAGGAGACTAACATGCCCCACCCACGAATGTTGACACGCTGGATCTTTGTCATATCTATAATGAGGCTTAAATTGGCTTATTGTTGTAGGTGCCAATAAATATCTAATTTTCTTTACTATCATTAATTCTACACCATTACTGTGCTTACTTATGTGTGTGTGTTACTTATTTAAAAAAAAAAAACAAATAATCTTACCCACATATTAATAGATTTTTTAAATAATTCTGAACCGATTGTGACAACTGAGTTATCAAAATATTTGTCTTGATTATTAGTTGTGCATGAAGTTATTTATTTTATTCGGAGTATTGCTTTTCGGAGCAGTTCATTTCGGAGCGATAAAATCAAGTGTGTAACATTAATCCAAAAATGTGTAACTCCGAAAGGCAATACTCCGAAAAATTACACAGTTTTTAAGGCATTAGTCCGTAAAGCGTAAGTCTGAAAAGCATTGCTCCGAAAATGTACTACTCTGAAAGCAGTATTCCGAAATGCACTGTTCTGAAAATATTTCCGGAATAATGCCTATCGGTGCTACGCACTTTCGGAGCAATGTATGGCTCTCAACATGCAATCGCCGGGTAAACGGCGGTTGGCAGTCTTAGGGTTAAGTTAATGTTCTTTTGGCAAATGTAATATAGCTAAAATTCCAATTAACTACTGTGAACTTTGTCAAATTGTATTAATAAATACAGAAATTTGTCAATCCTACAGATCTGAGTGAATAAAAATAAAAATAACTTGATTAAATATCAGGATTGCTATAATTGTTTTGCAGATTTAATAAAATAATTTAGTTTATAAGATAAACTTAAAAAAATATATCCAAGTGTAATGGGTTGGAATAACCTTTTCAGGAATTAATAATACAATACTAGTGTGACGATTCTAGTCCTAAATATATCTCAAACTTCTATCTTTAACGTGTATTTATAATTTGTGTAATACAAACACAGCTGATAGTGATACAACACTAAACGATAGTTCTTAATTTTGATGTATCAATATTTTCAATCGAATGAATATGGGACGTAAAAAAAATTGCAGCCCAGCTTAGCCTTCATAAAATGTCCTGCCACCCTACTTTATGTATTTTATTTTATTTACGATTCACACTACATCTGGTAAGTATTCTAAGATTTTGAAGAGTACTTAATGCTTTTATTTCTCCTACCATATTGTCCACGATTTGAAAGTAATATGCGGTTGAAAGTCAACATCTGATTTTCCACCAACGGTACTTACCCTCCCAAATTTCCTCACTTTACCCACATCTACAAGCTATTCAGGTGGCAGGCAGTTTTTCTTTTAAGCTTTTCAGATGTTTTAATAAAGAATTTGTGTTAATGGGGAAGTAAATATACCAGTACGGCTACTTAAAACGAAGTTTACACTGTGTTTATTAACTTTACAATAAAATTTGATACATTGGCTACATAATAAAACTCAATTTTCAATATAATAATCATTTTTACTTTATTTGTTTTGTTTATGGTTGATGGCATCGTCACTATCGTTATTGTGCATCGTTAATCTGAAACTCCTACCTGTTGAGTGTGTAAATTTCATCTTTGTCGTGTAAATTACCAGTATGCTTTACAGCACTGTTAATTTTGTACTATCCCAGTATCTTGTGATAAATTAATGGTGTATGTTTTACTGATAGTGTTACATTCCCTGGATTTGGCGTATTATATCACATAACTTCTAATTAATAGAGAATATCCCTTAGACAGGTGAATTGTTTATTTGTTACACGGTTTGCATTACAGCCCAGGATTTCCAATAGATTCTTGTCTATTATTGCTAACCCTTTGTTGATAACAAATATTTATTGAAACTAAAATATACCTATAAACGTATTTTATATTTATTAGACTTAATTGTCAGTAGGCCTACAGTAGATCTGTTATAAAAAGTTTTAAAGATAGCCTTCAATCAAAAATCATAACAGGCCTAATTGTTTTGTTATTTAGCAATAATTAACAAGAAACTTTTTAACTCTTTCCATTATAGACATTGTAGATAAAAGCATTGACTAAATACTGATATTCAATGATAAAAGTCTACACCTAAAAATTTGGACTATTATGTAAGCAGACATTTTATCAAAATAGGGCCAAGCTAAGATTGTTGTGGGTTTTTAGCGAATGTCCTCTATAGGGAAGAAGCTATTACCGTAGTCGGCATGGTAAGACCTAGGCCCGGGACCATAATAACTTTTCATTTTGAGGTCCCCAGACCCCAAAAACACCATTCGTTCGAAACTGTACATATATATATGTATCTGTGAGCACGATAACTATCGTAAAAATTATCCGATATGAAATTTGGTGTAAACGTGTAAAGCAACATTTATGACTGTAAGTTCGAAAACCAGCCAGATCGCTCTATCCGAAGGGGTATTTTTGGGGGTTTTGTTCCCCAAAAATGGGTTTTTTGAATTTTGTATATATAATTTTGGAAATAGTCAAATTTAAGTTTTTACCATTGAATTCAGCTTAAAAAAAAAACACAATTTGGTATTTTGAACATTCCCCTACGTCAATTGGTTACCGAGATATTGAAAGTGCTAAACACAGTACGTTGTCTGATGTTATTCTTGTGAAGGAAAAGAAAAATTGTATATCTCGCTTATTTATGAACGTACACTGAAGAAACGTGGTATACGGCTTCATCTGGTTTTGGTGCATTGATATTTGCTCAAAAAAAATTGTTTGTCAAAGGCTCCCATAGCAGCAAACCTGCGTACTCAGCCCCATGTTATTCTTAAAGATATAATTAAATGCTATGTCTCCCTTAATTATGAACATAAATGAATAATACCCCCGTCGCAGCAAACCTGCATACTCAGCGAATTTCCAATGGAGATATAAATGTCTTAATACTACATAAAGCCACTTACCAAGTTTCATAAAAATATATTCACAAATAAGCGATATATACAATTTTAATTATTCTCCATAAGAATAGCATTGGGGCTGAGTACGCAGGTTTGCTGCAACAAGAAACACAAAAAATGGGTTTTTATGCTAATATCAATATAACTCAACTAGGTGAAGTCGTATACCAGTTTTTATTCATTTATGTTCATAATTAAGGGAGACAGAGCATTTAATTATTATCCATAAGAATAACATGGGGGCTGAGTACGCAGATTTGCTGCTACGGGAGAATTATGCAAAAAAAGATTTTTTGGAGCAAATATCAATAGATCTCAACGAGATGAAGCTGTATAACAAGTTTCGTCAGTATACGTTCATAAATAAGCGAGATAAAAAAAATTTCTTTTCCTCCATAAGAATAACATTAGACAACGTATTGTGTTTAGCACTTTCAATATCTCGGTAACCAATTGACGTAGAGGAATGATCGAAATACCAAATTGTGTGTTTTTTAAAGCTGAATCGAATGGTTAAAACTAAAATTTGACTTTTTCAAAAATTATATGTAAAAAATTCAAAAAACCCATTTTTGGGGTACAAAACCCCCCCAAAATACCCCTTAGGATAGGTCGATCTGTCTGGTTTTCGAACTTAAAGTCATAAATGCTGGTTTACATGTTTATACCAAATTTCGTCAAAATCGGATCATTTTTACGAGAGTTATCGTGCTCACGGACACATATATATATATACAGTATCGAACGAAAGGTGTTTTTGGGGTCTGGGGACCTCAAAACGAAAAGTTATCATGGTCCCGGGCCTAGGTCTTACCATGCCGACTACGGTAATAGCTTCTTCCCTATAGGGGAAATTCGCTAAAAACTGGTATATGACTTCACCTAGTTGAGTTATATTGATATTAACATAAAAATCCATTTTTTGTGTTCCTTGATGCAGCAAACCTGCGTTCTCAGCCCCAATGTTATTCTTATGGGGAATAATTAAAATTGTATATATTGCTTGTTTGTGAATATATTTTTATGAAACTTGGTAAGTGGCTTTATATAGTATTTATAGACATTTATATTTCAATTGGAAATTCGCTGAGTATGCAGGTTTGCTGCGACAGGGGTATTTATGTTTTGTAGTAACTGTTAGAAGTTGTATACTTTTGCTATGGACGATATGATCTTTTTCCAATCACTTCTCACTACCTATCGTAAAATTCTTTAATGATCAAACTTTCCGTTTGACAGGCACAATGGACGGCTCAAAGTGTATTGATCCAGAGACCCACCCTTTCCGTGTGCCGCAACGAGCCGTTACTTCTGTCAATGCCATGGAGATTTGGCTTAAGTCCGAGGCGTATCTCGTAAGTAAAGTTTTACTTTTATAAATTAGCCTACCTATGCAGTTTTATTACTAACCAAAAGAGAAGTTATAAACATCTTATGGACATAGTATTTTTTACCTGAAAGTGATCCATTTATTGAACACCACAAAATAGAAAAATAACCACAAAAGATTGCATCCTTTTACGGAACGCAAACTTTTAGACAAAAAAATATAGTGTCATAGGAAAGCAATTGTGTCATTTGTGGCGCATCTTCTATAGAATTATTTAGGGATGAGTCGATTCCAATTGTTGATTCTCGATTCCACCGATCCTCAGGCTTAGAATCGTAATCAAGAATCGATGTCCCAAAGTCGATTCCAATTCTATCGATTCCAGGCCGTCGATACCCCCGCCGTTTACCCGGAAAGCCGCTAACCATCGAAAATTTGACTACAGCAGTTGAAAATTGTATAACTACTCCCGCCTTTTACCCAGATTTATGCCACTAACTAAAGTTTAACAAAATATATGACTGAAATAAAGAAGAGTAAGCCTAAAATCTATTTTTAGCTCATATAAAAGGAGACAATGACTGGTGAGTTATTTATGGATACCTGTGAAGTAAGAGAAGGGCACGGGGAGTTTTTGGGTCTGGGGCAAAAAATCTGCCCTTGGAGATAACGAAGGAAGATGGGACGGGAGGGGAGGGGAGTTGGGTCCGGTTGAAAGCAATAAATCAGTCGGCTGACCATAATTATTTCTTTGAGTCATTATCTTACAACCACGTTCTTTCCCCATGAATTATGAATTTATATTAAATATTAAGAGGGAGCTCCAGTCCTCTGCGTCTACCTGCGTTAACTTTCAAAGTCTGTCCCTCCTCAACGGGTTATCCGAAATTGATTATATATGGTTCGTTTTAAAGATCAAAAATATATCTAGTGATTTCAGTAAGCAGAATTTTGTTATCATAAATAGTTCACGCATAAAAAAATCTTAAATATTGAATATTTTGGAATTTTATTAATCGATTATTATTTTTTGCTATCGAAATTCTGCTTACTGAAATCGCTAGGTATATTTTTGCTCTTTAAAATGAGCCATAAATCAACAATATAGACTAATCCGTTGAGGAGGAACGGGCTTTGAAAGTTAGCATTGGCCTTGTGGGCGAAGCAATGAGAAACGCGAAAAGTTTCGTGACTAGGGCGCCCTCTTAAACAGATTTTCTTTTTCTATATTACCACAGTATACTAGTGAAATTAACATTAAATTACCATATATAAAAATTGGATTAAAATTAGTTTGGTAATTTACTTCAAAAGCCTGCTAAATAACATTACAGTATATTTAAAAACATTGATCTACAACCATTAAAAATAATTATTTAAAAAAATTCTTTCTAGCTTTTATACAAAAAATAAAACCCTAAATTTAACATGAACATTCCAAAGTATTTTTATCGCTCAAGAATAGTTAATATATCCAAAGTGATTGTTTTATAACACAGGAAATCCAATTTCAAAAAATATCATGGGAGATTTATGAAACTTAAAGCATAACAATTACATGAAAAATAAACATGCAACTCAACTTAGTTTTTATTTTTTTATTTATTTCGTAAGTTTATTTTATTAATGAAAAATAATTACCAACTGATTGTCTCAATTTATTAAATAAAAATCAATTACTGACTAACTTATTGTCTTTAATCGTTTTGAAAACATTACTTTGCTATTTCACCTATTATTAGGAATCAATGTAATTGGAATCGAGAATCGATTTGTAAGAATTGGAACCGGAATTGAAAAAAATTGGAATCGACACATCCCTAGAATTATTACTTCCAATCCTGTATATTAACATTTAGAAAAATGTTACAATAGTCAAACTTTCCAACACCAGCAATGACATGTAAAGTACTTTTTTAATTTTTTGGATGTCGTCATTGTGCAGAGAGCAGACCCACAGAACGTGACTGTAGCTCACATGGGCCCAAAAGAGGCTAAATTATATCTGCTTAATGTCGTTCTGATCTAGTGAGCCACTGGGGCAAGGAAAAGAAGTCAGAGAAAATCAGTCAGTGATATTTTAGTAGTAATATGTTTTAAAGTTATTTTTTACAGTTATACATTTAGCAGATATTACATTTCCTAAATCGATAATGTCATGCTATTTAGGCCTAACTTTTAAAATGTTTGCTTTCAGGAATATATCGGCTTCATAACGGCAATGAACAAAGAAGTAAGGGGGAAGCCGTTATCTGTACCTTGCACTGAGTCCGAAGTCACCATAGGAGTGCTCTCCCTTCTTGAAAAACTCAACATTTGGCTCATGGAAACCCCTCCGATACAACAGCCGCAGCGATTCGGCAATAAAGCTTTTAAAACTTGGTACACCAAAGTGAAAGAGGTAGGTAGTTTACAGATTCATCAGAGCACACAATTAAAGAGTAAACTATACTATTTTCTACCTTGCTTGAATTTTGTTGCAATTTTTTTCAATTCAATTTTATTAAAAGCAATTAAATATAGGCTAGTAGGTTAAATCTGTATTCTATCCCATTGAGATTGAATTCACCAAGGTAAGTTTTTGCTGAGTGCAACATGTCCTCAATGTTTATTAGGGGTGGGTACTCGAGTTTTCAAGTACCCGTAGAGTATTTACTAATACTCGAAGGCCGAGCGAGTATTAGAGACTACTCGAAAATTCGAGTCGAGTAGTGAAAACTCTTGGCGTTTACCCCGGATAGTTGAAAATGGCATCGCTACTCCCGCCGTTTACCCAAGTTTACGCCGCTAACCAATGTTTAAGAAAATAAGTGACTAAATTGCAGAAAAATAAGCCTAAAATCTATTTTTAGCTCATATGAAAGGAGACAATAACAGGTGGGTTATTTATGGATATCTGAGTTAAGATAAGTAAGAGAGGGGCACAGGAATTGTTTGGGTCGGGGGCAAAAATCTGACCTTGGAGATTAGGAAGGAAGACTGGATGAAAGGGGAGGAGTCAAAAGCAATAAATCAGTCAGCCGACCAACTTTAATTATTTGTTGACCCACAACAACATTTGTAATAACTTTCTTGTTAAAATGTTCTGGTTTTGATAAACTAACCCACAATCTTTGTATGGATATAAATATTTGTAATACTTGTCTTTAGATTCTTATGGTTGTTGAAAACAGATTATATATTTTTTCATTTAAATCATTACTCATTCAGAGTAAAATAAAGGTTAAAATCAAATAAATAATAGTATTAATAATTCAATAAAATGTTACGTTTATAACTAAAGTTTAATATGTAAAAAACATTATTTTTTTTCATAAAAAAGAATATTGTTTTCATAGTTTTTTTTACCTTTTAAAGAACTAGGCCTACTCGACTCGATACTCGAGTAGGTTGGTTCAATACTCGACTCGATTTAATAAAACACTACTCGCCCACCCCTAAAGTTGATTCTATCTGTATCTCTTCAAGAATAAAAACATATTGTTGCTTTGGCCAGTTCCTTTTTATTGAATCTTGTTATTGTTCGTTAGGAAAACATTAAGCAAACAGTTTTTCATCATAAACTCCAACCATTACAGATTTTCCTATGAAATATCATACATCATTTTTTAACCAAGATATATCCTTAAGGCTATGGTGTACCCTATAGAAAAATATTCCCTGCTGCTTAAAAATAGTTTGTTAAGATAGAGAAAAGGAGAGTTGCGGAGGTCTGCAGGATCTCTGTTTGCGGCTGTGATAATTATGTTATCAACATGCCTGTACTGTAAGTGGGATTTGGCAGAAGAAAGTTGATTCTACTCATGTTCTTTTTTATAATTTCAAAATAATATTTCTGTCTTAAGTTGCTGTAGTTTGAAAATAGCTAACTTTTTGTACATTTAAAAAGGCTTGTAAATCAACTCAATTAAAATAGTACAAATATACATTTATAGATAATATCATAGAAAAATAAAGCAGGTATAGAAGTGTCACGTAATGCTAAAATTTGCTAACACAAAATTGTTAATTCAACCGGCCAGATCATACGACAAAACCGGCCAAGCGACGTTGCCTGTCTGTGCACTCCAGCCGGCTGGCCGGCCGGCCCAGCCGGTAGGGAAAAATTCCCTCGCCCTGCTTGGCGCTTGTCGTATTGAGTGCAGTGTTTACGCGCTCTTCGCATTATATACTTCTCTGGTTAGTTTTCTATTCAATGATGCTAAAGATTTTGCCTCAATGTTAATTTATCGATTTACCAACTTTAAAAATACATTTAAAATCTTCTGAGATACTGGTACGTTTAATGTTGACTGACGATTCCTTTAAACATTTTTTAGTTCGAGGATAGTTTTCGTGTATGGGTTCATCGCGTCAATAATAAGATTAAAAGCTTAAGCTCTCTCTGTATGTTTTATAAACATACCCTGATTTATAAATAAAGGGTTACAGAAAATAGGTAAAATCATAATTTTAAAAGTAAACTATGTTTAACGATTAAATTGTAATGCATTTTATTACTGAATTTAATATTTTACAGTAACTTGTTCCTACGTGAAGAGCTAATTTCTTCAGTGAATTTATAGTAAATTTGTATGGCATCGGCTGCTAACATTTCAACATGTTATATACACTCTGCATTTTATGTACAGTATTCTCCTAAAGAACAACATTAAAGGCTGAGTACGCAGATTTGCTGCATCAAGAAATATAAGCAATATGTTTTTGTGCAATTATCAATATAACTTAACCAGGTGAAGCTACATACCAAGTTTTATTTTTTATTTATGTTCATAACTAAGGGAGAGATAAAACTTCATTTATTCTCCATAAGAATAATATTAGGGCTGAGTATGCAGGTTTGCTGCTACGGGGACAATAACAAAAATTGTTTATGCAAATATCAATATACCAGTACTAGGTGAAGCCACAGGCCAAGTTTCATCAATATACATTCATAAATAATCGAGATATTAATTATTTAGAATTATTCTTACGGTACACATTATTTAGATGAAAGATGCATATATTTTTAATAATTTTAATAGTTTTAGCGAATTTCCCCAATAGGGAAGAAGCTATTATCGTAGTCGGCATGGTAAGACCTAGCCCGGGACCATGATAACATTTGTTTTGAGGCTCCCAGGTGCCAAAAACACCATGTATGCGTGTGTGCGTGTGCGTGTGTGTGTGTGTGTGTGTGTGTGTGTGTGTGTGTCCGTGTCCGTAGGCATGATAACTTTCGTAAAAATGCCTTTTGTATAAACGTGTAAGGCAGCGTCTATTTTCATGAGTTGGAAAACCAGACAGGTCACTCTATTTTAAAGCAGGTTTTGTACCCCAAAATTTGTTTTAACTTTTTACATTTAATTTTTTATAAACCCAAATTTTAGTTTGTACCATTGAATTCAGCTTACAAAAACAAACAATTTGGTATTTTTATCATCACTCTACGTCAATTGGTTACCAAGATATTGAAAGTGCTAAACATAATACGTTGTCCAATGTTAATCTTATGGAGAGAGTAAAATGTTATATCTCGCTTATTAATGAACATATATTGACGAAACTTGTAATGTGGCTTCATTTGTTTAGGTTTTACTGATATTTAAACAACTTTTTTTTTCGTACTGATATTTGCATTTAAAACCAATTTTTTGTGGTCCCCAAGTCTGCAAACTTGCGTACTAAGTAGCTATAATGTTATTCTCATGGAGGATAAGAAACAAGTGATATCTTGCTTGTTTATGAATATAAATTAGTAAAACTTGAAATGTTGCTTTATGTTATGGTGATCTATTTTATTTGTAAAAAAACAGATTTTAGTTGTTCTTGATGCAGCAAACCTGCATACTCAGTCCTAATGTTGTTCTTATGAATAATAAATAAAATTTCATATTGCACTTATTTATGAATATGCTTTGATGAAAGTTGGTAAGTGGTTCATGACGTAGTGAAGTACCATTTGAAATTCTCTGAGTATGCAGGTTTGATGCAACGGGGGTATTTTATTGTTAATCATCATTGCAATTTATGGAATTTAAAAGGTTGAATTTGTCTAATGCAGTTCATGTTTTATCCTTCTGTAATAATAACATTCCAGAAATTTAATAAGTACCAGATCAGTTCGAAACGAGATTTGTGCACATCCTCCACTTCCTGTGCATACAACGGGAGAGTGATCTCCACTGCCACACAGCCACACGTTTTTATCAGATCAGCCTTACCGCCTACCGATGCCGTGGCCGTGGCGGAAGCGACCGAGATTGCTCCCTGCGGGAATTTGGGAATCCCGCACTGCCCGACTTGGCAACAAGGCACCGCTAACTCAGACTTGAACGACGCGACAGCGCCTGCATTTCCATGATACCCGTGTACGCTTTTTCCCTACTTCCTGACACTTCTGTACCTGATTTATTTTTCTATGATAATATTTTCCTCATTAATAATATACTTTAACTTTAATTAAAGGGTTATATAGCAGCTGTAAAAGGAGATCCTGCAAACCCTTTCCTAACACCGTGCTGAAGGCGAAGCCTTAACATATTTTGTGTAATTCAGCAAACTTTCAATTGCCTCCACATTATCACATTAACTGTGGTTTGTAATTTCATTACAGTAAAAGCCCGCTAATTTGGCATCTGACGGTCCGGCACTGTCAATAATCCAGCATCAGTCTAAGGGTTCTAAAAAAAGTTTTTTTTCACTGCATAAGCTTTTTGAGCGTGTTCGATAGAGTACAGGTGTAATCGGCAGAGTTTGCGGGAAATCGGTAGAAGTAACTGTACAGAATGTATTAAAATATAATACTGCAAACCTATTAACTGGTTGAAATATAGTTGAACATTTTCTCCATCCGTGCCGAGATCAGAGAAAGCTTTACCACTAATTTTTGACTCTCTATTTTTAGCGGTATGTCTGCTATTCTCGCAGTAACAGCTATTTTTAGACAGCACTCAGTAATCTGGCACTGCCAAAGTCCGAACGTGCCGGATTAACGTGTGCCTAGTGTATTGCCTTAACTTCGCCTTTTTTGGTAATAATTTTCCTTCACATTCATATTTCCAGAATGCCCTTGAATTACTCCAAGAAGCATTGCCTGCCAAATTCCACCGCGCAGTGCCTGAAATCAAAGAATATTTTACAGAAAGCTTTGGTAACTCCACCAGAATCGACTATGGCACAGGCCACGAGATGAGTTTCTGTATGTTCCTCTGTTGCCTCTTCAAGATTGGAGCATTCACAGCTGCCGATAACCTGGCCGTTGTCTGTAAAGTCTTTAACAGGTATTATTGCTGCTAGTTTGTAGATTTGCTTCTTATGTAGTTGTTGGTTGTTTTTGTTGTTTATTTTCATATGTAGAAAGTTGTTGTTTATAATTTTAAGGCAACCCTAAAAACAGTAACCTATTTAAGCGCAAAATTGTCATAATATTTGTTATTCAACTATAAGTTTGACACAACAAGGAATACCTCTAGAGTTCTCGTCTGGGACGAAAGAGTGGAGCCTCACTGTCGGGAGAGGATATTTCTGTAAACAAAACACACAGAACTATCGTTTCCAGTAAACAAATTATTGAAAATATGTTTGACATAAAAGTTGTATTTTAAAAGAAAATATTTATTTTTTCTCCTTGTGTTATATATTTATTAACAATTTAAATTATTTAATCTTAAAGCACGTTAAATATAATATATGGTGTTTATGAAAACTTGTTATTGTTTTCTGTATGGAAAAATGGTTGTACCAGTATATAAATTTCAGATTTCATCATTTTATAGTCGAAGTTAGTTGGGTTGCCATAGTCATGGAGGGTGCAGAGGGAAAATGGTGGCCCCCATGTAGGCTTCACTTTGTCTCTGAGATTAATATGTGCTTGTGCACTCTAGATGTATTAAGCTCGTTGGTTTGACACACTATGGATCACAATGTGTTGAAAGCAGTGTTTCTAATCCAGTTCGGCTGTTTGTTTTGCCCACTACAGTAGCAAAAATTACCCACAATTACCCACTTAGCTTAAACAGGCTATGCACCAATTTCGTAAATCAGTATTTCAAGCTTCTACTAAGACCTTAGGCCTATATGAACTAATAATATGAAAATATTATTTTCATATTATAAATATATAATATATATTATAAATATATTTCTTATTTTAAATATTATAAGGACCTGATGTATTTTAGCTAAGCATCAAAGACAATTTAAATCTAAAACAGGCAGCAATGTCTTAAAGTTATACAGAAAAAATACAACGATTAAAGACAACAACAGTTAATATGATCTATATGAGCTAATTTCTTATTTGGAAACCCAAATAGTCTAGGAGCCCCACTGGTGACGATTGATGCACGGGGTTGTATAGGCAGTTTCTCTTCAAAACATGTTTCCTAAGTTTCTAAGGACAGTTTTTAGCCTGGGTACGCATTTTTGATATGGGGAGGTTTCTTCCAAAATGGCCGCCAAGATGGCCGCTCAGCCAATATGTAGCCTTTGAGAAAATACCTTATATCTTGGAAACTATTAGTTATAGCTCAAAATTGCAAAGGACAAAATATGTTCAAAACCAATTTTTACATTTAGTAACAATGTTAATGTACTATAAAAAGGTTCACAGGTAATTAAAACTGTGTTTCAAAAAAGTCAGTTCAGCATTTGCAACCTATCAAATTTATATTAGTGCTTGGAACATGTGTATCCTTCACTTCCGGAAACGAGCACCAGACCTTGATTATATGCATATAAAAGAGTGAAAATTAGCCGGGAGGCAGGTTTAAAAATAATTACGTCAAGAGTAGTGACGTCATCAATATGGCCGCTCAGCCAATTATAATAGTGTCGCATTTCTCGGAAACCACCAAACTATGTTTCACATTTTTCATCTCATTTTGAAGGTCTAATCATTATCTATAATAATATAATTACACTTTCAGCGGTAAAAACAATGGTTATTGAGTATTTTGTAAAATTGCTCGATTTAAAAAATGTTTATTTACATTTATTAAAATTGTTTACTAAATATTTTTAATTTATTTAGAGAAATGTATTTTTACTTGGTTGGTTGGACTGATCACCAACGTGACATGACCAATAACATTGAAAAAATAAATAAATCACAAAGAACACAAGAAACAACATAAAAATATTTATTTAATGCTTAAAAACATGTTTGCGCATTAAGTGGTTCATTATTTAGTTAAGTTTAAATTTTCAACTAAATAGGATAAAGGTTTTGACAGTAGACCAGTTTAAAGCAGTGTATGTCAAGGCACGCCGTATGTTTCTTACGGGAGTCGCCGGCTGCATAGCACTCACACCGTGACGTCATGAATTCAGCGCTCCGTCCTGTAGTAGAGTCAGCCTTGCCCCACCCCCCACCGGCAGCGGTGGCTTCGGGTTTTAGTGAACAATGGTGACAAATCCAGCTGTTAGTTGCTGTTTACAGTCAAATGTCTTGTGGGTGATCAGCCCAACCAACCAAGTAAAAATACATTTCCCTAAAAAAATTAAAAATACTTATTAAACAATTTTAATAAATAATGTAAATAAACATTTTTTAATTTGAGCAATTTTACAAAATACTCAATAACCATTGTTTTTACCGCTGAAAGTGTAATTATATTATTATAGATAATGATTAGACCTTCAAAATGAGATGAAAAATGTGAAACGTAGTTTGGTGGTTTCCGAGAAATGCGACACTATTATAATTGGCTGAGCGGCCATATTGATGACGTCACTACTCTTGACGTAATTATTTTTAAACCTGCCTCCCGGCTAATTTTCACTCTTTTATATGCATATAATCAAGGTCTGGTGCTGGTTTCCGGAAGTGAAGGATACACATGTTCCACGCACTAATATAAATTTGGTAGGTGGCAAATGCTGAACTGAATTTTTTTAAACACAATTTTACGTACCTGTGAACCTTTTTATAGTACATTAACATTGTTATTTAATGTAAAAATCGATTTTGAACATATTTTGTCCTTTGCAATTTTGAGCTATAACCAATAGTTTCCAAGATATAAGGTATTTTCTCAAAGGCTACATATTGGCCGGGCGGCCATCTTGGCGGCCATTTTGGAAGAAACCTCCCCATATCAAAAACGCGTACCCAAGCTAAAAACTGTCCTTAGACACATAGGAAACAAGTTCTGAAGAGAAACTGCCTATACACCCCCGTGCATCAATCGTCACCAGCGGGGCTCCTGCACTAAAAGAGGCCAAAACAATACTGGACCCATATAATTTTGTCCAAATAACCTTCAAAAAGCGTGATGCCAAGATTGGTGTTTTGTTCTGTTGTTTGGTGTTAACTTGCTGGTAGGACGGTGTCATTCAACGTACATTCAACGTACAAGGCGGTTTTAATACAACATATTTCCAAATACACAAACAAGGATGTTTTAATTTAACTAAAATAATAACTTTGCTTTGAAATAAACAATCAAATTCTGTCTAAAATATGTCTCAAGATAGTAAAGTTAAGTTCAACATCAAGTTTCACTTAAAATGCGTAATACACACTAAAGCGTAATATTAATATTTAAAGTCCTTGAATATCACTGCTTTTACATTGAATCAAATGGGATATTTAGAGACCGTCCCACCAAAATACTACCAACATAATGGAGCAAAAATTGGCTTTCAGAACGGCACACTTTTTAAACCAAGAGTAGCGACTGCACATTATATAGAGCTCATTGTTTCCAACCTGGCTGGCTTGGCTTAAGTTTTCACCATAAACCCTCTTTTGAACTAATCAAATTACCAATTTAACTTGCGGCAGGTTGTCCCAAAACACGGAGAATAGCTCATATAAACAAATTACCCACTTGTATAAAATACCCACTAATATACCTAAGGGTTCTCAAAATATCTACAAAGTGGGTAATTACCCACCGATTCGTAACCCTGGTTGAAAGCCAAATCACTGAGCACTACACAAGCTGCAAAACGCAATGAAGTTATTAACACGTTGGCTACCAGTATTTGGCTATATGACTGATCCAAACCACTTGTCTTCGATCTAAGGTCAAGTACAGTGAATAGAACGTATCCACAGAACAAAGTAGTCAGGGGCCATACACATGTTACGTAACACTTTCTTTTTTCAGACTCCCCCTCCCCAATGTATCGCACCATAACGCTTGACCATACCTTCCCACCCCCCCAATGTGTTACGTAACTTAGTCGTAGTAGGCTCTAAAACAGCTTAAACCTTTTAAATATTGTTTTATTAGCAATTTAGAATATGGATTTCAATGAATCATTTAAATTACTTTATTTTAACAACATTTTTTAGTAACTATTTCAAAGCAAAATTGATACAAACAAACAAGACTGTTACTAATAATATAAACAACAAAATAAACTATCTCAGATAAAACATAACAAATTTCATGTATAACTAATACAAATACAAAACAACTTAAAATACCCCCGTAGCAGCAAACCTGCATACTCAGCGAATTTCCAATGCATATAATATTATCTTAATACCACATAAAGCCACATACCAAGTTTCATCAATATACATTCATAAATAAACGATTTATGACATTTCAATTATTCTCTATAAGAATAACATGGCGGCTGAGTATGCTGAAATAAGGAACACTAAAAATGGGTTTTTATACAACGACCGTCTCGCCGCAGTAATGCACCTGCATTTTTTTTGACATTGAACCGGCTACTTTCACGATCCGGTTCGTTCCAGTGACAAAGCATGGAATAGGTTTGGTAGAAGTGTTACGTTACAAAGAGTTCCGTTCCTACTTGTTGTTCCTCGACTCTAGTCGAGAATCCATTCCATTTTCCATTTTGTTTGGAGTGAGTGGAAACTTTCTCTTAGATGCTATGGCGATTAAGAAGATGCAAGTTTGAGAGTACCGGAGATCAATATGTCTGATATCAATATAAAAAAATTTGAATGTTTGATTTGTGACAAACACTTTGCCAGTAGATTCACTTTAACGCACCATACACGCAATGTGCACAGTTGTGAAAATTCTACCAACAGTTTAAACAAACTGAATAGGCATATTTGTCCAGAGAGTGATTGTTCTTTTCAGTTTTCGCGGTGTGAGCAATTGACACATTTGAAAGAACTCCATTCTATTGATGTAGTAGTTGAAGAACTGAATTTCGAAACAGAAGAAGGTAAGTTAAATTTGTTAACTTAGGAACTATGAACCTTTTAGATTAGGCATCCAATTTACCAAGCAAAACGAAATAAGTTTAGGCCTACCACTTATTACAGCTTGCCTTGGCGTTACGTTCTTGGTCAGTTTAGATAAATAGTTACTGTTGTATATACAGCGTAGGCCCTATCTGCATTTTTCAGACAAACCAATTTGGGCTAAATTTATACCAAACAATTTAAAATGCTAAATAGCCTACATATCACAGAAAAAAGACTTTAACTTGCAACAAATTAAGCCTATGTTAATTTATGAATATATTTTTTAAGCTATATTCAGTACTTCATTCCGTTCTTTTTCACTGTAACGTGAGAGAAGCACTTTGTCACAGTTCCATGGAACATGTTCCAAAAGTTCCAAAAAAAGGCAGGTGCATTACTGCGGCGAGACGGTCGTTTTATACAAACATCAATATAACTCAACTAGGTAAAGCCACATACCAAGTTCTATTAATTTATGTTCATAATTAAAGGAGATAACACGTTACTTATTCTCCATAAGAATAACATGGGGCTGATTATGCAGGTTTGCTGCTACGGGAACTATCGGTGAAAAAATGGGATTTGCTCAAATCAGCACATGATCATGGCTTTTATAAGTCGAAACATGTAGTGTTAATTAATTAAAATGTTTTCTCCAGGGTACTCATGTTACTTATTTTTCATCTTTCATCTATATGTATATATATACAGAGATATATATATATATATATATATATATATATATATATACAGTTTCAAACGAATGGTGTTTGTGGGGTCTGGGGACCTCAAAACGAAAAGTTATCATGGTCCCGAGCCAAAGTAGTGATATCTGTCTCACTACTACATAAAGCCAATTACCAAGTTTCACAAAAATACATTCATAAACAAGTAATATATAACATTTTATTTACTCTCCATAAGAATAACATTAGGGTTGAGGACGCAGGTTTGCTGCAACGAGGAATATAAGTAATGTGTTTTTTTTGCAATTATCAAAATAACTGAACCAGGTGAAGCGACATAACCAAGTTCTATTAATTTAGGTTCATAATTAAGGGAGATATACAACTTTACTTATTCTCCATATGAATAACATGGGGGCCGAGTATGAAGGTTTGCTGCTACGGGGACTATCAACAAAAAACTTGTTTTTAGTGCTAATATCAATATACCACTACTAGTTGAAGCCACATATCAAGTTTCATCAATATACATTCATGATATCCAATTTTATTTATTCTCCATAAGGATAACATTGGACAACATACTGTGTTTAGCACTTTGAATATCTCTGCAATGGTTGGACGTAGAACAACAATTAAAACATCAAAATGTTTGTTTTCCCCTAATCCAAACCCCCGTGTTTAACAGTTATTTTGCTAATTGAAAACTTGTTACTGAGTAAATTTAGGATATCGTATTTTTTCATCATCCTTGGGCTAAGGGAAATCTATTTAACCGTTTTTTTGAGGTAAATAAATTGATAGAAAGAAATGTGAAGTTTTTAGTAAAATTATCTGAAAAAAATCTAAAAACCTTTTTCCTATAAGATTAACAAGGGGCACGTTTTTTGGATTTTCTCCGCAACCACATCCTAGGTTAATGATTCAAAATAGTAAATTATTTGTATTTTTAAGCTCTATAAAATGGCTATAATCAAAATTGAGTGTTTTAACATTTTGGAGTAAAATTTGCAAAAAACTGATTTTTGGGAAATTATAAACCCCTATAAAACCCCCTTTCCATAGTCCGATTGATCTGGTTTTCAAATTTAAAGTCATAAATGCTACTCTCCACATTTGTGCCAAATTTCATCAAAATCGGACCTTTTTTACGAGAGTTATCGCATCCACAGACACATATATATATATATTAAATTAAATTTACATAGAAGGGCTACTATATGATAGATGAAAAATAAGTAACATGAGTACCCTGGAGAAAACATTTTAATTAATTAACACTACATGTTTCGACTTATAAAAGCCATGATCACGTGCTGATTTGCTCAAATCAGCACATGATCATGGCTTTTATAAGTCGAAACATGTAGTGTTAATTAATTAAAATGTTTTCTCCAGGGTACTCATGTTACTTATTTTTCATCTTTCATCTATAAGTATATATATACAGATATATATATATATATATACAGTTTCAAACGAATGGTGTTTGTGGGGTCTGGGGACCTCAAAACGAAAAGTTATCATGGTCCCGAGCCAAAGTAGTGATATCTGTCTCACTACTACATAAAGCCAATTACCAAGTTTCACAAAAATACATTCATAAACAAGTAATATATAACATTGTATTTACTCTCCATAAGAATAACATTAGGGTTGAGGACGCAGGTTTGCTGCAACGAGGAATACAAGTAATGTGTTTTTTTTGCAATTATCAAAATAACTGAACCAGGTGAAGCGACATAACCAAGTTCTATTAATTTAGGTTCATAATTAAGGGAGATATACAACTTTACTTATTCTCCATATGAATAACATGGGGGCCGAGTATGAAGGTTTGCTGCTACGGGGACTATCAACAAAAAACTTGTTTTTAGTGCTAATATCAATATACCACTACTAGTTGAAGCCACATATCAAGTTTCATCAATATACATTCATGATATCCAATTTTATTTATTCTCCATAAGGATAACATTGGACAACATACTGTGTTTAGCACTTTAAATATATCTGCAATGCTTGGACGTAGAACAACAATTAAAACATCAAAATGTTTGTTTTCCCCTAATCCAAACCCCCGTGTTTAACAGTTATTTTGCTAATTGAAAACTTGTTATTGAGTAAATTTAGGATATCGTATTTTTTCATCATCCTTGGGCTAAGGGAAATCTATTTAACCGTTTTTTTGAGGTAAATAAATTGATAGAAAGAAATGTGAAGTTTTTAGTAAAATTATCTGAAAAAAATCTAAAAACCTTTTTCCTATAAGATTAACAAGGGGCACGTTTTTTTGGATTTTCTCCGCAACCACATCCTAGGTTAATGATTCAAAATAGTAAATTATTTGTATTTTTAAGCTCTATAAAATGGCTATAATCAAAATTGAGTGTTTTAACATTTTGGAGTAAAATTTGCAAAAAACTGATTTTTGGGAAATTATAAACCCCTATAAAACCCCCTTTCCATAGTCCGATTGATCTGGTTTTCAAATTTAAAGTCATAAATGCTACTCTCCACATTTGTGCCAAATTTCATCAAAATCGGACCTTTTTTACGAGAGTTATCGCATCCACAGACACACACACACATATATATATATATATATATTAAATTAAATTTACATAGAAGGGCTACTATATGATAGATGAAAAATAAGTAACATGAGTACCCCGGAGAAAACATTTTAATTAATTAACACTACATGTTTCGACTTATAAAAGCCATGATCACGTGCTGATTTGCTCAAATCAGCACATGATCATGGCTTTTATAAGTCGAAACATGTAGTGTTAATTAATTAAAATGTTTTCTCCAGGGTACTCATGTTACTTATTTTTCATCTTTCATCTATATGTATATATATATACAGATATATATATATATATATATATATATATATACAGTTTCAAACGAATGGTGTTTGTGGGGTCTGGGGACCTCAAAACGAAAAGTTATCATGGTCCCGAGCCAAAGTAGTGATATCTGTCTCACTACTACATAAAGCCAATTACCAAGTTTCACAAAAATACATTCATAAACAAGTAATATATAACATTGTATTTACTCTCCATAAGAATAACATTAGGGTTGAGGACGCAGGTTTGCTGCAACGAGGAATACAAGTAATGTGTTTTTTTTGCAATTATCAAAATAACTGAACCAGGTGAAGCGACATAACCAAGTTCTATTAATTTAGGTTCATAATTAAGGGAGATATACAACTTTACTTATTCTCCATATGAATAACATGGGGGCCGAGTATGAAGGTTTGCTGCTACGGGGACTATCAACAAAAAACTTGTTTTTAGTGCTAATATCAATATACCACTACTAGTTGAAGCCACATATCAAGTTTCATCAATATACATTCATGATATCCAATTTTATTTATTCTCCATAAGGATAACATTGGACAACATACTGTGTTTAGCACTTTGAATATCTCTGCAATGCTTGGACGTAGAACAACAATTAAAACATCAAAATGTTTGTTTTCCCCTAATCCAAACCCCCGTGTTTAACAGTTATTTTGCTAATTGAAAACTTGTTACTGAGTAAATTTAGGATATCGTATTTTTTCATCATCCTTGGGCTAAGGGAAATCTATTTAACCGTTTTTTTGAGGTAAATAAATTGATAGAAAGAAATGTGAAGTTTTTAGTAAAATTATCTGAAAAAAATCTAAAAACCTTTTTCCTATAAGATTAACAAGGGGCACGTTTTTTTGTATTTTCTCCGCAACCACATCCTAGGTTAATGATTCTAAATAGTAAATTATTTGTATTTTTAAGCTCTATAAAATGGCTATAATCAAAATTGAGTGTTTTAACATTTTGGAGTAAAATTTGCAAAAAACTGATTTTTGGGAAATTATAAACCCCTATAAAACCCCCTTTCCATAGTCCGATTGATCTGGTTTTCAAATTTAAAGTCATAAATGCTACTCTCCACATTTGTGCCAAATTTCATCAAAATCGGACCTTTTTTACGAGAGTTATCGCATCCACAGACACATATATATATATATATTAAATTAAATTTACATAGAAGGGCTACTATATGATAGATGAAAAATAAGTAACATGAGTACCCCGGAGAAAACATTTTAATTAATTAACACTACATGTTTCGACTTATAAAAGCCATGATCACGTGCTGATTTGCTCAAATCAGCACATGATCATGGCTTTTATAAGTCGAAACATGTAGTGTTAATTAATTAAAATGTTTTCTCCAGGGTACTCATGTTACTTATTTTTCATCTTTCATCTATATGTATATATATACAGATATATATATATATATACAGATATATATATATATATATATACAGTTTCAAACGAATGGTGTTTGTGGGGTCTGGGGACCTCAAAACGAAAAGTTATCATGGTCCCGAGCCAAAGTAGTGATATCTGTCTCACTACTACATAAAGCCAATTACCAAGTTTCACAAAAATACATTCATAAACAAGTAATATATAACATTTTATTTACTCTCCATAAGAATAACATTAGGGTTGAGGACGCAGGTTTGCTGCAACGAGGAATATAAGTAATGTGTTTTTTTTGCAATTATCAAAATAACTGAACCAGGTGAAGCGACATAACCAAGTTCTATTAATTTAGGTTCATAATTAAGGGAGATATACAACTTTACTTATTCTCCATATGAATAACATGGGGGCCGAGTATGAAGGTTTGCTGCTACGGGGACTATCAACAAAAAACTTGTTTTTAGTGCTAATATCAATATACCACTACTAGTTGAAGCCACATATCAAGTTTCATCAATATACATTCATGATATCCAATTTTATTTATTCTCCATAAGGATAACATTGGACAACATACTGTGTTTAGCACTTTGAATATCTCTGCAATGGTTGGACGTAGAACAACAATTAAAACATCAAAATGTTTGTTTTCCCCTAATCCAAACCCCCGTGTTTAACAGTTATTTTGCTAATTGAAAACTTGTTACTGAGTAAATTTAGGATATCGTATTTTTTCATCATCCTTGGGCTAAGGGAAATCTATTTAACCGTTTTTTTGAGGTAAATAAATTGATAGAAAGAAATGTGAAGTTTTTAGTAAAATTATCTGAAAAAAATCTAAAAACCTTTTTCCTATAAGATTAACAAGGGGCACGTTTTTTGGATTTTCTCCGCAACCACATCCTAGGTTAATGATTCAAAATAGTAAATTATTTGTATTTTTAAGCTCTATAAAATGGCTATAATCAAAATTGAGTGTTTTAACATTTTGGAGTAAAATTTGCAAAAAACTGATTTTTGGGAAATTATAAACCCCTATAAAACCCCCTTTCCATAGTCCGATTGATCTGGTTTTCAAATTTAAAGTCATAAATGCTACTCTCCACATTTGTGCCAAATTTCATCAAAATCGGACCTTTTTTACGAGAGTTATCGCATCCACAGACACATATATATATATATTAAATTAAATTTACATAGAAGGGCTACTATATGATAGATGAAAAATAAGTAACATGAGTACCCTGGAGAAAACATTTTAATTAATTAACACTACATGTTTCGACTTATAAAAGCCATGATCACGTGCTGATTTGCTCAAATCAGCACATGATCATGGCTTTTATAAGTCGAAACATGTAGTGTTAATTAATTAAAATGTTTTCTCCAGGGTACTCATTTTACTTATTTTTCATCTTTCATCTATAAGTATATATATACAGATATATATATATATATACAGTTTCAAACGAATGGTGTTTGTGGGGTCTGGGGACCTCAAAACGAAAAGTTATCATGGTCCCGAGCCAAAGTAGTGATATCTGTCTCACTACTACATAAAGCCAATTACCAAGTTTCACAAAAATACATTCATAAACAAGTAATATATAACATTTTATTTACTCTCCATAAGAATAACATTAGGGTTGAGGACGCAGGTTTGCTGCAACGAGGAATACAAGTAATG